>CM055118.1:421116096-421793596 GCA_029206835.1 Rana muscosa
TTCATTAAAAAAAACGCTTGAGCAAAGCGCGGTGACGTACAATACGTACGACGGCACTATAAAGGGGACGTTCCATTCGGATGGCGCCACCCTTCATGTTAGTAAAGTTTGGTGAGAGACGATTCGCGCTTTTCAGCCTCGTGCTTTTCAGTCCGTTACAGCACGACGAATGTGCTATCTCCATTACGAACGCTAATTTTACCAGAAGGAGCGCTCCTCTCATACTTGATTCTGAGCATGCGCGTTTTTTTTCCCCTCGTAAAAGCGTACACACTACCGTTTTTCACGTCGTTAAAAAAACGACGTGAAAAAATAGAGCAGGTTCTCATTTTTTTAGGCCATTTTTCACGTCGTTAAAAATGCTCTGGAGCCCACACACAATCGTTTTTAATGACCAATTAAAAAAATTGCATTTTTAACTACGTGAAAAACGATAGTGTGTACGCGGCATTGGTGTAGCACACAAACCTTTTTGTCGCCTGGCTCACTTGCGAGTCAAGGCACACCGTGCCATATGCCCGTACCCTCCTGTTTGAAGAGGTTAAGCGGTGTTCATAAATTTGGGTCTTTCAGCGAGTCACCCTTCCCACTGGTTCTCTCCCCCAGAGTATGGGGTCAAGTCTCTGTTTCTTCCCCCAAAGAAAACAATGTCCAGAAGTACTTTAACTCCAACAGAGAGTTTATTTTCTATTTGCTGCGTAATAGATAGAGACAGGTGGGTGAAAGAAGAAATAGTGTGGAGAATAGGTCCAGGCGCGACCAAGAATCTCGTCGCCACTCGATCCCAAGATAGTCCTCTCTCAAAGTCCTAGCAGCCGGTGTGGAGCTCGAACAGTTCCGCCACCCTATCCCCTCCTGGGACGGGCGTTGCAAATCCTCTAACCTCTGTAGACTTCAAGAACAAGACGATGCCGATTGGGCACTCTACAGGTTAGCTTCCCCCAAATAACAAATCCTTCCCTCTGACAGGTCACCGGGCCTCTCCCGAGACAGCAATCTTCTATTACTCATTTCCTCAATGAGACCGATCCTCCCCTGGCTTCCTCTTGGTCAGAGCGGGTACCCTTCCCCGGGCTCCCTGGGACTCTTCTTTCGGGGACAGGCCCTAGCTGAAGGTGCAAGGCCCACTAGTAGAGTTGCAGGCCCCAGGCTAAAGGTGCCTGGGCCTGATCACGCCCACACGTACCCCCGGCCATGAGGGCCACAGGAGGTGGGGTACGTGTCTACTGCTCCGACTCTGACGGGGACCACCCCACCGAACACCACCCCACCTCTATCGCGTCTGCCCTTTAAGTACCCTCTCCCAGCATGCACATCAGGTTGACCACGCCCACTGTACCGCTGCCGAGAGAGGACACCCTAAGGTGTAGAAATGCCACCCCTGGCTCAACCCTGACCTGATGTGACAGCGCCACCTACAGGTCGCAGGGAACCATACACCAGGCAGCATCACATAGGCAGAAGCAAAACCTAGCAATTAGAATGGTCTGAGCCTGACTAATAGCTCAGACCAGCCCCTAAATTTAGGCACATAACACCCCTACATTAGACACTAATCACCCCCCTTAATCCCCCTCCCCCGCTGCTAATAGAGTGTAGGTGAGTATGAATGGTGGAGGTCGATCGTTAAAGAGTCTGTTCCTTTTGTTCACCAGGTTCCACTTTTCCAGAGGTGTAACAAGACCATTCAGGGCCCCGGTGCAAGAAACCACGAAGGGCCCCCCCCTGACCGCCGAGGCCCTTTCCATCAGCCATGAGGCCCTTTCCTCTGGTCTCAGGGCCCTTCCCTCCGAGACTGGGGCCCTTCCCACTGATCCCGGGACCCTTTACACCCATTATGGGTGTCACAGAATCACTTCCCACACTCCGCTTGGATGCTTCCATCATATATCTCTTCCTCCCAGTCTGAATAGAGATATCAGATATTCCAACCGCTTGCAACCAATAACTAGGCAGTACTCGTATTGGCTGCTGAACATGAACTGTTTATTTGAACACACACACACACAGAGATATTCAAACTTCTCATCAGTAGACTGTCCAATCAGCCGAGAGAGCTGTTGGAGGAATTCCCCCTCCCTCCCCTCTCACAGCTAATCCACATAGACATATACAGACACATTAGAACAATGGGATACAGCTACACCTAACCAACACATAGCAACCCCCACCCCACCTCAAACCCTCTAGCAATGATCTCTGATGAACGGTGGACTTTATCTTCATATATTCTTGAGGTCGGACTGGGGTTCTTGTTCACCCTGTACCCCTAATAGACACAGGGTAACCTACACATAGGAGTTGCCGGGGGAGCTGGACAAAGAGCTTCCAGTGCTCTCCAAGGTAACCTGGGTTCGACAAGCCCCTCGCCCAAAGTGATCTCTCGTCACAATGGGGCCCTTTATAAGCCCTTAATTCACACTTCTGCCACTTGTCATGCGACTTGCGACACATTTGCCCCATGACAAATAAAAAAACACATTTATTTCAATGGGTGCCATCCTAATTAATGCGACTCAAGTCACAGTGACAAAAGAAAAAAGTCCCTGCCCTACTTTTCTGCGACTTTGGGGCGATTTGAGTGCCAAAGACTGCAATGTTAAAGTGATACTAAAGCTTTGTTTTTTTTTTGTTTGTTTGTTTTAAATAGCAAACATGTTATACTTAACTGCTCTGTGCAGTGGTTTTGCACAGAGCAGCTCCGATCCTCTTCTTTTTGAGTCCCCTGCTGGCACTCCTGGCTCCTCCCGCTCGAGCAGCGCCCCCAGAGAAAGCAGCCCGCCCTGGGGGGGGCACTACTGTGTGCTCGCTCCCGAGCTGCTTCTTTATGCATCCATAAGACACATGGAGCTGCGTCACCCGCCACCCCACTCTCTCCTCATTGGCTGTAAATTAACAGCAGCGGTAGCCAATGGGTTCCCACTGCTGTCTCAGCCAATGGGGAGGGAGAGTCCCAGGACAGCCGAGACAATCGTGAACATCACTAAATTGGAGGGAGCTCAGGTAAGAGTTGGGGAGGCCTGGGGGCGGCCGTTGCACACAGAAGGTTTTCTACCTTCATGCATAGAATGCATGGAGGTAAAAAAAAAAAAACCTTCAGCCTTTAGAACCACTTTAAATCACAAAAGTCCCAAGGAAGTTGCAAGGAAACGCAAGCAAGTCGCACGACTTTGGGGTTGCAGCAGCGTGAACCAAGGAATTCCCCCCTCCCTCCCCTCTCACAGCTAATCCACATAGACATATACAGACACATTAGAACAATGGGATACAGCTACACCCAATGGGATACAGCTCTGCATCAGGCCACGTTTCCATCTGTCTTAGGCTCCCCCCCCCCATGGTGGCGGAATGTCAGGGCCAAGTCCCAAGTGCGACCTTTGAGACCCTGGTAGCTCCACCATTGACCTTAGCAATCAAAAATACAGAAAGGTCCTTCCTATTATCTGGTATCCTATGGTTATATGACTTGTTCACGCCTCCACCATTACTCATCTGGCAGGAGAACTTAGAGAATACCTCCACTTTTGTTGAGAAAAAAACCTCCTCCCCCTCTGAGTAATCTCTGTACATTGTTTGCAGAGATTGTAACAAACGTTGTTGCAGATTTCGACCTTTTTGATATTCTGAAGAAATAGCTGTTTGTTTCTCTGTGTCCATGTGCATGAGTGAAGGTGAATGGGAGTGATTTTATAACTATCAATCAGCTGCTGCACTTGCAGGGCTCTAATAAGGAAAGTGGCAGAGTCTGCATCCCTCTAGACGTGATTTCCCTTTGGGAGTATCTCACCAAAAAATGACATTTTTGTTGCAGGGAATGCCCAAAATCTGACTATAATCTGGCAGCAAGGTAGGCTAAAGCGTGGTCAGTCGTCCAAGCCAAGATCAGACATGAACATGAGCAGACAAGGATGATCCGAGAGCAAGGTCAGGGGGAAACCGGGTCAGTAACAGGATCAGGATGTGTATCAGGACCCAGAAAACAGGAAATAGACTGAAGATCATTCAGCAAAGGCTATGGCAGAAGTCAGGTTTAAATAGGCTGCTTGGCAGCAGTGGATACCCATGCATGCGTGTGCAGTCTGTTTTCGATGGGCGCCTTAGCCTGATAGCTGGCACCATGTTCCTGACAGCTAGCCATAGACAGCACATAGGAAGGAGCAACAAAGTACTACTTGTTTCCTTGGGGAACGGAACACATTAATAAAACTGGAATAAAATAGCAGTTGCCTTCAAAATAAAAGTGATGCAGTTGCATGGAATACACCTATTTACATTTGATTTCTAATTTCTGATTGACCTCGCAACATGTGGCCCACGGGGGGCGTAATATGCCGGGGTCCGGGTAAAGCAAGGACCCTGTGAGGGCTGTGAGTAGTAGCACCTGTTCTGTAACAGGGGACTCCAGACTTTCTAAATAAAGGGCCAGTTTACTATCCTAAAGGGCCATTGGGAATAAACAATGCTCTATCTTTGGTGTCAGTGAGAGGACTAGTGCCCCATTGATGGCATCAGTGAAAGGAATAGTGCCCCATTGTTGGTGTCAGTGGGAGGAATAGTGTTCCATTGTTGGTGTCGGTGGAAATAATAGTGCCCCATTCTTGGTGTCAGTGGGAGAATAGTTCCCCATCATTTGTGTCAGTGGGAGGAATACTGCCCAATTGATGGCATCAGTGTAAGAAACAGTGCCCCATTGCTGGTATCAGTGAAATAAATAGTGCCCCATTGATGGCATCAGTGGGAGAAATAGTGCCCCATTGTTGGTGTCAGTCGGAGGAATAGTGCCCCATCATTGGTGTCAATGGGAGGAATAATGCCCCATTGATGGCATCAGTGGAAGAAATAATGCCCCATTGTTGGTGTCAGTGGGAGGAATCATGCCCCATTGTTGGTGTCAATGGGAGGAATAGTGCCCTATTGTTGGTGGCAGTGGGAGGAATAGTGCCCTATTATTGGTATCAGTGAAAGAAATAGTGCCCCATTGTTGGTATCAGTTGGAGGAATAGTGCCCCATTGTTGGTATCAGTGAAAGGAATAATGCCCCATAGTTGGTGTCAGTGGAAGGATTAGTGCCCCATAGTAGGTATCAGTGAAAGGAATAATGGCCCATTGTTGGTATCAGTGGGAGGAATAGTGTCCCATTGTTGGTGTCAGTTGGAGGAATAGTGCCCCATTGTTGGTGTCAGTGGGAGGAATAGTGTCCCATTGTTGGTGTCAGTGGGAGGAAAAGTGCCCCATTGTTGATGTCAATGGAACATATATTAGTATCTAATATCACTCGCCGGCCACATCCGTATATACAAATCAACCACAAAAAATATCAGTGTAGAGTGTTCTGTTTCCTGCCTGTAAAGTCTGATCAGTATTGATATTCTACCCTTTTGTTGGTGTCAGTGGGAGGAATAGTGGCCCATTGTTGGTGTAAATGGAAGGAATTGTGCCCCTTCGTTGGTATCAGAGGGAGCCAGGCATTCTGCCCTTTTGATGGTGTCATTGGGAGGAATAATGCCCCATTGTTGGTGTCAGTGGATGTAATAGTGCCCCATTGTTGGTGTCAGTGGATGTAATAGTGCCCCATTGTTGGTGTCAGTGGATAGGGATGAGCTCCACGTTCGAGTCGAACATACGTTCGACTCGAACATCCTGTGTTCGATCGTTCGACGAAGATCGAACGTTTTGGGTCGTTTGCGCCAAATTCGAGTGACGCGTGAAATTGTGTGTAGGGAGAGAGAAGGATAGGTAGGAACAGTGTCAGTGTGATATTCTGCTAAACCTTGTGTGTAGGGAGAGAGAAGGATAGGCAGGGACAGTGTCAGTGATATTTTTGCTAAGCCTCCTGCACAGTATACACCTGAAGCTATCCCCTATTGCTGTGTTTTCCGTGTGTGTCACACTAACAGGCATCTGCAGCACTTACAGCAGGCGTAGTGTGCTTCCTGCAAAATATACACCTGAAGCTAGCCCTTATTGCTGTGATTTCCTGTTTGAGTAACACAGGCAGGCATCTGCAGCACTTACAGCGGGCGTAGTGTGCCTCCTGCACAATATACACCTGAAGCTAGCCCTTATTGCTCGTGTTTTTTTTTCTTTTGTGTTACACTAACAGGCATCTGCAGCACTTACAGCAGGCATAGTGTGCTTCCTGCAAAATATACACCTGAAGCTAGCCCTTATTGCTGTGTTTTCCTGTTGTGTAACACAGGCAGGCATCTGCAACACTTACAGCGGGCGTAGTGTGCCTCCTGCACATTATACACCTGAAGCTAGCCCTTATTACTCGTGTTTTTTTTCTTTTGTTTTACACTAACAGGCATCTGCAGCACTTACAGCGGGCGTAGTGTGCTTCCTGCAAAATATACACCTGAAGCTAGCCCTTATTGCTGTGTTTTCCTGTTGTGTAACACAGGAAGGCATCTGCAGCACTTACAGCGGGCGTAGTGTGCCTCCTGCACATTATACACCTGAAGCTAGCCCTTATTACTCGTGTTTTTTTTCTTTTGTTTTACACTAACAGGCATCTGCAGCACTTACAGCGGGCGTAGTGTGCTTCCTGCAAAATATACACCTGCAGCTAGCCCTTATTGCTGTGTTTTCCTGTTGTGTAACACAGGCAGGTATCTGCAGCACTTACAGCGGGCATAGTGTGCCTCCTGCACAGTATACACCTGAGGCTACCCCTTATTGCTGGTTTTCCCATCTCCCTGCAGGCCATTAGAATGTCTGGAAGGCAAACAAGGAGAGGCAGACAGTCAGGAGCCAATAAAAGAGGGCAAGCAGGCTTTGTGTCTAGAGACAACAGTGCTGGTCGTGGACTCGGTGCATCGTCATCAGCACGTGGCCATGGGACACGCTTGTCCTTATTTTCGGCAGCTGGAGATGTTGAGCCGCATCATGCCGAAGACTTGGTAGAGTGGATGACCAAGCCCTCCTCATCCTCCTCATCCTCTCTCACCCAGGCTCAGGGTACTGGCAAAGCAGCTGCCAAGGCGTCCTCTTCCCTCGTATCAATGTCATCATCAGTCACTCCTTCCCTAGACCAACCATGTCCTCCTGAGGAGTCCCCCGAACTGTTTGAGCACAGTGTTGGGTACATGCTCCAGGAGGATGCCCAGCGTTTGGAAGGGTCTGATGATGATACCCAGCTACAGGAAGGCAGTAGCGTGAGAGCAGAGAGAGGGGATGCTCAAGAAGGACAGCAATCTGGCAGTCATGTTCCAGCAGCTGCAGCATACTGCCAGATTGGCTCCAGTGATGAGGAGGGAGGGGATGATGAGGTCACTGACTCCACGTGGGTGCCTGATAGGAGAGAAGAGGAGGATGAGGAGGAGGCACATCTCCAACGAGGCAGGATGCCCTCGGGGGGCCAGCGTAAGGGCAGCACACCGACTGAATCACACCGCAGAGCTCCGCCTGTGCAGGGCGCTGCCTCTGCCCGTTATTCCAAAAGTTCTTTGGTGTGGGCCTTTTTTGAGTCGAGTGCATCAGATCGCACCGCTGCTGTTTGCAACATATGTCTCAAGCGTATCTCGCGTGGCCAAAACATCAGCCGCTTGGGCACCACATGCTTGACCAGACATATGTTGACCTGCCATGCAGCTCGTTGGCAAGCGTATCTTAAAGACCCACACCAAAGAACAAAGCGGACCTCTCCTTGCTCCTCATCAGCTGGGTTCTCCAACCCCACTGTACCTTCAGTCCTCTCTGAAACCTGCACTGAGAGGAATGAAGGTGTAGAATTAGGTGTGTCACAGCCAAGTACTAGCAGTACACCGACGTCCGATTCTACCAGGCAAATTTCCCTGCCCCAGCTGCTGGACCGTCGAAAGAAGTTCACTCCCAGCCATCCACATGCCCAGCGGTTGAATGCTAGCTTGGCTAAATTGCTAGAAATTCAACTGCTGCCTTTTTAGTTGGTAGACTCGGCCCCCTTTCCGTGAGTTTGTGTAATGTGCGGTTCCTCCGTGGCAGGTTCCCAAACGCCACTTTTTCTCACGAAAGGCGATTCCGGCTCTCTACCGGCATGTGGAAGGCAATGTCCATGCCTCGCTGGACAGGGCGGTCAGCGGTAAGGTGCATATTACCGCTGACTCATGGTCCAGCAGGCATGGACAGGGACGTTACCTTTCTTTCACGGCCTATTGGGTCACTCTTTTGGCAGCTGGGAAGGATGCAGGACAAGGTGCAGTAGTGTTGGAGGTTGTTCCGCCGCCACGCCTCCAAAATGCTACTACTGGTTGTTGTGACACACCTCTCGCTTCCACCCCCTCCTCTTCTTCCTCCATGGCCTCTTCCTGTGCTTTGTCCTCGAAACCAGCGGTGCTCCGTAGGCGCTCAAGGGGCTACGCAAGTACGCAGACAAAAAGATGCCATGCCGTGCTTGCGCTGGTGTGTTTGGGGGACAGGAGCCACACTGGGGCAGAGGTTCTGTCAGCTCTGCAGGGGCAGGCCGAGAGGTGGTTGACGCCACGCCAGCTTAAGGCAGGAATGGTGGTTTGTGACAATGGCACCAACCTCCTCTCCGCCCTCCGACAGGGACAACTGACCGATGTGCCCTGTATGGCTCACGTCCTTAACCTGGTGGTGCAGCGGTTCTTGGGCAGGTACCTGGGCTTACAGGATGTCCTGAGGCAGGCCAGGAAAGTCTGTGTGCATTTCCGCAGATCATATAATGCCAGTGCTCGGCTGGCTGAGCTGCAAAAGGAGTTGAACCTGCCCTAGAATCGCCTTATATGTGACATGCCCACTAGGTGGAACTCATTGTTGGCCATGCTGCAGCGGCTGCACACGCAGCAGAGGGCCATCAATGAGTACCTGTGCGACTACGGCACCAGGACAGGGTCAGGGGAGCTCTGTTTTTTTTCACCACGCCAGTGGGGCATGATCAGGGATGCATGCACTGTCCTGGCACCATTTGAGGAGGCCACGAGGATGGTGAGCAGTGACAGTGCATGCATCAGTGACACTGTACCTCTTGTCCACCTGTTGGAGCATACGCTGCGTGGAATAATGGACAGGGCACTTGAGGCAGAACAGAGGCAGGAAGAGGAGGACTTCCTTGACTCTCAAGGCCCCCTTTAGCCAGACAGTGTTCCTTCTGTCCCACCCATCCCACAGGAAGAGGACGAGGAGGAGGAGGAGGAGGATTGTGTCAGCATGGAGGTGGAGCCTGGCACTCAGCATCAACAGCAGCAGTCTTTTGGGGTTAATTTACTGTCCCAAGAAACCCGTGGACTTGTACGTGGCTGGGAGGAGGTGGCTGCGGATCATGTCGTCCTTAGTGACCCAGAGGACTCAGGACCGAATGCCTCAGCTAACCTACGCTGCATGGCCTCCCTGATCCTGCAAAGTCTGCGGAAGGATCCTCGTATTCTTCGGATGAAGGAGAGGGACCATTACTGGCTGGCCACTCTCCTTGATCCACGGTACAAGGGTAAGGTTGCAGACTTTATCTTACTGTCGCAGAGAGAGCAGAGAATGAGACAACTCCGGGAGGCCTTGCAGAAAGGTCTGTGCAACGCGTTCCCAGAGACAGGGAGGTTACAAACTCCTGGTCCTGGACAACGAGTTGCTGAGGCTTCGGTCAGTCAAAGAAGGAGCGGTGGGGAAGGTGGCCGTCTGACCGATGCGTTCAGACAATTCTTTAGTCCGCAGCCCCAAGGTATGATCAGTTCCAGCAACCATCGCCAGCGTCTGATATACATGGTGCAGGAATACCTAGGGGCAAGGTCAGACTTGGACACCTTCCCCACCGAAAATCCTCTGGCTTACTGGGTCTTGAGGATGGATCACTGGCCAGAGCTTGCACAGTATGCAATTGAGCTACTGGCCTGTCCTGCATCCAGCGTTCTTTCAGAACGCACATTCAGTGCTGCTGGAGGATTTGTCACGGATCACAGGGTGCGCCTGTCCACCGACTCGGTTGATCGACTGACCTTCATAAAGATGAACCAGTCTTGGATCACCACCAGCTACCAAGCACCTGAAGCTGATAAAACAGAATATTTTTTTTTCAAATGTCACATCCCTTCAAGACTGATGCTGATGCTGAGTGACTGTCCTGTTATGTTGACTGACTATCCTCCTCCTCAATGATCCAATTCATGATGATAGCTTGGAAGAACATTTTTGTTTCTGGGTGCCGCCACCAGTGGCTAAGGCCCAATTTTTCAGCCCCTGTTTAACAGGGGCATGTAATTACAATTTTTTATGCAATGCTTTGCAGCAGGGCTCATTCCTGCACTCCAACTAGAGTATCTGGGAGAGGTTGCAGTGTCGTGGCACCAGCACCAGTGCCTAAGGCCCAATTTTTCAGCCCCTGTTTAACAGGGGCGTGTAATTACAATTTTTGATGCAATACTTTGCAACAGGGCTCATTGCTGTGCTCCAAGTACAGTATCTGTGAGGGGTTGCAGTGTTGTGGCACCAGTGCCTAAGGCCCAATTTTTCAGCCCCCGTTCAACAGGGGCATGCAATTACAATTCTTGATCTAATAATTCACAGCAGGGCCCATTCATGCGCCCACCAAGAGTAACTGTGAGGGCTGACAGTGTTGTAGCACCAGCACCACCACCAAAGGCCCAATTTTTCCTACCACTGTTCAACAATGGCATGTAAATACAATTCCTGATATAATAGTTCACAGCAGGGCGTTCCAGCGCCCACCAAGAGTAACTGTGAGGGCTCACAGTGCTGTGGCAACACCAACACCTAAGGGGCAAATTTCAGCTGAGTATATACGGCAGGCCCCTACTTTCAAACATCCAACTTACAAACGACTCCTACTTGCAAACGGAAGGAGACAACAGAAAGTGAGAGGAAATCTACCCCTAGGAAGGGAAATTCTCTCCTGTAAGAGTTAATATGGGAAAAAGGTGTCTCCTCTCTACTGATGCTTTATCACCAATCCTTGTTTCAATAAAAACCCCACTTTTCAAAAACATTTGTCATTAGGACGGAAAGTGAGGTGAACTGTTCTGAACAGGGGCACACTGCACAGACAGCAAAACAAATGTTACAGGGGTGATAACCCTTCCCTATGTTTTCCAAAAAGCTTAAAAATAGATTTTTTGGCTGGAGCTACACTTAAACAATGTACCTGTTCAAAATTACAAACAGATTCTACTTAAGAACAAACCTACAGTCCCTGTCTTGTATGCACCGCCTGTATTTGGCTGTTCAGAGTATATAGGGCCTTTTTTATTTTGTGTGCGGGGTTCCCCTTAATATCCATACAAGACCCAAAGGGGCTGGTAATGGGCTGGGGTAGGGGGGGGTGGGGGGGTAGCTATGCCATTTTTCTCAAAGATTTTCATCCATATTACCGGGACCAGACATTACATTAAAGCCGCAAGCAGTTTTAAATGTCTTTTTTTCCTTTAGAAATGTCATTTTGTGCAGGGACAGTTCTAAACACGGGAAACACGTGGCACTTCACAGGCATACTTTAGACCAGGGTTCCCCAACCCCCGGTTCGCGGCCCACTGCCGGGCCGTGGCCTATTTGCAGATGGGCCGCGACGGCTGCACTGTGTGAGGTGCGGCAGCGGGCAAGCAGAGAGATGACATCTCTCACCGCCCGCCCGGATAACGGCACTTCCGCCCACACAGCGGGGCTCCTATACTGCGGTGAGGCGCGGGAGCAGAGAGATCATCTCTCGGCGCCCGCCCATAACGCGGCACTTCCGCCCACACAGCGGGGCTGCTATACTGCAGCGAGGCGCGGAAGCAGAGAGATCATCTCTCACCGCCCGCCCCGCATTACCGCTGTTCTCCCTCACCTGCCTGTGCTGCCACCACGGCAGGTGACAAAAAAAAATCTACTGGCAGGTGGCAATCCACACCTGGTGGCAGGTGACATGGCAAGTAGCAATCCACACCTGGTGGTAGGTGATGTGGCAATCCACACCCGGTGGCAGGTGAGGTGGCAATCCACACCTGGTGGCAGGTGACGTGGCAATCCACACCTGGTGGCAGGTGACGTGGCAATCCACACCTGGTGGCAGGTGACGTGGCAAGTGGCAATCCTCACCTGGTGGCAGGCGACGTGGCAATCCGCACCTGGTGGCAGGCGACATGGCAATTCACACCTGGTGGCAGGTGACGTGGCAAGTGGCAATCCGCACCTGGTGGCAGACGACGTGGCAATCCGCACCTGGTGGCAGGCGACATGGCAATTCACACCTGGTGGCAGGTGTTGTGGCAAGCGACAATCCACATCTGGTGGCAGGTGACATGGCAATCCACACCTGGGGGCAGGTGACGTGGCAAGCAACAATCCACACTTGGTGGCAGGTGACGTGGCAAGCAACAATCCACACCTGGTGGAAGGCGACGTGGCAAGTGACAAACCGCATCTGGTGGCAGATTCTGCATTATGGTGAGTTTGAACTATTTCATTTTATATTACAATGCAATGACAGAAATAATGCGCTTCAATCAATCATCCCAACACCATATCAGCCATTGTTCTGTGATGATTGAGGCGCTAACACCAGCCATTTCCCCGACAAACTGCCCGCGAAAAGCTACATAACCCAACCCCCCCCCCCCCCCCCCGGGCCTTGGCACGATTCTATTCCACAACGCAGGTCCTCGGTGCCAAAAAGGTTGGGGACCACTGCTTTAGCCACCCCCCAGGTACGATATTTAAAGGAATATTTGACTTTTTTTTTTTCACTTTATGCATCATTAAAATGACTGCTCCCGAAAAACGACCGTTTTTAAAACTTCTTTTTGCATTGATACATGTCCCCTGGTGCAGAACCCGGGTTCCCAAACCCTTTTTAGGACAATAACATGCATAATAGTCGTTATAATTAGCACTTTAGATTTCGAACGTTCGCATCCATTGTATTTAATAGGGTTCTAACGTTTGCGCGAACTTTCGGTCCGTTCGAAGGTTCTGGTGCGAACATGAACCGGGGGGTGTTCGGCTCATCCCTATCAGTGGATGTAATAGTGCCCCATTGTTGGTGTCATTGGGAGGAATAATGCCCCATTGTTGGTGTCAGTGGATGTAATAGTGCCCCATTGTTGGTGTCATTGGGAGGAATAATGCCCCATTGTTGGTGTCAGTGGATGTATTAGTGCCCCATTGTTGGTGTCAGTGGGGCCAGATAAAGGCAAGCAAAGGGCGGCAGTTTTTGGACCACTGCTCTATAAAATACGTGGTACAAACTAATGATCAATAGGAATTGGATCCCAGGTGGTTGTAATGCTTGGAAGCACTTGTTATCACGCTCAGGGGATCCTGACATGCAGCCATCCTCCATTCATCATCTGTAGCAGACATACCTACCTCTGATCATGTATGGCCACCCTTAGATCAGGCAGGCTGCCAGCCACATGTTCCGAACCCAAAAGAGACAAAGCCGTATCCTTCGCACTCTTTGATCTTCTTGCCTGGAAATGACTTCCTTCTGGATAGAATCTCATGATTACAGGGAAGCTTTGTCAGCCGTCACATTGATTGTTTGGTGATCTCGTCTTTTCTTTCTTCATTATTTTTCTGCCACGATCGTTCAAATGATCGTTCATCACAGGAATGGAGTCAATTATCTCCATTGCCTTTCATTGTTCATGGTTAGATGATGAACACTTCGCTCCATATGGTCGTGATAAAAACATATTTTCCTGAAAAAAAAAACAGTACACCATCTGAGGGATTTGATACAAATGTTTAAATCCTGGTCAGAATTCACAGTGCAATAGGTATGTACAGTGCCTTGAAAAAGTATTCATACCCCTTGAAATGTTCCACATTTTGTCACGTTACAACAAAAAACGTAAATGTATTTTATTGGGATTTTATGTGATAGACCAACACAAAGTGGCACATAATTGTGAAGTGGAAGGAAAATGATAAATAGTTTTCACCAAATAAATATGTGAAAAGTGGGGGAGGGGTCATTTGTATTCAGCCCCCTTTACTCCGATACCCCTAACTAAAATCTAGTGGAACCAATCGCCTTCAGAAGTCACCTAATTAGTAAATAGAGTCCACCTGTGTGTCATTTAATCTCAGTATAAATACAGCTGTTCTGTGAAGCCCTCAGATGTTTGTTAGAGAACCTTAGTGAACAAACAGCATCACGAAGGCCAAGGAACACACCAGACAGGTCAGGGATAAAGTTGTGGAGAAGTATAAAGCAGGGTTAGGTTATAAAAAAATATCCCAAGCTATGAACGTCTCATGGAGCTCTGTTCAATCCATCATCCGAAAATGGAAAGAGTATGACACAACTGCATACCTACCAAGACATGGCCGTCCACCTAAACTGACCGGGCTGGGCAAGGAGAGCATTAAAGTGGTTGTAAACCCTATTAAAAAAAAAACTGCAAGACGAAGGCATAATGAGCTAGTATGCATCGAAGCCCCCGCAGCGGTCCTTGTACCCCCCTCCAGCCGGCGACATCTCTCCCAGGGGTTACTTCCGGGTATCGCGGCTCCAGCACCGTGATTGGCCGGAGCCGCGATGACATCACGCCCACGCATGCGCGCAGGAGCCGCCGGTAACAGCACACTGACTGAAACAACGGCACATACGTGCCATTGCTTCAGTTTGCTCTAGTGCGCATGTGCCGATGACATTGGAACATGCAAGGGACATCTCCTAAACAGTGCAGGTTTAGGGGATATCCGGGATAGCTACAGGTAAGCCTTATTATAAGCTTGCCTGTAGCATAAAGTGGTTGTAAAGGGTTTACAAGCACTTAAATCAGAGAAGCAGCCAAGAGACCCATGGTAACTCTGGAGGAGCTGCAGAGATCCACAACTCAGGTGGGAGAATCTGTCCACAGGACAATTATTATGCCTCGTACACACGATCGGAATTTCCGATGAAAAAAGTCTGACGGAATTTTTTCATCGGATATTCCGACCGTGTGTGGGCCCCATCGGACTTTTTTTCGTCGGAGTTTAGAAATAGAACATGTTTTATTTTTTTGCGACGGAAATTCCGATCGTCTGTGTGGAACTCCGCCAGAGAAAAAAACCCACGCATGCTCAGAATCAAGTCGACGCATGCTCGGAAGCATTGAACTTCATTTTTCTCGGCTCGTCGTAGTGTTGTACGTCACCGCATTCTTGGCGGTCGGAATTTGGTGCAACAGTGTGTATGCAAGACAGCTTGAACGGAATTCCGACGGAAAATTCCATCTGATTTTATCCCATCGGAAATTCCGATCATGTGTACAAGGCATAAGTCGTGCACTCCACAAATCTGCCCTTTATGGAAGAGTGGAAAGAAGAAAGTCATTGTTGAAAGAAAGCTATAAGAAGTCAGTTTGTGAGAAGCCATGTGGGGGACACAGCAAACATGTGGAAGAAGGTGCTCTGGTCAGATGAGACCAAAATTGAACTTTTTGGCCTAAAACGCTATGTGTGGCGGAAAACTAACACTGCACATCACCCTGAACACACCATCCCCACCGTGAAACATGGTGGTGGCAGCATCATGTGGTGGGGATGCTTTTCTTCAGCAGGGACAGGGAAGCTGGTCAGAGTTGATGGGAAGATGGATGGAGCCAAATACAGGACAATCTTAGAAGATAACCTGTTAGAGTCTGCAAAAGACTTGAGACTGGGGGAGGTTCACCTTCCAGCAGGACAACGACCCGAAACATACAGCCAGAGCTACAATGGAATGTTTTAGATCAAAGCACATTCATGTGTTAGAATGGCCCAGTCACAGTCCAGACCTAAATCCCATTGAGAATCTGTGGCAAGACTTGAAAATTGCTGTTCACAGACGCTCTCCATCCAATCTGACAGAACTTGAGATATTTTACAAGGAAGAATGGAGGAAAAATGACCCTCTCTAGATGTGCAAAGCTGGTAGAGACACCCCCAAAAAGACTTGCAGCTGTAATTGTAGAGAAAGGGGGTTCTACAAAGTATTG
This sequence comes from Rana muscosa, assembly GCA_029206835.1. Taxonomy (NCBI): domain Eukaryota; kingdom Metazoa; phylum Chordata; class Amphibia; order Anura; family Ranidae; genus Rana; species Rana muscosa. Next base: position 421,131,993 of record CM055118.1, read on the forward strand.
ACTCAGGGGGGCGCCATACAAATGTACCCCCCCCACACACTTTTCACATATTTATTTGTAAAAAATGTTGAAAACCATTTATCATTTTCTTTCCACTTCACAATTATGTGCCACTTCGTGTTGGTCTATCACATAAAATCCCAATAAAATACATTTACATTTTTGGTTGTAACATGACAAAATGTGGAAAATTTCAAGGGATATGAATACTTTTTCAAGGCACTGTATATTTGCATATGCTTATTGTGACATACAGTGGAACCTCGGATTGCAAGTAACGCGGTTAACGAGCGCTTTGCAATATGACTACTTTATTTTAAAAAATCGTGACTCGGATTGCGAGTGTTGTCTCGCAAAACGAGCACGATTCAGGCCAAAGCGGTGTGCAGTACCGCTTTTGGCCTGAGGTCGGGGGCGCCGGAGCCAAGCAGAGCCGAATGTCGCCGATCTGCGACGTTCGGAAATGCACGGAAAGGCCCGAGGACTGCACGGCTGACCTCTGCAAATCTCGGGTAGGAAGTCTTTCCGAGGTTTGCCGAGTTCAGCCTTTTCGGCCATTTCTGAGGCTCTCCGGCGCCCCCCGCCTCTGGCCGCATGCGGTATTGCATCCCATTGAAGTCAATGCGGAACAAATTATTTTCGTTTACATTGACTTCAATGGGGAAACTCGCTTTGATATGCAAGTATTTTGGATTACAAGCATTCTCCTGGAACGGATTATGCTCGTAATCCGGGGTTCTACTGTATTTGCATATCCTGTGAATAAGCAGAAAACCTTCAGGTGCAAATGATGGGTAGGCTTGTAGGCAGGTGCAGGAAGCCTTTCCACCTGTAGGTGGCCTAGTGCTATTATTGCATAGGAAGGGGAATCTCATAAAGGAATCGGTTTCTTAGAGCAGGCATGTCAAACTCAATTATCTCAGCCTTCAAAGGGCTGTTTGTTTCTGTAAAACTATCAGGGTCATTTACTAAAACTGGAGAGTGCAAAATCTGGTGCAACTGTGCATAGAAACCAATCAGCTTCCAGGTTTTATTATTAAAGCTTAAAGAGGTTGTAACCCTAAAAAAAATCCTGTTCCCTTAAAGCATGTTAAACTCCATAGTGCTTGTGTGGTGTCATTTGTCCCTTTCTCTGCTGTAAAATACCTGGTTGATCCTGCCTTTTTCTGTGTCCCCCTAGGCGTGCTGACCACAGTAATCATGGCCGCTGATCCATGATACCGTGGGCAGTTTTTGTGCCTCTGTCATCCTGCTGTGGTTAGAGTTTCTCCCTCTCCCCCTCCCTCCCTGCCTGTCACTTCCTAGTTCACGAGCCAATCTCCAAACCCCCGCCTCCCTTCCTGCCGCTGTTCTGTGTGGCAGTAAAGTTGGTGATCCCAATTACTGCCAGCCCCTCTGTTATAACAAGATATACTACACAGTGTATTTGTTTTTATTAAAGTCTGCAGCTAAATACATTATTTTACATGGCCGATGTGGGGTCACGTGAACGCCCGGCTGACGTCAGAGGGGAATCTCAGCCCCTCCCACTCTACTCCTTAGATCGGGAAAGGAGATCGGCAGGCGGTCACGTGACCGCACATCAGCATTGTAAAAAAAGGTATTTAGCTGCAGAATTGAAAAAAAAAAAAAAAACACATACACTGTGTAGTATAGCTTGTTATAACAGAGGGGCTGGCAGTAATTGGGGATTACTGACTTTACAACCACTTTACTTAAACAAGATGAAGTTAAAAGCTTATTGGCTACCATGCTGCACCAGATTCTGAGTGCTCCAGGTTCAATAAATCTCCCCCTATGTATGCAGATGTCAGGAGTGTGCTACATACAAAGTGCTGAGTTCAGGAGTGTACAATGTACACAGTGCAGGGTTTAGGGGTGTGCTACATACAGAGTGCAGAGATCAGGAGTGTGTAATGCACAAAGTGCAGGGTTTAGGGGTGTGCTACATACAGAGTGCAGAGGTCAGGAGTGTGTAATGCACAGAGAGCAGGGGTCAGGAGTGTCCCCTGTAACAGAATACAGGGGACATGAGTATGTAATGCACAGAGTACAGGGGTTAGAAGTGCGTAACACTCAGGCTGCTTTCACACTGAGGCGCTTTACAGGCGCTACAGGCGCTATAGCACTTACCGCCTCTCCTCTCACTCCAATGTGAAAGCCAGATCCCTGAGGGCTTTCACACTGGAGCGGTGCGCTGGCAGGATGGTAAAAAAAAGTCCTGCAAGCCGCATCTTTGCAGCGCTGTATGCACCGCTCCTAAAGCGCCCCTGAAATCAATGGGCAGAACCGCCGGCAAAGTGCCGCTGCAGCGGCGCTTTGCAGGTGATTTTAACATTTTTTTGGCCGCCAACGGGGGTTAAAAGCGCCCTGCTAGCGGCCGAAAAGCCCTGCAAAAAAAGATGTAAAACGCTGCTAAAAATAGCCCCCCAACGCCCCAGTGTGAAAGCAGCCTCAGAGTGGAGGGCTCAGAAGTAAGTAAGGCACAAAGTGCAGGGGTCAGGAGTGTGTAACGTAAAAACGACAGGGGTCAGAATTGTTTAACCACTTAAGCGGACCATTTTGCTGGCCAAAGACCAGGCCACTTTTTGCGATTCGGCACTGCGTCGCTTTGACTGACAATTGCGCGGTCGTGCGCTGTGGCTCCCCAAACATCCTTTTTTTTCCCCACAAATAGAACTTTCTTTTGGTGGTATTTGATTACCTCTGCGCTTTTTATTTTTTGCGCTATAAACAAAAATAGAGCGACAATTTTGAAAAAAATGCAATATTTTTTACTTTTTGGTATAATAAATATCCACAAAAAATATATTAAAAAAAATGTTTTCTTCAGTTTAGGCCGATACGTATTCTTCTACAAAAATCGCAATAAGCTTTTATTGATTGGTTTGCGCAAAAGTTATACCATCTACAAAATAGGAGATAGTTTTATGGCATTTTTATAAATATTTTTTTTTACTAGTATTAGCGGTGATCAGCGATTTTTATTGTGACTGCGACATTATGGCGGACACATCGGACACTTTTGACACCATTTTGGGACCATTGTCATTTTTACAGCGATCAGTGCTATAAAAATGCACTGATTACTGTGAAAATGACACTAACAGTGAAGGGGTTAACCACTAGGTGGGGTTAAGTGTGGGTTAAGTGTGTCCTGGGGAGTGCTTCTGACTGTAGGGGGGATGGGCTGCGCGTGACACGACACTGATCACCGCTCCCAATTACAGGAAGCTGTGATCAGTGTCCTGTCACTAGAAAGACTGGGGAAATGCTTGTTTACATCAGCATTTCCCCGTTCTTCCTCACCGTGAGACGATCGTGGGGTAACCCCACAGTTGGGCTCACGGAGCTCGCGGCGGGCGCGCGCGTCCACAATGCCGCTTCTTAAAGGGGGCGTATATATACGTCCTTTTGCCTGCCCGTGCCATGCTGCAGATGTATATCTGCGTGCGGCGGTCGGTAAGCGGTTAACATGCAGAGTACAGAAATCAGCAGTGCAGAGGATGAGAGTGTAAAATGCACAGAGAGAAGGGGTATCGGAGTGTGTAATACACAGGGTGCAGAGGTTTGGAGTAAGTAACGCACAGAGTGCAGGGTTCAGGGGTGTGTACGACAAAGAGATCAGGGGTCAAAAGTGTGCAACATACAGAGTACAGTGGTCAGAAGTGCCTAAGACACAGAGTGCAGGGGTCAGAAGTGTGCATCATACAGAGTACAGGGGTCAGGATTGTGTAAGGCACAAAGTGCAAGGGACCAAGGGTTAGTAGTACGCAACTCAGGTATGGAGAGTGTAATGCACAGGTCAGTGAGCTGAGCACAACAAAAAATTACTTCCTCAAGCCCAAATCTCCCCCAGTGCAGATCTCTCCCCTCCCAACTAGTACATTTTCCTTCCCATGGAACATCTCCCCCCCCAGTACAAAACTTTGCTCTCCAGTACAGCTCTCCCCCTTCCAGTACAGCTCCCCCATTCTCCAGTACAGTCCCCCACCCTCCCAGTACAGCTTTCCCCCCTCAGTACAGCTCCGCCCCCTCAGTACAGATCCCCTCCAGTGCAGTTCTGCTCCCTCAATACAGCACTGCTCCTGCAGTAAAACTCCACTCTCCAGTACAATTATGCCCCCTCAGTTAGGGTGACCACATTTCCAAACGGCCATTCAGGGACCCCCTTCCCAAAAATCAGCTTGTGCTGTAATTAATCACAGCACAGCTGGGGCAGCGGATGCGCGCTCTACCCAGAAGAACTGATCACGCCCCCAAAAAAGGCAGCCGCATCGCCACTTTATTCACTGACAGCACTTGTCCTGACTGGCCGAGACCCGTTTTACTTTGTTCCAACACTGGCTTTACACTGCCCTGCTGTGATTAGACACAAAAGGTGGGATTTATGATTTCTCCAATCACAAGCAGGGGGCGGGGATTGTGCCTCTCCACACATTCCCGGCCAGGACAAGTGCTGTCAGTGAGTAAAGCGGCGATGTGGTGGCCGTTTTTGGGGGCAACAGATAGAGGGGGTGGCTGTGTCAGCTTCATTCCGGAACTCTGTATTGTCCTGGAATGAAGGTGCCCGGGACCTGGGACAGACCTGCAAAATGCGGGACTATCCCGGGCAATCCAGGACACGTGGTCACCCTACCCTCAGTACAGCTCTGCCCTCTCATTACAGCTGCCGCCCCGCCCCCCCCCCTAATACAGCTCTTCTATCCCCTCCCCCCTTCCCAGGTACAGCCCACCCAGTACAGCACCCCCCCAAACTACAGCTCCCCCACCCCCATTCCAGTACAGCTCTGCCCCCCTTCATTTTATAAGTAAATAAAAACGGAGGTTCACCCTAAATTTGAACTTTACATTAACAATCTCCTTGCATAATTTACATACACATATCACCAACTTTTTTTTTTGTTCTGCTCTAATCAAGGTGAATCAGCTGTACGATTTGGCACTTCCGTCTTTTCCTCCCGCGGGAGTAGGCGTGCATTTAAGTTTCCCCGGCCGCGCTGTGTGTCATGGGAGGTCTGTGCAATGTCTCCTGGGAGCAATCTGTCATGCTTCCCAGGAGATGCGGTCCAGCGAAATCTCTCGAGATTTCACTCGTCACGTGACTCATCTACCCGGCCACGTGACGAGGGCGGACATTACCTGCACAGCTGATTGGCCGGAGAGCGTTCTGAGCCGTCGCTGCTGTTTATTTTGTTGGGAATGCCATCACAACGGGGCGTGTACTTTTAATGACGCTGCCCGTTGTGATGGCAACCAGGAAATGTTGACAGCGCTGCTCGTGCGCGAGATAGAGCGGTGAATGCGGGGAGGCGCGCATTCACCGCTACCCGGAAGTCCGTGCCTGTGGGCTTCAGGATGCCCACAAGCAAAATGGAAAAGCTATGGATCACTTTATATACCGTATTTATCGGCGTATAACACGCACCGGCGTATAACACGCACCCCAAGTTTAGGAGGGAATTTTAGGGAAAAAAAACGTTTAGGAGGGAAGCCTTACCAGTGTCCGTTGCAGCCTTGTCAGCAGTGTCCATTGCAGCCTTTGCCCAGTGTCCAGTGCAGCCTTTGCCCAGTGCAGCTTTGCCAAGTGTCCAGTGCAGCCTTTGTCCAGTGCAGCCTTTGCCCAGTGTAGCTTTGCCCAGTGTCCAGTGCAGCTTTACCCAGTGTCCAGTGCAGCCTTTGCCCAGTGCAGCCTTTGCCCAGTGTAGCTTTGCCCAGTATCCAGTGCAGCTTTACCCAGTGTCCAGTGCAGCCTTTGCCCAGTGTCCAGTGCAGCTTTGTCCAGTGCAGCCTTTGCCCAGTGTCCAGTGCAGCTTTGCCCAGTGTCCAGTGCAGCCTTTGCTAAGTGCAGCCTTTGCCCAGTGTCCAGTGCAGCCTTGCCCCAGTTTTCAAAATTGCCGCCGCCGAGATCGCCGCAGAGACTGGGCGAGGCGGGGCGAACGCCGCCGAGAACGCAGGGACTGGGCGGAGCCGAGATACACATAGCCGAGTGTACTCGGCTATACTCGGCTTTTCTCAGCTTCGCTCACAGTCACGCCGAGTCCCGCCCTATGATGGACATATCACAGGTCCAATGGCGGGACTGGGCGTGACTGTGAGCAGAGCCGAGAAAAGCCGAGTATAGCCGAGTACACTCGGCTATGTGTATCTCGGCGGCGATCGCTGCGCTCCGCTCAGTCAGCGGAGATCGCCGGGATCAGTGGGTATCGGTGTATAACACGCACCCACGATTTTCCCCTGATTTTAAGGGGAAAAAAGTGCGTGTTATACGCCGATAAATACGGTAAGTGTTTATTTTTAAAGAAAACGGACGGGGGATGATTAAAAACGCCAGACGAGTGAGTACTACATTGTAATCTATATCCAAATTGAATGGACTAAAAAAAAAAAAAAAAGATGGACCGAGGAACCTCCGCTTTAAAGTTTGTTTTTATATATTTGCCTAGAGTTGTTTTTTACATCTCAAGGAAGACTCGGTATAATAATCTACAGACGTTCAATGTGTATAGAGATTAGTCACGTCCCTTCTGGATACACAATGGTGGGCTGTTTGTGATTGTGATGATGAGTATGGACGCTGAGATAATATCATTATGTAACAGGAATTACTGGGCCCGGGATTTAGGGTAATCTGACGTTGACCCAAGGGAAGATCTCATTAATTCCGAAAAGACTATGGCGTGATTTCAATGGATGAATAACTTTCTTAGATCAGAAGGCGTCAAAATGTTTGAGGAGCGCCAGCTCTGCATGCCTGGAGGAAACCAAAGTGACGTAAGAGTCATTCTTTGTAAACAACAGTTTGGAAACGGCCTGAGTATAGAGAGGTGAGCCATGACGAGGGATTCCAACCAGGAGAAGACCAATCCCTTCATCCAGGGAACCCAAATGGGAATATTGATGTAGGGTGGAGGTTCTATTCCCATGGTGAAAACCTGGATTTTGTCTTCTTGCCGGAATACTGCCAGCTTGTCCCCCTCTCCCTGACATCCAGGGCCGGATTCCAGACAAGCCCACCGAGGCCAGGCCTCGGGGCGGCAGTGGGTGTAGGGGCGGCGCCGCGGCAACAGGGGGGGTGAAAAAATCCTGGTGTTCTAACCAGTAGTGTATTTGGGATTTGTGCTGCCCTAGGCCTGACTAAACTTGTGCGACCCCTAATTTAAATATGATCCACCCCTTCCTGCCAAGGCCACACCCCTTTCTGTTTAAGACGCACCCTTAAATTTTCGAGTGGGGACACTAGTTCTTAGGGCCTGGGGGGTGCAAAGGATTGCCTTTAATTTGCATAGATTTCCTCTCACTTCCTGTTTGGCTATGGGGCAGGAAGTGAAGGGAAATCTCTGCAAAGGGACAGGGATGGTAAAAAATAAACTGACAGGAGCTTTAACCCTCCCTTACTCTATCCAAAAAAAAAAGTGTTGCCTATACTCCTACTGAGTACTGATAATTTTATGGAGAGGACAAAGAAGATATAACAATGCCAATGGTGCAGCAGAAAACATATAGTACAGTGAGGAAAGTTTGTGATCCAGGAGGATAGGACAGTCAAAATTAGAAGCAGCTTGCGTTACACTAACAGTGTAGCACAAGCCGGCGGGGACTGTTTCCGTGCTGCCCCCCCTGAAAAGTGCTGCCCTAGGCCTGGGCCTTGTTGGCCTAGGCCAGGATACAGCGTTGGTTCTAACAATATGGTTCCCCTATAGGATAGGGTCCGGCCTGGACTGCGCAGGCGCAATCCGAGCCGTTGGAAATCTCCGAGGCTGAACAGCTTTGCGTCAGCTGTAGGCGGAGCATGCGCAATCAACACAGCGCTCGCTCCCGATGCTCGGGGCTGGTTATACACGCCGATCTCCGCTCGCTCTATACAGCAAGGGGTGCATGTTTTTCTCAAAGGGGCAGATATGGTTAGAAGAGGCATGATGGCCAGTGCTTTATGATGGGCAGTGCTTTATGATGGGCAGTGCTTTATGATGGGCAGTGCTTTTTTTAAAGGGGTGAATGCTTTTCTCAAATGCTCAGATCTCAATACAACAAGGGGCGGATGCTTTTCTCAATACAGCAAGGGGCGGATATGGTTATAAGAGGCCGCATGATGGGCAGTGCTTTATGATGGGCAGTGCTTTTCTCAAAGGGGCGGATGCTTTTCTCAAATGTTCGCATGTATGGTTATACATTCAACACAACAAGGGGAATAGGCCGCATGATGCCAGTGCTTTTCTCAAAGGGGCTGATGTGTTATTGAGAAGCGTGGCTACAGGGGATGCATTTAAAGGGGTTGTAAAGGTTTGTTTTTTATTTTCTAAATAGATTCCTTTAAGCTAGTGCATTGTTGGTTCACTTACCTTTTCCTTCGATTTCCCTTCTAAATGTTTGTCTGAATTTCTCACTTGCTGTTCCTCCTCAGTAAGCTTGCCCCCATCATCTGAGTCGTTCTGGCTGGGGGTTAGTCAGCGCGCTCGCTCCTCCCTTGGGACTACATCCCTGCGGGGAGAACACAGCGTCTCCCCGCAGGGATGTGGTCCCAAGGGAGGGGGCGAGCAGGCTGACTAACCCCCAGTCAGATGATGGGGATAAGCTTACTGAGGAGGAACAGGAAGTAATAAATTCAGACAAACATTTAGAAGGGAAATCAAAGGAAAAGGTAAGTGAACCAACAATGCACTAGCTTAAGGCCCCATGCACACGAGACGCTGTTATTTGCTGTTAAACGCGCGTTCAGAGGCAGTTGGACGCTTTTTTCAACTGCTCCTGAACCCATTCAATGTTATCCTATGTGTCCATGCACACACTCTCGTTTTTTGGCGTTTACAAGCAGTTGCGTTTAACCTCGTTTTTCCAGAAGCAAAAAAATGGGTTCAGACGCAAAAGTTTTCACGTTTCAGACGCTAAACGCTGCTAAACGCGGCTAAACGCGGTACCGGCGTTTTGCCGCGTTTGCGTTTATAAGCGTTTTTAAAGGTGACCTATTTTTTAACATTAGAAATCTCAAAAATGATGGCAAATGATGAAAAACTATTAAAAAATATAAAAGAAAACTGTAATTGCTTGCATCGCATTGTGGACAATCCACAACTTGTGGCAGGTAAAGTGGCAAGTGGACAATCAACAACTTGTGGCAGGTGATGTGGCACGTGATGTGGCCAGGTGACGTGGAAAGTGGACAATCCACAACTTGTGGCAGGTGACGTGGCTAGATGACGTGGCAGGTAATGTGGGCAGGTAACATGGCTAGGTGACATGGCCAGGTGACGTGGCAAGTGGACAATCCACAACTTGTGGCAGGTGACGTGGCCAGGTGACGTGGCAAGTGGACAATCCACAACTTGTGGCAGGTGACATGGCCAGGTGACGTGGCAGGTGACGTGGCAAGTGGACAATTCACAACTTGTGGCAGGTGACGTGGCCAGGTGACGTGGCACGTGATGTGGCCAGGTGACATGGCAAGTGGACAATCCACAACTTGTGGCAGGTGACGTGGCCAGGTGACGTGGCAGGTGACGTGGCAAGTGGACAATCCACAACTTGTGGCAGGTGACGTGGCCAGCTGACGTGGCAGATAACGTGGCCAGGTGACGTGGCAGGTAACATGGCCAGGTGACGTGGCCAGGTAACGTGGCAAGTGGACAATCCACAACTTGTGGCAGGTGACGTGGCACTTAATGTGGCAAGGTGACGTGGCAAGTGGACAATCCACAACTTGTGGCAGATGATGTGGCAAGTGATACGCTAAATACAACTACACTGCTGCTCTCTCAGCTGCTGCTACTCACTCTGGTCTCACAAACTGGCTGAAATGGTTAAAATTTACTGTTTTTTGAGCTTAGGGAGGGTCTATGATGAAACGCTTATAAACGCAAACGCGGTTAAACGCCGCTAAACGCGGCCGCAAACGCGGCAAAACGCGCGTTTATAAACGCCGGTTTCAGCGTTTAAAAACGTGTGTTCAGCAGAGTTTGCACCTGCGTCTCGTGTGCATGGGGCCTAAAGGAACCTATTTAGAAAATAAAAAACGAACCTTTACAACCCCTTTAGGCCCCTTTCACACGGGACGGATCAGTCATGATCCGCCCCGTGAACCTCCGCTTGCTCAGCGGGGATCGCTCCGTTGAGCCCCGCTGAGCCGGCAGATGACTGGGCGGTCCCCGCACACTGTGCAAGGACCGCCCTGTCAGAGCGCCGCTCTCCCCTATGGGGGATCGGATGAACACGGACCGTCTGTCCGTGTTCACCCGATCCGCTCCGCAGACAGATAGAAAAATAGAAATTTTTCTATCCTGAAAAATGGAGCATAGCGGACATGGGTGAGATTGGGTGTCAGCGGATGTTCATCCGCTGACATCCGCTATCCCATAGGGATACATGTATGTCCGTTTTTCATCCAAAAACAGATGGGTGAAAAATGGACATACGGTCCGCCCGTGTGAAAGGGGCCTTAAAGATATTAGTAATGGATGTGTACACAGCGGCTATGTATTGGCGGGATGGAAGCCCTGCTTAATATCACATCCGCCCCTTTGAGAAAAGCACCGCCCATCAATGTCTCCACATCTTCCAGGCAGCTATGATTTTCCCATCACCACTGCTCTGCCCCTGGGCCCCCTCCAGGACGAGATTACAGTGCCAAGCAGAATATTTGACTCAAAAGGTATTTAATTCCTTGCTGGGCATGCTGCATAATGCATATATTTACAGTTATTATTGTATAAAGACAGTGCACAAATACACTAGGTATGTCTTCAATAACACAATATGCAAATCACAAGTATGTTTCGTTTTTTTTGGCGGGGGGGGGGGATTTTTAATTGAATTGCATTTTTATTTTTATTTTACCTCATTTCTATCACATGGGGGGGGGGCTCAGAAGCCCCCTATGTGATGGTGTGTGTGTGTGTGTGTGTGCGTGGGGGGGGGGGCGGCATTGAGTGGCCCGGCCTTGGGGCGGCAAAGGGAGTAAATCCGGGCCTGCTGACATCACAAGTTCCAGCCTATCCCTTCCTCTCCATGTGGTGTTTGTGTGGAGATCAGAGCCTGGAAACACACATGCGGCAACGCTCTTTGTATTTTAGTTTCCAAGGAATTCGGTCACATTCAAAACACTTGCAAAATTCATCATCCAGCATCTGTTATTTTGAAGAATTTTCTTGAAAGGTAATATGCCGAATTCCAGGCCATTAGAGTAGAGAGTTTTAGTAATGCCAAATCCATCTTCAATATTGCCCAAGGACATTTCTTAATAAATAAAATAAAAAAATTGGGGAAAAAAATGCAGGGGGGGGGGGGGGGATTGGGGTATAAAAGGGTTTATTTACTGAGGGAAATTACAATGTGCAATTTGGCAGTGATCCACAGAGAATAATAAATGCTCTTCCTTCAATATTCTGACTTCCCCCCAAATGATGAGAATTAAAGGAGAAGTATGGGTTGGGTTAAATAACTAGTACATATCACATTTGTCACATATCAGCTAATCTTTTTTTCCTACCTCTTTTAGTTTTTACAGCATGTGCACATGAACTTTCCTTCAGCTAGCAAAAACGGTCCATTTTCAGTTTGAAACGTTCTCAGGGGGTGTGAACATCTCCACCAACACACCAACACACCCCCTGCCTTTGTCCCCACTCCCCTAAGAGACGTGTCTGTGCTGATAGATAGGGAGTGGGAGGAGGGAGGAGGGAGAAGGGAGGGGGGAGCAGCTACGCTCTGTAGAGTCTCAGAAACAAGCAGAGGGAGGAGAGCCGACATCAATCAAGCAAAATGACAGGAAAGGGGGGTGGATCCAGACTCTATATTCACACCATTGTCTGGATGATGCTGTATGGAAGACTGTAGAACCTCCCACAGGTATTTATCTAGATTTTAACACAATAGGGGCACTTCTGAGAGGGCTGGGAGGGTTTATAGATATCAGCAGCTCACATAGAATAGATGTAAGCAAAAAAAAAAAGGAAACCTATACTTCTCTTTTAAGAAAATACACTATATTACCAAAAGTATTGGGACACCTGCCTTTACACGCACATGAACTTTAATGGCATCCCAGTCTTGGTCCGTAGGGTTCAATATTGAGTTGGCCCACCCTTTGCAGCTATAACAGCTTCAACTCTTCTGGGAAGGCTGTCCACAAGGTTTAGGAGGGTGTCTATGGGAATGTTTGACCATTCTTCCAAAAGTGCATTTGTGAGGTCAGGCACTGATGTTGGACGAGAAGGCCTGGCTCGCAGTCTCTGCTCTAATTCATCCCAAAGGTGTTCTATTGGGTTGAGGTCAGGCCAAACAAGTTCCTCCACCCCAAACTCACTCATCCATGTCTTTATGGATACTACAAAGCAAAGGAGAGATAAGGTTTGTGACTTTAAATGAGACCATGGCCTGGTAAGGTCAGATGCCTCCATCCCTGTTAATTTGAAAAAGGGGGGGGGAGTGGAACTTTAGATGAAGCATGCGGGTGCAAATAAATAAATAATAAATTAGTAAAATTTATATTTATTGGTTCATAAACATGATATATTATGGTAATAATGTATATCAGAATCCAAATCAATTCATACACGATAATGATACATAATCCAATCATTTCATATACTGTATATACAGGGTTATATTTGCAAGATAATACCCATAATGACCAGGGGCCTCTCTGATCCCCGTCGTTGATGGTAAAACAGGTTTTACATGATAATGATACATAGTCCAACAGATTTTATATATATACACTAATGTATTATAAGGTAGTACCCAATTGACCTAAGGCCTCTCCAATCCCTATTGTTAATGATAAAAAAAATGACATGGCATGCTACGAGAATTCATATAAAAACCATAAAAACTGGTTCCATAGGTAAATTCCATAAGCTTCTTGACTACACATAATTGATATAGAACACAGCATCTGTATCTCGACGCGTTTCGTGGCTTAAAACCACTCTTTAGGAGCAAGCCTGTGCTGCAAATCTATAATAAATATATATAGAATATATATAAATATGAATTCCTAAATGATCTAACATGGTAAATAATTAACAGCAAGGGAATAGATATAAGGACCCCCCTGAAGCGTGTTACTTACAAGGCATTGGTGTGTTGGTGGTATGGTGCTGGGGGCTGTTAGTCACCCAGGGACATCATTTCTGGGAACTGTGGTGGTTCGCTCAGTGATATCAGCCAACACAGGATTGCATCCAAGGTGAATATATGTCAATAATGTAATCCTTATACAGGATGCATTATATAATACATTGTATACATACAGGATCCATTATATAATACATTGTATACATACAGGATATATTATATAATACATTGTATACATACAGGATCCATTATATAATACATTGTATACATACAGGATCCATTATATAATACATTGTATACATACAGGATCCATTATATAATACATTGTATACATGCAGGATTTATTCTATAATACAGTGTATACATACAGGATCTAATATATAATACATTGTATACATACAGGATACATTATATAATACATTGTATACATACAGGATCCATTATATAATACATTGTATACATACAGGATCCATTATATAATACATTGTATACATACAGGATCCATTATATAATACATTGTATACATACAGGATACATTATATAATACATTGTATACATACAGGATCCATTATATAATACATTGTATACATACAGGATATATTATATAATACATTCTATACATACAGGATATATTATATAATACATTGTATACAGACAGGATATATTATATAATACATTGTATACAGACAGGATCTATAATATAATACATTGTATACAAACAGGATATATAATATAATAAATTGTATACATACAGGATCCATTATATAATACATTGTATACAAACAGGATATATAATATAATAAATTGTATACATACAGGATACATTATAGAATACATTGTATACATACAGGATCCATTATATAATACAGTGGGTTTGATTTACCAAAACTGGAGAGTGCAAAATCCGGTGCAGCTCTGTATAGAAACCAATCAGCTTCCAGTCTTTTTTTTTTTTTTTGTGAAAGCTGAACTGAACAAGCTGAAGTTAGAAGCCGATTGGTTTCTATGCGGAGCTGAACCAGATTTTGCACTCTCCAGTTTTGGTAAATCTCCCCCAGTGTATCTTTTTCTCTTTGCTAGAGGAGAAAATTGTAGGCAAAGAACATTGTGTGTAAAAAATAATAATAATAAAAAATATAGATAAAATAGCTAGCTCAGACTTTGATCTAGGTCAGTGTGAGGGTTAGGGTCAAAAGTCAAAGTCAGGGTCGGTATTTTAGGTAGGATGAATAATATCAGTGTCAGTTAGTGCCAGTGTGTATTGGGTAGGATAAAATAAAGCAAATGCGCCCTATTGTTTTTTTGGACACAAATCAAGCAATTGCCCATGCATGAGCAGTGCACACTCCATGCCAACCATGGGCAGCTGGAGCAAGGGGCCAGTGAATGGGTGCAGGGAGGTACACCCATTCTACGTCATACATTATCAGTGGGGGAGGGACTCCGTTCTTCATTTTTGCCCTAGGTGCTGGACAAACCTGCCCCAGTAGTGAATGTATCAGATCTTTTATTGGAAAATATTTTAAATGCACAATATCATAGCTCCCAAATGTCCCTGATTTCGAGGGGCTGTCTCTGATTTCGAGGGACTATCCCTGATTTCGAGGGACTGTCCCTGATTTCGAGGGACTGTCCCTGATTTGGAGCAATGTCCCTCATTCCTCCTCCTTTGTCCCTCATTTTGGTCTGATCTGTATAGTTGTGTATAAAATGCATTTTTTTATCAATCAAAAAGTGTTTCCCAGCGCTAAACCTTTCATCTGATTTCTAAATTGCTGGGTTTGTAAATTCCAAAAGCCAAAATAAAGGAATAGAAGTGGTAAAAAGGATGATATGGGAAGTTTCCCCCGCTAGGGGTTTTCAAGGCAGCAGAGATTGAGACAATGATAAATAAAATGAGACTTTATATGTGAAAACCAAAAAGGTTTCACGGGTAAAATTCAATCGAGATATGAGCTCTGGTACATGATAGAATATACGAAATACAAAACAATATAAACATAATGTGACATAAACCATCGCTGCTAAAGTGCAATGTGGATGACTACATTTATCTTGACGCGTTTCGACACGGTGGGGTCTTCTTCAGAAGATATGTTAACTGTAAGGAAAAATGCTTTTAATATATCATACAGAAATTTTAAGAAAACAATAATAGTAGCGGTAATGGGATTATTTGTAGCATATTTACCAGACAGACTGTTTTGTACACGAACACATGACCAGAGATCCTTCCTTTAAAATAGGGAATCCCCATGGACTCCCAAAACTGGCCCGTCGGCTGACAAGAGAACCTCCGCCTGATAGGGGTACTCCAATGAGCCGCGTCTGACTTACAAGGAGTCACCACATGGAAACGGAGTCCCACGCCTAAGGGTGGTAAAAAAAAGCACTTGTTGGTTTACCAATCTTGTTTTTTTTTTTTGTATAATTCTCCTTTAAGGGGGTGTGGCAAGGTGTGTGTCCTATGCCTGCATACTTTTGCTGGTAGGTGTCCCTCATTCCCGTCACAAAATGTTAGGAGGTATGCAATATGTTGAAAACTGAAATTGGCCCTAGTATGTATCTGTATAAATGTGTTAGGGAATTTGGATTGTAAGCTCCATGAGGGTAGGGACCGATGTGAATGTACAATACAGATGTAAAGCGCTGTGTACATTGACGGCACTATATAAGCACCTGTAATAAAATAAAGAAATAAAATAAAATGACCTATATAGAGCAGCCACGGCTTCTTTTGACCAGTTCAGATTTAGGTCTTGTACAAGTATAAAGAATTCAAGGCCATGTTCCTTTTTTTGGGGGGGTTTTCGGCAGACTCGCTTATTGCCTTATTTCTTGTCAGGTTTTTTTTTTTTTTTTTTTTTCTTGTCAAATTTGTTTATTACATTTTCAAAATTACAAGCATATATTGTCAATAAACATAGTCACTATAAATAGTAGCAGTTAAGGAGAACACAAATTAGATATTTATGTCAAGCTCCAGTGATTTTTGAAGGCAACAACAACAAAAGAGGAGAAAAAAAACAGTAATTTAAGTTTAACATATGTTGACCATTATCTGGAGACTTGCTAAAATATATGCTTAGTGTTGAATTTAGTAATTACAAACCAGATTTAGTAATAATATATAACATGTAAGGTAATATAAGGATTTATAAAGAAAAAATGAAGGGTCATAATTTCTCGACCTCATATAATGTTATTGTAATATATAAGGTTTGTATTGTTTCAAAGGAGCTCTAAAGCTGAAATATACTGATAAATAAAAAACATTAAAAAAAATAAAAATGTTGCTACCATTTTTGCATATAATAACAATATATGCTAAGAAAGAAAAAACAACAAAAAAAGAGCTAAAGAGCGAAGATAGAAGAGAGGGAAGGGTAAGAAGAAGAAGAGAAAAAAAATAAAGATAGTAGGTAGAAAAGATAGAAAAGGTCGAAAAGGTCCCCGGGGTATCTTATAATGTTGGTCTGATAATATTAGTATATTAAATAGCTATTAGTAGTTATATTACCAAGGTCTTAATAATGTGATGTCAAAGTTGGGAGGGAAAAAATTAGTCACCCAAGGATTCCAGATTTTTTCAAATTTTCCAATATTATCATTGGTAATGGCTTCCGTTTTTGAGTGGGTCATGGCTTGGTTTATTCTGGTTTTGGTTTCTGAGATCATTAATGTTGGGGTTTTCCACGCTTTGGCGATTGTCTGCTTTGCTGCAGTAGTGATTTGTAGAAGGAGTTTGAATTGAGTGTGGGAAATAGAAGTCGGTTTTAGATTTAGTAGTGCAATTGAAGGGTCAGGTTTGATTGTTTTTTTGAATAAGGTAGAGAGGATAAGAAAAACCTCTTTCCAAAAACATTTTGTAACGGGACAATCCCAAAATATGTGTATGTGTGATCCTAGTTCACCACAGCCACGGAAGTAGAGAGGGGAGTATTGCAGAATATATTTCGCGATTCTGACAGGAACCAAATACCAGCGCAAAAGTACTTTATAATTTGTCTCTAGAGCTATTATATTTTGTGAAGATGATTTTGTTGTGGTCCAAATTTTATCCCAATCGGATGGTTCCAACTGAAGTCCAAGGTCTCTCTCCCATTTTGCCACGTATGATGGTGGGTCTGCAGTAGGCAAAGTAATAAGCTGTTTATATATTATTGATATGAGACCCTTAGAGTGAGGTTCGCGTTTACATATACGTTCAAATTGTGTGAGTTCGTTGAGCTTACTCATATTTTGTATATATGGCATGAATTTTTTTTTGATCTGCAGATATCGGAAAAGTTCTGATTGGGGGAGTTGATGCCTATCACATAGTTCAGGAAATGTTATAAGTGAGGTAGATGTCGATAAATCACAGAGTTGCGTTATGTCAGAGGAGATCCATTTTTTAAATGAATTAGGGAATGTGCAGGCTGGGTAGAATAGTGGGTTTCTAATAAATGATAGAAGGGGAACAGGAGGAGATTGTAGTCCTTTGATAAGTTTAAATTTATCCCAGATAGTAACTGTGTGTTTGGTAATCTTATTTTTTATATTTTTTCTTGTCAGGTTTTTATGACAACAGCAAAATGTGTTTTGGCTGTCACTTCCTCCATGTAGGAACACTTTAGGCATAGGTTGGGCATGTGTCTTGATGCGGTCAGGGCTGGAGTCCTCGGTGCCCGGCTCTATTATTTCATTTGGAACAGATCTGGTCTCACATGCAAAGGTCCCCGAAGATTGTAATGGTGCCAGAATTTACTGTTGGCAAAGTCTCTAGCAAGCATGGAAGAGGTGTTAGCTCAGGCTTCCAGCAAATGTAGAACCGAGTTCTTCCATGTCCCTTTCTGAGTGTTTTACTAAATCCTACCAAAAATCTATTACACATTTTACAGATTACACACACTATATTGCCAAAAGTATTGGGACGCCTGTCTTTACACGCACATGAACTTTAACCACTTGCTTACTGGGCACCTAAACCCCCCTCCTGCCCAAGACCAATTTTCAGCTTTCAGCGCTCTCACTTTTTGAATGACAATTGCGCGGTCATACAACACTGTACCCAAATTACATTTTTTACATTTTTTTCACACAAATAGAGCTTTCTTTTGGTGGTATTTGATCACCTCTGCGGTTTTTATTTTTTGTTAAAAAAATTATAAAAAAGACAGAATTAAAAAAAAAAATACAAATTTGTTATAAAATTTTGCAAATGGGTAATTTTCCTCCTTCATTGACGTACGCTGATGAGGCTGCACTGATGGGCACCGATAGGCGGCACTGATGGGCTGCACTGATTGGGCACCAATGGGCTGCACTGATGGGCACCGATAAGGTGGCACTGGTGTTGACGGAGAAGTGGCATTGGTGGGCACTGAGAGGTGACACTGAGAGGTGGCACTGATGGGTGGCACCGAAGGGCATTGATAGGTGGCACTGGTTTGCACTGAGAATTGGCACTAATAGGTGGCATTGATAGGTGGCACTGATAGGTGGCAGTGATGGGCACTGATAGATGGCAGTAACGGGCACTGATGGGTGGCAATGATGGGCACTGATCAGCACTGGTAGGGGACATTGATAGGCAGCACTGCTAGGTGGCACTGATGAGGCACTGACTGGCACCACTGGTGGGCATTGCTAGGTGGCAGTGATGGGCATTGATAGGTGGTACTGATTGGCACTGACAGGTTGCACTGGTGGTCACTGTGGGCACTGGCAGGTGGCACTGGCAGGGGGTACTAATGAGGCAGAATTGCCTCTTCCACTGGGGACCGATGTCCCTCACTCAGCAGCCGGTGATTGACTTTTTTTTCTCCTCACGCTGTCAGCGCGAGGAGAAAAAAACGATTACCGAGCTTTGTTTTGATCACGTGATCAGCTGTCATTGGCAGCGTGGGCCTCAAGTAGTTAATGGCATCCCAGTCTTAGTCCGTAGGGTTCAATATTCAGTTGGCCCCGCCCTTTGCAGCTATAACAGCTTCGACTCTTCTGGGAAGGCTGTCCATAATTTTAGGAGTGTGTCTATGGGAATGTTCGACCATTCTTCCAGAAGCGCATCTGTAAAGGTCAGGCACTGATGTTGGACGAGAAGGCCTGGCTCGCAGTCTCCGCTCTAATTCATCCCAAAGGTGTTCTATCAGGTTTTGGTCAGGGCTCTGTGCAGGCTGGTCATGTTCCTCCACCCCAAACTCGCTCATCCATGTCTTTATAGACCTTGCTTTGTGCACTGGTCCAAATCATTTGGTGGAGGGAGGATTATGGTGGGGGGTTGTTTTTCAGGGGTTGGGCTTGGCCTCTTAGTTCCAGTGAAGGGAACTCTTAAGGCGTCAGCATACCAAAACATTTTGGACAATTTCATGCTCCCAACTTTGTGGGAACAGTTTGGGGATGGGCCCTACCTGTTCTAGCATGACTGCACACCAGTGGACAAAGCAAGGTCCATAAAGACATGGATGAGCGAGTTTGGGGTGGCGGAACTTGACTGGCCTGCACAGAGTCCTGACCTCAACCCGTTAGAACACCTTTGGGATGAATTAGAGCAGAGACTGCGAGCCAGGCCTTCTCGTCCAACATTTCTATAGACACCCTCCTAAACCTTGTGGACAGCCTTGTGGACAGCTGGTACGGCAGGGCGGGGAACCTGCTGTGACGCAAAGGGCGAGGGGATAAAAAGGGGCGGACGCCCTGACCTTGGGGTTCAGAGTCGGAGGACGCAGCCACACCCAGGCACCTTCAGCTTGGGTGTTGGCGTTCCGGGCCCAGGTGCCCTTGACCTGGCCGGAGCGAGAGATGGAGTCCATCTCAGGCACCTTTAGCCTGGGGTGAGGTACTATGGCGGAGGCCTGGAGCTCAGTACCTTCGACTGAGTTCCGCGAGGGTGGAGGAATCCGAGGGGGGGCCCTAACTCCTTGGGTGCCCGTGTCTGAGATGAGGAGGCCGGTGAGCGGAACTTCTCCGGAGAGTCCAGCGCAGCATTGCTGGTGACGGAAAGGCCTCCGGTAACTGTCTTGGACGGATGTCCTTCCCCTGATAGGGGCTACGATAGCGAAGGTAATCCATGTTCTGTTCTATATAGTCAGTGGCAATGACTATTCACCACTGGTGACACTACAGTGGTTAGCTCTATCTAGAAGAATTGTGCCTTGGCCTACTCCCCACAAAGACTGAAGTGTTATATGGGTCTCAACCTGTCTGTGCTGTATGACTATTTATTGAGAAGAATAAATACGAGTTGGACCTTTTCAGTGTGTGGAACTCTGGTTACTAGGAGCAAAGGGGAGCCAATCCGAGGAGAGGATTTGACTCTGGGACACATACACAGGCCCGATAGTTCTGGCCTTCACCTCTACACCTTGGAGGACATGGGCCGTGGTGTATCTCATCCCTCCCCCCAGTGTTAACCCCTAGACGAGACAGACAAGCCGTGAATGAGAAGGGGTGAGAGGGGTGAGGTCGCTACATTTAGAAATGTTTTAAGCTGGATCAGATTCCCTTTACAGCAGCATGCTTTGGAAACATTTGTGGAATATTTTAATTACTTTCTCTTAAAGATTCGAACCAGGGAATTGAACTTCCTTCTTCCTGCTGGTGATCTCCTTACTGATACCTAAAGATCTGTATAGAGAAATCAGGACCTCCTTGCTTCTGCTGGTGACCCCTCTAGTGATATAAAGATCTATATAGAGGAATTGGGACCTCCTTCCTCCTGCTGGTGACCCCTCTAGTGATATAAAGATCTATATAGAGGAATCGGGACCTCCTTCCTCCCGCTGGTGACCCCTCTAGTGATATAAAGATCTATATAGAGGAATCAGGACCTCCTTCCTCCTGCTGGTGACCCCTCTAGGGATATAAAGATCTATATAGAGGAATCAGGACCTCCTTCCTCCTGCTGGTGCTCCCTCTAGTGATATAAAGATCTATATAGACGAATCAGGACCTCCTTTCTCCTGTTGCTGACCCCTCTAGTCATGGGCGTAGCATAAGGGGTTGCAGGGGTCACAATCGCAACCCCGCCACTAGCTCCAGGGAGCCCCTGCAGCCCCCCTGTGATATTATTATCATGTCCTCCACAAGGTCCAGCTCCAAACTGCCTTAGGGCCCCACAGCCATGCTCCAGTACTGGGCTTCCACTTTGCCTTCCACAGTCCACACCTCTCCGTTCTTATTTTCACGGGGCACGGGGTGAGAACAGCCCAGCATGAGAAAGTGTCTGTGCTGTGTGTTAGCAACATGGAATGGTAACCGAGTTTAGCGAGTTAAGAGGAGGAGAGTGCCGTCCTGTAGCCACGATGGGACCACTGTCACTGGTGAGGTAAGACACCACTCGGTGTCTCCTAGTCACCAGCTGGGATTCTCTGTACCCCCCCCCCCACCTGGTGATGTCCGCTTACACCACTTCCCTGACAACTGGGGAAAAGACGCACACCTCCGGGAGGTGACCTCCCCCCAACACCTGCCAACACCGACAGAGAAACCTTCAGAAATTGCTAAAACAAATCCCTTAAAACCTCCTGAGGGGCCCCTGCGGGGCTGCAGGCTCCAGGTTTTGTGTCACATGGCTTTGCCCCCCAGATCTAAGTTGCCCCCCCCAAAGCCCCCTGACCACCCCCTCCACCCTGGATGCTATGCCCGGCTGCTGATTTCTTTTTCTATTACATCTCTTTCTACTGCGCCTCCTCCACAGGGCTGAAATCACATTCCTTTACAACACAGCCAGTTAGCTACGATCTGCACAGGGTGTATCTGCCTACTGCAACTACACTGCCCTTCCGACCAGAGAATTTCACAGGTCAGAACGTCAACATAAAAGCCAGATACACCCTGTGAAGATTGTGGCTGACAGACTTGTGTAAAGGAATGTGATTTCAGCCCTGTGAGGTGTGGGTGGAGGAGCTGTATTCAGTGCTGGGATGGGAAAGAAGCTCTGCCAAGTGACCTATCAGGGGTGATCCCTGTCCTCTGATTCTCCAGCGGTAATCCCTGTCCTCTGATTCTCCAGCGGTGATCCCTGTCCTCTGATTCTCCAGCGGTGATCCCTGTCCTCTGATGTTCCTCTCTATAGATCTTTAGTTATCACTAGAGGGGTCAGCAACAGGAGAAGGGGTAAGCAACTTTGCGTATCTTTCCGTGCGGTGAGTGTATCTGCACGCACGGTGGAAGTGGAGGGTGGTAGTGGGGGGGGGCAGGTCAACTTCTGCATCGGGGCCCACAAACTTCAAGCTACGCCTCTGCCTCTAGTGATAACTAAAGATCTATATAGAGGAATTAGGACCTCCTTCTCCTGCTGGTGACCCCTCTAGAGATATAAAGATCTATAGAGAGGAATCAGGACCTCCTTCCTCCTGCTGGTAACCCCTCTAGAGATATAAAGATCTATATAGAGGAGTCAGGATCTCCTTCCTCCTGCTGGTGATCCCTCTAGTGATATAAGTGTAGCGGGTACTTGAATTATGTGAGGACTCTGGTGGTGTGAGGTTCCTTGGGGCCCCTGGGTGGCGCTGTTGCCTGGGGCCGGAGTTGAACTCACACCGTGAACCGTGCCTTTTTGTCCTCCCCTGGAGCTGGTACAGCTGGGCAGGGAACCCGCTGGGACGCAAAGGGAGAGGTCATAAAAGGGGCGGACGCCCTGTTGGGCGGGGAGTCGGAGGACGCGGCCGCACCCAGGCACCTTCAGCTTGGGTGCTGGCGTTCCGGTGTTCCGGGCCTAGGTGCCTTTGGTCTAGCTGGAGCAGGGATGGAGTCCATCTCAGGCACCTTTAGCCTGGGGTGAGGTACTATGGCGGATGCCTGGGGCTCAGTACTAGGGATGAGCTCGGTGTTCGAGTCGAACATAGGTTCGACTCGAACATCGGCTGTTCGCGCGTTCGGCGAACAACGAACGATTTGGGCCGTTCGCGCCAAATTCGAGTGACGCGAACGGCCCACAATACACTGCGCCATCGCAGTGTAATCCCGGCGCTGTGATTGGCCAAGCATGCACTGTGACCCTGCATGCTTGGCCAATCACAGCGCCGGCAGCGAGGAGAGCAATGATTGGCCACAGGCAGGATGCCTGTGGCCAATTATTGCTGAGGGTGTTTAGTACACGCCCCACACTATAAAAGGCCGCCAGCACGGCGGCCTAGTGTAGTGTGTTCCGGAGCAGGGAAAGAGAAGCATAGGCAGGGACAGTGACATTTTTTTTTTCTTGCTTAACCTGGATTCCTTTAGTTTAGGGAAAGAGAAGGATAGGTAGGGAGAGTGTCAGTGTGTTTTACTGTGCGAATCCTTGTTTCTAGGGACAGGGAAGGACAGTGAGGGAAATTCTCCTTGTGCTATAGTGTGCTAAAGCATTGATCATCAACCATCTTTAAAAAATCATTTTTTCTAGGGACAGAAAACTATAGGTAGGGAGAGTGTCAGTGTGCTTTACTGTGATAATCCTTGTTTCTAGGGACAGGGAAGGACAGTGAGGGAAATTCTCCTTGTGCTATAGTGTGCTAAAGCATTGATCATCAACCGTCCTTAAAAAAACATTTTTTCTAGGGACAGAAAACTATAGGTAGGAAGAGTGTCAGTTTCTTTCACTGTGATAATCCTTGTTTCTAGGGACAGGGAAGGACAGTGAGGGAAATTCTACTTGTGCTATAGTGTGCTAAAGCATTGATCATCAACCGTCCTTAAAAAAACATTTTTTCTAGGGACAGAAAACTATAGGTAGGAAGAGTGTCAGTTTCTTTCACTGTGATAATCCTTGTTTCTAGGGACAGGGAAGGACAGTGAGGGAAATTCTACTTGTGCTATAGTGTGCTAAAGCATTGATCATCAATCAGCTTTAAAAAAACATTTTTTCTAGGGACAGAAAACTATAGGTAGGAAGAGTGTCAGTTTCTTTCACTGTGATAATCCTTGTTTCTAGGGACAGGGAAGGACAGTGAGGGAAATTCTACTTGTGCTATAGTGTGCTAAAGCATTGATCATCAACCATCTTTAAAAAATCATTTTTTCTAGGGACAGAAAACTATAGGTAGGGAGAGTGTCAGTGTGTTTTACTGTGATAATCCTTGTTTCTAGGGACAGGGAAGGACAGTGAGGGAAATTCTACTTGTGCTATAGTGTGCTAAAGCATTGATCATCAACCATCTTTAAAAAAACATTTTTTCTAGGGACAGAAAACTATAGGTAGGAAGAGTGTCAGTTTCTTTCACTGTGATAATCCTTGTTTCTAGGGACAGGGAAGGACAGTGAGGGAAATTCTCCTTGTGCTATAGTGTGCTAAAGCATTGATCATCAACCGTCTTTAAAAAAACATTTTTTCTAGGGACAGAAAACTATAGGTAGGAAGAGTGTCAGTTTCTTTCACTGTGATAATCCTTGTTTCTAGGGACAGGGAAGGACAGTGAGGGAAATTCTACTTGTGCTATAGTGTGCTAAAGCATTGATCATCAACCGTCTTTAAAAAAACATTTTTTCTAGGGACAGAAAACTATAGGTAGGAAGAGTGTCAGTTTCTTTCACTGTGATAATCCTTGTTTCTAGGGACAGGGAAGGACAGTGAGGGAAATTCTACTTGTGCTATAGTGTGCTAAAGCATTGATCATCAACCGTCTTTAAAAAAAAAAATTTTCTAGGGACAGAAAACTATAGGTAGGAAGAGTGTCAGTTTCTTTCACTGTGATAATCCTTGTTTCTAGGGACAGGGAAGGACAGTGAGGGAAATTCTACTTGTGCTATAGTGTGCTAAAGCATTGATCATCAACCAGCTTTAAAAAAACATTTTTTCTACGGACAGAAAACTATAGGTAGGAAGAGTGTCAGTTTCTTTCACTGTGATAATCCTTGTTTCTAGGGACAGGGAAGGACAGTGAGGGAAATTCT
Source organism: Rana muscosa (assembly GCA_029206835.1). NCBI lineage: Eukaryota > Metazoa > Chordata > Amphibia > Anura > Ranidae > Rana > Rana muscosa. The sequence continues at coordinate 421,156,917 of CM055118.1, forward strand.
ACTTGTGCTATAGTGTGCTAAAGCATTGCTCATCAATCAGCTTTAAAAAAACATTTTTTCTAGGGACAGAAAACTATAGGTAGGAAGAGTGTCAGTTTCTTTCACTGTGATAATCATTGTTTCTAGGGACAGGGAAGGACAGTGAGGGAAATTCTCCTTGTGCTATAGTGTGCTAAAGCATTGATCATCAACCGTCTTTAAAAAAACATTTTTTCTAGGGACAGAAAACTATAGGTAGGAAGAGTGTCAGTTTCTTTCACTGTGATAATCCTTGTTTCTAGGGACAGGGAAGGACAGTGAGGGAAATTCTACTTGTGCTATAGTGTGCTAAAGCATTGATCATCAACCGTCTTTAAAAAAACATTTTTTCTAGGGACAGAAAACTATAGGTAGGAAGAGTGTCAGTTTCTTTCACTGTGATAATCCTTGTTTCTAGGGACAGGGAAGGACAGTGAGGGAAATTCTACTTGTGCTATAGTGTGCTAAAGCATTGATCATCAATCAGCTTTAAAAAAACATTTTTTCTACGGACAGAAAACTATAGGTAGGAAGAGTGTCAGTTTCTTTCACTGTGATAATCCTTGTTTCTAGGGACAGGGAAGGACAGTGAGGGAAATTCTCCTTGTGCTATAGTGTGCTAAAGCATTGATCATCAACCGTCTTTAAAAAAACATTTTTTCTAGGGACAGAAAACTATAGGTAGGAAGAGTGTCAGTTTCTTTCACTGTGATAATCCTTGTTTCTAGGGACAGGGAAGGACAGTGAGGGAAATTCTACTTGTGCTATAGTGTGCTAAAGCATTGATCATCAACCGTCTTTAAAAAAACATTTTTTCTAGGGACAGAAAACTATAGGTAGGAAGAGTGTCAGTTTCTTTCACTGTGATAATCCTTGTTTCTAGGGACAGGGAAGGACAGTGAGGGAAATTCTACTTGTGCTATAGTGTGCTAAAGCATTGATCATCAACCGTCTTTAAAAAAACATTTTTTCTAGGGACAGAAAACTATAGGTAGGAAGAGTGTCAGTTTCTTTCACTGTGATAATCCTTGTTTCTAGGGACAGGGAAGGACAGTGAGGGAAATTCTACTTGTGCTATAGTGTGCTAAAGCATTGATCATCAATCAGCTTTAAAAAAACATTTTTTCTAGGGACAGAAAACTATAGGTAGGAAGAGTGTCAGTTTCTTTCACTGTGATAATCCTTGTTTCTAGGGACAGGGAAGGACAGTGAGGGAAATTCTACTTGTGCTATAGTGTGCTAAAGCATTGATCATCAACCGTCTTTAAAAAAACATTTTTTCTAGGGACAGAAAATTATAGGTAGGAAGAGTGTCAGTTTCTTTCACTGTGATAATCCTTGTTTCTAGGGACAGGGAAGGACAGTGAGGGAAATTCTCCTTGTGCTATACAGTGCTAAAGCATTCCTCATCAACCATCTTTGAAATCCTTGTTTTTTGGACAGTCAGGGAAGTTGTCGTTGTGCTATTCTGTGCGAAAGCAATCATCCTCAACCATATTTAGAAATCCTTAAGTAAAGGGACAGAGAAGGACACCTGAAGGTAGCCCTTATTGCTTTTTTCCCATCTCCCTGCAGGCCATCTATTAGAATGTCTGGAAGGCAAACAAGGAGAGGCAGACAGTCAGGAGGCAATAAAAGAGGGCAAGCAGGCTCTGTGTCTGGGGGCAACAGTGCTGGTCGTGGACGCGGTGCATTGTCATCAGCACATGGCCATGGGACACGCTTGTCCTTCTTTTCGGCAGCTGGACATGTTGAGCCACATCATGCCGAAGACTTGGTAGAGTGGATGACCAAGCCCTCCTCCTCCTCCTCATCCTCTCTCACCCAGGCTCAGGGTACTGGCAAAGCAGCTGCCAAAGCGTCCTCTTCCCTGGTATCAATGTCAGACTCATCATCAGTCACTCCTTCCCTAGACCCACCATGTCCTCCTCCTGAGGAGTCCCCCGAACTGTTTGAGCACAGTGTTGGGTACATGCTCCAGGAGGATGCCCAGCGTTTCGAAGGGTCTGATGATGAAACCCAGCTACAGGAAGGCAGTAGCGTGAGAGCAGACAGAGGGGATGCTCAAGAAGGACACCAATCTGGCAGTCATGTTCCAGCAGCTGCAGCATACTGCCAGATTGGCTCCAGTGATGAGGAGGGAGGGGATGATGAGGTCACTGACTCCACGTGGGTGCCTAATAGGAGAGAGGAGGAGGAGGAGGATGAGGAGGAGGCACATCTCCAACGAGGCAGGATGCCCTTTGGTGGCCAGCGTAAGGGCAGTACACCGACGGAATCACACCGCAGAGCTCCGCCTGTGCAGGGCGCTGCCTCTGCCCGTCATTCAAAAAGTTCTTTGGTGTGGGCCTTTTTTGAGGCTAGTGCATCAGATCACACAGCTGCTGTTTGCAACATATGTCTCAAGCGTATATCGCGTGGCCAAAACATCAGCCGCTTGGGTACCACATGCCTGACCAGACATATGTTGACCTGCCATGCAGCTCGTTGGCAAGCCTACCTCAAAGACCCACACCAAAGAACAAAGCGGACCTCTCCTTGCACCGCATCAGCTGGGATCTCCAACCCCACTATAACTTCAGTCCTGTCTGAAACATGCACTGAGAGGAATGAAGGTGTAGAATTAGGTGTGTCACAGCCAAGTAGTTGCGGCCACTCTGCTAGCAGTACACCGACGTCCGATTCTAGCAGGCAAATTTCCCTGCCCCAGCTGCTGGACCGTCGAAAGAAGTTCACTCCCAGCCATCCACATGCCCAGCGGTTGAATGCTAGCTTGGCTAAATTGCTAGCGCTTCAACTGCTGCCTTTTCAGTTGGTAGACTCGGCCCCCTTCCGTGAGTTTGTGCAATGTGCGGTTCCTCAGTGGCAGGTTCCCAAACGCCACTTTTTCTCACGGAAGGCTATTCCGGCTCTCTACCGGCATGTGGAAGGCAATGTCTTGGCCTCGCTGGACAGGGCGGTCAGCGGTAAGGTGCATATTACCGCTGACTCATGGTCCAGCAGGCATGGACAGGGACGTTACCTTTCTTTCACGGCCCATTGGGTCACTCTTTTGGCAGCTGGGAAGGATGCAGGACAAGGTGCAGTAGTGTTGGAGGTTGTTCCACCGCCACGCCTCCAAAATGCTACTACTGGTTGTGACACACCTCTCTCCTCCACCCCCTCCTCTTCTTCTTCCTCCATGGCCTCTTCCTGTGGTTTGTCCTCTGAACCAGCGGTGCTCCGTAGCCATTCAAGGGGCTACGCAAGTACACAGGCAAAAAGATGCCATGCCGTGCTTGCGCTGGTGTGTTTGGGGGACAGAAGCCACACTGGGGCAGAGGTCCTGTCTGCTCTGCAGGGCCAGGCCGAGAGGTGGTTGACGCCACGCCAGCTTAAGCCAGGAATGGTGGTTTGCGACAATGGCACCAACCTCCTCTCCGCCCTCCGACAGGGACAACTGACCCATGTGCCCTGTGTGGCTCACGTCCTTAACCTGGTGGTGCAGCGGTTCTTGGGCAGGTACCCGGGCTTACAGGATGTCCTGAGGCAGGCCAGGAAAGTCTGTGTGCATTTCCGCAGATCTTATAATGCCAGTGCTCGCCTGGCTGAGCTGCAAAAGGAGTTGAACCTGCCCAAGAACCGCCTTATATGTGACATGCCCACCAGGTGGAACTCAACGTTGGCCATGCTGCAGCGGCTGCACACGCAGCAGAGGGCCATCAATGAGTACCTGTGCGACTACGGCACCAGGACAGGGTCAGGGGAGCTTGGTTTTTTTTCTCCACGCCAGTGGGGCATGATCAGGGATGCATGCACTGTCCTGGCACCATTTGAGGAGGCCACGAGGATGGTGAGCAGTGACAGTGCATGCATCAGTGACACTGTACCTCTTGTCCACCTGTTGGAGCACACGCTGCGTGGAATAATGGACAGGGCACTTGAGGCAGAACAGAGGCAGGAAGAGGAGGACTTCCTTGCCTCTCAAGGCCCCCTTTACCCAGACAGTGTTCCTTCTGTCCCACCCATCGCACAGGAAGAGGAGGAGGAGGAGGATTGTGTCAGCATGGAGGTGGAGGCTGGCACTCAGCATCATCAGCAGCAGTCATTTAGGGATGATTTACAGTCCCAAGAAACCAGTGGACTTGTACGTGGCTGGGAGGAGGTGGCTGCGGATCATGTCGTCCTTAGTGACCCAGAGGACTCCGGACCGAATGCCTCAGCTAACCTACGCTGCATGGCCTCCCTGATCCTGCAAAGTCTGCGGAAGGATCCTTGTATTCTTCGGATCAAGGAGAGGGACCATTACTGGCTGGCCACTCTCCTTGATCCACGGTACAAGGGTAAGGTTGCGGACCTTATGTTACCGTCGCAGAGGGAGCAGAGGATGAGACAACTCCGGGAGGCCTTGCAGAAAGGTCTGTGCAACGCGTTCCCAGAGACTGGGAGGTTACAAACTCCTGGTCCTGGACAACGAGTTGCCGAGGCTTCGGGCAGTCAAAGAAGGAGCGGTGGGGAAGGTGGCCGTCTGACCGATGCGTTCAGACAATTCTTTAGTCCGCAGCCCCAAAGTATGATCGGTTCCAGCAACCATCGCCAGCGTCTGATAAACATGGTGCAGGAATATCTAGGGGCAAGGTCAGACTTGGACACCTTCCCCACCGAAAATCCTCTGACTTACTGGGTCTTGAGGATGGATCACTGGCCAGAGCTTGCACAGTATGCAATTGAGCTACTGGCCTGTCCTGCATCCAGCGTTCTTTCGGAACGCACATTCAGTGCTGCTGGAGGATTTGTCACGGATCACAGGGTGCGCCTGTCCACCGACTCGGTTGATCGACTGACTTTCATCAAGATGAACCAGTCTTGGATCACCACCAGCTACCACACACCTGATGCTGATATAACAGACTAATTGATTTTAACATGTCACATCCCTTCAAGACTGATGCTGATGCTGAGTGCCTGTGCTGTTATGTTGACTGGCTATCCTCCTCCTCCGAGTCCTCAATGATACGATTGATGATGATAGCTTGGAAGATCATTTTTGTTTATGGGTGCCGCCACCAGTGGCTAAGGCCCAATTTTTCAGCCCCTGTTTTACAGGAGCGTGTAATTACAATTTTTTTAGCAATAATTTGCCATAGGGCTCATTGCTGTGCTCCAAGTACAGTATCTGTGAGGGGTTGGAGTGTTGTGCCACCAGTGCCTAAGGCCCAATTTTTCAGCCCCTGTTTAACAGGGGCGTGTCATTACAATTTTTGAAGCAATACTTTGCAACAGGGCTCATTGCTGTGCTCCAAGTACAGTATCTGTGAGGGGTTGTAGTGTTGTGCCACCTGTGCCTAAGGCCCAATTTTTCAGCCCCTGTTCAACAGGGGCATGTAATTACAATTCTTGATCTAATAATTCACAGCAGGGCCCATTGCTGCACCCACCAAGAGTAACTCTGAGGGCTTACAGTGTTGTGGCAACGCCACCACCACCACCACCACGAAAGGCCCAATTTTTCAGCCCCTGTTCAAAAGGGGCATGTAATTACAATTCTTGATCTAATAATTCACAGCAGGGCCCATTCCTGCACCCACCAAGAGTAACTCTGAGGGCTTACAGTGTTGTGGCAACACCACCACCACCACCACCACCGCGAAAGGCCCAATTTTTCAGCCCCTGTTCAACAGGGGCATGCAATTACAATTCTTGATCTAATAATTCACAGCAGGGCCCATTGCTGCGCCCACCAAGAGTAACTGTCAGGGCTTACAGTGTTGTGGCACCAGCACCACCATCAAAGGCCCAATTTTTACTACCACTGTTCAACAATTATATGTAATTAAAATTCCTGATATAATAGTTGACAGCAGGGCGTTCCAGCACCAACCAAGAGTAACTGTGAGTGCTTACAGTGTTGTGCCAACACCAACAACTAAGGGGCCTATTTCTGCAGAGTATATACGGCAGGTCCCTACTTTCAAACATCCAACTTACAAACGACTCCTACTTGCAAACGCAAGAAGACAACAGGAAGTGAGAGGAAATCTACCCCTTGGAAGGAAAATTCTCTCCTGTAAGAATTAATATGGGAGAAAGGTGTCTCCTCTGTACTGATGCTTTATCAGCAATCCTTGTTTCAAGAAAAACACCACATTTCAAAAACAGTTGTCATTGGGACGGAAAGTGAGGTGAAATGTTCTGAACAGGGGCACAGACAGCAAAACAAATGTTACAGGGGTGATAACCCTTACCTATGTTTTCCAAAAGGTTAAAAAATAGATTTTTGGGCTGGAGCTACACTTAAACAATGTACCTGTTCAAAATTACAAACACATTCTACATAAGAACAAACCTACAGTCCCTGTCTTGTATGCACCGCCTGTATACGGCTGTTCAGAGTATATAGGGCCTTTTTTATTTTATGTGCGGGGTTCCCCTTAATATCCATACAAGACCCAAAGGGGCTGGTAATGGGCTGGGGTAGGGGGGGGGTCATGGAGTAGCTATGCCATTTTTCTTAAAGATTTTCATCCATATTACCGGGACCAGACATTACATTAAAGCCGCAAGCAGTTTTAAATGGCTTTTTTTTCCTTTAGAAGTGTCATTTTGTGCAGGGACAGTTCTAAACACGGGAAACACGTGGCACTTCACAGGCATACTTTAGACACCCCCCAGGTACGATATTTAAAGGAATATTTGACTTTTTTTTTTTCACTTTATGCATCATTAAAATGACTGCTCCCGAAAAACGACCGTTTTTAAAACTTCTTTTTGCATTGATACATGTCCCCTGGTGCAGAACCCGGGTTCCCAAACCCTTTTTAGGACAATAACATGCATAATAGTCGTTATAATTAGCACTTTAGAATTCGAACGTTCGCATCCATTGTATTTAATAGGGTTCTAATGTTCGTACGAACTTTCGGTCCGTTCGCGGGTTCTGGTGCCAACCGAACCCGGGGGTGTTCGGCTCATCACTACTCAGTACCTTCGACTGAGTTCCGCGAGGGTGGAGGAATCCGAGGGGGCACTAACTCCTTGGGTGCCCGTGTCTGAGTTCGTGAGGATTGGTGCGCAGTAACTTCTCTGAAGAGCCCGGCGCAACATCGCTGGTGACGGAGAGGCCTCCATTTCTCCCTTGGACGGATTTCTTCCTCTGACAGGGGCAAAGTGAGCGAAGGTAATTCACGTTCTATATTACCTAGTCAGTGGCAGTGACTATTCACCACTGGTGACAGCACAGTGGGCAGCAGCAAGAAGGGAAAGGATTGTGCCTCGATCTGTCCCCATTTTCCAAAGGAGAAAGATTGTTTTATTGCTTGGCAAGAAGAAGAAAACTGAGTTGTACCTATTCACTATGTGGAACTTGGGTTACTCAAGCAAAGGAGTCAGGGACGAAGGACTGGACTTGACTCTAGGACACCTACACAAAAGCCCAATCTTCTGGCCTTCACCTCCCAGTTACGGAGGACTTGGGCCGTGGTGTGTTTTCTCTCTCTCTCCCAGGTACCCCTAGACAACAGCCAAATAACTGATAAAGAAAGAGAGAGGGGTGAGGCCACTACATAAAGATCTATATAGAGGAGTCAGGACCTCCTTTCTCCTGTTGCTGACCCCTCTAGTGATATAAAGATCTATATAGAGGAATAATGATCTTCCTCCTGTTGCTGACCCCTCTAGTGAGAACTTAAGACCTATATAGAGGAATAAGGATCTCTTCCTACTGCTGGAACACCCAGACATTTTTGAAGGACATAAGTGTGCACGCCTGTTTGTTTTACGCGAAGGAGCGATCTTTTGGTGGTTGAACTATCTATAAATATCCAGCTGTGGTTTTATATCCACAGTAAATCTACTTTTGAACTTTTTGTCAACTGTTCTTTTATGTGACTTTGGAAATGGCCATTTTAATAAGTGAGATGACACAGAACATCTTCATTTCTGGATTCGTCATCTAGCCAAATCTACATCTTGATCTTGTGCAGCAGTTATTTAACAGTTTCAGAAGTCCGCTTGGTTGCTGGGTTACGCTCCGGCAGTTGCTTATATTTTCCTGGCTCCGCTCCCTATTGCCCAGATGTTAAAAGTTTCCTCCTTTATGTCTGTCGCTTCAGAATGTCCCCGCCATGGCATGGCCACATGTGCACGGCACGAAGCACTGACGGTTTAGCCTGGCCTCATATAGGCAGCTAATTATAGACAAAGGGTAGAGATGGGTGTATTTTGGGTACAGAAATACACTTGTTGTCCGTTGTGCCACACACTCGTCTTATTCATAGCTTGATGTCTCTATAGCGGCAATCGCCCAGCGAGACGATACGTTCACGTTCCTCACATCTGCTTCTTGCTGAGTAGTTTTGGCTGCTGGCAGCATTTGTCTCAGACTTGTGGATAGAATCCCAAAACCCGATTCGTCTGAGTCAACCCAAGACCTATAAAATAAAATTACATCTTTCCCACTCCCAACCTGCAACTGCGCGTGTGGATTCATCATTAAGTTTCAATGGAGTCAGCAAACTTCGTTCTGACTTTTGCTGAAAAAAAAAAAAGGAATGCCTGAAGATAAAATTACCGCTAAATCAACAATTACTTCCATCCCAAAATATAAACTGGAACATTGGTTTACAAATTCATGGGTAATTACATTCATAGAGGAACTGATACTCCATGCGTTTGGATCGGCAAAGTGGATCTGGATCTGGATCTGGAGTGTTGTTTGTATTCCTTCGAACGTATGACTTTGAGAGATTATCCAAAAGCCTCAACCGGAGGAAAGATTTCATTGCAGTATGCAGTGGAAAGTGTAGTAAAGGCCCAATTTACACTCACCGGCCACTTTATTAGGTACATCTGTTCAATCGCTTGGTAACACAAATTGCTAATCAGTCAATCACATGGCAGCAGCAACTCATTTAGGCATCTAGGTGTGGTGAAGATGACTTGCTGAAGTTCAAACCGAGCATCAGAATGGGGAAGAAAGTGGATTTAACCACTTGACGACCGCCGCACGACGATATGCGTTGACAGAATCGCACGGCTGGGCATATGGGCGTACAGGTACGTCCCCTTTAAGATTCCAGCCGTGGGTGGCAAGCGCGCCGCCGGTAGGGTTGCCACGTCATCCCTTTAATCCAGGACACACATTAATTACACGGGTTCTGTGGCTGATTAAGGTGGTAATTAAAGGGGTTGTAAAGGTTCGTTTTTTGTTTTCTAAATAGGTTCCTTTAAGCTCGTGCATTGTTGGTTCACTTACCTTTTCCTTAGATTTCCCTTCTAAATGTTTTTTTTCTTTGTCTGAATTTCTCACTTCCTGTTTCTCCTCACTAAACTTCACACCATCATCCGAGTGGTGTGGAGTCATCCAGAACAGCTTACTGAGGAGGAACAGGAAGTGAGAAATTCAGACAAAGAAAACAAAGAAAAAAAATATTTAGTAGGGAAATATAAGGAAAAGGTAAGTGAACCAACAATGCACGAGCTTAAAGGAACCTATTTAGAAAATAAAAAACAAACCTTTACTACCCTTTTAAACTCACTTGGTGCCCTATCTGTATTAAATCAGCCTCAGAACCTGTGTAATTAATAGGTGTCCTGGATTAAAGGGATGATGTGGCAACCCTAGCCGCCGGGAGCTCTGTGACCGTGCCCGCGGGACCCGCGGACCCGATCGCCGCCGGTGTCCCGCGATCGGGTCACAGAGCTGAAGAACGGGGAGAGGTAAGTGTAAACAAACATCTCCCCGTTCTTCCTAGTGGCACTGTCAGTAGGGTTGCCACCTGTCTGGGATTCACCCGGACAGTTCGGGTTCAGAATCATGTGTCCAGGTTTCAGACTGCCTGAAACCCGGACACATTATTCAGACCGGACTATGGCTTCCAGATACATCTGAATGAGAGAGCTCACCATCCAGTCCTGGCTGTGACTGAAGTCTCCCCTCTCCCCCCTTCTCTCCTGCCTCTTAGTAAGTACACTAAGGTAATTCAGGTTTCTCAGAGCACCCCTTGCATCAGAGTTCCCCTTTACACCAGAGGCCACAGTGTCACCCCTTACATCAGAGTCCTCTCCATACATCAGAGTTCTTAGTGTTCCCCCTTAAATAAGGGTTCCCAGAGCAACCCCTGTTAGAGTTCTCCCTTACATCAGAGTCTGCAGAGTCTCTCCTTACAGTAAAAGGGAACTCTGCGAATTCAGATTTAAAAGTGGAACTCTGTGGACTCTGATGTAAAGGGGAACTCTTGCTATTAACTTCATATGATTAGAAATGTTATTTAATAGCAAAATATATGAATAGTTTATACTTTAAACAAAAAAGTGCTGTGTGCCGCTAAAGTGTTCGGGTTTGACTTGAAGAAAAGGTGGCAACCCTAACTGTCAGTGATCGTCTGTTCCCTGTCATCGGGAACAGCGATCAGTGACGTGTCACGCCAAGCCACGCCCCCTAACAGTAAGAAGCACTCCTTAGGTCACACTTAACCCCTTCAGCGCTCCCCCTACAGGTTAACCCCTTCACTGCCAGTGTCATTTTTACAGTAATCAGTGCATATTTATAGCACTGATCGCCGTAAAAATGATATGGGTCCCAAAATGGTGTCAAAAGTGTCCGATGTGTCCGCCATAACGATGCAGTCACGATAAAAATCGCTGATCGCCGCCATTACTATTAAAAAAAAAAAAATATTAATAAAAGTGCCATAAAACTATCCCCTATTTTGTTGACACTATAACTTTTGCGCAAACCAATCAATAAACGCTTATTGCGATTTTTTTTTTACCAAAAATATGTAGAAGAATACGTATCGGCCTAAACTGAGGAAAAAAAATGTTTTTTTATATATTTTTGGGGATATTTATTATAGCAAAAAATATTGAATTTTTTTCAAAATTGTCGCTCTATTTTTGTTTATAGCGCAAAAAATAAAAATCGCAGAGGTAATCAAATACCACCAAAAGAAAGCTCTATTTGTGGGAAAAAGATGACAACAATTTTGTTTGGGAGCCACGTCGCACGACCGCGCAATTGTCAGTTAAAGCGACGCAGTGCCGAATCGCAAAAAGTGGCCTGGTCTTTAACCAGCGAAATGGTCCGGGGCTTAAGTGGTTAAGTGACTTTGAATGTGGTATGGTTGTTGGTGCCGGACGGGCTGATCTGAGTACTTCAAAAACTGCTGATCTACTGGGATTTTCACACACAACCATCTCTCGGGTTTACAGAGAATAGTAAAAAAAAAAAGAGAAAATTTCCAGTGAGCGGTAGTTGTGTGGAGGAGGGTGGGGCCTTTACTGGAGGTGGAGTGGGGATTTGCACTTTACTTTTGTTACACTTCACAATAGTTATACAAAATGCCAACATATGTGTGTAAGGCCTCGTACACACGACCGGTTTTCTCGTCAAGAAACGACAAGAAAACTGGCGGTAGAGCTTTCTTGCCGAGAAAACCGCCCGTCTGTACGAGGCTTTCAGGTTTCTCGTCAAGAAAACTGCCCAGAATCTCGACGAGAAAAATAAAGATCTCTATTTTCTCGTCGGGATTCACGTCGGCCTGTTTCCTGACGAGAAAACTGTGTGTGTTTGTGTATGGGGCAACAAACTTACCTGTCCTCTGGTAAGCCCGCGCATGCTCGAAATTACTTTGACGCATGCGCGGTAGCTTCCTAGGCATAGGTAGGGTGTAGCAAGATGGCGGCGACGGCATCGAATGTGACGAGTGCAGGCTCGTCGTAGTCGATGGCGTCACCGCGTTCGTTCCATTCAAAAGAACGGCGGTTCTTTGGAATGGAGCGTGTGTACACTCGGCCGGGACAAGATTCTTGTCAAGAATCTCGTCAGGAAAAACGACGGGTTTTTTCCTGACGAGATTCTCGGTCGTGTGTACGAGGCTTAAGGCATAGAAGCCTTCCTCATTATTATTACCTGTCTGTTCCATATCCTTGTCTAACTATCCGTCCACCGTGTCTTAGTTTCCTATCGTCTGGCTCTATCATGTGCTAGGTCATAATTTTTGCAAAAAAAAAAAAAAAGCATTAGCAAGTTTCATGTTACCTCTGATGGCACAGAAAGGCACATAGCACAGAGTTTCCAGTAATGGCTGCCAAGTGTGTATAATGAGACTGGCGGCAGGATCTGTGGGTTACACCTGCATGCATTCAATTTAATATATTTGATACATAATTTGTAACTACGGAAATAAAATCCTGGAGCTCTGATTTCTTCTGTACCTCGATTTTATGTGCATTGGTTCTACCACAGAAAACAGTCTGATCATTGTACAGGATGCAGTATTGTGATGGCATCCATTCAAGTCCGTTCTGTAGTGTTCTACCCAACGCTGTATCCTGGCCTAGGACAACAAGGCCCAGGCCTAGGGCAGCACTTTGCAGGGGGGCAGCACGGAAAGAGTCCCTGCCGGCTTGTGCTACACTGTGAGTGTAACACAAGCTGCTTCTAATTTTGCCTGTCCTATCAGCCTGGACCACAAACCTTCCTCACTGTGCTATATGTTTTCTGCTGCACCATTGGCATGGTTATATCTTCTTAGTCCTCTCCATAAAATTATCAGAAATTTGTGCTTAAAGTAGAACTATAGGCAACACTTTGTTTTTTCATTTTGGATAGAGTAAGGGAGGGTTAGAGCCCCTGTCAGTTTATTTTTTTACCATCCCTGTCCCATTGCAGAGATTTCCCTTCACTTCCTGCCCCATAGCCAAACAGGAAGTGAGAGGAAATCTTTGCTAATTAAGGGAATCCAATGCCCCCCCCCTCCCCCAAGCCCTAAGAACTAGTGTTGCCACTCGAAAATTTCAGGGTGGGTCTTAAACAGAAAGAGGTGTGGCTTTGACAGGAAGGGGTGAGTCATATTTAAATTAGGGGGTGCACGAGTTTAGTCAGGCCTAGGGCAGCACAACACCTAAATACACTACTGGTTCTACCTGGCACTGATTTCCAGGGACAGTCCCAGTCCTTATAATGCCCCTGATTTTTTGCACTCGCTGGGCCCAATTTACTTGGTTATAATGAATGCGTTATTTGATAATCTGACAATTTGGATATTCCGATAATATCTATGAAAACTGTGATGCCGCGTACACATGGCCGTTTTTAATGTCATTGAAAAAAACGAAGTTTTTCTCGACATGATTCTTCTCAAGCCTGCCTTGCCTACACACGATCGTGAAAAAAAAATGCTCGAGCAAAACGCGGTGACGTACGACGGCACTATAAAGGGGAAGTTCCATTCGGATGGCGCCACCCTTTGGCTGCTTTTGCTGATCCTCGTGTTAGTAAAAGTTTTGGTGAGAGACGATTCGCACTTTTCTGCCTCGTGCTTTTCAGTCCGTTACAGCGTGACGAATGTGCTATCTCCATTACGAACGCTAGTTTACTGCAAAATGGGCATATTACACTATGCTGGTCATCTTTAAAGAGAATCTGTCCCTTTGCCTTCAGAAACAGCCAGTACTGTGGGTAAGAGGGAGCATGTGACCTTCTCCCCTTCCACTCAGGATGCAGTGTTCAACCCCTTCTCAGTAGTGACACCTTCCTCCCCATCAATACAGACACCACTCCAGTAAAGACCCCCTTTAAACCAATAAAGACCCCCCCTCCAGTACAGACCCACTCCCTCACTACCAGTACAGAGCCACTCACCTCCAGTAAAGGCCGCACCCTCCCCACCAGTACAGACAACCCTCCAGTAGAGACCCCCTTTGAACCAATAAAGACCCCCTTTCCAGTACAGACCCACTCCCTCACTACCAGTACAGACCCCCCGTCCTCCAGTAAAGGCCCCTGTCTTTCCCACCAGTACAGACTCCCCCTCCAGCATAAACTCCTCCAATACAGACACCCCTCCAGTAGAGACCCCCTTCAAAGCAATAAAGACCACCTCCCCAGTACAGATCCACTCTTTCACTACCAGTACACCCTCCAGTAATGTCCCCCGTCCTCCCCACTAGTGTAGCCTCCCCCTCCAGCAAAGACCCATCTACCAGTACAGACCTCCTCCATCCCCACCAGTTTACACCCCTCCTCCAGTGCAGACCTCCTCCCACCCCACCAGTCCCCCCCAATACAGACTCTCCCCACCAGTACAGACTCCCCTCCCTCCTGTACAGAGCCTCCACTCTAGTACAGATCTCCTCCCTCCCCACCTGTCCCCCCTCCCCAATACAGACTATTTCCCTCACCACCAGTACAGACTCCCCTCCCTCTTGTACAGAGCCTCCCCTGCAGTCCCCCCCCCCCCAATACAGACTATTCCCCCCCCCCCCACCAGTACAGACTCCCCCCCCCCCTCCTTTACAGAGCCTCCCCTCTAGTACAGACCTCCTCCCTCCCCACCAGTCCCCCCCCCCAATGCAGACTCTTTCCCTCACCACCAGTACAGCCCCCTCCCCCTTGTACAGAGCCTCTCCTCCAGCAGAGACCTCCTCCCTCCTTTACAGACCTTTTTCTCCTTTAAGTTCATTCAGTGATGGACTGAGAGTTGCAGCAGCAGCAGGAAGTCCTTCCCCTGGTAGGTGCCAAGGAGAAGCTTTCCTTAGCTTGCAATATTACTGAGCTGCAGGAGGCACATTCATATGCAAATTATGTGGTCACCTCATTCATTCATATGAAAATCTTGTTGTGATTTGCATTTAAATGAGCTGTGGACACAGTGTACAGAGGCAGAGCCTTTGCAGGACTAAGCACCGGTACATAGGATAACGAGAATAGGATCTAAATGCCGGACAGTCCCACACAATCCAGGACTGTTGGGAGGTATGCTTCAGGCATTAGGCAATCAAACGAAAGTGGGATGTCAAGCTGGTCCTCCTGTAGTGTAGATTTAGTTTGGTCTCCAGGTAAAGTCCCCCTTCCAGTTTGTGCTATTGGCTTTTTATTTAGAGGGTTTACTAAACATCCCCACCTTTCTACTTCTATCATCTTCTTACATAATTTAGACGGGTCAAATATGTCAAAAGGTAAAGCTATTGTTTATCCTTCTTTACATAGCTTGGGTCCAATGTTTGACAAACGCTCCTCGAAAACAATGGCAATAGCTGAAAAGGAGTACGCTGCCTGACCAATCGTTTATGTAGCGCCCTGCTCCCAATGAGTGGGCGCTATATGTTGAAATTATAGTTGTCTGGGCATTAGTTTGGCCCAGAGAGATTTGTTTAAATATTGGCGCCGTTTCAGTTCGGCTGGTTGCGTGATTTTCCCCCCCAGCAGTGGGTGTCGCTGTCACCGCTGGTCAGGGTTGGAAAGGCAACAGGCTGGACGTATTGGGTACCTCTTTCCCAGAAGCAGCCAAGGGGGCGTGGTGAACCCGCTGTGCATCCTGGTACTTAAGGGGCGGACACCATTTTGTGCGGTTTGTTCTTCAATCCTCGTCTGAGGGCCCTCCTGGCCTCAGGGATGTGTTGGCAGTTCCCGCCTTGGGGCCACGTTGGCCCGAGGCCTCGCAACTGAGATGTAAGCCCAGGAGTTACTGGGGCCTACTGATCCAGGGATGATCCTGTGTCGCCTTGCCTGATGAAAGGGACCGAGCAATTGAGGACTCAATTGGAGGATGTACCTGGATCCTAAAAATCTACCTCACAGTGCTGCCGGAGCGTCTGAAAGATCCTGGCACTGAGAGCTGTGTTCTTTCTGAGGGAGCTAACCCAGTGAGGGGTTTTACGAGTCTGTGGCAGAGACTATTGAACAAATTCCAATACCTAGTCTGTGGCAGAGACTGTCTTTGATTGAGCTTTGCACCCGTTGCTAGGCCGGTGAGAGTAGGCCCATCCGGGGGTTGCTGACTCCAGCGTGGAGACAGTTGCTCCTCTGGACCTAGGAGAGTTCCGTGATCGACAAGTAAGATACCTGAGTCCTCCCCATCCCTTCAATCCCCTCTGTTGGAAAGTTTATTCAATAAAACCCTTGAAAGAGACTTTGTGTTGGTGCAGACATTTCTTTCAGAAAACTCTTCAAGGAGAACCCCTGAGCCGAACATTTGGAACAGTAAGGTAACGTGCAGACCCAAAACTAAACCAGCAGCTCCTACGGGGAAAACAACAGATATATTTTATGCAAGTATGAAAAAAATCACAATCTGGCTATATACATACAGTGGGGATCGAAAGTTTGGGCACCCCAGGTAAAAATGTGTATTAATGTGCATAACGAAGCCAAGGAAAGATGGAAAAATCTCCAAATGGCATCAAATTACATATTAGACATTCTTATAATATGTCAAAAAAAGTTAGATTTTATTTCCATCATTTACTCTTTCGAAATGACAGAAAACAAAAAAATGGCGTCTGCAAAAGTTTGGGCACCCTGCAGAATTTATAGCATGCACTGCCCCCTTTGCAAAGCTGAGACCTGCCAGTGTCATGGATTGTTCTCAATCATCGTCTGGGAAGACCAGGTGATGTCAATCTCAAAGGTTTTAAATGGCCAGACTCATCTGACCTTGCCCCAACAATCAGCACCATGGGTTCTTCTAAGCAGTTGTCTAGAAAACTGAAACTGAAAATAGTTGACGCTCACAAAGCTGGAGAAGGCTATAAGAAGATAGCAAAGCGTTTTCAGATGTCAATATCCTCTGTTCGGAATGTAATTAAGAAATGACAGTCATCAGGAACAGTGGAAGTTAAAGCAAGATCTGGAAGACCAAGAAAAATATCAGACAGAACAGCTTGCAGGATTGTGAGAAAAGCAATTCAAAACCCACGTTTGACTGCACGATCCCTCCAGAAAGATCTGGCAGACACTGGAGTTGTGGTACACTATTCCACTATAAAGAGATACTTGTACAAATATGGTCTTCATGGAAGAGTCATCAGAAGAAAACCTCTTCTATGTCCTCACCACAAATATCAGCGTTTGAACTTTGCAAATGAACATATAGACAAGCCTGAGGCATTTTGGAAACAAGTTCTGTGGACCGATGAGGTTAAAATAGAACTTTTTGGCCGGAATGAGCAAAGGTACGTACGTTTGGAGAAGAAAGGGCACAGAATTTAATGAAAAGAACCTCTGTCCAACTGTTAAGCATGGGGGTGGACCAATCATGCTTTGGGGTTGTATTGCAGCCAGTGGCACAGGGAACATTTCACGAGTAGAAGGAAAAATGGATTTAATAAAATTTCAGCAAATTTTGGATGGTAACTTGATGCCATCTGTGAAAAAGCTGAAGTTAAAGAGAGGATGGCTTCTACAAATGGATAATAATCCTAAACACACCTCAAAATCCACGGGGGATTACATCAAGAGGCGTAAACTGAAGGTTTTGCCATGGCCTTCACAATCTCCTGACCTCAACATTATTGAAAACCTATGGATAGACCTTAAAAGAGCAGTGCGTGACAGACAGCCCAGAAATCTCAAAGAACTGGAAGACTTTTGTAAGGAAGAATGGGCAAAGATACCTCAAACAAGAATTGAAAGACTCTTGGCTGGCTACAAAAAGCGTTTACAAGCTGTGATACTTGCCAAAGGGGGCAGTACAAGATATTAACTCTGCAGGGTGCCCAAACTTTTGCAGACGCCATTTTTTTGTTTTCTGTAATTTTGATAGTGTAAATGATGGAAATAAAATCTAACTTTGACATATTCTAAGAATGTCTAATCTGTAATTTGATGCCATTTGGAGATTTTTCCATCTTTCCTTGGCTTCGTTATGCACATTAATACACATTTTTACCTGGGGTGCCCAAACTTTCGATTCCCACTGTATATACTGATGTAATAAAACATCTGAACATTGTCATGTGTGGGAGGCGAGAAGGTTATTAACCCTGTGCAAGCTCAAATAGTAAACGTTGACCTGGGTAATTACTGGGCAATGTGCCTCTTGCGAAAAATGAACAAAAGAGGACGCATCAGCCTAGTCCATTATCCTACAAATTTATTAGAAATTCAATGTAAAAACTACTCACAAGCTCATCCAGCCACTCATCTGTGGCTTAATGTTTCTAGACTCAGCAGTCTCCAGAACAAGGGGAGGGACCTCACCGGAGTCCCTGCAGGCTGACGCGTTTCGAAGGTATCTCCTTCTTCCTCGGAGCCAGACAGAAAGCATTCTTTTAGCTCCATGGGGTGGTGCTTTTGCTTCTCATGATGTAGGCATGACAGATTGTATATGTACATATTTAGCTGTTTGGCTTTGAGGAAGAAGGAGATTCCTTTCAAACGCGTCAGCCACGGCTGAGTGGCTGGATGAGCGCTTTTTTTATTCCTATGCTTGTGAGTAGTTCTTACATTGAATTTCTAATAAGTTTGTGGGATAATGCATGTGACCGACCCAAACAGGACAGGGTTTTTTGGAGGGGACTGCAGGCTAGCCTCTTGCCTACTGACCATGGGCCCTGGCATTCAGGGGAGCTACAAGCATTTAGGAAGATGTTCTGTTATATAATGCAAGAGGACATGATTACATTTAACAATCAAGGAAGCCATGATGGTCTCTGACAACTTGAAACTCAGTAAGCAGATGTATGTGAAAACAAAGCTGGTTAATTAAATGTGGACAGCCCTGGATATTCTTGAATACTGTTGCCGGACAGTTTGAGATTCCTGATTAATCAAAGCATTGTCTAGGTGTGAATTCCCATTCACCTATTGTTTCTGTCTGTTGGCTAATTTGACTAAAGCCCTGTACACACGATCGGATTTCCTATGGTTTTTAAACCAATGTATTTTTCCATCGGAAAACCGATGAAGCTGACTTCCATCAGTCTTGCCCACACACCATCAGTCAAAAAACCGACCGTTCCAAACGCGGTGACGTAAAACACTCCGATGAGCCGAGAAAAATGAAGTTCAATGCTTCTGAGCATGCGTCGACTTGATTCTGAGCATGCATGGGTTTTTTATCCGATGGAGTTCCCCACAGACGATAGTAATTTGCTATCGATTTTTTAACCATCGGATAAATTTAAAACATGTTCTATTTTTAAACACCGATGGAAAAAAGACCGATGGGGCCCATACACGATCGGTTTGTCCGATGAAAAAAGTCCAACAGAGTGTTTTCATCGGTAAAACCTATCGTGTGTACACGGCTTAACTCTTGAAGGTATCTATGACGGGATTAGCTTTATGTCACTTCTACCTCATTATCTAAACCTTTTTATAGAGAAAAAACGTTGGGACTTTATGTGAGCCCATGAATATACAGTACACTGGTCTCCATCCATATTGGTTAGTAAAGGAGGGGAAAGGGGGAAAATTAGGGAAAATGGGACTTTATATGAAACACAACACTAGGGTAGATTGAATCAATCAATAATAGTAATTATAGTATATATTAATGACACAATTGAGCATAGTGCAATAGATAACATTAATGGTAGATAAATGGATAATGCAGAATTAAGATAAACATGATTAGTACATGACATAATAGAAATTAGTAAACATTATTGCACATGGTTAATAATAAATCAGCAGTATAGTCAAAAATGTGTAAAAACATGATAGGTAATATAGATAATTGATTGATGATTCAAACAAATCAAACCCATGGTATACATGTGATTGCTGTGGCATAGCATCAAATAAGTAAATCTTGACGCGTTTTGTGGGTTGTTTCCACTCATCAGGAGCAGCTCTATACAGAGGGGATACCTATAATCGATTATAAATTAAATCAATGGTAATTGATTCGAAAATAGGGAGAGAGGGAACAAAAAACTATTGGTCCTAGCACTCTTACCTATGGGTATAATTTACAAGAACGTAGATCATGATGATAATGATCGGAGGCACTGGGGGTGAAGAACACCCCCCCCCCTGGGAGCTGAGGTGGTGGCAAAGAAACGACAGGAGGGCTGCTCGTGAAAGGGAATCATTGTTGGAATGTCAGGTGATTGGTATGGGCCCAAGGGGCTTCTGTAACTATAGATAATGAAATTAAAATAGTTATTATGGGGAAAATTAATGATATGCTAGATGCAAAAACAGAAAAGAGAAGTATTAAACCATGTGTGTAGAAAGTAAAGTGAGCCATAGGGGGCACCCAAAGTGTGATGAAGAGGGTAAACAGTGTGAACAAAAATAGCAAACCACCATAAGGCCAATGGAGGAAGCCATGGCAAAGGAAATACCTGAGGCTTCTGGTGAAGCGTATAATCAAGTGATATGTAAATATGCCAAGATGGATGTGAAGGAGAAGAGTGGATAATCCAGAGTGGTGTGATGGTGAAGGACGGCCTGCCCACCAGCAAAGCCCCACCGGCGTAACGCTGCGTGCTGGGAGAGAGGGGGTGACCATGTCCAAGTGACTAGCGCTCGTAAATAGGCACCTAACCTCCCTCGTGCTGCACGCTGATGGAAGAATCACGCCAGCGTGCGGCGCCAAGGGATGACGTTACACGTGGCGGCGTCTCGGAATGCTGATACCCCTACCCGTGCTCCCATCTCTCTCCACATCCCCCGTTCTCCTCCGGATACCCCAGAGACCGTGGACGGGCCGCTCGAAGTTGCTGGGCGGCCTGGAGGGATCAGTCGCTAGGGATTACATGCCGGCCACAGCTTGAACTGGACTCCCTACCGGATCCCCTACCAACTGAGCATCAGTGAGAAACCTGGAAGCTGCAAGCTGTCTTGGAGTGGGACACTACTCTGTACGGAAATTGGCGTGAGGGGACAGAGTGAGATACAAGGGGAAGCAGTAGGACTATGTAATTATTATACAAATAAGTTATTGGTCTGGTCTGCTGAATGGAGCTGCCTATTATATGACAAGAGCATTTACAGTAAGATTTCTTCCGAAAATGACAGCCTCTAAAAGTAATCTTACTGGACTCCCAGCTGCTGACAATTTGCTCTCAAAAGTAGAGGAATGTGGGAGGCTGAAGTAAACTTTTGAGAACTGTTGGAAAAAAGTTAAAGTGGTTGTAAAACCTTACAGACCACTTATACCTACAGGTAAGCCTAGATTAAGGCTTACCTGTAGGTGCAACAAATATCTCTTAAACCTACACAGTTTAGGAGATATTTTCAAAAAAGACAGCACCGATGTCTACGGGGCATGCGCGCCGTAGACAACGGCGCAGGCGCACTAAGCATGCCGTTAGTGAATGGGGTCATGCCACATGCCGTTAGTGGTGGCTCCCACGCGCATGATAAAATCTCTGCTACCTGTTGACATTATTGATAGCTGGGGCCATTAGGGGTCAATTTCTCTTTTTATGTTTTTTTTCCCCCCTAGGAAGTATTTAAAGGAACACAGTTTCTAAGTCAATATGAGAGGAAAGTCAGGCAAAGTGGGGAAAGGGGCTCCCCCTTTTGCAAGTCCAGGGGGTATTCAGTGTTACATGTCAGCTGAAACAAGCATGATAGAGAATGGGCATGGTAGCTCTAGGCAGGTAGCTGCAGCACGCACGAGTATGGGTAAGCAAAAAGTGACAGAGGAAGACACTAAAACAGGAAAGATTAACGGAACATCTGTAACGTGCCCAAAAAATGTAGAGAGTAATCCCCAAGGAAGTTCTAAGGCACAAAATGGAGACCAGAAGAAGAAAGGAGGGGCGGAAGCAGAGACAGAGGAGAACCTAAGGCTAGAGGGAGCCTAAGCAAGCCTACCTCAAATTAAAGAGATGCTGGCTGAGATGCTGGCTAAAGTTGAAGTATCACTAAAAAAAGATATAGCAGCAATCAGAGCAGATATTGGACAGGTTCTGGGACGAGTTGAAGAAATAGAGGAAAGAATGGACAAATACGATCAAAGGTTGGAGGTAAAAGAACGAACAGATGAAATCCCTGCAGAAAACAAATAGACTGTTATTCTATAAAATGGAGGATCAAGAAAATCGAAGGCGACGAAAAAAATCTGCGGATAAGAGGGATACCAGAGAAATATAAAAATGAGGAATTAACAACAGTGATGCAGGAATTGTTCAACCCTATGCTGGGGAGGGAAGCAGCAGAAATACTGCAATTGGATAGGGTACATAGGATTACAAGATATCAACCCCAAGCAGATGACAATCCAAGAGACGTCATAGCTAGGTTCCACTATGCCGAAGAGAAGTCTAAAATCATGGAAGGCATAGGGACGTCAGCAGGAATCCACTATGCAGGAATCCACTATGCCGAAGAGAAGTCTAAAATCATGGAAGGCATAGGGACGTCAGCAGGAATCTCATATGATGGAAGTGAATTGCAAATATTCTCAGATTTATCAGCAGAAACTCTAGCAAGAAGAAGACTCCTTAACCACTTAACAACCACCTGCTGACAAATAACGTCGACAAGGTGGTTGCTTAACTCTGGGAGGACGTTATATAACGTCCTCCCAGAATCGCGCACATGGGAATCTCCGTGACCGCCGGGTCCAGAGGACCCGGCGCATTACGAATCACGGTAAATCGCCGCTGACAGCGGCCGTTTACCACGTGATCGCTCCGTCAAATGATGATGCCGGTTCCTCTCTCCCCTCTCTGTACCGATCGGTACAGTGTGAGAGGAGAGGGGAGGGAGCGGATCATGTCAGCAGCACTGTGGGCTGGATCTGTGACAATTGCAGTCACAGATCCAGTCATCCATCCATCCCTGCTCAGCCATCCCTGTGTAATACTCTGCAATACCCTGCGCAATACTCTGCAATACCCTGCGCAATACTCTGCAAAATACTCTGCGCAATACTCTGCAATACCCTGCGCAATACTCTGCAATACCCTGCGCAATACTCTGCAAAATACTCTGCAATACCCTGCGCAATACTCTGCAATACCCTGCGCAATACTCTGCAAAATACTCTGCAATACCCTGCGCAATACTCTGCAATACCCTGCGCAATACTCTGCAATACCCTGTGCAATACCCTGCGCAATACTCTGCAATACCCTGCGCAATACTCTGCAATACCCTGCGCAATACTCTGCAATACCCTGTGCAATACTCTGCAAAATACTCTGCAATACCCTGCAAAATACTCTGCAATACCCTGCGCAATACTCTGCAATACCCTGCGCAATACTCTGCAATACCCTGCGCAATACTCTGCAATACCCTGCGCAATACTCTGCAATACCCTGCGCAATACTCTGCAATACTCTGCAAAATACTCTGCGCAATACCCTGCAATACCCTGCCAATACTCTGCAATACCCTGCACAATACTCTGCAATACCCTGCGCAATACTCTGCAATACCCTGCGCAATACTCTGCAAAATACTCTGCAATACCCTGCGCAATACTCTGCAATACCCTGCACAATACACCCTGCGCAATACTCTGCAATACCCTGCGCAATACTCTGCAATACCCTGCGCAATACTCTGCAATACCCTGCGCAGTACTCTGCAATACCCTGCGCAATACCCCCTGAGCAATACCCCGTGCAATACCCCGTGCAATACCCTGCCATACTCCGCAATACCCTGCCATACTCCGCAATACATTGCCATACTCCGCAATTCCCTGCCATACTCCGCAATGCCCTGCAATACTCCACAATGCCCTGCAATACTCCGCAATGCCTGGCAATACTCCGCATTGCCCGGCAATACTCCGCATTGCCCGGCAATACTCCGCAATACCCGGCAATACTCTGCAATAACCACTTCCCGCCCACCTGCCGTCATATGACGTCCTTGACTTTGTGCGGGGATATCTGAATGATGGGTGCAGCTACAGGCATCATTCAGATATTAGCTTTTTCAGCCGGCGATTCCCTACACCATAAGAACAATCATAGCGGCTGTTCCACCGCTTGATCATTCTTACGGGAGGCGAGAGGGGATGTCCCCCCCCTGCCGCCCTCCGGTGCTTCTACCGACTCACCGCTACGATCGAAGCCAGGATTTATTTTTTATTTTTTTCAGGCTTCCCAGCCTAGAGGTGAGATGTTGGGTCTTATTGACCCCATATCTCACTGTAAAGAGGACCTGTCATGCCATATTCCTATTACAAGGGATGTTTACGTTCCTTGTAATAGGTATAAAAGTGATCAAAAAAAATTTTGGCCGGAAAAACATGTCAAATTAAAATAAATAAAGTAAAATGAACAATAAAAAAAAAATATTTTTTTAAAGCGCCCCTGTCCCCGTGAGCTCGCATACAGAAGCGAACGCATGCATAAGTCCCGCCCACATATGAAAACGGTTTTCAAACCACACGTGAGGTATCTCTGCGAACGTTAGAGCGAGAGCAATCATTTTGGCCCTAGACCTCCTCCCTCTGTAACTCAAAACATGTAACCAGTAAAAATATTTAAAACGTCGCCTATGGGGATTTTTAAGTAGCGAAGTTTGGCGTCATTCCACGAGCGTGTGCAATTTTGAAGGGTGACATGTTAGGTATTTATTTACTCGGCGTAACTTCATCTTCCACATTATGCAAAAACATTGGGCTAACTTTAATGTTTTTTGTTTTTTTAAGCACAAAACATTTTTTTTCCGTAAAAAAATGCGTTAAAAAAATTGCTGTGCAAATACCGTGCGAGATAAAAAGTTGCAACGACCACCATTATATTCTCTAAGGTCTTTGCTAAAAAAACATATATAATGTTTTGGGGTTCTATGTAATTTTCTAGCAAACAAATGATGATTTTTACATGTAGGAGAGAAATGTCAGAATTGGCCTTGGTGCTCCAGAACGCCTGAAGGTGCTCCCTGCATGTTGGGCCTCTGTATGTGGCCACGCTGTGTAAAAGTCTCACACATGTGGTATCGCCATACCCGGGAGTAATAGCAGAATGTGTTTTGGGGTGTAATTTGTGGTATGCATATGCTGTGTGTGAGAAATAACCTGCTAATATGACAATTTTGTGAAAAAAAAAAAGAGAAAAAAAAATCTTGATATTGCAAAGAATTGTGGGAAAAAATGACAACTTCAAAAAACTCACAATGCCTCTTTCTAAATACCTTGGAATGTCTTATTTCCAAAAAGGGGTCATTTGGTGGGTATTTGTACTTTTCTGGCATGCTAGGGTCTCAAGAAATGAGATCGGCCGTCAGTACTTCAGGTGTGATCAATTTTCAGATATTGGCACCATAGCTTGTGGACTCTATAACTTTCACAAAGACCAAATAATATGCACCAATTTGTACTTATTTTTACCAAAGATATGTAGCAGTATAAATTTTGGCCAAAATTTATGAAGAAAAAATAGTAATTTGCTAAATTTTATAACCGAAACGAAAAAAAAAATCATTTTTTTACAGAATTTTCAGTCTTTTTTCTCTTATAGCGCAAAAAATTAAAAACCCAACGGTGATTAAATACCACCAAAAGAAAGCTCTATTCGTGTGAAAAAAAGGACAAAAAATTCATATGGGTACAGTGTTGTATGACTGAGTAATTGTCATTCAAAATGTGAGAGCACCGAAAGCTGAAAATTGGTCTGGTTATTAAGGGGGTTTAAGTGCCCAGTGGTCAAGTGAACCACTTGACCACTGGGCACTTAAACCCCCTTAATAACCAGACCAATTTTCAGCTTTCGGTGCTCTCACATTTTGAATGACAATTACTCAGTCATACAACACTGTACCCATATGAAATTTTTGTCCTTTTTTTCACACGAATAGAGCTTTCTTTTGGTGGTATTTAATCACTGTTGGGTTTTTTATTTTTTGCGCTATAAGAGAAAAAAGACTGAAAATTTTGTAAAAAAATGATTTTTTTTTCCGTTTCTGTTATAAAATTTTGCAAATTACTATTTTTTCTTCATAAATTTTGGCCAAAATTTATACTGCTACATATCTTTGGTAAAAATAAGTACAAATTGGTGCATATTATTTGGTCTTTGTGAAAGTTATAGAGTCCACAAGCTATGGTGCCAATATCTGAAAATTGATCACACCTGAAGTACTGACGGCCTATCTCAATTCTTGAGACCCTAACATGCCAGAAAAGTACAAATACCCCCCAAATGACCCCTTTTTGGAAAGAAGACATTCCAAGGTATTCAGAAAGAGGCATTGTGAGTTTTTTGAAGTTGTCATTTTTTCCCACAATTCTTTGCAAAATCAAGATTTTTTTTTTCTCTTTTTTTTTTTTCACAAAATTGTCATATTAGCAGGTTATTTCTCACACACAGCATATGCATTCCACAAATTACACCCCAAAACACATTCTGCTATTACTCCCGAGTATGGCGATACCACATGTGTGAGACTTTTACACAGCGTGGCCACATACAGAGGCCCGACATGCAGGGAGCACCTTCAGGCATTCTGGAGCACCCAGGCCAATTCTGACATTTCTCTCCTACATGTAAAAATCATCATTTGTTTGCTAGAAAATTACATAGAACCCCAAAACATTATATATGTTTTTTTAGCAAAGACCTTAGAGAATATAATGGTGGTTGTTGCAACTTTTTATCTCGCACGATATTTGCGCAGCAATTTTTTTAACGCGTTTTTTTACGGAAAAAAAATGTTTTGTGCTTAAAAAAAAAAAAAAAACAGTAAAGTTAGCCCAATGTTTTTGCATAATGTGAAAGATGAAGTTACGCCGAGTAAATAGATACCTAACATGTCGCCCTTAAAAATTGCACACACTCGTGGAATGGCGCCAAACTTCGCTACTTAAAAAATCCCCATAGGCGACGCTTTAAATATTTTTACTGGTTACATGTTTTGAGTTACAGAGGAGGTCTAGGGCCAAAATGATTGCTCTTGCTCTAACGTTCGCAGAGATACCGCACATGTGTGGTTTGAAAACCGTTTTCATATGTGGGCGGGACTTACGTATGCGTTCGCTTCTGTATGCGAGCTCACGGGGACAGGGGCGGTTTAAAAAAAAAAAAAAAATTATTCTTTATTTTACTTTATTTATTTTAGTTTGACATGTTTTTCCGCCCTAAACATTTTTTTGATCACTTTTATACCTATTACAAGGAACATAAACATCCCTTGTAATAGGAATATGGCATGACAGGTCCTCTTTACAGTGAGATATGGGGGGGGGGTGTGTCAATAAGACCCCACATCTCACCTCTAGGCTGGGAAGCCTGAAAAAAATACAAAAAAAAAAACAACAATCCTGGCTTTGATCGTAGCGGTGAGTCGGTAGAAGCACCGGAGGGCGGCGGGGGGGGACATCCCCTCTCGCCTCCCGTAAGAATGATCAAGCGGCGGAACAGCCGCTATGATTGTTCTTATGGTGTAGGGAATCGCCGGCTGAAAAAGCTAATATCTGAATGATGCCTGTAGCTGCTCCCATCATTCAGATATCCCCGCACAAAGTCAAGGACGTCATATGACGGCCGGAGGGCGGGAAGTGGTTATTGCAGAGTATTGCCGGGCATTGCGGAGTATTGCCAGGCATTGCAGAGTATTGCAGGGCATTGCGGAGTATTGCGGACTATGGCAGGGTATTGCGGTGTATGGCAGGGTATTGCACGGGTATTGCACAGGGTATTGTGGAGGGTATTGCACAGGGTATTGTGGAGGGTATTGCAGAGTATTGTGGAGGGTATTGCAGAGTATTGTGCAGGGTATTGCAGAGTATTGTGCAGGGTATTGCAGAGTATTGTGCAGGGTATTGCGGAGTATTGTGCAGGGTATTGCGGAGTATTTTGCAGAATATTGCGCAGGGTATTGCAGAGTATTGCGCAGGGTATTGCAGAGTATTGCGCAGGGTATTGCAGAGTATTGCGCAGGGTATTGCAGAGTATTGCGCAGGGTATTGCAGAGTATTGCACCAGAGTATTGCAGAGTATTGCACCAGAGTATTGCAGAGTATTGCACCAGGGTATTGCAGAGTATTTTGCAGGGTATTGCGCAGGGTATTGCAGAGTATTTTGCAGGGTATTGCAGAGTATTTTGCAGGGTATTGCAGAGTATTTTGCAGGGTATTGCAGAGTATTGCACCAGGGTATTGCAGAGTATTGCACCAGGGTATTGCAGAGTATTGCACCAGGGTATTGCAGAGTATTGGCAGGGTATTTTGCAGAGTATTGGCAGGGTGTATTGCAGAGTATTGGCAGGGTATAGCAGAGGGATGGCTGAGCAGGGATGGATGGATGGCTGGATCTGTGACTGCAATTGTCACAGATCCAGCCCACAGTGCTGCTGCTGCCATCCGCTCCCTCCCCCTCCCCTCTCACACTGTACCGATCGGTACAGAGAGGGGAGGGAGGAACCCGCGTCATCAAATGACGCCGGTCTGTTTACAAGTGATTGCTCCGTCATTTGACGGAGCGATCACGTGGTAAACGGCCGCTATCAGCGGCGATTTACCGCGATTCGTGATCCGCCGGGTCCAGAGGACCCGGCGGTCACGGAGTTTCCCGTGTGCGCGCCCCAGGGGGCGCGCGGGAGCGCGATTCTGGGAGGACGTTATATAACGTCCTCCCAGAGTTAAGCAACCACCTTGTCAACGTTATTTGTCGGCAGATGGTTGTTAAGTGGTTAAACCACTGACAGAACAAATGCGGGCACTGAATGTGACATATCAGTGGGGATTCCCGGCGTGCCTAAAAAGGGAAAAAAGTTGGACGCAGTGCAGTATTAAGATTCCCTGAAGTCCTACGAGATTTCTGTAGCAAATTGGACCTCTCGCCCCCTTCCTTACCGGGCTGGGAGGAGAACCATGGGTCAACATTAGCTCTAAGTAGCATGCACTGGACTTGTAGTCGGGGGGGGAGGGGGAGGTTGAGGCGGAGTATGCTAGGGGTGATAAGATAGGTACTCCGAGAGAAGCTTGTGAGTAAGAAATATGAGGGTATAACTCAGAGTTAAAAGGAAAAGGTGGCGGAACGGGTGGGTGTGGCGGAGGGGCCCGGAGGGACAGTAGAGGGGTTGGTGATGTAGGAGTACCCTCTCCCAAGAAGATACAGGAATCAAACAACATCTAGATAGATGCCGTGGGACCCGCACATGGAACAACATGGAGTTAGTCCATCCTCCAGGGAAGAGGAGGATTTTGGGGAAGGGAGGGAGGGATTTGGGGTGGGGGTGGTCGGGAGGGAGGGATGGTTTCTGTGCGGGAGGGAGGGACTGGCGGTATTTTTCCTTTTTTTTCCTTTTCCTCCTCCTTCTGTCTGGATTTGCCATGGTCTGCCAGGTGCTCTCTATGATGAACCATGGCCACAATAAATGTAATTACATATAATGTAGGGGTAATGAATACCCCAAGCAAAAGGTATAAAATAAACAAAGAGCTCCTTTTCCTGGGGGCGAATGTAGTCTGTCTCCAAGAAACACATATTGCTCACGCCTCAGGGTGTAGACTGGCTTTACATTCGTTCCCTACGTGGTTCTATGGCGATTTAACATCCAGTCACTCGAGGGGGGTGGCCATAGGCTTTGATAAGACCATGGCTTTTACATTAAGAGAAAAACTGGCAGACCCCGAGGGGAGATTTATCTTCGTAAAAGGGACTTTGTTCAACATGGAATGTACACTGGCAAATATCTACTCCCCAAATAAGGAACCAGACTTATTTTTAAAGAAAGTGTTAAAAAAAACTTGAAGTATTTAAAGAAGGTAAACTTTAAGTATTTAAAGAAGGTGGGGGACCTAAACTTGAGTATAGACCCGCAGATAGATACAACAGGGGGCCCCTCTCGCTATACAGCTAAAATACAGAAGGTTGTAAAAATATCACTGCTGGAACATCAGCTGGTAGATACATAGAGGGTAAGACACCCAGGAAATAGAGATTACACTTTCTACTCCTCAGTCCACGGGTCATTTTCAAGGATTGATTACATCTTTATAGAACATCAATTATTATTGTCTCTTAAAAGTGCAGGGATTAAAGCAATTACTTTATCTGACCATGCTCCAGTAGTGATTAAGTAAGAAATATTAAATATCAGGACAGGAAGGAACTGGAGACTAAATAATTTCCTTATTCAGGACCCGGGGATAATTAAGATCGAGCAGGAACTTGAAAATTTATTTGCGGTAAATGACACACCAGAAATTTCCTGTTCAGCCCTGTGGGAAGCCCATAAGGCTGTCAAAAGGGGGATATTGATAGGGGCAGGCGCAGGGAAAAAGAGGGAAAGGGGAGAGAAACTTCGTACCCTATATAGAGAGATACAGGAGTTAGAACAAATGACAAGACCTCAAGGTATCCCGGAGAGATAGGAATTAGTAGCAAAAAGGGAGCAACTAGCGGACCTCTTAGAACAGGAGAAAAAGCGCGCCTTTCATATGGTAAACAAGGAGAGGTATCAATGGGGAAATAAGTCTGGGAAGTGGTTGGCCAGAGTAATACGGGGTAAAAAATCGTTCCTTCATCCCTAAAATTAAGAACGACAAGGGAGAGATGGTTCATTCGTCCCCTGAAATTGCTGAGGTTTTCCATGAATACTACAGCTCATTATATAATGTGAATCAGAGAGAGGTATGCAGGGAGGGAGAAATTTATGAGTACCTGAGGGGTCTTGAGCTCCCTATGTTGCCTAAGGAGGAGTAAGAAGTGTAATAAAAAGCATGGCCTTGGGAAAGAGCCCGGGCCCTGATTGGTACTCTATCTTGTATTATAGGAGATTTCAAAAGTTCCTGATCCCAAAATTATGCGAATATCTTAACGCCCTGGCCAAAGGTAATCATTATTGGCCTATATAACCCTCATCCTAAAAGAAGGGAAGGATCCAACAGTCCCAGCGAGTTACCGCCCAATATCCCTGTTAAATACAGACATGAAGATCTTTGCTAAAGTAATAGCGGAAAGACTAAAGCCCCTACTACCAAGCTGGGTAAACAGTGATCAGGTAGGGTTTGTATCAGGGAGAGAGGGAAAAGATAATGGTCTGAAGTCAGTGTGTTTGATTCACGAAGTAGAAGGGGGGAAGTCCCCAGTCGCATTTCTGTCGATTGATGCCGAAAAGGCCTTCGACAGGGTGGACTGGGGCTTCATGTTTGGAACATTAAGGCATTTGGGTATGGGGGTAAGGATGAATGATGAAATGGATATCGGCCTTTTATCATCATCCAACGGCTAATATTAGAATAAACGGGAATTTATCCTCTCCCTTGGACTTATTTAACGGGACAAGGCAAGGGTGCCCCTTGTCGCCAATGCTGTTCGTAATAGAACTGGAACCCCTGTTAGTGGCTATCTGTAAAAATTCAGATATTGGAGGGGTAAAAGTAGGGGAAAGGGAGTTTAAGGTAGATTGTTAACCCTAGAATAGCAATCCCAGTTATATTGGAAGAGTTAACCAGATACGGAAAATTGACTAACTTCAAAATAAATATGTCTAAATCTGAGATTTTGAACATTACTATCCCAAGGGAGGAACAGCGAGAGATCCAACCTAAATTCCCCTTTGTATGATGTAAAAAGGGATTTGGGTATCTGGGAATAAAATTGACTGCATCCGTAGGGACTATGTTTAAGGCCAATTATATACCAGCGCTTAATAAGATCAAAGAACACCTGGAGAACCTGAGACATAAGCTCTTTCATGGACAGGAAGAATTAATGCTCTAAAAATTAATATCCTACATCTTCCAAATGATCCCAATAACAGTACCCCAGGACTATTTTAAGAAACTAAGATCAATAAAATCAAAATATATCTGGGCACACAGCGGGTCAGAATCGCATATCCAACATTGGTGAAAACCAAAAGGTCAGGACAATTAGCAGCCCCAGATTTTGAGAAATACTATCAGGCGATTTGTATTTCTCGGATGGTAGAATGGATCCATAACAAAGAGGGGAGAAGCTGGGTAAATATGGAGATTTCACAAAGTAAGGTAGATTTAGGGAAGATGGTTTGGATACCACGACAGCACAGAGATTTAGCTAATAGCACAAATCCATTAACTAGGAACACTTTTAAAATTTGGGACTGCTTGGGAAGATTGCATCACTGGGATTATAATTCACCATTACTATCGATATTGGGCAAAAATTACTTTAAGCCAGGGAAAGAGGAACATATATATTTCACTAGGTGGGCAAAAAAAGAGGAAAAACTATTACAAGATATAATGAAAGGAAATAGGATTTGCACCTATGCAGAAATCACACAAAAATGGCGTAATATGCCATTAGATAAATGGAGGTACACACAACTACAGCATTTTTCACAATCACTGCCACAACCGTTACGGGGAAAAGGGCACCTGAGGATAATAGAGACATTTTTCGTCTCTCCCCTAAGCTTAAATCAAAATATATAAAAAATCTATAGAATTTTAATTAAAGAAACAGAACCTGAATTTCCTCCATATTTGGGGAAATGGGAAGAGGAGATAGGCCCACTTAGAGATAAGGAACATAGAAGGAAAATTCTCAGAATGGCGTGCTATTCCTCAGGAGACACAAAGACAGTTGAAATGTGCTATAAACTCCACGCAAGATGGTACGGGACCCCCCAGAGGGCGCACAGGATCGGGGCAGAGGGCCCCTTTGCGCACCTCTGGTGGGAATGCACAAGGATCCAACCCTATTGGG
Organism: Rana muscosa; assembly: GCA_029206835.1. Taxonomy (NCBI): domain Eukaryota; kingdom Metazoa; phylum Chordata; class Amphibia; order Anura; family Ranidae; genus Rana; species Rana muscosa. Next base: position 421,189,260 of record CM055118.1, read on the forward strand.
AGGGAGTCTTGGCAGCAACCTATCAAATCACAGGAGAACAGATTCAGAAGAACCGTTGGGACTGTTTATTTCATGATACAAGAAAAACAGCACCTCAATATAAGAATACTCTAGTGCCATTCCTTTTAAATGCAGCTAAAAGCCTGATCCCGAGTCTCTGGAGGTCCCAAGAAGCTCCGAGCATGAAGGATTGGGTTGTAAGAGTGGAAATGATTATTGCCATATAAGAAACCATCCATATAGAAGAGGACTCAATGGAAAGATTTGGGAATTTATGGGGGAAATGGAGGGAGTTCAGGGATGCGGGAACCTGGAAGAACTGATGAAGATGTATGGAACTGGGGAGAGGAGGGGGGGGTTTCTCCGTGGGAGGGTTTTTTGGGTGGGGGGAGTAATTGTTTAGAGCATAGAGAAAGGAGGATGAACTTTTTAACATATGAATGTGCTTATACAAGTGAATATCAAAAACTTGATACATGGCACTTGATACATGTCAACAGGAATACATGGAGTAAATAAAATAGACAAGTGTGTGTTTCCATCCCTAGTCAGTTACAGAGAAAAAATTGTCTAAACTATTGTGTGATGTTTGGTTTTATTGTTCATGTGGTGACTGACCTACTTTTGAAGTGTATAAAAACCTGTATTTCTGTTCAATAAACAGTCATTCCTTGGGAGTTTACCTCAACATCTTGTCTGTGTACGATGCTTTGGGTAAAAGGCTGGTATTAGCTCTCGGTCTGCTGTAACAGTTTGGAGGGCAGGAGACACTGTTTGTCGAATGGAAGTACCTAATCGGGATGCCAAGCTGTTCTGTCACTAGGCTGGTGCACCCTCTTTTGTTCGTTTTTCAGTAGCTACAGGACATCCCCAGTCTAATGCCGCATACACACGGTCGGAATTTCCGTCGGAAAAAACTTGGATGGTTTTTCCGACGGAATTCCGGTCAAGCTTGGCTTGCATACACACGGGCACACAAGTTTTCTAAACTTTCGACCAACAAGAACGCAGTGATGTACAACACTACGACGAGCCAAGAAAATTAAGTTCAATGTTTCCGAGCATGCGGCAAATTGTTTCTGAGCATGCGTGTTTTTTTTGCGAGTCGGAATTGCATACAGACGAACGGAATTCCCGATAGGAACTTTTTCCGTCGGAAAAATAGAGAACCAGCTCTCAATCTTTTGTTGGCGGAATTTCCGACAGCAAAAGTCCGATGGAGCCTACACACGGTCGGAATTTTGGACGAAAAGCTTACATCAAACTTTTCTTGTCGGAAATTCCAACCATGTGTACCCGGCATTAGAGGGCAGCAAGGCTTCAAGCGATTATCCCTATGAGAAGTGGAATACTATCTAAACCCTACTGTGCTATCACACGTATGCACAGGAGACTATTGCTGTTTTTGGTATCTCAAACATCTACCTGGATATAAATACAAACATTCCCTTTGCTGCATTTGATCAATTCAGTTAGATTGTGCGTTTCCATCCAACTGGAAACAAACGTCTTCTCCAACCTTATGTGGCTTATGAAAGTCCAAGACTTGTAGACTATAAAAAAATCTTATCTCCACACACAATCATCAAGGTGAAAGGCTCAGGAAGACCTGATTCTGCTGGGGAGATTTTATCTTCACCGAAAATTATAAAAAAAAAAAAAACCCTCTCCATGGGTTAGGACAGTGGTCTCCAAACTGCGCCCCTGCAGCTCTTTTCTAGCCTTTATCTGACCCTTGGGGCACTATTCCTTCCACTAATTTGAGGCACTATTACTAACACCAACATTGGGGCATAATTCCCACAACTGGCACTAACGATGGGGCACTATTCCATCCACTGATACCAATGATGGGGCACTATTCCTCCCATTAATACCAATGACGGGGCACTATTCCTCCCACTAATACCAATGACTGGGCACTATTCCTCCCACTAATACCAATGATTGGGCACTATTCCTCCCACTAATACCAATGATGGGGCACTATTTCTCCCATTGACACCAACAATGGGGCCTGTTTCTCCAACTAATAGCAATGATGGGGCACTATTCCTCCCACTGACACCAATGATGGGGCACTATTCCTCCCACTGACACCAAGGATGGGGCACTATTTCTTCCACTGACCCTAAGGATGGGGCACTATTTCTTCCACTGACACTAAGGATGGGGCACTATTCCTCCTCCTACTGACCACAGGCACTTTGCAAATAAACACCACACCTGAGGCATTGGGACATTTTCTACCCTCACTGGCCACAATCAGGCCCCCCAAAAGTCTGAAGGACAGTAAACTGGCACTTTGTTTGGAAAGTTTGGAGACCCCTGGGTTAGGGGATCTCCTGAGTAAAGGCCCATGGATATCATTATCCTTTTTGCTTCTGGGGGGTAAGGTACCCTAGAAATTGTCAATAAAACCTGTATTTTGCCTTGAATGGAAAAAAAATGCCAGAATTGATGGAAAGTGGTGACTACCAGTCCTTGTAGTATTTGTGTAAACTGAGCTGACCATTAATCAACCTTCTGCTCTTTTCACAGCACCCAACTTGAGTCATAACCTGTAAATATAGAAGAGAAATACAATACTCCCCTTAATCTGTTAAAACGATCGTATTCTGACTGATGCTGCTAACCTCAAACTTCTGTATAACCCACAAACGTCGTCTGCCTGTCACTTGTGGCTTTCCTCAAACTTCCGAATCTTGCAAACTTCGTCATGACGTCTTTCATATTCTTGCTCTAAGTACAATATATCTGTTTATTCGTATTGGGCTCGTATTGTAATCCGGGTTTCCATTTCACTTTGTCCTTCTCTTAGATTTTGTCATTTTTTGGTATAATTAATAAAGCTAAGAGCGATGGTTAAAATTCAGAAACAAGGGAAACATATTGGAGTCATCATTCATTATAACTGTTCTATACCGGCTTCTTGACTTTCTTCAAGCAGTCAGTCCTTTATAAAAACCTTGTACACAGGATCGGAATTTCCGATGAAAAAAGTCTGACGGAATTTTTTCATCGGATATTCCGACCGTGTGTTGGCCCCATCGGATTTTTTTCCAGCGGAGTTTGGAAATAGAACACGTTTTTTTTTTTTTTCCGATGGAAATTCCGATCGTCTGTGTGGAACTCCGACGGAGAAAAAAACACGCATGCTCAGAATCAAGTCGACGCATGCTCGGAAGCATTGAACTTCATTTTTCTCGGCTCGTCGTAGTGTTGTACGTCACCGCATTTCGGACGGTCGGAATTTGGTCTGACAGTGTGTATGCAAGACTGATGGAAGACAGCTTGAACGGAATTCCGACGGAAAATTCCATCGGATTTTATCCCATCGGAAATTCCGATCGTGTGTACAGGGCATTAGAGCTTCGAAATCAGAAAGCCACACTGGTTGTATTTACTGGAGGAAATTTACTAAAACTGGAGCACTCAGAATCTGGTGCAGCTGGGTATGGTAGCCAATCAGCTTCTAACTTCAGCTTTTTCAATTGGGCTTTGACAATAAAACCTGGAAACTGATTGGTTTCTATGCAGAACTGCACCAGATTTAGGGATGAGCTTCGAGGTCGAGTCTAACTCATGTTCGACTCGAACATTGCCTGTTCACCCGTTCTCCGAACAGCGAACAATTTGGGGTGTTGGCGGCAAATTCGAAACACCCTGTAAAAGTCTATGGGAGAAATCTAAAGTGCTAATTTTAAAGGCTTATATGCAAGTTATTGTCATAAAAAGTGTTTGGGGACCCGGGTCCTGCCCCAGGGGACATGTAACAATGCAAAAAAAAGTTTTAAAAACTGCAGTTTTTTCGGGAGTAGTGATTTTAATGCTGCTTAAAGTGAAACAATAAAAGTGAAATATTCCTTTAAATTTCATACCTGGGGGGTGTGTATAGTATGCCTGTAAAGTAGCACTTGTTTCCCGTGCTTAGAACTGTCCCTGCACAAAATGTAATTTCTGAAGGAGGTCCTCCAATTAAGTCCCCAGGCTCCTCCTGAGGCACCAGCCTTTTTGCTCGGTCCTCTCCTGGGAAAAGTCCTCCCCTGGTTTCTTCAATTGCTCGGCTTCTTCCTGCAGGCAAGACAGCACAGGACCACCCCTGATCAGTAGGCCCCAGAAACTCCTGGGCCTACTTCCAGTAACGAGGCCTCGGGCCAGCCGGCCCAGAGGCAGGAAAACTGCTACGGCACACCTTAGGCCAGGAGGGCCATCAGGTCAGAGAGACCCGGAAGACGGTGTCTGTCCCTTAAGTACCCTCTCTCAGAATGCACAGCGGGGGACCAATCCCACTGAGCGGTTTCTGGGCAAGAGGTACTCAATACATCCAGCCTGCTGCAGCTCCAACCTTGACCTGGGGTGACAGCGACACCCACAGTCAAGTGGAAAAATGCGCAGTACTGCTGGACTGAAACAGAAACCAGTAATTTACACAATTATTCTGAGCTAAACTACGGCTCAGACAACTACATTTACAAATAGAGCCTACCCAATAGGAGCAGGGCGCTACATGTATATTAGCAAATTCATGTATAGAATATCTGTAAATGACAGAATTATTACTTGGATACAAGGCAGGAAACTCTTACATTGCAAAACAAAAACAAAAATTCCAACCATTATGTGTTTTAGTGCAGAACATAAAAATGATGATTTGTAAGCTTTATGCCTCTGATATATCTGCTTCTAGATAGCACTAAGCAGCTTCAATAGTCCCGGGAGGCTCTCCAATAGGATTTTGGCAACCGTAATACATAGAGGGATAGATGTGCAGTTTGTTCATAGCTCTAAAGGAAGCGCTCCAGACTTACTTATGCTGCATACACACGGTCGGAATTTCCGAGGAAAAAAGACGGACGGAATTTTTTCATCGGATATTCCAACCATGTGTATGCCCCATCTGACTTTTTTCGGTGGAAATCCAACAGACTTAGAAAGAGAACAAATTTCTATCAGAGAAAATTAAGTACTGTCCGTGATACTTTTTTTATTTGCACTAACATAGAATTTTTCTATGTTAGTGCAAATAAAAAAAGTATCACGGACAGTACTTAATTTTCTCTGTCACAATTGCACTAATACGGCTACAATTACGTCAAATTTCTATCAGAAATTCTGTTCGTCTGTATGGAACTCCGACAGAGAAAAAAAACGTAATTTTTCTCGGCTCGTCGTATTGTACGTCACTGCTTTCTTGACAGTCGGAATTGGGTGTGACAGTGTGTATGCAAGACAGCTTGAACGGAATTCCGTCGGAAAAACCCGTCTGAGTTTATTCTGACGGAAAATCCGACCATGTGTACAAGGTATAAAAGTGGTTGTAAACCTCTGACATAAAATATGAACAAAGCATATCCCTCTATAGCAGGGGTGCCCAACCTTTTGAAGCGCGAGGACCATTTAACCGACTTGGTAACTGGTCGCGGGCCACAATCAGTGGAGGGGGCGGATGGCAGGTCCATGTCCGCCCCCTCCACTGATTGTGGCCCGTGACCAGATTGTGGCCCAGACACAGCCGGATCGGATTAGAGGTAGGACACAAGTCGGTTTACATCTGCCACTCCTTGGAGGTGAACGGAGGGTCCAATTGGGTCGGACTGACCGTGTGAAAGGGGCCCATGGCTGCGTTCACACTGATGCGCTGCGGTTTACCCGCACCGTGTGTGCAACACAGTGTACCTTTTGGATTTTCTGCACTTTGCAAGAGACTTCTATTATATTCTGCAGGTTTGGTGCACTTTTAGAAAGCTCACCAAACTTGCAGGTAATAACAGAAGTCTATGGCTCAGTGCAGGTAACCCGCAGGTGCACTGCTCTGCACCTGTGGATCAGTTTGAAAGTAGCCCAGTAACCACTGCAGAACAGATATGCCAGTATATACACTGATTTTAGTAAACTGACCTTTAATGACAGTATTCTATTCCATCCCAGAGCAGGAGGTCGCGGGCCACATCAGAGGGCTCCGCGGGCCACATGTGGCCCCCGGGCCACTGGTTGGGCACCCCTGCTCTATAGTGTATACTTGCCATTATCCAGAGCACTAAGTGTCATTTTTGTCTGCTGCCCCATTCCTCTGCTATCTGTATGAGTCACTTCTGACAGGTTTTTCTGGCTGACACCAAGAGAAAAAAGGTGATGGGGAGGGAGCTTCAGCACACAGCCTGTGACTGACAGCCTCAGCTCCTGTGTGGTAGTGTGTCCCTTCCCTCCAATTAGCTCTCACTGATCTCTGCGGTGTGAACCTTCAGCCGCCTGCCCCCTGCTATATGAAAGGTCAGACAAGCTGTATAAAATCTGGACCACCGGAATAGACGCCAGATGAGAGGGGGATCCAGGGGGGCACCATCCCGTAAGGCATTAAAAAAACCTGACCAGATGGGGGACCAAGAGGTCTTGAAATTTGCGATTAGAGAGGGCCGGGAAACCGTCAGGACCCAGAGCCGAACCTGTTTTTGTAGTTTTAATCGCCGCCAGGATCTCCCGTTCCGTGAAAGGTGCTTCCATACGCGTTCTATGTTCATCTGTTATCTTCGGAAGTTGAACCCCTACCAAATATTGCACGCAACGCTGAGGATCTTCCCCAATGGGGGCTTTATACGAAGAGAAGTAGAACTTTCTAAAGACTTCTAACACCTTACGGGGGTTTTGAGAGTTAGAGCTGGCTGAACAGCGCAAATTTGGGATCACAATCGCACGCATTTTAGGATTAAGCCAATGGGCCAACAAGGAACCAATTTTGTCCTTATGCATATAAAAACACGTAGAGGCCCATTGCACCATTTTTATTGGTTTTAAAGGGTATATCAATCATACCCACACAGGGGCTAAAACATCTGATAAAGTTTGCAAACAATCAGGAAGAAATGAACAAACACTTACATCAGCAAATTATCTGGACCTGTTAGAACATGTTGTTTGAAGGCCCTTTATGAATTTGGAATAGGGAATAGGTGGTCTGAACCCTAGAATGGGCAGCAGAAATGTAACTAGAACCTTCAAGGTCCCAGTGCAAGAAACCATGATGGGCCCCCCTGACCCCCTCTTCCCTGTGAGCCTGGTGGTGGAACACCAGGGCCTGGTTGCAAGTACAATCTTTGTGACCCTGGTAGTTCCACCATTTGTGTCAGTAGTTTTTTATTTTTGATATTTTTATTTTTTTACAATATTATATATTTTTTTTTTATTTCAGGAGCCCCGTTGAGGGGCTTTGTTGAGATATCGGGGGTCCAAACAGACCTCTGGTGTTCCACCTTTGAGAGGACACAGCCACCAATCTCCTTCTCTGCAGCCTCAGCTGCACAGAATGAATGGACAGAAATCTGTACAGGGTTTGCTGTGCTTCAATAATGACTGGTGAATGGACACGGGAGCGATCAGTACCGATCACAGACTCTGTCCATTCACAAAGGAAAGGGGTCAGTAAATGACATAATTACAGGTCCCTACGCCGCTCTCCTTCCTGACACATCCCCCACAGCAGCCAGCGGGAGAGGGGAGGGGGGAAGCTGGCAGCGCTGCAGGGGGGCAGGGGCAGCCTGCAGAGCACACAGGGGGGCCCCGTGATAGCATGACCTGAATAGGAGGGGCGGTGGCATACAAAAGAACTATTCCTCTCCATGCTATTCCGCTGAATGCCTGTGGGAGGCATCATTCAGCGGCTACAGGAGGAGAATAGAGGACATTGGTTCCTTTATATACCGCTGCCCCTCACATTCAAGTGTACAGAGGAGCCGCACGGACGCCCTGGAGCATGGGGCCAGGTCACAATTGCAACCCCTGTAGGTACACCCCTGGTGGGCAGATTAATCCAGATAGGACAAGATGTGGAGTGGAGAGCAGATAGGAAAACGGGCAGGGGGGAGAGACCAGGAAAGGCTATAGTAGGGTCAAGGCGGAGGTCAGGGTAGGGAGGCCAAGACAATACAAATAGGAGGGTAACGGAGGGAAAAGGGATACTGTCAAGGATGCTGGAGAGTTTCTCATTACCAACGTTGAGTTTATCCACTTCAGGCCCGGGCCAATTCTGACACTTCGCTCCTACATGTAAAAATCATCATTTTTTTGCTAGAAAAGTTTTTTTAGCAAAGACCCTAGAGAATACAATGGCGGTCATTGCAACTTTTTATCTCGCACAGTATTTGCGCAGCAATTTTTCAAACACGTTTTTTTGGGGGAAAAAAACTGTTTCATGCTTTAAAAAAAAAAAACAGTAAAGTTAGCCCAATTTTTTTACATAATGTGAAAGATGAAATTACGCTGAGTAAATAGATACCTAACATGTCACGCTTCAAATTTGCAAACGCTCGTGGAATGGCGCCAAACTTCGGTACTTAAAAATCCCCATAGGCAACGCTTTACATTTTTTTACTGGCTACATTTTTTTAGTTACAGAGGAGATCTAGGGCTAGAATTATTGCTCTCGCTCTAACGGTCGTGGCGACACCTCACATGTGTGGTTTGAACACCGTTTTCATATGTGGGCGGGACTTGTGTATGCGTTCGCTTCTGCATGCGAGCACACGGGGGCACTGTAAAACGTTTTTTTTTTGTTAATTTTACTTTTTTATTTTTTATTTTGACACTTAAAAAATAAATAAAAAATTTGATCACTTTTATTCCTATTACAAGGAATGTAAACATCCCTTGTAATAGGAATATGACATGACAGGTCAATAAGACCCCACATCCCACATCTAGGCTTGGAAGCCTAAAAAAAAAAAAAAATGATTACCGCTTCAAAGCCGAAGCGGCGCCATTTTTTTGAATGCAGAGGCCGGGCGTGGACGTCATAACATCGTGCCCGGCCTCCGACGATCATAGAGACTCCGGCGACCATCTGGTCCACTGTAAATCTCTGTGATCTACATCTGGGGCCGGCGGATCCTGTTACCCACTCACCGATCGCACAGGTGATTTGGTAGAAGCACCGGAGGGCGGCGGGAGGGGGGGCGTCCCCTTTCGCTGCCCGTAAGAACGATCAAGCGGCGGAACAGCCGCTATGATCATTCTCATGGTGTAGGGAATCGCTGGCTGAAACCGGCAATATCTGAATGATGCCTGTAGCTGCACCCATCATTCAGATATACCCCCACAAACCCGAGGACGTCATATGACGTCCTGTGGGCCTGAAGTAGTTATGCAGCCTTTGACTTAATGGAAGAGGACTGTGGGGCTTCCTCCAAGCTTTGACTATCATTTCCTTCACAGCCAGAATCAAATATGTAGCCAACTTCTGCTGGTATGAAAAGTGGCCTGGAATCGTGTGATGGAGTAGGGTCTAGACTTGTGCACAACGTAAAAATTTGTTTAGTTTTGTTTCTTTTCAGTCCTGTTGATTCGTAATCATACGTAATTTTGCTAAACGGGATTTTTCGTGTTAGGACTAATTAGTATTTTCGCAAGCGACATTTTTTGTTGAATCGGAATGATTCGTATTATCGTAAGCCTTATTTTTAGTTGATTTATCATTCGTACTTTCGGTAGAGTACATTGTTTTTCGTTGATTCTGGACACAACTCCTACTTTCGTAACTTTTTTTTGGTTCGTTGATTCCTAATTTTCCGTGTCTCTCTCACAATGGCGCCTTCTAACGGGCTTCAAATGGATTTGTACTTTCGTAACTTTTTTGGGTTCGTTGAATCGTAATTTTCCGTGTCTCTCTCACAACTACACCCCCAATTGTATTCTCCGATCAACTAACCAAAACCTCCTCCACATCCCCAAGTCCAGCTATAAATCGAAGGGAGAACGAAGATTTGCAGTCCAAAGACCACGGCTATGGAACGCTCTACCCACAAACATCCGCATGGAAGAAAACCATCGGGCCTTCAGGAAAAAACTTAAGACCCACCTCTTCTGAAGGATCAGGACAACACTGGATGGAAATAAGCGCCTTGAGGCGATTTAGTTTGCATTTGTAGCGCTATACAATTATTCACTCACTCACTCAATGGGGCTGCCTAACGTGCTTCGAATGGATTCGTACTTTTCTAAATACATTGCGGTTATTTGTAACGATTCAAAATCTCGTATTTTACTTTCGTTTTTGACATGCGGCTATAGCCTCCGCCCTTGTACTCCATTTTGAGAGGGAGTTCAGCACGGTGAGGGAGGAGCAGAGAAAAGAGCAGAGTGTTATTGTGCTTCCAATGGATTCATACATTCGTAACTTTTTTTTGGTTCGTTGATTCGTAATTTTCCGTGACGGATCACAAGTCGACTTGCTGTTGCATTAGGCCGCATTAACGCAACAACTAATTATGCCGAAGGCATTCGGGCATTCGCTATTTGCGATATAATTTATTTCAGATTCGGTTTTATTCGTAATTGCTTTGTTCGGAAATTCGAATGCTCCGAATGTCCGAAAGTTGCTAAATTCATACGAATTTCGATTTGTTACGAAACAAATTGCACAAGCCTAGTAGGGTCATCCTTACATACTTGGGTCCTACTATCGCAAAGTCCTGTCTATTTCTCAAGCAGTACTGATATTTATGGCCTTTCTTTAACTACTTCTCACCCGGCCACTGTATATATACGGCCGGGTGGGCGCTCTCTCCTTCTGAGTGGACGTTCAGGAACATCCCTCAGAAGGAGGGGGATCGCGCGCGCGCGTTCCCGCGCAGCGGTGCAATCCCGATGCACGCGTGTCACCCGGACACAGTGCATCTCGATTCGGCAGGAGGGCTCTGTGATTGGCCCTCCTGATCACATGATGGCCGTGTCCAATCACAGCCGTCATGTGATGTATACAGAGAGCCGGTTGCTAGGAAATCAGCTCTCCTCTCCTCACACAGAAGTCGTTGGTGAGGAGAGGAGAGCGGATCGCTGCAGCTGGCTGGTGATCAGTGAGTATGAGCTGTTTTTTTCAGCTTTTTACTCACTGATCACCAGCCTAGTGTCCCCACATAGTGTAAAACACAAACATGTCCCCAAAATACATGTCCCCAAAATACATATCCCCACACACACACACATGTCCCCACATAGTAAAAACACCTGTCCCCCACATATGTGACAGTAAAATCATATGTCCCAATGATCATTTGCACACATATGTCCGTGATCACCTGCGCACATCTGTACATGATCATTTGCATACATATGTCCGTGATCACACGAACCAATTATTATACACTTAACGGATTTTTTTTTACCAAAAACATGTAGTAGAATACATTTTGGCTTAAATTTATAACAAAATTCGATTTTATTGGATTTTTAAAAAAATAAAAAGACGAAAATATATATTTTTTTCCAAATTTCCGCTCTTTTTTCGCGTATATCGCAAAAAATAAAAAACGTAGTCGTGAATAAATACCACCAATAGAAAGCTCTATTTGTGTGAACAAAATGATAAAAATGTCATTTGGGTACAGTGTAGCATGACCGCGCAATTGTCATTGAAAATGCGAGAGCGCTGAAAGCTGAAAATTGGTCTGGGAAGGAAGGGGGCTAAAGTGCCCAGTATTGATGTGGTTAAAGTAAACATTATTTTGGCTAGTATGGCCAAAGTAGGTTTATTTTAGCTGAAGTGAACCTACCTTCAAACACCTAATCAGGCCCAACAGAAATGGGCGTCTTCGTCACTTGGCCAGATGTTTGAAGTGAACACAGGTGCACTTTTCTGTACTTCACTGTGATTTTCTCTTTAGTAAATAGGACCCTATGATTACTTTGTAAGCCAATAGACACATTAACCAATGTTTATTTAGCTCATCATGATATATTTCACTCCCTCATTTTATATTTATTTTGCTTTGATTACATTCCATATTCCATAAATTTATGTGACGTGACATATTTAGCTTAGATTAGTGACGCACAAATATGTCTAATACTTTGGCTGGACGCGAGTCTATTGAGCGAGTCTATTGAGCCTTTTGGAAGCAGCCCAGTCATCTGGGAAACTGTATCATTTCCCGGCTAAAACTGCTTTGGTAGTTTTTTCTTTTCTATATTCTCATAGGACTTTATCAATTGCTTCTCAGTAACACTCAAGCCTCGTACACACGGCCGAGAATCTCGTCAGGAAAAAACACGTCGTTTTTCCTGACGAGATTCTTGAACAAGAATCTTGTCCCGGCCGAGTGTACACACGTACGATTCAAAAGAACCGCCGTTCTTTTGAATGGCACGAACGCGGTGACGTCATTGACTACGACGAGCGTGCGCTCGTCACATTCGATGCCGTCGCCGCCATCTTGCTACACCCTACCTATGCCTAGGAAGCTACCGCGCACTCGTCAAAGTCATTTCGAGCATGCGCGGGTTTCCACGGCAACAGGTAAGTGTACAAACTCTCGGGTTTCTCGTCGGGAAACAGGCCGACAAGAATCCCGACGAGAAAATAGAGAGCAGGTTCTCTATTTTTCTCGTCGAGATTCTGGCCAGTTTTCCTGACGAGAAACCTGAAAGCCTCGTACACACGGCCGGTTTTCTCGGCAAGAAAGCTCTCCCAGCAGTTTTCTTATCGTTTCTTGACAAGAAAACCGGCCGTGTGTACGAGGCTTTAGTTAGATATGTGACCCCTGCAGTATGGGGGCTTTGTAAGACATTGTTGCTGTAGAAATTGTATCCAGTGCTTGGCCAAATCCAAGTCAGAATTGAAAGCTAAATTGCTGAGAAATGTAAAAATACCAATACCACCCTGGCTATAGTAAACCACTTATCGGCCAACCACGTTCCTTCCATTGGACCAGGGGTCTCCAAACTTTCTAAACAAAGGGCCAGCTTACTGTCCTTCAGACTTATGAGAGGTGTGGCAGAGAGTTGCAATGCCAGGGTCTAGAAAGAGATTATGACCCAGAATTCTAAACCGGGCAGGTTGAAGGGCTCCAGGGGGTTTGCTTAAAGCGGTGTTCCAACTACATTAATCAATTTTTATAAGTAATAGCTTTCATGAGACAATAATATAGTAAATCTATGTTGACTTAGGCCTCGTACACACGGCCGAGATTCTCGTCGAAAAAAACATGTCGTTTTTTTCGACGAGATTCTTGGACAAGAAACTTGTCCCGGCCGAGTGTACACACGCTCGATTCAAAGAACCCGCGGTTCTTTGAATGGAGCGTACGCGGTGACGTCATCGACTACGACGAGCATGCGCTCGTCACATTCGATGCCGTCGCTGCCATCTTGGTATACCCTATCTATGCCTAGGAAGCTACCGCGCATGCGTCAAAGTCATTTTGAGCATGCGCGGGCTTCCCGGCGAAAAGGTAAGTGTACAAACACACAATTTTCTCGTCGAGAAACAGGCTGACGAGAATCTCGACGAGAAAATAGAGAGCAGGATCTCTATTTTCTCGTCGAGATTCTTGTCGCTTTTCTTGACGAGAAACCATACACACGAACGAATTTCTCTGCAAAAAATCTCTGCCAGCAAGTTTCTTGCTGGTTTTTGACGAGAAACTCGTTCGTGTGTACGAGGCTTTACTGTTTAAAAATCCGCCGCTGATCACCAGAGTTTTTGTAGAAAGACACTTATAAAAAATCTTCTCCGACGTTCTCATTTTGCTTGTGGGCATGTGAAGCTCACAAGCACTTACTTCCTGGATACTGTTCGATCTGTGAACAGCAAGCACCGCCCGTCCTGCCCCATTCTCGCGCATGCGCATTGTAAACGCAGCGCTGTGGGAAAATGCTGTGATGTTCCATAAAATTAGAAAAACAAACAATCGGCAATTACCTACAATTAGTGAAGAAGTGCTGGAGATTCGGGCGCGATCGATAGTAAACAATGCTGACTGTAGCCGCACGTCCTTCTCCTGGGCCGGCTGGTCTGTGACTGAGCAATCACAACAAAGGGCTCTATTCCAGTATTGAAAACGCCGCCAAAATCTTCCCTGTATCGTGTCACTTCCTGTTTGGAAGTCCCGCGATTCTAGCCCTAGGGGAAGCGCACTGCATCCTGGGAAATGATGACACACATTTCTCAGGAGCAGTAGCGAGTGGAGGCGCCGAAGGAAATGACGACACAAACCGAGGTGATGAAGAAGGCAGATTTCGTGGGACCACATAGCAACAGCTATTTCCAGGTGAGTAAAAAAAAAAGAATTATCCAAATGTTTTTTTTTTAAGTATTATATGCACATTAATGCCATATTATGTTTTTGATGGAAACTCCACTTTAATGCAGAGAAAACTGGGTTTTTAGTTTCCTCGTTGTTTTATAAAGTCAATTTTGGACCTGGAGCCTGGAAATTTCTTATGCCGCGTACACATGGTTGGAAATTCCGACAACAAATGTTCGCTGTGAGCTTTTTGTCATAAAATTCCGACCGTGTGTAGGCTCTATCGGACATTTCCTGTCTGAATTTCCGACAACAAAAATCTGAGAGCTGGTTCTCAAATTTACCGGCAAAAAAAGTTCTTGTCGGAAATTCCGATCGTCCGTATGCAATTCCGACGCACAAAAAAACACGCATGCTCAGAATCAAGCAGAAGAGCCAAACTGCCTATTGAACTTCATTGATCTCGGCTCGTCGTACTTCTTGTACGTCACCGCGTTCTTGACATTTGGAATTTCCGACAAGATTCGTGTGACCGTGTGTATGCAACACAAGTTTGAGCCAACATTCCGTCGGAAAAAAATCCACGGTTTTGTTGTCGGAATTTCCGATCGTGTGTACGCGGCATAAGAGGTCCGGGTGGGATGAAATCTCCAATTCTGGGTCCAGGTATTCAGAAAAGCCAGCACGGTAATTGGTCAGGTGTGTGCTGGGCTTTTAGTAGTGACCTGACCAGGGTTCTGGGCTCCACCCCGGCAGACAGAGGAGGTCGCTGCCAGGAGTTAGGAGGGCTCCACCTAAGAGCCAAGGCCGCAAGGGGCTTCATATTATGAGTGTGTATGAAGACTGTTTGTGAGAGGCAGACAAAGGGCCTAAAGGGTAAGGCCAAAGCAAGAGTGTTGTATGTATAAGCCAGGAGGCTGAATGCCTATTTCTTTGCAAGAGTGAAATACTGAAAACCCCTGTGAGGGAAACCTGTTTTGATTATCTGGAACTTTGAACTTTCTGTTATAAAAATTGGGCAAAAAAAGCCCTTAACAAAAAAAAAAGCGAGTGGCGGTGCCCTGTAAAGCTCTACCATTTGATGCTAGTTCTCACAGGGGGTCAGACTGTGGCCATTTGAAGTAGAAAAGGTCTCAACATCAGTGAAATAAGCAATGCCCCATCTTTGGTGTCAGTGGAAGGAATAGCGCCCATCGTTGGTGTCAGTGGGAGGAGTTGCGCCCTATGGTCGGTGACATTGGGAAGAAGTGTGCCCCATCATTGATGTCATTGGGCCCTATTGTTAGTGTCATTGGGAGGAATTCTGCCACTTCATTGTTGTCAGTGGGGGGGAATTTTTATCCCATCTTTGGTGTCAGTTGATGAAAATAGTGCCCCAAGGGCCAGATAAAAGCAAGCAAAGGGCCGCATTTGGCCCCTGGGACGCAGTTTGGAGACTACTGCACTGGACAAAAGCCCATCTCTTCCACTTCTCTCTAATATACGAAGCAGTGAATGGATACGGAGGGTAGACTGGGTAGTTGGCAAGATGGAAAATATTTCAATTGGCTATTAACACTTATTTCCAAATCTATAAGATCCAGATGCTCAGTAACTATGCCAACTTGGAGTAAAATGGATCCAAATTGTTTCCATCAAAGTCTTACAGTTATATGAGAAACTTGTGTCTACTCAACATTGAATGTCAGTTTTTATTTTAGACTGATTCTTTTTCTTCATATACTGTGAATATCCTTCATACACGATATTGTCAAAAAGTATTGGGACGCCTGCCTTTACACGCATGTAGCGGGGTGTTCCCCTTTAATGCAGAGAGACAAGAAGTTCCAGGTGAGAGGTGAGTCGGGAGGAAGTAAAGAGACATTATGGAAGTGAAAGCAGAGGAGAGAGAGAGACTACATCTCCCAGTACATCTTGCAGCACCCAGGGTGCATTGCTCCAGAACAGAGACTGCTGGGGCAGACTTTATAAAGGGGAGGCGGAGTTTTGGTCGGCCTCTTTGGACCCCCCTCTCCTAGCAAGAGGATGTCTGTGCTGAACTGCTGTGTGCACAAGGCCTGAAGCCCGGGCCGTGTGCTCCTTTCCAAAGAGCCCTCTGCCAGCCTAGCAGAGCCTTAGAGACATCTAATCCTCCTTGCTGCAGTACACCAGAAGGATTGAAGACTTGGATGTCGGTGGATTCCTGTTCCTAGACGAATCGATGGAGGAAAGGGACTTGGACTTGTCCAGGTGGTGAGAGCTGTTTAAAGACAGATACTTTATCTTTACTATTCGTTGGGATTACAAAGTTGTTCTTCAAGTGCACCACCGAGAGATTGCTAGCGAATATTGTTTCACTGAACTTCCATTTAGATCAGTCAGGCCTGACTGCATAGGTAGACATTGCTGGGTGTTAGTCTACCCATGAAGGGAAGTAGCTGTAAAAGGGCAGCGCTAGAGTTGCATAGCAATACTTTATTATTCTGATTACTCTGTTTATCTTTATTACTGTTTATTGCAGGGATCTGCAACTTGTTATACTGTTGTTTATTACTTGCCCATTAGCCTCAGTAAAATATCTGGGTAAAGTACATTTGGTGTCAGTTCCGCTTACTTTAATAGGAGTTTTAAAGTATATTCTGTGTATGTTTGTTATAGGACTGCGTCACCAACAGTTGCGATCACGCGATCCTATCTCTCTATCACCAGCTGTGCCACGGGAGGTTAGAGCCGATTGCCGGGGGTTGACAACGGTGCACTGCAGGGCCCAAATCAATATCAGCGGCTCTCTTAACTGGGGGTAGCGCTACACGTGGGGGCTCGAGTCCGGGATCCTTGTACGTTGCACGCTGCAATCAAGCCGGTCAGAAGTACCAGCATGGACCCGCTGGCAATGTCACAGTGGTGCGCAGCGATTGGCGCCGATCCAACCGCGGCGGTAGTCATTGTACTCCCAGGGGAAAGATGGAAGGAAGAGGAGATAAAACAGCTCGTATTGTTACTGTCTCCGAGCCACAAAGCATGGGTGATGGATTTTAGGCCAGATCCAGTGATCTCGTTTACATACGCACTGGTAGAATGGAAAAACGAAATCCCAGAGCATTTTAAAAGTCAGAGTATACAAGCCATAGATAATCAGATCTATCACTTGATACATATGCTGCCAGTGAAGGAAGAATGGTTTCAGACACCAAAGCCATCACTCCCACAATTATCTCCACCACTATCCCCTAAAGCAGAAAAGCTTAAGGAACTATTAAGCCCGGGATCACCGCTGGCCGCTATAGGGCCTGAATTGTTGAATGCTCTAAGAGACCTTGTAATTAAGTGCCAGAAAAGCAGTACGGTGCATGTGGAGGCCGGTTACCGGAAGCTTAGCACCTTCTCAGGGAAGCTCCCCGTCCCTGCGGGGGAGGAAGATTTTGACACTTGGGTGGAACAGGCATTGCAGGCAGTAGAAGCATGGGAGGTGCCTGAGGCACAGAAGAGACAGCGAGTCTTAGAAAGTCTGAAAGGTGCCGCGGCAGAAGCGGTGAAGAGCTTCCGGTTTGGAAATGAAAACTGTACAGCTCAAGATTGCCTGGCCATGCTGCAGGAAGAGTTTGGTCAGCTGGAGAAGGTGTCAGAGATGATTTATCAAATTGAACACACTCTCCAGCAGCCGAATGAGAAACTGTCAGAATATGTTAGAAGGCTGAACAGGCAGTTATGCAAGATTGTACTGAAGAAGGGAATGCTGCCCAAAGATGCAGATGAAGCACGCATGAAGCAGATCATGAGGGGAGCGCGGCGCTCAGACCCGGTCTGGCTGCACCTGAAAACCTCAGGAGGAGGAATGTCACTAACCTACTCTGATCTAATAAAAATTATTAGGGACGAAGAGGCGCTGCAGGAAGATCAGCAGGTGGCCAAGGCGAATGTCACACCTGTACCAGTGTTGGTCCATTCGGTCAAGAGCCCAGAAAGAGATGCGGAGGTTGACACTCTGAAATCGCAAATGGCCCAAGTGTTGGAGATGCTGACCTCTTTGATGGAGAAAGATCAGAGAAGACGAGAGAAACCAAGCCCAAGAAAGGAGTTGTTCCCGAACACCTCAGCACCGGCCTCCCTACAGGACCGAGAAGAGGTGATTTGCTATAACTGCGGAGGGAGTGGCCACTTTGCTAACGTATGCTCCAGCCCAAAGAAGAAGAGAACAGATAATTGCAAGCCGGCGGGAAACTCCAAAGGGCCCCGGTGAAGGAGTCAACCGGGTGCCCATCATCTTCAGTGCGCTCCAAACTAAAAAAAAAGGCCAAGAATGGAGGAGACAAAACTCCTAGGAGGAGGTATAGTACACCCCCACCAAGATGTACCCCAGAGGGAGGGGGCAAGACCCCTCAGTGGAAGTACAGCACCCCAAAGAAGGAACATCCACCTAAAAGGAACAATAACATCCCTCAGCGGGTTTGTGCCCCCATTGAGAGGGAGAAAGTCAATCCATGCCAGGCTCAGGAAAAATGAAAGTCCAAAAGGAGCAGGGCAAGGGTCGAAAGCAAAAAAAAAGAGGTGACCCCAGTCCGGCCATACCCAAAGGAACTGGTGGGCCCGTCTCCTACTGTGCCCATTCAAGTGGAAGGAGTCTATACTAAAGCTCTTTTGGACACCGGAGCACAGGTGACTTTACTATACCGGGACTTCTATGATAGGCACTTGAGTCATCTGCCTATCCAGAAGATAGAAGAGCTGGAGATATGGGGACTTGGAACCCAGAGTTTCCCTTATGATGGGTACCTGCCCATAAAGATGACTTTCGACCCATCCGTGGCTGGGAAGGCTGAAGTGTTTGACACCCTGGCAGTTGTGTGTCCCCGGCCGCCTGGAGCCAGCAAGATTTCCCTGATCATTGGGACAAACACGGATCTAGTCAGGAGACTCCTGACCCCTCTAGTGAAAGAGAGAAACCATTCAGCCACCAAAATCCATCCCATGCTAAAGACGGCCTACCAACGACTGGTCTTAGAGCAGAAGACCCCGGGAGAGGGGATAGGGAAGGTGTGGAGACTTGGCAGAGAAGGAGTAGTGCTACAGCCCGGAGAAGTAACCTGTCTTAGGGCCACTGTGAAGCTTTCGTGGGAACAACCTGGCCCCTTTGTCATGCTGGAATCAGACCCAAGGGAAGAGTCCTCAGGCCTGGAAGTGATACCAGAAGTGATTCCGTTCAAGGCCCTGAAGAAGGCCCATGGCAGAGTTCCGGTGAGTGTTAGGAACACTACGGGAGGACCCATGGAGATCCCTGCCAGAGTGTTGCTTGGTCAGGTGAGCCCTGCTGCCCCGGTCACTTGGTCCGAAGTCAAGGGGACGGGTGACGGAGGAGATGTTTGGGAGAAACTGTCCGTGGAAAACCCGAACCTACCCAGGGCTTGGAAAGAAAGAGCCAAGGCCCAGCTGACCAGGTGGGAGAAGATCTTTTCCGAAGATGAATTCGATGTGGGGTGTGCAAGAAGTGCCACCCATCGGATCCGCCTCCAAGAAGATAAGCCCTTCCGAGAGAGGGTCAGGCGGGTCCCCCTGGCAGATCTGGAGGATCTGAGGGAACAACTTGTAGAACTAAAGAAGACTGGTGTGATCCGGGAGTCTAGAAGTCCCTATGCCTCCCCAATCGTGGTGGTCAGAAAGAAGAATGGGTCGTTGAGGCTTTGTATCGATTACAGGACTCTCAACAGGAGAACCATCCCTGACCAATACACCACGCCAAGGATAGAAGATGCCCTACAAAGTTTGTCTGGAGCCAAATGGTTCAGTGTGATGGACCTCAAGAGTGGGTACTATCAAATCCCTATGCACCCAGAAGACAGGGAGAAGACAGCCTTCATAACCCCGGTGGGATTCTTCGAATTCAATAGGATGCCTCAGGGTCTGTCTGGAGCTCCTGCTACCTTTCAACGCCTTATGGAGAAGACTGTTGGAGACATGAATCTTATAGAAGTCCTTGTGTACTTGGACAATGTCATTGTCTTTGGAAGAACCTTGGAAGAACATGAAGCCAGGTTGGAGAAAGTATTGAGAAGACTCAGCGAAGAGGGACTTAAGCTTTCCCCCGAGAAGTGTCGGTTCTACCAGTCTTCTGTGAACTATCTGGGGCACATAGTGTCTGAAGAAGGGGTGGCCACAGATCCTGAGAAGTTGGAAGCAGTCACTTCCTGGCCACGACCCACCACAGTAACAGAGCTCAGATCCTTCCTGGGGTTCTGCTCCTATTATAGGAGGTTTGTGGAGGGGTTTGCTCGGATTGCCCGCCCGTTGAATGAATTGCTAAAGGCAGAAGGGGAAGAGGATGACTCAGGGCCCAGGAGGCCTGGTGAGTCAGTTCAAGATCAGTGGAACCCAAGGTGTGAAGAGGCCTTTCATGCTCTGAAGAGGAGCTTAACCACTGCCCCAGTCCTGGCCTACGCCGACCCTACCAGACCTTATGAATTACATGTGGATGCCAGCCATGAGGGTCTAGGTGGTGTACTCTACCAAGAACATGAAGGACAACTGCGACCAGTGGCCTATGTGAGCAGGAGCCTGACCCCCTCAGAAAAGAATTACCCCACTCATAAGCTGGAATTCCTGGCCCTCAAATGGGCGGTAGTAGACAAGCTAAAAGACTACTTGTATGGGGCAGAGTTTACTGTGAAGACAGACAACAACCCCCTGACCTACCTCTTCACCACCGCGAAACTAGATGCCACCGGACACAGGTGGTTGGCCGCATTGTCTGGATTCAACTTCAGTCTGAAGTACAGACCATGAGCCGGAAATAGGGATGCAGATGCCCTGTCCCGGAGGTCTCATGCCACGACAAATGACTGGGAAGATTGGACCCAAGTGGCACCGGACGGGGTGCGGGCCCTTTGTTAAGGGGCTGAATTCCAAGCCAGAGGAGGCTCCAGAGCAGAAGAAATAGGGGTTACCATGGTAGGAGTCCCCAAACACTATTGTGGGGTAACTCAACTGGAGGAAGACAACCTACCGAGACTGTCCAAGAAGGAGTTGAGGTGTGACCAATTGGAAGACCCCATGGGGAGATTGGTCCTCGAAGCCCTGGAGAATCAGGATCCCAACAAATTCCTACATCACCCCTCAAAGGAGGCTCGCCTGTTGAGGAAGGAATTGGACAGGCTACAGGTACATCAGGGAGTGGTCTACCGAAGGGGCCCCTCTGATGACTCAGAAGATAAGTGGCAGTTATTTCTTCCAGAGAAGCACCGACTGTACTAATTGCCCTGCATGACCATCATGGTCACCTAGGGGCAGAAAGGACCTTCCAGCTTGTCAGAAATCGGTTCTATTGGCCCTGCATGAGGGCAGAAGTAGAGGAGTATTGCCATTCCTGTGCACGATGCATTCAGAGAAAGACCCTACCCCATCAAGCTGCCCCAATGGGCCACTTACAGAGTCAAGGCCCAATGGATCTGGTATGCATTGACTTTCTCTGCCTCAAACCCGACCTGAGTGGATTGGGGAATGTTCTGGTAATAACCGACCATTTCACCCGCTATGCTCAAGCTTTCCCAACCAAAGACCAGAAGGCATCCACCGTGGCCAAGATACTTATGGAGAAGTATTTTGTCCATTACGGACTACCACAGAGACTCCACTCAGATCAAGGAAGGGACTTTGAGAGTCGGTTGATCCGAAGACTTTTGGATTCATTAGGAATAAAGAAGACCAGAACCACGCCTTACCACCCACAAGGAGATGCTCAGCCGGAGAGATTTAACCGGACCCTGCTCAACATGTTGGGAACCTTAGAAACAGAGAAGAAGCAACACTGGAGTCAGCACATATCAGCCCTAGTACATGCCTATAACTGTACCACAAGTGACGCCACTGGCTACTCCCCTTATCGACTTATGTTTGGGAGAGAAGCAAGGCTACCTGTGGACCTGGCCTTTGGCACTTCTATAGACAATACCTCAGCTACATCCCACAAGGGATACGTGGACAGACTTAGACGTAGCTTGCAGGTGGCCTATGAACAAGCCCAGGCGGCTTCGGATCAAAGGGGGGCCCGCAACAAGAGAAATTTTGATCTGAAGGTTCGAGTGCAAGATCTGCAGCCCGGGGACCGAGTACTGCTACGCAATCTGGGGGTCCCTGGAAAACACAAGCTTGCCGACAGGTGGAGATCTGAGCCCTATGTTGTCTGTAGGAAGTTGCCCGGTTTGCCTGTCTACAAACTAAAGCCAGAAGGAAAGGTGGGTCCACTGAAGACGTGGCATCGGAACCACCTGCTCCCACTTGCTGAGGCAGTCAGAATACCTCCCGTGAGAGACTCCCCTGAACCGGCCTCTATCCTGGATATTCCTAGGCCGAACACTCGGTCCCAGACCTCTCGAGCCAAAGATGGGGAGGCCTCCCAATTGAGTACAGAAGAAGGTGGAGAACTGGACTGGCTGTGGCCTCCCTCGACTCTGGGAACGTCCGCCATAGATCTCCCAAATGGAGGGGATACCCCAGATGCAACGCTGAATCCGGAGGCTACTGAATTCATACCCTTCAGTCCCTCAGCTGATTACTGGGAAGATGTTCCTGACACTTGCGCAGAGGAGGACTCTAGAGATTCCATACGTCAGTCGACTTCTGAATCAGAGGTTCCAGAACCAGCAATGTTACCTGAACTTACTCCTGAAGAAGAGCCTGTGGTGCCAGAGTCAGAAGCACCAAGAGAGCAGAGGGCTCGCAGAGTCATCAGGCCTCCCAAGAAACTAACTTACCCCCAAATGGGGACGAGCTCAGAGGACTCTGTTGTAACGGCTAGGAGAAGTGTTGAACAACCTGATCCTTCCACCGTCCATTTGGTGGAGGGCAACCCCAGCTCACTCTCTGGCACAGTTAGGCAGGCCACTCATGGTAGTGTGACCTGTGGGCAAGAGAGTTCCATCCCAAAGTTTTGGTGGGAATTCCCTATGCCAACATCATGCTCGACATTTTCCAAAATGGTAAACAGTATTTGTTGAAGTTTATCTTTGGGGACCAAAGAGTTCAAGTGGGGGGAGTGTGTAGCGGGGTGTTCCCCTTTAATGCAGAGAGACAAGAAGTTCCAGGTGAGAGGTGAGTCGGGAGGAAGTAAAGAGACATTATGGAAGTGAAAGCAGAGGAGAGAGAGAGACTACATCTCCCAGTACATCTTGCAGCACCCAGGGTGCATTGCTCCAGAACAGAGACTGCTGGGGCAGACTTTATAAAGGGGGAGGCGGAGTTTTGGTCGGCCTCTTTGGACCCCCCTCTCCTAGCAAGAGGAAGTCTGTGCTGAACTGCTGTGTGCACAAGGCCTGAAGCCCGGGCCGTGTGCTCCTTTCCAAAGAGCCCTCTGCCAGCCTAGCAGAGCCTTAGAGACATCTAATCCTCCTTGCTGCAGTACACCAGAAGGATTGAAGACTTGGATGTCAGTGGATTCCTGTTCCTAGACGAATCGATGCAGGAAAGGGACTTGGACTTGTCCAGGTGGTGAGAGCTGTTTAAAGACAGATACTTTATCTTTACTATTCGTTGGGATTACAAAGTTGTTCTTCAAGTGCACCACCGAGAGATTGCTAGCAAATATTGTTTCACTGAACTTCCATTTAGATCAGTCAGGCCTGACTGCATAGGTAGACATTGCTGGGTGTTAGTCTACCCATGAGGGGAAGTAGCTGTAAAAGGGCAGCGCTAGAGTTGCATAGCAATACTTTATTATTCTGATTACTCTGTTTATCTTTATTACTGTTTATTGCAGGGATCTGCAACTTGTTATACTGTTGTTTATTACTTGCCCATTAGCCTCAGTAAAATATCTGGGTAAAGTACATTTGGTGTCAGTTCCGCTTACTTTAATAGGAGTTTTAAAGTATATTCTGTGTATGTTTGTTATAGGACTGCGTCACCAACAGTTGCGATCACGCGGTCCTATCTCTCTATCACCAGCTGTGCCACGGGAGGTTAGAGCCGATTGCCGGGGGTTGACAGCGGTGCACTGCAGGGCCCAAATCAATATCAGCGGCTCTCTTAACTGGGGGTAGCGCTACACGCACATGACCTTTAATGGCATCCCAGTCTTAGGCCGCGTACACACGACCGGTTTTCTCGGCAAAAAACGACAAGAAAACTGCCGGGAGAGATTTCTTGCCGAGAAAACCGGCTGTATGTACGCGGATTTCAGTTTTCTCGTCAAGAAAACTGCCCAGATTCCCCGACGAGAAAAAAGACGACTTGAGGTATTTTTTCTCGTCGAGAATCTCGTCGGCCTGTTTCCCGACGAGAAACCCGAGCGTGTGTACACTTACCTGTCGCCGTGGAAACCCGCGCATGCTCGAAATGACTTTGACGCATGCGCGGTAGCTTCCTAGGCATAGGGTGTAGCAAGATGGCGGCGACGGCATCGAATGTGACGAGCGCGCGCTCGTCGTATTCGATGACGTCACCGCGTTCGTGCCATTCAAAAGAACGGCGGTTCTTTTGAATCGTACGTGTGTACACTTGGCCGGGACAAGTTTCTTGTCAAGATTCTCGTCAGGAAAAACAATGTTTTTTTCCTGACGAGAATCTCGGCCGTGTGTACGAGGCTTTAGTCCGTAGGGTTCAATATTGCGTTGGCCCACCCTTTGCAGCTATAACAGCTTCAACTCTTCTGGGAAGGCTGTTCACAAGGTTTAGGAGTGTGTCTATGGGAATGTTTGACCATTCTTCCAGAAGCGCATTTGTGAGGTCAGGCACTGATGTTGGATGAGAAGACCTGGCTCGCAGTCTCCCCTGTAATTCATCCCAAAGGTGTTCTATCAGGTTGAGGTCAGGACTCTGTGCGGGCCAGTCAAGTTCCCACCCCCCCCCCAAACTCGCTCATCCATGTCTTTATGGACCTTGCTTTGTGCACTGGTCCAAATCATTTGGTGGAGGGGGGATTATAGTGTGGGGTTGTTTTTCAGGGGTTGGGCTTGGCCCCCCTTAGTTCCAGTGAAGGGAACTCTTAAGGCCTCAGCATACCAAGACATTTTGGATAATTTCATGCTCCCAACTTTGTGGGAATAGTTTGGGGATGGCCCCTTCCTGTTCTAACATGACTGCGCACCAGTGCTCAATGCAAGGTCCATAAAGACATGGAGGAGCGAGTTTGGGGTTAAGGAACTTGACTAGCCTGCACAGAGTCCTGACCTCAACCGGATAAAACACCTTTGGGATGAATTAGAGCGGAGACTGCAAGCCAGGCCTTCTCGTCCAACATCAGTGCCTAATTTCACAAATGGGCTTCTGGAAGAATGGTCAAACATTCCCATAGACACCCTCCTAAACCTTGTCGACAGCTTTCCCAGAAGAGTTGAAGCCGTTATAGCTGCAAAGGGTGGGCCAACTCAATACTTAACCCTACAGACTTAAGCCCTGTACACACAGCCGGGATTCCCGGTGGTATAAAGTCCGCCGGGAATCCCGACGGGAAAACTGCGGGGAGAGCTTTGGCCGGGAATCCCGGCCGTGTGTACAGGGCTTATGCTCTCTTGGCACTGCCTCGCAGTGTTTTCCATTGGCAAGTGTAGTAAATCTGGTGGGAAAAAAAATGCCGGGAATCCCGGGGGGGAAAATAGAGAGCAGGTTCTATATTTTTCCCGCCGGGATTCCCGTCAGT
This sequence comes from Rana muscosa, assembly GCA_029206835.1. Classification (NCBI taxonomy): domain Eukaryota; kingdom Metazoa; phylum Chordata; class Amphibia; order Anura; family Ranidae; genus Rana; species Rana muscosa. The sequence continues at coordinate 421,214,880 of CM055118.1, forward strand.
TTTCCCGGCGAGGGAGCATACACACGCCCGGTTTGCATGGCAAAAAGCTCTCCCAGCAGTTTTCTTGTCGGGAAAACCAGTCGTGTGTACGAGGCTTAAGACTGAGATGCCATTAACTTCTTGAGGCCCGCGCTATAGCCAAATGATGGCTTCAGCGCGGACCTGAAAATCCGGGAGGCCGTCAATAGACGGCCTCCCCATTGCGCGCTCCCCGACAGGGCGCACGCGCTGTGATCACCCGAGTCACTGAGACTCAGGCGATCACCGATCCGAGTAAGGGGCCGATCCCGACCCCTTACCACGTGATCAGCTGTCAGCCAATGACAGCTGATCATGTGATGTACTAGTAGAAAAAGTAGCGCTAACAAATAAAAAAAGACAAATTAATATCTCTCTACATATAGTGAAAACTAAATAAATATCACACCCACAAAAAGGGATGTGTATGTGTTCACTAAAAAGTCCATGTACATCAACATATATAATCGTGAAAAAAACATATATATAAAGTGTCCATCAAAATAACCAGTGAAGGCAAAGTGAGTGAGAGGACATGTGGACTGTGGGTCATCAAAGAAATAACATCTTCTGACAAAAGAAAGTAGATGAAGTACTCTTACCAGAGTCTGTGGATCTGCCTACCCATGGTTGCAGATCATGTAAGCATGGGAAATCCAACCTCAGGACCATTCGGCTTGTCTAGTGACTCCTATGGTGTTGGAAACTTGACCGTTGAAACTCGACAATCCTCAGATCCAAACCTAGGACCGATATCCCGGATAAATGGAACCGAACCTGGACTCCTAGGGTAACACCCTTTCTTTTTCGTACATCACGGGACACAGAGCGACTTAGTCATTACTAATGGGTTATATAGTTTACCTTCAGGTGTTGGCACTGGCCAATTCCAAACCGGAAGTACCCTCCCCTATATAAGCCCCTCCCACCCGGGAGCACCTCAGTTTTTTGCCAGTGTCTAAGGTGTTGGCCAAAGAGTAACATGTGTTTTCACTGGGCTTGCGTACAGGTTCTTTTGGGCCTTAGTAAGCTGTTCCGGATCCCACCAAAAAAGCTTCATAGCTAAACGGTCGGTACCCGGGCCTTGCAGCAGAAGAGCAAGGTTTTGCCTGTAATGCTTCTCTTAGGAGGGCTGGACCCTGGGATCCAGAGCTCTGGTCATACCCACGACCAAGACGCTGTCTGTGCAGGGTGCTATACAGGTCCAGGGGAGTGGAATCCTTGGGAACCCGGTCCCTGAAGGTTTAATTACAATGCCTGCCGTGATAGGTGAAGTTTGGACTTTTGTGGACCAAACAAAGTCCTGCGGCGGGGATCAGGTAAGTGGGGGCCCTCAGGAACTTGGTTCTATTGGGGGACCCCCAAGCCTAATTTGTCTTTCTGTCTGTTACCTAACGGTATTCCCGCTAAATATCTGTGTTTGCCTATAACTACTGAAAATGTAAAATTTTAATAGTAGTCAAGAAAAAAAAAAAAAAACAGGGACCGCGGTACCTGTGTTAAACCACTAGAGGCCGCTGTAGTCCATTTTTCTTGTAAATGTGGATCTTTGGTTTTCTCAACTCAAAAGATCCAGGCAGCTGGTAAGTTTCTCTGAGGGAATCCACTTCCTCTGCCCTGTTGCTGCGTTCATCCACCGCACAGGCCCTCCGGCAAAAAGGGCCCTGGCTCCTAGTCCTCTGTTGGTTTTCGAAAAGGGCGCCATTGGCGCACGGGCGCGCGCGCGGGCGCGTGCACGCGCCTCCTATGAAAAAAAAAGGGGCGGGGCGGGTGGATGACGCTCGATGCGCGCCGCGGCGCTTCTGCGCATGTGCGGGCGTCCCAGCATGGTTAAAAGACACAGTACAAGTGTCAGCTGCATGCAAACAGAGCTAGCAACAAACAGTGGCACACAGAGGCGGTTGATGCAGGCATCCCCATAGAAAGGCACTTTAGTGGACACCAGCTGGTATATAGCAGCACCTGTGTTAGACTATTACCAGCAAAAATTGGTGTATGACGACGGGAATACCTCAGCTTTGTGCTTAAAGGATATGTCGTCCAGACGCTCCGGAAATAAATCTTCCAGGAAGCCAAAGGGGTCTCCATCGGGCTCTGAGGATATTGGGCATGCTTGCACTGCACCAATCTCCCCTGAGAATGCAGAGGTCAGTAGCCGTAGAAACCCCGCAGGAATGCCTGGTGCTGCGGCTGTCCCCAGTCCACCTGCTCCTGTATATATAACAGAGGAGGTTTTATCCTCAACTCTGGGAGGATTGGAAGAGAGATTAACAGCATTGATCGCTGCTTCCCTGTCACAGGAAAAGCGCGTCCGATCTCCGTCTCCTCCTTCAGAGTGCCTGTTAGTGGAGGAACAGCCCCACACAGAGATCGACCTACCTGAAGGGGATCAGGATGAGGTTGATTCACTTATAGAGGAATCAACAGTGGAAGAACCTTTCTCAGCTTCTCAGGCTGAAAGATTATGGGTTCAGTCTCTGACTAACATGGTCCGATCAGCATTTAAAATGCCTCTGGCGGAACCACCATCCACTACGGTTTCCTCGCTGGGGTCGCTAAAAGCTCCCCAGGCGGTCTGTTCCTTCCCAATCCACCCTTTATTAGAAGGGCTTATTTACCAGGATTGGGAGCATCCTGATAAAATATTTGCTCCCCCCAAGAGATTTCCGGTGATCTATCCCATGGAGGATAAGTTCATAAGAAAATGGAGGGTCCCTATAGTGGACGCAGCCATCTCTTCTGTTAACAAATCACTGACATGTCCAGTAGATAATGTTCCAATGTTCAAAGACCCAATAGATAAAAAATTGGAGTCTTTACTAAAATCTGCTTTCTCTACAGCAAGTATGGTGACACAACCTGCGGTAGCAGCGATTGGAGTCTGCCAAGCAGTGAAAGATCAGTTGAAACAAGTCTTAAGGGACTTACCAGATCAGCAGGCTCATGCCCTAGCTGACCTGCCTAGAGCCTTGTGTTTTGCGGTGGACGCCATAAAGGATACAATCCAACAGGCCTCCCGCTTTACGCTGTCTATAGTACATATGCGTAGGCTTCTGTGGCTCAAAAACTGGTCTGCTGAAGCTCCCTGTAAAAAACTGCTGGTTAGCTTCCCATTTCATGGAGAACGCTTATTTGGAGAAGATCTGGACAAATATATCCAGAAAATTTCTGCCGGTAAAAGTTCACTCTTACCGGTTAAGAACAAGGGTAGAAGTCCTTCTTTTAAGAGGCCTACCTCTCCAGTCCCGGGCACATCGGCTGTGAAGCAGTTCCGACGGCCTCCGCGGTCAAATTCAGGGGGCAGAAATCAGGGACAATCACAGGGTAACAAGAAGCCCTGGATCAAGAGAGGTACAAAACCTCCCCCTAAGGCATGAAGTATTGCCCCCGCTCAATCGGGTGGGGGGAAGACTTCAGTTGTTCACAGAGACCTGGCGGGACACCATCAGAGACAGATGGGTGCTCTCCGCAGTAAGTCTGGGATACAAGCTGGAGTTAAAAGGCACTCCTCCTGCCCAATTTATGAGGTCAAACGTGCCAAGAGATCCCCAAAAGAGAGGATCCCTCCTTCTGGCACTAGAACAACTATTGCTCCAAGGGGTAATCATGAAGGTTCCCCTGGAAGAAAGCGGATTCGGGTTTTACTCGAACCTTTTCACAGTCCCCAAACCAAATGGGGACGTGAGGCCCATATTAAATCTAAAAGGGCTAAACAAGTTCCTAAATATCAGGACCTTTCGGATGGAGTCGATCCGATCAGTGGCCACCGCCCTACAAGGGCAGGAATGGCTAGCCTCGATCGACATAAGGGATGCTTATCTGCATATTCCCATCTTTCCGGCCCATCAGAAATTTCTACGCTTTGCAGTAGAAGGGCGCCATTTTCAGTTCAGAGCCTTACCTTTCGGTCTGGCCACAGCACCACGAGTGTTCACAAAAATTCTGGCCCCATTATTGGCCAATCTAAGAACACAGGGTGTAACGATAATGGCATATCTAGACGACCTGCTACTAATAGACCACTCAGTGGAAAAGCTGGAAGTAGCTATTCACAAGACAATCGAGTATCTGGAATATCACGGTTGGATTATCAACCGGGACAAGTCAGCTCTAAGACCAGTCAAAAGTCTGGAATACTTAGGGCTAAGGCTGGATTCAAATCAGAGAAAGATTTTCTTACCTCCAGAGAAGGTGTCGTCTTTAAGAAATTTGACCCACTTAGTGGGTACAAAAAGAAAACCATCCATACGTCTCTGCATGAGGCTGCTGGGAAAGATGGTGGCTTCATTCGAAGCGGTACCCTACGGTCAATTCCATTCAAGGAATTTGCAAAGGGCCATACTGTCAGCCTGGAACAAAAAAGTTCAGGCTTTAGACTTACCAATGTCCCTGTCCCCTTCCGTTCGCAAGAGCCTCCATTGGTGGTTGGTGCCCCAGAATCTGGAAAGAGGGAAACCCTTCAGTCCGGTTTCTTGGAAGGTGGTCACTACAGATGCCAGCCTCATCGGCTGGGGGGGCAGTGCTGGAGCAATGGTCTCTCCAGGGCAGGTGGTCAGAAGCAGAAAAGGCCCTGCCCATCAATCTCTTAGAGATACGAGCAGCCCGGTATGCCCTAGTAGCATGGACATCCAAACTCCAGGGGTCCCCTGTCAGAATTCAATCAGACAATGCCACGGCAGTGGCATATATCAATCATCAGGGTGGCACCAAAAGTCGTGCAGCCCAGAAGGAAGCAAATTGCATCCTGGAGTGGGCAGAAAGATATGTCCCAGCCATATCTGCGGTTTTCATCCCAGGAGTGGAAAATTGGAGAGCGGACTTTCTAAGTCGCCAACAATTATGCCCGGGGGAATGGTCTCTTCACCCCGAGGTTTTCCAGGCAATATGCCAGCGGTGGGGAACACCGGATGTAGATCTGCTAGCATCCAGATTCAACGCAAAGGTGGACAGGTTTGTGTCTCGCACAAGGGATCCCCTAGCTTGCGGCTCGGATGCCCTAGTGTTCCCTTGGGATCGGTTCAAGCTGATATATGCATTCCCACCGCCACAATTGTTACCGCGATTACTCCGCAGAATCAGGGTAGAAAAGAAACCAGTGATTCTGGTGGCTCCAGCGTGGCCCCGAAGGGCATGGTACGCGGAGATGGTAAAAATGTCAGTGAGGAGTCCTTGGACCCTCCCACTTCGTCCGGACCTGCTGTCGCAAGGACCGATATACCACCCTTCCTTACCAGCCCTAGGTTTGACGGCCTGGCTATTGAAGCCCACATTCTGAAAAAGAGAGGGCTCTCTAATTCTGTGGTATCTACCATGATCAATGCCAGGAAACCGGTATCCAGGCAGATCTATTATAGGATCTGGAAAGCGTACATTACGTGGTGTGAGACCAAGAAATGGCATCCACGTAAGTACATGATAGGGAGGATTCTGGACTTCCTACAGTGGGCTGTAGATAGGAAGCTGGCCTTGAGTACTATCAAGGGTCAGATTTCGGCCTTGTCAATATTTTTTCAAAGGCCCTTGGCTTCGCATTCACTAGTCAAAGCCTTTATACAAGGAGTGATGCGTATTAGCCCTCCGGTTAGTATTCCCATATGTCCTTGGGACTTAAACCTGGTTCTGTCGGTTCTACAGAAACAACCGTTTGAACCATTACAACACATTTCCTTGGTTCTTCTCACCAGGAAATTGGTTTTCTTAGTAGCCATTTGTTCGGCTAAAAGAGTGTCGGAATTAGCAGCTATGTCCTGTAAGGAGCCATATCTGGTTGTCCATAAGGACAGAGTAGTATTACGTCCTCATCCAGCCTTTCTTCCTAAGGTGGTATCGAGGTTTCATTTGAACCAAGATGTGGTTCTTCCTTCTTTTTTCCCCAAACCTATCTCAGTAGAGGAAAAGTTATTACATTCTTTGGATGTGGTAAGAGCAGTTAAAGCTTATCTAAAAGCCACTGCTCAGATTCGCAGAACGGATTCTTTGTTTGTTCTGCCGGAAGGCCCCAGAAGGGGTCAGGCAGCATCAAAATCTACTTTAGCCAAGTGGATTCGACAGGTCATAATACAAGCCTATGGCTTGAGAAAGAGACCGCCTCCGTTCAAAGTTAGGGCGCACTCCACAAGAGCGGTTGGAACTTCATGGGCAGTGCATCACCAGGCCTCCCTGGCTCAAGTATGTAAGGCCGCAACATGGTCTTCGGTACACACGTTTACTAGAGTCTATCAGGTAGACGTTAGAAGTCAGGAGGATGTCGCCTTTGGGCGCAGTGTGTTGCAGGCCGCAAAAGATCCTCATGCCTGATGGCGCCCAGCTTATGTACCCCCCCCCTCATTTGGCATTGCTTTGGGACGTCCCATTAGTAATGACTAAGTCGCTCTGTGTCCCGTGATGTACGAAAAAGAAAAAAGGATTTTTATAACAGCTTACCTGTAAAATCCTTTTCTTGGAGTACATCACGGGACACAGAGCTCCCACCCCTCTTTTTGGGACACTTATTGCTTGGCTACAAAACTGAGGTGCTCCCGGGTGGGAGGGGCTTATATAGGGGAGGGTACTTCCGGTTTGGAATTGGCCAGTGCCAACACCTGAAGGTAAACTATATAACCCATTAGTAATGACTAAGTCGCTCTGTGTCCCGTGATGTACTCCAAGAAAAGGATTTTACAGGTAAGCTGTTATAAAAATCCCTTTATTTCTTGTAGAAAAAGTTCAACGACCAAAGACCCCAAACAGGGGTAGCTGGAAAGTGTGGAACAACTCCAGATAAGCTCTCTCCGAATCCCATACAGGAGAAAAAAAAAGAGACAAGGCTCCAATGGTGCAGGTCAAAAAAGTAGTATAAGGTTTTATTGGAATAAAACCACAAAGAGTTAACATAAAAGGTGATCACATTCAAAAAATAAAAAACAAAGCAATATGGGGAGCGGCGTACCAAGCCCTACGCGTTTCGTTCAAATAAGACTTCTACTGGGGCATCAACCAGGTTGACCTGCACCATTGGAGCCTTGTCTCTTTTTTTTTCTCCTGTATGGGATTCGGAGAGAGCTTATCTGGAGTTGTTCCACACTTTCCAGCTACCCCTGTTTGGGGTCTTTGGTCGTTGAACTTTTTCTACAAGAAATAGGGTGTTACCCTAGGAGTCCAGGTTCGGTTCCATCCATCCGGGATATCGGTCCTAGGTTTGGATCTGAGGATTGTCGAGTTTCAACGGTCAAGTTTCCAACACCATAGGAGTCACCAGACAAGCCGAATGGTCCTGAGTAGGGATGAGCTCGGTGTTCGAGTCGAACATACGTTCGACTCGAACATCGGCTGTTCGATCGTTCGACGAAGATCGAACGATTTGGGCCGTTCACGCCTAATTCGAGTGACGCGAACGGCCCACAATGCACTACGCCATCGCAGTGTCATCCAGGCGCTGTGATTGGCCAAGCATGCACTGTGACCCCGCATGCTTGGCCAATCACAGCGCCGGCAGCGAGGAGAGCAATGATTGGCCACAGGCAGGATGCCTGTGGCCAATTATTGCTGAGGGTGTTTAGTACACGCCCCACACTATAAAAGGCCGCCAGCACGGCGGCCTAGTGTAGTGTGTTCCGGAGCAGGGAAAGAGAAGCATAGGCAGGGACAGTGACATTTATTTTTTCTTGCTTAACCTGGATTCCTTTAGTTTAGGGAAAGAGAAGGATAGGTAGGGAGAGTGTCAGTGTGTTTTACTGTGCGAATCCTTGTTTCTAGGGACAGGGAAGGACAGTGAGGGAAATTCTCCTTGTGCTATAGTGTGCTTTAAAAAAACATTTTTTCTAGGGACAGAAAACTATAGGTAGGGAGAGTGTCAGTGTGTTTTACTGTACGAATCCTTGTTTCTAGGGACAGGGAAGGACAGTGAGGGAAATTCTCCTTGTGCTATAGTGTGCTTTAAAAAAACATTTTTTCTAGGGACAGAAAACTATAGGTAGGGAGAGTGTCAGTGTGTTTTACTGTGCGAATCCTTGTTTCTAGGGACAGGGAAGGACAGTGAGGGAAATTCTCCTTGTGCTATAGTGTGCTTTAAAAAAACATTTTTTCTAGGGACAGAAAACTATAGGTAGGGAGAGTGTCAGTGTGTTTTACTGTGCGAATCCTTGTTTCTAGGGACAGGGAAGGACAGTGAGGGAAATTCTCCTTGTGCTATAGTGTGCTTTAAAAAAACATTTTTTCTAGGACAGAAAACTATAGGTAGGGAGAGTGTCAGTGTGTTTTACTGTGCGAATCCTTGTTTCTAGGGACAGGGAAGGACAGTGAGGGAAATTCTCTTTGTGCTATAGTGTGCTTTAAAAAAACTTTTTTTCTAGGGACAGAAAACTATAGGTAGGGAGAGTGTCAGTGTGTTTTACTGTGCGAATCCTTGTTTCTAGGGACAGGGAAGGACAGTGAGGGAAATTCTCCTTGTGCTATAGTGTGCTTTAAAAAAACATTTTTTCTAGGGACAGAAAACTATAGGTAGGGAGAGTGTCAGTGTGTTTTACTGTACGAATCCTTGTTTCTAGGGACAGGGAAGGACAGTGAGGGAAATTCTCCTTGTGCTATAGTGTGCTTTAAAAAAACATTTTTTCTAGGGACAGAAAACTATAGGTAGGGAGAGTGTCAGTGTGTTTTACTGTACGAATCCTTGTTTCTAGGGACAGGGAAGGACAGTGAGGGAAATTCTCCTTGTGCTATAGTGTGCTTTAAAAAAACATTTTTTCTAGGGACAGAAAACTATAGGTAGGGAGAGTGTCAGTGTGTTTTACTGTGCGAATCCTTGTTTCTAGGGACAGGGAAGGACAGTGAGGGAAATTCTCCTTGTGCTATAGTGTGCTTTAAAAAAACATTTTTTCTAGGGACAGAAAACTATAGGTAGGGAGAGTGTCAGTGTGTTTTACTGTGTGAATCCTTGTTTCTAGGGACAGGGAAGGACAGTGAGGGAAATTCTCCTTGTGCTATAGTGTGCTTTAAAAAAACATTTTTTCTAGGGACAGAAAACTATAGGTAGGGAGAGTGTCAGTGTGTTTTACTGTGCGAATCCTTGTTTCTAGGGACAGGGAAGGACAGTGAGGGAAATTCTCCTTGTGCTATAGTGTGCTTTAAAAAACATTTTTTCTAGGGACAGAAAACTATAGGTAGGGAGAGTGTCAGTGTGTTTTACTGTGCGAATCCTTGTTTCTAGGGACAGGGAAGGACAGTGAGGGAAATTCTCCTTGTGCTATAGTGTGCTTTAAAAAAACATTTTTTCTAGGGACAGAAAACTATAGGTAGGGAGAGTGTCAGTGTGTTTTACTGTACGAATCCTTGTTTCTAGGGACAGGGAAGGACAGTGAGGGAAATTCTCCTTGTGCTATAGTGTGCTTTAAAAAAACATTTTTTCTAGGGACAGAAAACTATAGGTAGGGAGAGTGTCAGTGTGTTTTACTGTGCGAATCCTTGTTTCTAGAGACAGGGAAGGACAGTGAGGGAAATTCTCCTTGTGCTATAGTGTGCTTTAAAAAAACATTTTTTCTAGGGACAGAAAACTATAGGTAGGGAGAGTGTCAGTGTGTTTTACTGTGCGAATCCTTGTTTCTAGGGACAGGGAAGGACAGTGAGGGAAATTCTCCTTGTGCTATAGTGTGCTTTAAAAAAACATTTTTTCTAGGGACAGAAAACTATAGGTAGGGAGAGTGTCAGTGTGTTTTACTGTGCGAATCCTTGTTTCTAGGGACAGGGAAGGACAGTGAGGGAAATTCTCCTTGTGCTATAGTGTGCTTTAAAAAAACATTTTTTCTAGGGACAGAAAACTATAGGTAGGGAGAGTGTCAGTGTGTTTTACTGTGCGAATCCTTGTTTCTAGGGACAGGGAAGGACAGTGAGGGAAATTCTCCTTGTGCTATAGTGTGCTTTAAAAAAACATTTTTTCTAGGGACAGAAAACTATAGGTAGGGAGAGTGTCAGTGTGTTTTACTGTGCGAATCCTTGTTTCTAGGGACAGGGAAGGACAGTGAGGGAAATTCTCCTTGTGCTATAGTGTGCTTTAAAAAAACATTTTTTCTAGGGACAGAAAACTATAGGTAGGGAGAGTGTCAGTGTGTTTTACTGTGCGAATCCTTGTTTCTAGGGACAGGGAAGGACAGTGAGGGAAATTCTCCTTGTGCTATAGTGTGCTTTAAAAAAACATTTTTTCTAGGGACAGAAAACTATAGGTAGGGAGAGTGTCAGTGTGTTTTACTGTGCGAATCCTTGTTTCTAGGGACAGGGAAGGACAGTGAGGGAAATTCTCCTTGTGCTATAGTGTGCTTTAAAAAAACATTTTTTCTAGGGACAGAAAACTATAGGTAGGGAGAGTGTCAGTGTGTTTTACTGTGCGAATCCTTGTTTCTAGGGACAGGGAAGGACAGTGAGGGAAATTCTCCTTGTGCTATAGTGTGCTTTAAAAAAACATTTTTTCTAGGGACAGAAAACTATAGGTAGGGAGAGTGTCAGTGTGTTTTACTGTGCGAATCCTTGTTTCTAGGGACAGGGAAGGACAGTGAGGGAAATTCTCCTTGTGCTATAGTGTGCTTTAAAAAAACATTTTTTCTAGGGACAGAAAACTATAGGTAGGGAGAGTGTCAGCGTGTTTTACTGTACGAATCCTTGTTTCTAGGGACAGGGAAGGACAGTGAGGGAAATTCTCCTTGTGCTATAGTGTGCTTTAAAAAAACATTTTTTCTAGGGACAGAAAACTATAGGTAGGGAGAGTGTCAGTGTGTTTTACTGTGCGAATCCTTGTTTCTAGGGACAGGGAAGGACAGTGAGGGAAATTCTCCTTGTGCTATAGTGTGCTTTAAAAAAACATTTTTTCTAGGGACAGAAAACTATAGGTAGGGAGAGTGTCAGTGTGTTTTACTGTGCGAATCCTTGTTTCTAGGGACAGGGAAGGACAGTGAGGGAAATTCTCCTTGTGCTATAGTGTGCTTTAAAAAAACATTTTTTCTAGGGACAGAAAACTATAGGTAGGGAGAGTGTCAGTGTGTTTTACTGTACGAATCCTTGTTTCTAGGGACAGGGAAGGACAGTGAGGGAAATTCTCCTTGTGCTATAGTGTGCTTTAAAAAAACATTTTTTCTAGGGACAGAAAACTATAGGTAGGGAGAGTGTCAGTGTGTTTTACTGTGCGAATCCTTGTTTCTAGAGACAGGGAAGGACAGTGAGGGAAATTCTCCTTGTGCTATAGTGTGCTTTAAAAAAACATTTTTTCTAGGGACAGAAAACTATAGGTAGGGAGAGTGTCAGTGTGTTTTACTGTACGAATCCTTGTTTCTAGGGACAGGGAAGGACAGTGAGGGAAATTCTCCTTGTGCTATAGTGTGCTTTAAAAAAACATTTTTTCTAGGGACAGAAAACTATAGGTAGGGAGAGTGTCAGTGTGTTTTACTGTGCGAATCCTTGTTTCTAGAGACAGGGAAGGACAGTGAGGGAAATTCTCCTTGTGCTATAGTGTGCTTTAAAAAAACATTTTTTCTAGGGACAGAAAACTATAGGTAGGGAGAGTGTCAGTGTGTTTTACTGTGCGAATCCTTGTTTCTAGGGACAGGGAAGGACAGTGAGGGAAATTCTCCTTGTGCTATAGTGTGCTTTAAAAAAACATTTTTTCTAGGGACAGAAAACTATAGGTAGGGAGAGTGTCAGTGTGTTTTACTGTGCGAATCCTTGTTTCTAGGGACAGGGAAGGACAGTGAGGGAAATTCTCCTTGTGCTATAGTGTGCTTTAAAAAAACATTTTTTCTAGGGACAGAAAACTATAGGTAGGGAGAGTGTCAGTGTGTTTTACTGTGCGAATCCTTGTTTCTAGGGACAGGGAAGGACAGTGAGGGACATTCTCCTTGTGCTATAGTGTGCTTTAAAAAAACATTTTTTCTAGGGACAGAAAACTATAGGTAGGGAGAGTGTCAGTGTGTTTTACTGTGCGAATCCTTGTTTCTAGGGACAGGGAAGGACAGTGAGGGAAATTCTCCTTGTGCTATAGTGTGCTTTAAAAAAACATTTTTTCTAGGGACAGAAAACTATAGGTAGGGAGAGTGTCAGTGTGTTTTACTGTGCGAATCCTTGTTTCTAGGGACAGGGAAGGACAGTGAGGGAAATTCTCCTTGTGCTATAGTGTGCTTTAAAAAAACATTTTTTCTAGGGACAGAAAACTATAGGTAGGGAGAGTGTCAGTGTGTTTTACTGTGCGAATCCTTGTTTCTAGGGACAGGGAAGGACAGTGAGGGAAATTCTCCTTGTGCTATAGTGTGCTTTAAAAAACATTTTTTCTAGGGACAGAAAACTATAGGTAGGGAGAGTGTCAGTGTGTTTTACTGTGCGAATCCTTGTTTCTAGGGACAGGGAAGGACAGTGAGGGAAATTCTCCTTGTGCTATAGTGTGCTTTAAAAAAACATTTTTTCTAGGGACAGAAAACTATAGGTAGGGAGAGTGTCAGCGTGTTTTACTGTACGAATCCTTGTTTCTAGGGACAGGGAAGGACAGTGAGGGAAATTCTCCTTGTGCTATAGTGTGCTTTAAAAAAACATTTTTTCTAGGGACAGAAAACTATAGGTAGGGAGAGTGTCAGTGTGTTTTACTGTGCGAATCCTTGTTTCTAGGGACAGGGAAGGACAGTGAGGGAAATTCTCCTTGTGCTATAGTGTGCTTTAAAAAAACATTTTTTCTAGGGACAGAAAACTATAGGTAGGGAGAGTGTCAGTGTGTTTTACTGTGCGAATCCTTGTTTCTAGGGACAGGGAAGGACAGTGAGGGAAATTCTCCTTGTGCTATAGTGTGCTTTAAAAAAACATTTTTTCTAGGGACAGAAAACTATAGGTAGGGAGAGTGTCAGTGTGTTTTACTGTGCGAATCCTTGTTTCTAGGGACAGGGAAGGACAGTGAGGGAAATTCTCCTTGTGCTATAGTGTGCTTTAAAAAAACATTTTTTCTAGGGACAGAAAACTATAGGTAGGGAGAGTGTCAGTGTGTTTTACTGTACGAATCCTTGTTTCTAGGGACAGGGAAGGACAGTGAGGGAAATTCTCCTTGTGCTATAGTGTGCTTTAAAAAAACATTTTTTCTAGGGACAGAAAACTATAGGTAGGGAGAGTGTCAGTGTGTTTTACTGTGCGAATCCTTGTTTCTAGAGACAGGGAAGGACAGTGAGGGAAATTCTCCTTGTGCTATAGTGTGCTTTAAAAAAACATTTTTTCTAGGGACAGAAAACTATAGGTAGGGAGAGTGTCAGTGTGTTTTACTGTGCGAATCCTTGTTTCTAGGGACAGGGAAGGACAGTGAGGGAAATTCTCCTTGTGCTATAGTGTGCTTTAAAAAAACATTTTTTCTAGGGACAGAAAACTATAGGTAGGGAGAGTGTCAGTGTGTTTTACTGTGCGAATCCTTGTTTCTAGGGACAGGGAAGGACAGTGAGGGAAATTCTCCTTGTGCTATAGTGTGCTTTAAAAAAACATTTTTTCTAGGGACAGAAAACTATAGGTAGGGAGAGTGTCAGTGTGTTTTACTGTGCGAATCCTTGTTTCTAGGGACAGGGAAGGACAGTGAGGGAAATTCTCCTTGTGCTATAGTGTGCTTTAAAAAAACATTTTTTCTAGGGACAGAAAACTATAGGTAGGGAGAGTGTCAGTGTGTTTTACTGTACGAATCCTTGTTTCTAGGGACAGGGAAGGACAGTGAGGGAAATTCTCCTTGTGCTATAGTGTGCTTTAAAAAAACATTTTTTCTAGGGACAGAAAACTATAGGTAGGGAGAGTGTCAGTGTGTTTTACTGTACGAATCCTTGTTTCTAGGGACAGGGAAGGACAGTGAGGGAAATTCTCCTTGTGCTATAGTGTGCTTTAAAAAAACATTTTTTCTAGGGACAGAAAACTATAGGTAGGGAGAGTGTCAGTGTGTTTTACTGTGCGAATCCTTGTTTCTAGGGACAGGGAAGGACAGTGAGGGAAATTCTCCTTGTGCTATAGTGTGCTTTAAAAAAACATTTTTTCTAGGGACAGAAAACTATAGGTAGGGAGAGTGTCAGTGTGTTTTACTGTGCGAATCCTTGTTTCTAGGGACAGGGAAGGACAGTGAGGGAAATTCTCCTTGTGCTATAGTGTGCTTTAAAAAAACATTTTTTCTAGGGACAGAAAACTATAGGTAGGGAGAGTGTCAGTGTGTTTTACTGTACGAATCCTTGTTTCTAGGGACAGGGAAGGACAGTGAGGGAAATTCTCCTTGTGCTATAGTGTGCTTTAAAAAAACATTTTTTCTAGGGACAGAAAACTATAGGTAGGGAGAGTGTCAGTGTGTTTTACTGTACGAATCCTTGTTTCTAGGGACAGGGAAGGACAGTGAGGGAAATTCTCCTTGTGCTATAGTGTGCTTTAAAAAAACATTTTTTCTAGGGACAGAAAACTATAGGTAGGGAGAGTGTCAGTGTGTTTTACTGTGCGAATCCTTGTTTCTAGGGACAGGGAAGGACAGTGAGGGAAATTCTCCTTGTGCTATAGTGTGCTTTAAAAAAACATTTTTTCTAGGGACAGAAAACTATAGGTAGGGAGAGTGTCAGTGTGTTTTACTGTGCGAATCCTTGTTTCTAGGGACAGGGAAGGACAGTGAGGGAAATTCTCCTTGTGCTATAGTGTGCTTTAAAAAAACATTTTTTCTAGGGACAGAAAACTATAGGTAGGGAGAGTGTCAGTGTGTTTTACTGTGCGAATCCTTGTTTCTAGGGACAGGGAAGGACAGTGAGGGAAATTCTCCTTGTGCTATAGTGTGCTTTAAAAAAACATTTTTTCTAGGGACAGAAAACTATAGGTAGGGAGAGAGTCAGTGTGTTTTACTGTGCGAATCCTTGTTTCTAGGGACAGGGAAGGACAGTGAGGGAAATTCTCCTTGTGCTATAGTGTGCTTTAAAAAAACATTTTTTCTAGGGACAGAAAACTATAGGTAGGGAGAGTGTCAGTGTGTTTTACTATGCGAATCCTTGTTTCTAGGGACAGGGAAGGACAGTGAGGGAAATTCTCCTTGTGCTATAGTGTGCTTTAAAAAAACATTTTTTCTAGGGACAGAAAACTATAGGTAGGGAGAGTGTCAGTGTGTTTTACTGTGCGAATCCTTGTTTCTAGGGACAGGGAAGGACAGTGAGGGAAATTCTCCTTGTGCTATAGTGTGCTTTAAAAAAACATTTTTTCTAGGGACAGAAAACTATAGGTAGGGAGAGTGTCAGTGTGTTTTACTGTGCGAATCCTTGTTTCTAGGGACAGGGAAGGACAGTGAGGGAAATTCTCCTTGTGCTATAGTGTGCTTTAAAAAAACATTTTTTCTAGGGACAGAAAACTATAGGTAGGGAGAGTGTCAGTGTGTTTTACTGTGCGAATCCTTGTTTCTAGGGACAGGGAAGGACAGTGAGGGAAATTCTCCTTGTGCTATAGTGTGCTTTAAAAAAAAAAATTTTCTAGGGACAGAAAACTATAGGTAGGGAGAGTGTCAGTGTGTTTTACTGTGCGAATCCTTGTTTCTAGGGACAGGGAAGGACAGTGAGGGAAATTCTCCTTGTGCTATAGTGTGCTTTAAAAAAACATTTTTTCTAGGGACAGAAAACTATAGGTAGGGAGAGTGTCAGTGTGTTTTACTGTACCAATCCTTGTTTCTAGGGACAGGGAAGGACAGTGAGGGAAATTCTCCTTGTGCTATAGTGTGCTTTAAAAAAACATTTTTTCTAGGGACAGAAAACTATAGGTAGGAAGAGTGTCAGTTTCTTTCACTGTGATAATCCTTGTTTCTAGGGACAGGGAAGGACAGTGAGGGAAATTCTCCTTGTGCTATAGTGTGCTAAAGCATTCCTCATCAACCATCTTTGAAATCCTTGTTTTTTGCACAGTCAGGGAAATTGTCGTTGTGCTATTCTGTGCAAAAGCAATCATCCTCAACCATATTTAGAAATCCTTAAGTAAAGGGACAGAGAAGGACACCTGAAGGTAGCCCTTATTGCTTTTTTCCCATCTCCCTGCAGGCCATCTATTAGAATGTCTGGAAGGCAAACAAGGAGAGGCAGACAGTCAGGAGGCAATAAAAGAGGGCAAGCAGGCTCTGTGTCTGGGGACAACAGTGCTGGTCGTGGACGCGGTGCATTGTCATCAGCACATGGCCATGGGACACGCTTGTCCTTCTTTTCGGCAGCTGGACATGTTGAGCCACATCATGCCGAAGACTTGGTAGAGTGGATGACCAAGCCCTCCTCCTCCTCCTCATCCTCTCTCACCCAGGCTCAGGGTACTGGCAAAGCAGCTGCCAAAGCGTCCTCTTCCCTGGTATCAATGTCAGACTCATCATCAGTCACTCCTTCCCTAGACCCACCATGTCCTCCTCCTGAGGAGTCCCCCGAACTGTTTGAGCACAGTGTTGGGTACATGCTCCAGGAGGATGCCCAGCGTTTCGAAGGGTCTGATGATGAAACCCAGCTACAGGAAGGCAGTAGCGTGAGAGCAGACAGAGGGGATGCTCAAGAAGGACACCAATCTGGCAGTCATGTTCCAGCAGCTGCAGCATACTGCCAGATTGGCTCCAGTGATGAGGAGGGAGGGGATGATGAGGTCACTGACTCCACGTGGGTGCCTAATAGGAGAGAGGAGGAGGAGGAGGATGAGGAGGAGGCACATCTCCAACGAGGCAGGATGCCCTTTGGTGGCCAGCGTAAGGGCAGTACACCGACGGAATCACACCGCAGAGCTCCGCCTGTGCAGGGCGCTGCCTCTGCCCGTCATTCAAAAAGTTCTTTGGTGTGGGCCTTTTTTGAGGCTAGTGCATCAGATCGCACAGCTGCTGTTTGCAACATATGTCTCAAGCGTATATCGCGTGGCCAAAACATCAGCCGCTTGGGTACCACATGCCTGACCAGACATATGTTGACCTGCCATGCAGCTCGTTGGCAAGCCTACCTCAAAGACCCACACCAAAGAACAAAGCGGACCTCTCCTTGCACCGCATCAGCTGGGATCTCCAACCCCACTATAACTTCAGTCCTCTCTGAAACATGCACTGAGAGGAATGAAGGTGTAGAATTAGGTGTGTCACAGCCAAGTACTTGCGGCCACTCTGCTAGCAGTACACCGACGTCCGATTCTAGCAGGCAAATTTCCCTGCCCCAGCTGCTGGACCGTCGAAAGAAGTTCACTCCCAGCCATCCACATGCCCAGCGGTTGAATGCTAGCTTGGCTAAATTGCTAGCGCTTCAACTGCTGCCTTTTCAGTTGGTAGACTCGGCCCCCTTCCGTGAGTTTGTGCAATGTGCGGTTCCTCAGTGGCAGGTTCCCAAACGCCACTTTTTCTCACGGAAGGCTATTCCGGCTCTCTACCGGCATGTGGAAGGCAATGTCTTGGCCTCGCTGGACAGGGCGGTCAGCGGTAAGGTGCATATTACCGCTGACTCATGGTCCAGCAGGCATGGACAGGGACGTTACCTTTCTTTCACGGCCCATTGGGTCACTCTTTTGGCAGCTGGGAAGGATGCAGGACAAGGTGCAGTAGTGTTGGAGGTTGTTCCACCGCCACGCCTCCAAAATGCTACTACTGGTTGTGACACACCTCTCTCCTCCACCCCCTCCTCTTCTTCTTCCTCCATGGCCTCTTCCTGTGGTTTGTCCTCTGAACCAGCGGTGCTCCGTAGCCGTTCAAGGAGCTACGCAAGTACGCAGGCAAAAAGATGCCATGCCGTGCTTGCGCTGGTGTGTTTGGGGGACAGAAGCCACGCTGGGGCATAGGTCCTGTCTGCTCTGCAGGGCCAGGCCGAGAGGTGGTTGACGCCACGCCAGCTTAAGCCAGGAATGGTGGTTTGCGACAATGGCACCAACCTCCTCTCCGCCCTCCGACAGGGACAACTGACCCATGTGCCCTGTGTGGCTCACGTCCTTAACCTGGTGGTGCAGCGGTTCTTGGGCAGGTACCCGGGCTTACAGGATGTCCTGAGACAGGCCAGGAAAGTCTGTGTGCATTTCCGCAGATCTTATAATGCCAGTGCTCGCCTGGCTGAGCTGCAAAAGGAGTTGAACCTGCCCAAGAACCGCCTTATATGTGACATGCCCACCAGGTGGAACTCAACGTTGGCCATGCTGCAGCGGCTGCACACGCAGCAGAGGGCCATCAATGAGTACCTGTGCGACTACGGCACCAGGACAGGGTCAGGGGAGCTTGGTTTTTTTTCTCCACGCCAGTGGGGCATGATCAGGGATGCATGCACTGTCCTGGCACCATTTGAGGAGGCCACGAGGATGGTGAGCAGTGACAGTGCATGCATCAGTGACACTGTACCTCTTGTCCACCTGTTGGAGCACACGCTGCGTGGAATAATGGACAGGGCACTTGAGGCAGAACAGAGGCAGGAAGAGGAGGACTTCCTTGCCTCTCAAGGCCCCCTTTACCCAGACAGTGTTCCTTCTGTCCCACCCATCGCACAGGAAGAGGAGGAGGAGGAGGAGGAGGAGGATTGTGTCAGCATGGAGGTGGAGGCTGGCACTCAGCATCATCAGCAGCAGTCTTTTAGGGATGATTTACAGTCCCAAGAAACCAGTGGACTTGTACGTGGCTGGGAGGAGGTGGCTGCGGATCATGTCGTCCTTAGTGACCCAGAGGACTCCGGAGCGAATGCCTCAGCAAACCTACGCTGCATGGCCTCCCTGATCCTGCAAAGTCTGCGGAAGGATCCTCGTATTCTTCGGATCAAGGAGAGGGACCATTACTGGCTGGCCACTCTCCTTGATCCACGGTACAAGGGTAAGGTTGCGGACCTTATGTTACCGTCGCAGAGGGAGCAGAGGATGAGACAACTCCGGGAGGCCTTGCAGAAAGGTCTGTGCAACGCGTTCCCAGAGACTGGGAGGTTACAAACTCCTGGTCCTGGACAACGAGTTGCTGAGGCTTCGGCCAGTCAAAGAAGGAGCGGTGGGGAAGGTGGCCGTCTGACCGATGCGTTCAGACAATTCTTTAGTCCGCAGCCCCAAAGTATGATCGGTTCCAGCAACCATCGCCAGCGTCTGATAAACATGGTGCAGGAATATCTAGGGGCAAGGTCAGACTTGGACACCTTCCCCACCGAAAATCCTCTGGCTTACTGGGTCTTGAGGATGGATCACTGGGCAGAGCTTGCACAGTATGCAATTGAGCTACTGGCCTGTCCTGCATCCAGCGTTCTTTCGGAACGCACATTCAGTGCTGCTGGAGGATTTGTCACGGATCACAGGGTGCGCCTGTCCACCGACTCGGTTGATCGACTGACTTTCATCAAGATGAACCAGTCTTGGATCACCACCAGCTACCACACACCTGATGCTGATATAACAGACTAATTGATTTTAACATGTCACATCCCTTCAAGACTGATGCTGATGCTGAGTGCCTGTGCTGTTATGTTGACTGGCTATCCTCCTCCTCCGAGTCCTCAATGATACGATTGATGATGATAGCTTGGAAGATCATTTTTGTTTGTGGGTGCCGCCACCAGTGGCTAAGGCCCAATTTTTCAGCCCCTGTTTTACAGGGGCGTGTAATTACAATTTTTTTAGCAATAATTTGCCATAGGGCTCATTGCTGTGCTCCAAGTACAGTATCTGTGAGGGGTTGTAGTGTTGTGCCACCAGTGCCTAAGGCCCAATTTTTCAGCCCCTGTTCAACAGGGGCATGTAATTACAATTATTGATCTAATAATTCACAGCAGGGCCCATTGCTGCACCCACCAAGAGTAACTCTGAGGGCTTACAGTGTTGTGGCAACGCCACCACCACCACCACCACGAAAGGCCCAATTTTTCAGCCCCTGTTCAAAAGGGGCATGTAATTACAATTCTTGATCTAATAATTCACAGCAGGGCCCATTCCTGCACCCACCAAGAGTAACTCTGAGGGCTTACAGTGTTGTGGCAACGCCACCACCACCACCACCACGAAAGGCCCAATTTCTTTCTCGTACATCACGGGACACAGAGCGACATAGTCATTACTAATGGGTTATATAGATACCGTCAGGTGCTGGCACTGGCAACTTCCAAAACCGGAAGTACCCTCCCCTATATAAGCCCCTCCCATCCGGGAGCACCTCAGTTTTTTGCCAGTGTCTAAGGTGTTGGCCAAGAAGAAACATGTGTTTTTCACTGAGCTTGCGTACAGGTTCTTTTGGGCCTCAGTAAGCTATTCCGGATCCGACCAAAAAAGCTTCATAGCTAAACGGTCGGTACCCGGGCCTTGCAGAGAAGAGCAAGGTTTTGCCTGTAATGCTTCTCTTAGGAGAGCTGGACCCTGGGATCCAGAGCTCTGGTCATACCCACGACCAAGATGTTTTCTGTGCAGGGTGCTATACAGGTCCAGGGGAATGGAATCCTTGGGAACCCGGTCCCTGAAGGTTTGATTACAATGCCTGCCGTGATAGGTGAAGTTTGGGCTTTTGTGGACCAAACAAAGTCCTGCGGCGGGGAACAGGTAAGTGGGGGCCCCCAGGAACTTGGTTCTATTGGGGGACCCCCAAGCCTAATTTGTCTTTCTGTCTGTTACCTAATGGTATTCCCGCAAAATTCTGTGCATGCCTGTAACTACTAAAAAAAAATGTAATAATTTTTAATGGTGGTCAAGAAATTTTTTGTATATATATATTTAATATATTAGACTGCGGTACCTGTGTTTGTCCACTAGAGGCCGCTGTGGAACGTTTCTTGTCATGTGGACTAGTTTCTTTTCATCAGAGCGAGTCCAGGCAGATGGTGAGTTCTCTTATGGGAAACTGCTTCCTCTGCCATGTTGCAATGCTCGTCCATCCCCCGGCCTGTGGCAAGGGGCCCTGGCTCTTGTCCCTGGTTTCCATTTTCGAAATTAGCGCCGAGGGCGCACGTGGCCGCGCGCGTGCGCGTGCACGCGCCTCTATATATAGAGGTGAGCCGGGAAAGGGGGCGGAGCCTGGGGGATGACGCTCTGTGCGCGCCGCAGCGCTTCTGCGCATGTGCGGGCGTCCCAGCATGTTAAAAACCACAATTTTGTGTGGTGAGCTGGCTATGAAGTACAGAGACAGAGCTGGCAACATTTAAAGAAGGCATACAGCAAGCGGTTGATACAGGCATCCCCTAGAAAGGCACATTAGTAGACACCAACTGTTTCTTATAGCAGCATTTATGCTAGACTATTGTCAGTAACTGGTGTATTTCGGCTGGAATACCTCAGCTTTGTGGCTTAGGAATATGCCGTCTAAAAACTCCGGGACTAGAAATTCCAGGAGGAATAGGGGGTCTCCATCGGGCTCTGAGGATCTTGGGCATGCTTCGGCTGCACCAGTCTCCCCTGAAGAATCAGAGGTTAGTGACCGTAGAGCACCCTCAGGAGTACCTGGTACTGTGGCTGTCCTCAGTTCACCTGCTCCTGTGTATGTAACAGAGGAGGTTTTTTCCTCAGCTCTGGGAGGGCTGGAAGAGAGATTGTCAGCATTGATCGCGGCTTCCCTGTCACAGGAGAAAAGCGCCCGATCTCCGTCTCCTCCCTCAGAGTGCCTGTTAACAGAGCAACAGTCCCATACAGGGATCGACCTACCTGAAGGGGATCAGGATGAGGTCGATTCGGTTGTAGAGGAATCAACAGTGGAAGACCCGTTCTCAGCATCACATGCTGAAAGGTTATGGGTTCAGTCCCTGACTAATATGGTCCGATCAGCATTTAAAATGCCACTTGCGGAGCCATCATCCACTTCGGTCTCCTCGTTGGGGTCGCTAAAAGCTCCCCAGACTGTTTGTTCCTTTCCGATCCATCCTTTACTGGAAGGGCTCATTTACCAGGATTGGGAGCATCCTGACAAAATATTTACTCCCCCCAAGAGATTTCCGGTGGTCTATCCCATGGAGGATAAGTTCATCAGAAAATGGAGGGTCCCTACAGTGGACGCAGCCATCTCTTGTGTGAATAAATCACTGACATGTCCGGTGGATAATGTCCAAATGTTCAAGGACCCAATAGATAAAAAATTGGAGTCCTTATTAAAATCTGCTTTTTCTACAGCAGGATTGGTGACACAACCAGCAGTGGCAGCTATTGGGGTCTGCCAAGCAGTGAAGGATCAGTTGAAACAGGTCTTAAGGGACTTGCCAGATCAGCAGGCTCTTGCCCTAGCTGATCTACCTAGAGCCTTATGCTTTGCGGTGGACGCTATAAAGGATTCAATCCATCAGGCCTCCCGCCTTACGCTGTCTGTAGTACATATGCGCAGGCTTCTATGGCTCAAAAACTGGTCTGCTGAAGCTCCCTGAAAAAAATTGCTGGTCAGCTTCCCATTTCATGGTGAACGCTTATTCGGGGAAGACCTGGACAAATATATCCAGAGAATTTCCAGCGGTAAAAGTACACTTTTGCCGGTTAAAAATAGAGTTAGAGGTCCCTCTTTTAAGAGGCCTGCTTCTCCAGTCCCTAGGACATCGGCTGTGAAACAGTTCCGACGGCCTCCTCGGGCAAATCCCGGAGGTAAAAATCAGGGACAATTGCAGGGTAACAAGAAGCCCTGGAGCAGGAGAGGTACAAAACCTCCCCCAAAGTCAAATGCATGAAGGGTTGCCCCCACCCAATCGGGTGGGGGGAAGACTTCAGTTGTTCACAGAGACCTGGCGGGACACGATCCGAGACAGATGGGTGCTCTCCGCAGTAAATCTGGGATACAAATTGGAGTTAAAAAACTCCCCTCCTTCCCGCTTTATAAGGTCAAACGTGCCAAGGGATCCCCAGAAGAGAGGATCCCTCCTGTTGGCACTAGAACAATTATTGCTCCAAGCAGTAATTATAGAGGTTCCCCTGGAAGAATGGGGGTTCGGGTTTTACTCAAACCTCTTTACAGTCCCGAAGCCAAACGGGGACGTGAGGCCCATATTAAATCTAAAAGGGCTAAACAAATTCCTACATATCAGGACTTTCCGGACGGAGTCGATCCGATCGGTAGCCACTGCCCTACAAGGGGAGGAATGGTTAGCCTCGATCGACATCAAAGATGCTTATTTGCACATTCCCATCTTTCCAGCCCACCAAAAATTTCTACGCTTTGCAGTAGAAGGGCGCCATTTTAAGTTCAGAGCCTTACCCTTCGGTCTGGCCACAGCACCAAGAGTGTTCACAAAAATTCTGGCCCCATTATTGGCCAATCTAAGAACACGAGGTGTAACGATAATGGCATATCTAGACGACTTGTTGCTGATAGACCACTCAGTGGAAAAACTAGAAGTGGTTGTTCACGAGACAATCAAGTATCTGGAATATCACGGTTGGATTATCAACCGAGACAAGTCAGCCCTAAAACCAGTCAAAAGTCTGGAATACTTGGGGCTAAGGCTGGATTCAGACCAGAGAAAAATTTTCTTGCCTCAAGAAAAGGGGTCGTCTTTGAGAGATTTGATCCACTTAGTGGGTTCAAAAAGACAGCCATCCATACGCCTGTGCATGAGGCTGCTGGGAAAAATGGTGGCATCATTCGAAGCAGTACCCTACGGTCAATTCCATTCAAGGAAGTTGCAAAGGGCCATACTGTCAGCCTGGAACAAAAAAGTTCAGGCTCTGGACTTACCAATGTCCTTGTCCCCTTCCGTTCGCAAGAGCCTCCACTGGTGGTTGGTTCCCCAGAATCTGGAAAGAGGGAAATCCTTCAGTCCGATTTCCTGGAAGGTGGTCACTACAGATGCCAGCCTTATAGGCTGGGGAGCAGTACTGGAGCAATGGTCTCTCCAGGGCAGATGGTCGGATGCGGAAAAGGCCCTGCCCATCAATCTCTTAGAGATACGAGCAGCCCGGTATGCCCTAGTAGCATGGACATCCAAACTCCAAGGGTCCCCTGTCAGAATTCAATCAGACAATGCCACAGCAGTGGCATATATAAATCGTCAGGGGGGCACCAGGAGTCGTGCAGCCCAAAGGGAAGTAAATTACATCCTGAGATGGGCAGAAAGATATGTCCCAGCCATATCTGCGGTATTCATTCCAGGAGTGGAGAATTGGAAGGCGGACTTTCTAAGTCGCCAACAATTATGCCCAGGGGAATGGTCCCTTCATCCCGAGGTTTTCCGGACAATATGTCAGCGGTGGGGAACACCGGATGTAGATCTGCTAGCATCCAGATTCAACACAAAAGTGGACAGGTTTGTCTCTTGGACAAGGGATCCCCTAGCTTGCGGCTCGGATGCCCTAGTGTTCCCTTGGGATCAGTTCAAGCTGATATATGCATTCCCACCGCCACAATTGTTACCTCGATTACTCCGCAGAATCAGGGTAGAAAAGAAACCAGTGATTCTGGTGGCTCCAGCGTGGCCCCGAAGAGCATGGTACGCGGAGATTGTAAAAATGTCTGTGGGGAGTCCTTGGACCCTCCCACATCGTCCGGACCTGCTTTCGCAAGGACCGATATACCACCCTTCCTTACCAGCCCTAGGTTTGACGGCCTGGCTATTGAAGCCCACATTCTAAAAAAGAGAGGGCTCTCTAATGCTGTGGTATCTACCATGATCAATGCCAGGAAGCCGGTATCCAGGCAGATCTACTATAGAATCTGGAAGGCGTACATCGCCTGGTGTGAGGCCAAGAAATGGCATCCACGTAAATACGTAATAGGTAGGATTCTGGACTTCCTACAATGGGCTGTAGATAGGAAGCTTGCCTTGAGTACTATCAAGGGTCAGATTTCGGCCTTGTCAATATTTTTTCAAAGGCCCTTGGCTTCGCATTCACTAGTCAAAGCCTTTATACAAGGAGTGATGCGTATTAGTCCTCCGGTTAATATTCCCATATGTCCATAGGATCTAAACTTGGTTCTGTCGGTTTTACAGAAACAACCATTTGAACCATTACAGCATATTTCCTTGGTGCTTCTCACCAGGAAATTGATTTTTCTAGTAGCCATTTGTTCGGCTAAAAGAGTGTCGGAATTAGCAGCTATGTCCTGTAAAGAGCCATATCTGGTTATCCATAAGGACAGAGTAGTATTACGTCCTCAGCCAGCCTTTCTTCCTAAGGTGGTATCGAGGTTTCATTTGAACCAAGATGTGGTTCTTCCTTCTTTTTTCCCCAGACCTACTTCGGTAGAGGAAAAGTTATTGCATTCTTTGGATGTAGTAAGAGCAGTTAAAGCTTATCTAAAAGCCACTGCTCAGATTCGCAGAACGGATACTTTGTTTATTCTGCCGGAAGGCCCCAGAAAGGGTCAGGCAGCGTCAAAATCTACTTTAGCCAGGTGGATTCGACAGGTCATAATACAAGCCTATGGCTTGAGAAGGAGACCGCCTCCGTTCAAAGTTAGAGCGCACTCCACGAGAGCAGTTGGAACTTCATGGGCAGTGCATCACCAGGCCTCCCTGGCTCAAATCTGTAAGGCCGCAACATGGTCTTCAGTTCACACGTTTACTAGGTTCTACCAGGTGGACGTTAGAAGTCAGGAGGATGTCGCCTTTGGGCGCAGTGTGTTGCAGGCCGCAAAAGATCCTCATGTCTGATAGCGCTCAGCTTATATATGGTGTATCCCCCCCCCTCATTTGGCATTGCTTTAGGACATCCCATTAGTAATGACTATGTCGCTCTGTGTCCCGTGATGTACGAGAAAGAAAATAGGATTTTTATAACAGCTTACCTGTAAAATCCTTTTCTTGGGAGTACATCACGGGACACAGAGCTCCCGCCCCTCTTTGGGGACACTTATTGCTTTGCTACAAAACTGAGGTGCTCCCGGATGGGAGGGGCTTATATAGGGGAGGGTACTTCCGGTTTTGGAAGTTGCCAGTGCCAGCACCTGACGGTATCTATATAACCCATTAGTAATGACTATGTCGCTCTGTGTCCCGTGATGTACTCCCAAGAAAAGGATTTTACAGGTAAGCTGTTATAAAAATCCTATTTTTTCAGCCCCTGTTCAAAAGGGGCATGTAATTACAATTCTTGATCTAATAATTCACAGCAGGGCCCATTCCTGCACCCACCAAGAGTAACTCTGAGGGCTTACAGTGTTGTGGCAACGCCACCACCACCACCACCACGAAAGGCCCAATTTTTCAGCCCCTGTTCAACAGGGGCATGCAATTACAATTCTTGATCTAATAATTCACAGCAGGGCCCATTGCTGCACCCACCAAGAGTAACTGTCAGGGCTTACAGTGTTGTGGCACCAGCACCACCATCAAAGGCCCAATTTTTACTACCACTGTTCAACAATTATATGTAATTACAATTCCTGATATAATAGTTGACAGCAGGGCGTTCCAGCACCAACCAAGAGTAACTGTGAGTGCTTACAGTGTTGTGCCAACACCAACAACTAAGGGGCCTATTTCTGCAGAGTATATACGGCAGGTCCCTACTTTCAAACATCCAACTTACAAACGACTCCTACTTGCAAACGCAAGAAGACAACAGGAAGTGAGAGGAAATCTACCCCTTGGAAGGAAAATTCTCTCCTGTAAGAATGAATATGGGAGAAAGGTGTCTCCTCTGTACTGATGCTTTATCAGCAATCCTTGTTTCAAGAAAAACACCACATTTCAAAAACAGTTGTCATTGGGACGGAAAGTGAGGTGAAATGTTCTGAACAGGGGCACAGACAGCAAAACAAATGTTACAGGGGTGATAACCCTTACCTATGTTTTCCAAAAAGTTTAAAAATAGATTTTTGGGCTGGAGCTACACTTAAACAATGTACCTGTTCAAAATTACAAACAGATTCTACATAAGAACAAACCTACAGTCCCTGTCTTGTATGCACCGCCTGTATACGGCTGTTCAGAGTATATAGGGCCTTTTTTATTTTATGTGCGGGGTTCCCCTTAATATCCATACAAGACCCAAAGGGGCTGGTAATGGGCTGGGGTAGGGGGGGGGGGGGGGGGTCATGGGGTAGCTATGCCATTTTTCTTAAAGATTTTCATCCATATTACCGGGACCAGACATTACATTAAAGCCGCAAGCAGTTTTAAATGGCTTTTTTTTCCTTTAGAAGTGTCATTTTGTGCAGGGACAGTTCTAAACACGGGAAACACGTGGCACTTCACAGGCATACTTTAGACACCCCCCAGGTACAATATTTAAAGGAATATTTGACTTTTTTTTTTTCACTTTATGCATCATTAAAATGACTGCTCCCGAAAAACGACCGTTTTTAAAACTTCTTTTTGCATTGATACATGTCCCCTGGTGCACAACCCGGGTTCCCAAACCCTTTTTAGGTCAATAACATGCATAATAGTTGTTATAATTAGCACTTTAGAATTCGAACGTTCGCATCCATTGTATTTAATAGGGTTCTAATGTTCGTACGAACTTTCGGTCCGTTCGCGGGTTCTGGTGCGAACCGAACCCGGGGGTGTTCGGCTCATCACTAGTCCTGAGGTTGGATTTCCCATGCTTACATGATCTGCAACCATGGGTAGGCAGATCCACAGACTCTGGTAAGAGTACTTCATCTACTTTCTTTTGTCAGAAGATGTTGTTTCTTTGATGACCCACAGTCCACATGTCCTCTCACTCACTTTGCCTTCACTGGTTATTTTGATGGACACTTTATATATATGTTTTTTTCACGATTATATATGTTGATGTACATGGACTTTTTAGTGAACACATACACATCCCTTTTTGTGGGTGTGATATTTATTTAGTTTTCACTATATGTAGAGAGATATTCATTTGTCTTTTTTTATTTGTTAGCGCTACTTTTTCTACTAGTATCACAGTTACAATTTTTGTCAAATTGTTGTGTAGCTGCTTTTTGTTTTTTCCTTTTTTAGTTTTTGCACTCAGCGCAATATTTTTTCCTAATTTCGCACTGGATCATGTGATGTAAACAAAGAATCGGTAATCAATTTTTTTTTTCCTCACGCTGACAGCGTGAGGAGGAAAAAAAGCCGATCACCGGCTCTTTCACAAAGGACATTGGTCTCGAAGAGGAAGGAGGCAGAAGGAGCCTTATCAGTGCCAGCCATTGTGACCATAATTGCTCCCTGCCAGTGCCCACAGTGCCACCAATCAATGCCCACAGTGCCACCAATCAATGCCCACAGTGCCACATATCAATGCCCACAGTGCCACCTATCAATGCCCAGAAGTGCCACCTATCAATGCCCACAAGTGCCGCCAATCAGTGCCTCATCAGTGCCACCTAGCAATGCTGCCTATCAGTGTAACCTACCAGTGCCCATCACTGGCACCCATTAGTGCCCATCACTGCCACCTATCAGTGCCACCTATCAATGCCACCTATTAGTGCCACTTCTCAGTGCCCACCAGTGCCACCTATCAATGCTCTTCAGTGCCACCTCTCAGTGCCGCCTATCAGTGCCCACCAGTGCCGCCTATCAGTGCCCACCAGTGCTGCCTTATCAGTGCCCATCAGTGCAGCCCATCGGTGCCCATCAGTGCAGCCTCATCAGTGTACATCAATGAAGGAAAAAAATTACCTGTTTACAAAATTTTATAACAAAATATAAAAATATATATATATATATATATATATATATATATATATATATATATATATATATATTTATGGTCGGAGCCCTCTGTCTGAAGAGATATGGATCACATAAACACGTCACAAGACTAACAACACAAATAAGACCTGAAGTGTGGCCTGGCCTGTTGTACGGTATGCCAAAGAATGGGCCATACCTGGATAGAAGTAATAGATAATTCTGTTGAGAATTGGTTGTAGAGGAGTGCCCTAGAAAAGGGGGATATGGGTGGGTGGGTACCGCGCACTAGAGCCGACACTGACCCTGGTGGATGGTCTGTATAAGTACCCCTCGAACTCCTCCCATAATTTCAGGCTAGCATACTAGCCTTCCTATTTATGGTCGGAGCCCTCTGTCTGAAGAGATATGGATCACATAAACACGTCACAAGACTAACAACACAAATAAGACCTGAAGTGTGGCCTGGCCTGTTGTACGGTATGCCAAAGAAGGGGCCAAAAAGTCACACAAGTTTAGGAAGGAATTGTTCTATTATGTCAGGTAAACCACTATGGAGCGAGACTGTTAAAGGCTCGTGATATTCCTGACTGAGGATCGTGAACGTATCGGGCAAAACATAAGGATTTCCACCTGCCCATCTTCCTTATTGCGTGGTCTGGAACTCTGTTTCGCGATATTGCTGAGGCTGCTCTAATGCGAAAGCAAGTCCTGAGTAACATCCTGGGTCAAGGCCCGAGATGCTCAGGAGTGTTCTGACGTGGCTGAAGAACTGGTTCCCGCTTAGGGGTTCGGTTGGGAAAGGTAGTAGAGGGCTGTCCTTTGATGGGTCGGGCAGCAGAGTTCACCAATTACACTAGAACGGCCATGGCGTTGTGTGTCTGGAAAGTTTGATGCCTACTCCGGGACCGGGTTGTAGCGTTTCTGATACCGGCGGGTGTAGAATGAAATGACTTTGGTGGCGAGTCGGGTGGTGCCTGAGTAGTACTTGGCATTTAGGGCTGTTGATAGTAATTCGCCGGGCCGTAATATCGTGAAAGGCTAGGTAAATGGCTGCTTGAATTACCAGGTTGGGCCATAGACCGCAGGGAGAACGTGAAAGGATGGCAGACATGACCCGGAGTATGGCGCTGGTCACCGGTAAGCGTTTGGTACTAGAGTGTGGTTGCCGCCACCTGTAGTGTATTGGCAGATCGGAAGCATTGATGAGGGAGGTAGCACCCTGGGGGTGCTAACTGATTCCAGAGTTGGTTGCGACTAATGTGGGATGCCGGACATGGTCGAGTCGGCTCCGGGCTTCTGTGAAAGGATGTGGCATGGTTAAGCAGGATAGCGCGTCGGCCGAGGTGTGCATTGACCAAGGATGTGGACACGGAGGCTACTGAGCTGATGTTGTAGGGAAAGTAGCAACAGCCTGCGTGGGAAGGACATGATGGACAACGATTTATTGACCTGCCTTTGTTAATGACTGTGGCTGTAGCCTGGTTGTCTGTGGCGAACGTGGCGGTCTGTCCTGCCCGGGGCTGCCCCACCCTTGAGTCGCTGCGACTATGGGGTAGATCTCAAATAGAGAGGAGGACTGACTAAAGGCGGAATTGTGAGTATCTCTGATGGTCACGGTCCTGAAGCCGATGATGGCCAAAAGTTGCAGCGAAGCTTGTGGAAGCTGCTACGTCCGTGATTATCTGTGGTGACGAAGAGGATGCTGACGGGATAAACAGGGTCGACCTATCCGGACTCAAGGAATTGGTCCCCCATGGCCAGATCCTGCTATAGAGGCTGCGTCTAGCTTAACGACTAGGTCAGGGTCTTGTGCCTGGGAGAGGAACACTAAGAAGCGTGCGATAAAGGATCGCCCTTGAGGGACGATCCTCATCGTGGGTTGAGCATGCCCAGTAGGGATTGTAGCTGTGGGTTAGTGCACCCTTGCGTGTCGGTAGACATATGGCCGACTGTCCTGATGCGGGTCGATCTACCGAGAGGTGGGCTGGCCTGCATGGCGCGTTTGTCTAGAATGATTTCCAGGAAGGAGATGAACTGTGCCGGTCTTTCTACTTTCTTCTCGGTTATGGGCACGTCGAGCTTTTAAAGACCTCTCTTGGATTCCCTAGATCTCACGAGAATACTAAACCTACAGGAGAACTCCTCTGAGGGTATGCAGGAGTTTGACAGGGTATGTTTTAGAATGAGTCAGGCAGTGTAATGAGTCCGGTGTGGAACCCTGTAGTGCCCCCTGCACTAGAAAGGCTGCTAGAGAGGGAGTTGGATGTGAGGAGAGAAAAGTCGAGCCGCCCGAAGTGCACGTGGCCTAGTCAAGCTGGACTCTGCTGCTTGACGCCGCAGGTATTTCTAGGGAGAGCCTTCTGGTACAGGAGGCAGATGTGCAGAAGTCTGCAGTGGGGGTAAAAGCAACCCTTGAAATTAAGTTGCTGGAGATGGCTGCGCCCCCCGGCGCTCGAACTGGACGTCCTAGACTGACTGGGAGGACTGGTTACATCTCTTAGGCTTCCGGAGGCTACCACGAACTTTGTCGCTTCCGAGTTTGCGAGCGAGCCTGGGGTCCTTGGCCATTAGGATGACTGAGACGTCCCCCTAGGCACGTGACTTGTTCCCTGTTATGACCTGTACCGAAATGCGTAGGGACGCTAGGTACACGTCCTAGCCACTTAGGATGTCGTTCCTGATGCCCGCTGGGACCAGGTGCGAAGGAAAGGGTGCAAGGGTCGGGCGTACCTACAGTGGGGGGTTCGGTAACGACGGTGAAGACTGGGGCTGATAGGGGCGCGGCTGATCGTGTTTCCCGGGCCCCTACTCTAGTCCTGGACGTCGGTGACTGCGGTTGCCAGTGTGGTCACCAAGGCGTGTGACTGAGTAAATGCCGAGGATATCGACTGCAGCGGAACTTGGGTGTCTGGTAGAGTTGCCGCTGGTTATGGAACAGCGGCCTAACAGCTTGGTTTTCCTGGTCGTGGCCGGGTAGGGGATGCCCCTACGGCGTAGTTCGGCCGTAAGCCTGGGGATGGTCCAAGCCCTGAGGGACTGTGTGGAGTCGTCCGCTGAACCCGAACGGGGTGATGGTGGGACGGAGGTAAAGTCTACGCAGTTGGTCTGTGACATGTTGGGGGCTGGAATGTATGTTCAGAGTGAGATGCCAGGTATGGAGGGGATAGAGGAGGTACGAAAGTGGGTAGGGAGAAGGAAGGGAGGATGGACAGAATAAGGAATGACAGGCGCAGAGGATAGCCAAGTTTGCGTATGAGCGCTTGTTGAGTGTAATTTAGAAAACTCAAAAGAGTGCGTGGCAACCGAGGTGAGCCAGGAGGTGACTGGCTAGGTAACCGATAGCTCGGGTGCCGTCTGTGCTTGGCACAGACTGATGAACCAGAGCCCCCAGGGCGTACTGGGGCGGGTAACTGAAAGTCTGGTATACTAAGTAGGAATGTTTCGATCTGTAGTTCATTGACGTGTGGTCGGCCTGCCAACTCCTGCACTGCCAGCAAGGTGGATGTTGGCGACCTTGTCTGCGTGGTGAAGGATCTCGGATCGCTCTTTGAAAACAGAGTGTCGTGCGTAGAAGTATGTGGCAGTTGCTAGCGCCTGGTGAGCGGTCGAATTGTGTATGTGAAGACAAATATGTCGTGAAAGAGTGCGGAGAGAAAGCAAGGAGGGGCCTTGCGTTTACGCACCTGACTTGAGCCCTGGTAGCTGAAGTCTTGGTTGAGGTCGAGACGTGAGTCGACCGGGACCTATGAGGAGGGTGACGTAGAGATATATATTTTTTTTTTTTTTTTTTTTCGGTAGGTGTGAAGAGTTGTGGGAGCGGTAAGTAGCTCCCAGGTGAAGAAGTGTGTAAGACCCCCTTCCCCTTTTTTTTTTTATTTTTTTTTTAATTTTTTATTTATTTATTTATTTTTATTTTTTAATTTTTAAACTTTTTTTTTTTTTTTTATAATTTTTTTTTTATTTATTTTTTTCGTGGGAAATATCGTCCGACCTGGATTGCAGGGTGGACGGGATGGAACCTCAATCTGAACTGACCTGTGTGGGGGAAAGGGATAGAGAAATCGGTGAGTAGCCGTGTTGACTACTGGAGGTGGTGAGTGGCTGGTGTGCAACCACTCGACGAACGCTTGCAGCGATTGCGAGGAACAATGCCTTAAGGAGACGAAAGAAGAAGAGTTTGTGACTTGCGAGAGTGTGGGGATGGCCGATTCGTGATGAAGCGGGAGTGGTAAGTGTGTGTAGCGGCTTGGTGTTCAAATCGTTGCGGCCGATGCTACGGCTGGATTCGTAACTTCAGAGACGTTCGACGTTGTATCGGAGGTATGGGTCGGAGCTGCTAGAGCCGGGTATGCGACTGCGTACGGATTGGTTGTTTCAGCCGAGGATCCGAACCTTTGAGCTGACGCTACGACTGGGTTCAGATCGGATAGGAGGGTCTGTTGCTAGAGATCCGAGTCGATTGAGCCGGTGATGTGACTGGACTCGGATCGCTTGGGAATGCCATGGTCCGAAGTTTGAGCCGATGCTACGACTGAATTCGGATGGTTTTAGAAGTTCGATGTTTGTAGATCTGAGCCGGTGGTGCGACTGCGCTCGGAACAAACGTGGATGCCAGAGATCCGAATCTCTAAGCCGATGCTGTGCCTGTATACGGGCTGATAACGGGTGCATGGCGGGGATTTGAATTCCCGGGTCCGAATCGTAGCGCCGGAGATACGGCTGGACTCGGATGGGTGTTCGGTGTTTCGAAGTTGAAGGGGCTTGTGATGGTCGAGGGTCCGGCCTGTAGTGCCGATTGTTAGCGACAAGAGCCGGCCCAGACTGTTTGGTGTATGGTGTGAGTAGGAGGTGTGGGGCATCAGTAAGGTGAAGGGAGAGTATCGTAGGAGGTGTAGGGCATCAGTGACTAGGGATAAGGCAGTGCAGTGTGGGATACCAGTCCGACGACTGGGTATCGAATGTGCGACTTGAGGTAAGAGACTTGCGAGCTGCGAGTAGTTTGTAAACCAGCTCTGTGAGACGTAGTGTCTAGGCGGGCCGTTACCGGTGGTAACGTGGGTGCGACAGGGTTTGAAAGACAACTGGACTAGCCGATAAACATGCGATGCAGACGGAAAACACGGGGTTATGGACTGTGTGACTTGTAAAGGAAGAAAACGTGTACTGGCGCTACGATTCGTACGAATGGTAACGGCCGGTCCTACCTGCGACAGCGAGCGGATACGGTCGACTGCGAGCGAAGCTGGAATGTACGAAAGCGACTACACGGACGTTGCGAGTCGTATGGCGTCGGCTGATGACGGTGAGTACCGCGCACTAGAGCCGACACTGACCCTGGTGGATGGTCTGTATAAGTACCCCTCGAACTCCTCCCATAATTTCAGGCTAGCATACTAGCCTTCCTATATATATATATATATATATATATATTTTTTTTTCTTTTAAAATAAGTTTTTTTATTTATTTTTTAACAAAAAATAAAAGCCGCAGAGGTGATCAAATACCACCAAAAGAAAGCTCTATTTGTGGGGAAAAAATGCTAAAAATGTAATTTGGGTGCAGTGTTGTATGACCGTGCAATTGTCATTCAAAGTGCATCAGCGCTGAAAGCTGAAAATTGGTCTGGGCAGGAGGGGGGTTTAAGTGCCCAGTAAGCAAGTGGTTAAAGTTCATGCGCGTGTAAAGGCAGGCGTCCCAATACTTTTGACAATATAATGTATGTAACACAGAATGAAATCTTTACAAAACCCCAATCACGCTAACATTGAAACTTCATACATGGCAGGATGACCACATGAACAGGATGCACTAAATGAAAAGACTCCTCCTGAATACTAGGTTTGTATTTGTAATCTTATGTCAGGTTATGTTATTTTATATCCTTTTTTTACAGGTTGGTGGTTGGAGCCCCCTTCGATCAGAATGGAGCACAGAAGACAGGTGACATATATAGATGTTCCATCGCCAACGACACAACAAATGACTGTACCAAGCTTGGAATTGGTAGGTGACGGTCCTCGCCTTCACTGGAAGATTATATACTATTTATATACTCCTAGGTTTATTTTACAAGCCCACAATATATCAATCAGACTCCAGCTGTCCTCATACTATAGAACTTAGACAAGCAATAGATTGTGTATAAGCTTTATGAGATACATGTTCAGATTGCACAAGTTACTGTAAGTGAGGCTACTTTCACACTGAAGCGCTGGATGTACTGGCGGTATAGGAACGCTATTATTAGCGCCTCTATACCGTCGTTTTTGCCGCGATTTGCGGGCGCTGGCGGGGGGATTTTAACTCCCGCTAGCGGCCGGAAAAGGGTTAAAAACGCCCGCAATAACGCCTCTTTGCAGCGTTTTGCGGGCGTTTTGGAGGCGCTACCCCATTGATTTCAATGGGCAGGGGCGCTATAGGAGCGGTATTTTTACCGCTCCTATCGCACCTCAAAGATGCAGCTTCCCCTCCTGCAAGCGCAACGCTCCAGTGTGAAAGTCCTCGGGCTTTCACACTGGATACAATGCAGCGGCTTTTTTAGGGCGCTTTGCAGGCACTATTTTTAGCACAATAGCGTCTGCAAAGCGCCTAAGTTTGAAAGGAGCCTAAAAGTAACTCTTATGTTGATTAAATGTAGAGGTCCAAACAGTCAACCTTCAACAACATGAGTTAGTACCGGTTCACACGGAGGCAACCCGACTTACAGCGCGACTTTGCAAGGCGACTTCAGTGCGACTTGGAGCAACTTAGAACGCGACTTTAAGTCGCCTCCAGGACAGGCGACTTTGGCTGTGGCCAATTACAGAATAATCAGCTCTGTGGGAGGGAGGGGTTTGCCTGGGTTAACTATTTTCTCTTCCTGTAAAGTTGCTTCAGTTAGGATGGAGATCCGACTTTGGAGGCGACTTCCATTGAAATCTATGGGTACAAGTCGCCTAGAAGTCGCCTTGAAGTCGTACAGGAACCTTTTCTGAAGTTGGAGTGACTTCAGTAGTGTGCATTAAGACGGCTCCATTCACTTCAATGGAATTTCTCATTTTGCGCGACTTGGGGCGAAACAAGTCGGATCCCAAATCGCTGTAGTGTGAACCGGCACTTGATAGATAAATATCCAACTATTGTTGGAGTTTGATTAGAAGTCTCCCTCCAACACAAACGTTGTGTCAGATTTAAAACCGCATTATGCTTCATCATACTTACCTCTATATGCAAGCTGGCAGCAGAAATAGACTTACAGATTTAGGATTTACTGTTTTACAAACTTAAAGATGAATTCCAGGTATGGATATTTCTACATAGTTACATTGGTCCAGCTTGGATTAGTTCTCACCTATACATTGGTCCAGCTTGGATTAGTTCTCACCTATACATTGGTCCAGCTTGGATTAGTTCTCACCTATACATTGGTCCAGCTTGGATTAGTTCTCACCTATACATTGGTCCAGCTTGGATTAGTTCTCACCTATACATTGGTCCAGCTTGGATTAGTTCTCACCTATACATTGGTCCAGCTTGGATTAGTTCTCACCTATACATTGGTCCAGCTTGGATTAGTTCTCACCTATACATTGGTCCAGCTTGGATTAGTTCTCACCTATACATTGGTCCAGCTTGGATTAGTTCTCACCTATACATTGGTCCAGCTTGGACCAATGTAACCATGTATATACCATACATTTGGGATCCCTCTAGAAGCTGGAAATCATTATAGTAGTCACTGCTACTACACCGCTACTCCAGTGATCTCCACTAGATTCCGGGTCCCGTAAAGAGCTGCTGTTATGCTGCATTGTGAGCACAGGAGGACGGCAGCTGGGCACAGGGGAAACACAAAGGAAGGTCCATAAATACATGAATGAGCAAGTTTGGGATGGAGGAACTTGACTGACCTGCACAGAGTCCTGACCTCAACCCGATAGAACACCTTTGGGATGAATTAGAGCGGAGATTGTGAGCCAGGCCTTCTCGTCCAACATCAGTGCATGACCTCACAAATGCGCTTCTGGAAGAATGGCCAAACATTCCCATAGACACACTCCTAAACCTTGTGGACAGCCTTCCCAGAAGAGTTGAAGCTGTTATAGCTGCAAAGGGTGGGCCAACTCAATATTGAACCCTATGGACTAAGACTGGGATGCCATTAAAGTTCATGTGTGTGTAAAGGCAGGTGTCCCAATACTTTTGACAATATAGTGTACATACTTACACTGGTCCAAGCCGAACCAATGTAACTATGTAAAAATTAGATTTTCTCAATGAATGCAAAGCAATCTCTGATCGGACGAGGTGGAGAGTGTGACATCACTGCCCGGACTCTATACCTCATCCAATGAGAAAACTCTTTTGCAATCATTAAGAAAATTACTATTATTATTATTAATATACAGGATTTATATAGAGCCAACAGTTTACGCAGTGCTTTACAATATAAAAGGGAGACAGTACAGTTATAATACAAAAAAATACAAGAGGGTTAAGAGGGACCTGCTCATAAGAGCTTACAATCTAATAGGGTGGGGCAAGTTGTAACTGTGGGGGATGAGCTGATGGAAGTGGTAAAAGATTAGTTGGAGACGTGATAGGCTTCCCTGAAGAGGTGAGTTTTCAGGGATCGCCTAAAGGCAGCCAGAGTAGGAGATAACTGGACAGATTGAGGTAGTGAGTTCCAGAGGATGGGAAAGGCTCTGGAGAAGTCCTGGAGAGGAGCATGGGAGGAGAAGACAAGGTAGCTGGAGAGCAGGAGGTCTTGAGAGGAACGGAGAGGATAGTTTGGGTGATATTTGGAGACAAAATTGGTGATGTAGCTCGGGGCACAGTTGGGAATGGCTTTGTATCTTGTTGTTAGCATTTTGAATTTAATTCGCTGAGCAAAGTCAGTGTAGAGATTGGCAGAGAGGGGTGACAGACACTGAGTGGTTGGTAAGGTTGATGAATCTGGCAGCAACATTCATGACAGTCAGACTGAAGAGGAGGTAGTCTACATAGAGGTAGGCCTATGAGAAGGGAGTTACAATAGTCAAGGTGAGAGATAACAAGGGAGTGAATGAGTAGCTTGGTGGTTTGGTGGTTTAATGGTGCCCATGTGAAGTAGCCAACCACCTGAGTCCATAATGCAGCAGGGCAGCCACTTGGCATGGATCACAGAAGCTAATGGAGACCAGACCATTGTAGTAACAGTGTAGTAGCGGTGTCTATTAGGGCTAGTTTACACTTGCTTCAAAACATGGCTTCGGACAAGCTTTGTTAAAGCTCTCTCAACGCCAGTCAAAAACCCCTGTCGCTAAATAAAATGGTTAGCTTACAGTCCTGTATACACCTTGCTTTTGCTTGGTGCTTCATTGGGGCTTCATTGGGGCTTCGGTGGGGCTTCAGTGAGGCTTATGTGGGGCTTCGATGAGGCTTTGATGGGGCTTTGGTGGAGCTTCGGTGGGGCTTTGATGGGGGGGTTTGGTGGAGCTTTGATGGGGCTTCAGTAGGGCTTCGGTGGGGCTTCGATGAGGCTTTGATGGGGCTTTGGTGGAGCTTCGGTGGGGCTTCAAAGGGGCTTTGATGAGGGTTTGGTGGAGCTTCGATGGGGCTTTGATGGGGCTTTGGTGGGGCTTTGTTGGGGATTCGTTGAGGCTTCGGTGGGGCTTTTGTGGGGCTTCGATGAGGCTTTGATGGGGCTTTGATGGGGCTTCGATGAGGCTTTTGTGGGGCTTCGATGGGGATTTGGTGGAGCTTCGGTGGGGCTTCAGTGGGGCTTCAAGCAAGCTTTGCCATAAACTTCTATGGAGGCTTTGAAGACGCTTTGAAGCACCACTGAAGCTACATGGGGTATAATTTCTGAAGCGAAGCTGAAACAAAGCAAAAGCAAGGTATAAACAGGACTGTAAGCTAACCATTTTATTTATTTATTTATCATTCAGAGAGCTTCAACAAAGCCTGTTCGAAGCCTTGTTTTTAAGCAAGTGTAAACTAGCCGTTAATGTGTGTTGAAGCCGAAGCAAGTGTAAATGTGGTTTCCATCTTCTAGAGGGGTCCCACAGGTATGGTATATACTTAGTTACATTGTCCAAGCTGGACCAATGTAACTATGCAAAAATTACCATACCTGGAATTATTCCTTAAACAATTGGCAAGTGGCAATTACTGTAGTAGGCATCGTTACAAATTTCTCAATGAAGGAAAAATGTTCTCTAATTGAATGAGGTGCAGAGGTGACATCACACTCTCCACTTCGTCTAATAATAGATGGCTTTGCATTCATTGACTAGTGCCCATGCCAAACAGGTGTTCACAATGCAGCAGGGCAGCCACTTGGCATGGGACACAAAAGCTAGTGGAGATCACTGCAATAGTGGTGCCTACAACAGTGATCTCCAGCTTCTACAGGGATCCCACAGGTTCGGGATTCGCAGAATTACATTGGTCCAACCTGGACGAGTATAACTATGTAAAAATATCCATAACTGGAATTCTTTGTGTCTATTGCCCCACTGATTGACTAGTTAGCTTTGCATGTAGGTGAAAGTGTCAGTAATGCCCTGTACACATGCTCGGTTTTCCCGGCGGTAATAAGTCAGCCGGGAAAGCCGAGAACCTGCTCGGTAGCTTTTTCCTCCAACACACGGCCGGGTTTCCCGGCAGGAAAACTGCCATGAGAGCTTTGGCCGGGAATCCCGACTGTGTGTATGCTCCATTGGAACTGCCTCGCAGTGTTTCCCATAGGAAAGTAGTAGTAAATCTGGCGGGAAAAAAAACGCCGGGAATCCCGACGGGAAAATAGAGAGCAGGTTCTCTATTTTCCCGCCGGGATTCCCTTGTGTTTTCCTTTCGGGAAAACTGCGAGGAAGCATACACACATCCGGTTTTCAAGGACAAAAGCTCTCTTGGCAGTTTTCCTGGCAGGAAAACCGGTCGTGTGTAAGGGGCTTTAAGCCTCGTACACACGGCCGGTTTTCTCGTCAAGAGACGACAAGAAAACTGCCGGGAGAGCTTTCTTGCCGAGAAAACCGCCCGTGTGTACGAGGCTTTCAGGTTTCTCGTCAAGAAAACTGGCCAGAATCTCAACGAGAAAAATAGAGAACCTGCAGTGGCTTGACTTTATACATTAGATTATGAGAATGGCATCCAATAAGCTCCAAAAATGTACTTCTCATTCTTCTTTGTAATAACATCTTTGGTGCTACCCAAAGATATAGTTTAGACATCTCAGATTCCCATGACTGAGGCCTTTGGAGCAAATAATCTCTCCATAGATGTAATTTCTATTTTGCCAATCTTCTGTGATGCCTACATGGATAAAGTTCCCAAGACTGCCCAACGGAATTGATTCTGTATCCAATAACCTGTGAACTCTACAAACAATAGACCTGGTCTACAGGTTGTACATTTTCAACATTGGCTACATCATGGACAGAGGCAATTTGGTTCCTCTGGCCAACCTATAATTAATGATGCTAGTAGAAGTGCTATGCTTGCCTAGATGTGATTGGTGAGCCCTACATTTATCAATGCTTAGGTCTATGTGGCAGTATAGTTGTCTAAGGTCTGTGTGGTAACTCAGAGGTTTCTCAGGTCTCTAAGGAGGTCTCAGAGGTCTGTTACTCTGGTAACTGGAGGTCTCTCAGGCAGGGTGACGCTGTCCAACGTGTCGGAACGAAAGGATAACATGCGGTTGGGAATGAGCTTAGTCACAAATCCTAAAGATAATAGCTTTGTGGTAAGAATATCCTATAACCTGAGGCCTCTCTATATGGCCTCCTTCTCCTATATCCCCTGCCTGAATCTTTCTATGCTTACAGCATCTGTAGCTGATAATTGCGGCAGATACTGTCCCTCCGCCCCCCGATTTATCTTTGCAGCATGACATGTGACCCATTTTCAAGGCTGTTTCTGCAAATTGTTTTGTCTTGACTCAACCTTGAGCGCATCCTGCCTGGGCTTTTTTCTGCAATATTAACCTGCCTGCTAATTATTAATCAATATTTACTGTAGATGGTGTACCTCATGATGTTTGGTAACAGTGTTGCCATGTTTTAGGCCTGCAGTCCATTGTGGTCTCATGAGTGTGGAAGCTCCTATTATACAACTGGGATGTGCTCCAGAGTCAACGCCAACTTTCGATTCTCAAGAATTGTGGCCCCTGCACTGCAAAGTAAGGCAATCGTATGCATGCAATTCAGTATATAGTTTGAATGAAATGGAAATGATGGTTGTATGTTCTGTGTTTACTGTGCGTCAGTTTGTTAATGAGCAGGAAGCCTCTGTAGAGAGCGCTTCCTGTTCATTCATTCTGCAGTGCCGCTGAGGCTGCAGTGAAAGAATTGGGGATCTGTGTCCTCAATATTTCCCTGTCTCAAAAGTGAGACATCAGGAGTCTGTTTAAACTCATGATATTTCACCAATACCTACCCCCCCCCCCCTGACTATTGAATGAGAGAAATCCTCACTAGAACCTGCAGTTTTGCCAAACTGCCACTGCAAGTCAAAAGCTGATGGATTCTCAATAATGGAGAGTAAACCAGTAATTGGTAACACCAGTGGACCATCGCTGTTATGGAAGACAGAAAATGCTGTAAGGAAATATCACCATTAGAGTCTTCAA
Organism: Rana muscosa; assembly: GCA_029206835.1. Lineage (NCBI taxonomy): Eukaryota > Metazoa > Chordata > Amphibia > Anura > Ranidae > Rana > Rana muscosa. Next base: position 421,255,932 of record CM055118.1, read on the forward strand.
GAGATATAAGAAACTGATGGTTGACACTTACCCCATATTCTTGAAACTATGGTCCCCATGGTTAGAGTACATTTACAACCTGAATCTCGACTACTCCTTATTCTTGCTCTGATGAACTAAATGTTTCACAAAATGGGAACTTCAGCTGGGCCCCCAGCACCCCTCTTTTTTCCTTTCCTCCTTCAATATCTTCCTACTGCATCCTAACCCTTATTACCTCCTACACTTAGTTTGCTGCACCCTTTTTTAGGAGAACCATATCAAGAGAATACTATCTGCACACTACCTAAGCCACCTGTGCATAGACAGGTCTACTGCCACACCTTTCCTCCTCCCACCCAGTCCATGAACAACCATATCCTTGGGTTTCATTTGCTGACAATAGCCTATATGATGTTCTGTTAAATAGGAGGGCAAAACTGAAAGTAATGCAAGAGTGGGCATAACTTTTTTATTAACTTACATAAGTCGTTCAAATTTCACATGTCGGCAGAGTAACTCTTCCTCTATAGTAACTCCTCTTCTTTTTTATTTCAGCTAAATAATGGATTTCAAGCAGAAGCAACATGCCGTCATTAAGTTCTTGATGAAGGAGGGGTGCAGACTGTCCGACATCCACAGAAGGCTACAGAATCTTTTAGAGATGACACCATTGAGAAGAGTCACCAATAAGAAGACATTGCTCTCGTCAATGGTGTCATGGTGTCAAACATTCTGTAGGCTTCTGTGGATGTCGGACAGCCTGCACCCCTCCTTCATCAAGAACTCAATAACGGCTTGTTGCTTTTGCTTGAAATCCATTATTTAGCTGAAATAAAAATGAAGAAGAAGAAGAGTTACTATAGAGGAAGAGTTACTCTACCGACATTTGAAATTTGAATGACCTATGTAATAAATAATTTAATAAAAAGTTATCCCACTTTTGCATTGCTTTCAGTACAACCCTTGTATATTTATATGTTTATCCTTATTGTCAATATCTATTCCAGTGGTGGCTGGTAACGTTTTAGGATGGGGGGGCGCCAGACCCCGCCCTTCCTTTTTGACCACTCCTACTTGGTGGAAATGGGCGTGGTTTCAGTGAAATAGTGGGCATAGCTCTAAGGTGGTGTGGTTAGCATCTGAGATGAACGAGGGATAGAGGGAGAGGGAGAGAGAGAGGGAGAGACAGCAGGCCAAGATCCTACACAACAATAGAAATATGTGTATTCTAGAAAGTTTAACAATTAGCAGATAAAGATACTCCAAACACCTGGTGTTAGTGCTTCAATCATCCCAGCACCATGGATGATTGAAGCGCATTATTTCTATTATTACATTGTAATATAAAATTAAATCATTCAACTCACCATAATGCAGAATCAGTGGGAGCCCTGAGCATGTCACCTGCCACCAGATGCCATCAGGTGCCCCCAGCGGAGTCCCTCCTTACATCAGGTGCCCCCAGCGGAGTCCCTCCTTTCATCAGGTGCCCCCAGTGGAGTCCCTCCTTACATGCAGCCTGTGTCACATCAAATGCAGCCCTGTGTCACATCAAATGCAGCCGCTGTCCCATCAAATGCAGCCTCTGTCCCATCAAATGCAGCCTGTGTCCCATCAAATGCAGCCTGTGTCCCATCAAATGCAGCCTGTGTCCCATCAAATGCAGCCTGTGTCCCAAACCCCCCCCCCTTCTCCGCGGGAGCACAGCGGCACTTAACTTGCTGTGTATGGTCCTCTCCTGTTGTGTCTCCTTCCACTGGCAGCGGCCATGGATGAGTCCGTTCCTCATACTTCCGGTTTTCTCTCTCGGGCGCAATGGGAGAGAGAAAACAGGAAGTGACATCTAACTCAGATTTCAATCAAACTGCCCGGCCGTAGTGATAGATACTACGAGCGCCGGGTGGAAGCTACGCGGAGCATCGGAAAGCGCCGCAAGGCGGGACAAAAGCCCGCAAATGAAGCGCTGCGTCTGCAATCTCGTGATTGCATTGACGTGGCGCTTCCCATAATGCACGTGGCCGGTGCCCGAACACAGTGCAGTTAGTTAAAGGACATTTTTTTGTATTTTTTATTTTCTTAAAGAGGCTGTTTTAAATATTATTATTTTTTGGTGACTACAGGAGGGAGGGAGGCGCCCGGGCGCCCCAATTAGACGGACCGCCACTGCCTGATACCGAATATGTTGTATAAAGTACAATAATTGTGTAGTAGTAGATATTCCCACGCTACTAGGAGGTTGAATGGGAGATATTGGTGCAGCAAACACCGTTACGGGTCAAACACTACCCAAGGGTGAAGAGTATAAAAAAATCAAGAGATGGTGTTGCGCTCCACTATCAATAATAATAATAAAGTGCTTGTCAATGACATAATATAGAAAAATGTATATACTGTATATAATAAACTTAAAACATGAAATTAAATATGTGATTAAATACAATAATAATCCATTTGTCAATAAGGTGCCAGGTCATAAAGTGCAAATGCAATCTGTAAATAATATTAATATTTGTGCAAATAACAGTCTATAGAGAATCTTTCATGGTGAGAAGTGCTGGTGTCAAAATAAGGTGCTGAATGATGATAATAAGTGACACTGTGATTTCAGTGATTCAACTCTTCGGTGTATTCCACACCCGTAAGTGTGCTAACTTAAAATCAGCATGAACAGATAAGGGTAGATGATCATGGACAAGGGGGGTCCCTTCTATATTCCTTCCTGGTGGTACCGGTCTATATACAGCCTGAGGGTTGCTTCCTAAATGTTTTCTTTCTCCCAGGGTTAAGGTCAGCAGAAAAGATCCCCATAGGTATACCAAGCCGGACATAGGACAAGGGGAGATAGGAGAAAGCAAGGAGCCTCTACAGTGTAGTATGTTTATATAAAAGTGATTTATTTTCATAAAAGCAAACAGTAGTTTGGGTACTCACATTTAAAACAAAGAAAAAATGCACAGAGTGAAACGAGCAGCAAGCTCACGGCCAGGACGTCATTTCCGGTGTCCGTATGTCCTACGCGTGTCGTCACAGTCACGTGACTTCATGACTGTTATTTGCACAAATATTAAAGCGGAGCTCCACCCTAAAGTGGAACTTCCGCTCATCGGAACCCTCTCCCCCTCCGGTGTCACAATTGACACCTTTCAGGGGGAGGGGGGTGCAGATACCTGTGTAAGACAGGTATTTGCACCCACTTCCGGGAGTCCTCTCTGCGGGAAATCTGCGGGAAGCACGTCACTTCCCGCAGAATATCCGTTGTGTTCTGGGAGACACTCGGCTATTATTTACAGATTGCATTTGCACTTTATGACTTGGCACCTTATTAACAGATGGATTATTATTGTATTTAATCACATATTTAATTTCACCTTCATGTTTTAAGTTTATTATATATATACACATTTTTCTATATTATGTCATATACAAGCACTTTATTATTATTATTATCGATTGTGGAGCGCAACACCATCTCTTGATTTTTTATACAATAATTGTGTGCTTCGTCCTAATTGTCCTTAAACCAATAATCGTGAAAAGAAACTGATGAATGTTTTACAATATAATGTCCGTTTCCACACAAAAATTATATTTCAGTTGGCTTTAAGGACAATTGACAAACTTATTTAACTTATTTATAAAATGTGGTGCTAGATGGTGAATAGCTACAATAAATCTGAACGTGATTCTTTTCTTCAGGGTGTCCAACTTTCATGGATATTATTATTGTTCTGGATGGATCAAACAGCATTTACCCATGGTCAGAGGTCCAGGGTTTTCTCATCAGTATCCTTCAAAAATTCTACATTGCTCCGGGTCAGATTCAGGTAAGAAACTGTTGTGTTGCAAAGCCTTGTTGGACTTAAAGCGGAGTTCTGCCCCCCCTTCCCCCAGCAAAAAATTATAAGTCAACAGCTACACATACTGTAGTTGCTGACTTTTAATATTAGGACACTTACCTGTCCTGCAGTCCAGTGATGTCGGCACCCCAGCCGATGTTTCCATCGGCTCTGGGGTTCTGCCGCCGCCATTCGTAGTAAAGGAAACCGGCAGTGAAGCCTTTAGGCTTCACAGCCGGTTCCCTACTGCACATGCGCAAAGCATGCTGCGCTTTCTGAATGGCTCGGCGGCGGGGGAAGGAGGAGGGGGGCCGAATTTCCGAGTGATCTGTCCTCAGAGAGATCTCTCAGAAGTGGGGATGGGTATCTGTCAAAAACAGATAACCGCTCCCCCCCCCCCCGAAAGGTGCCACATGTGGCACCGGAGGGGGGAGGAGGCTGATAAGCGGAGCTTCCACTTTGGGTGGAACTCCGCTTTAAATAAAGAAGTTTGGGGTAGAGGAACTTGAGCAAGTTTGGGATGGAGGAACTTGACTGTCCTGATCTCAACCCGATAGAACACCTTTGGGATAAATTTGAGCGGAAACTGCGAGCCAGGCCTTCTCATCCAACATCAGTGCCTGACCTCACAAATGCGCTTCTGGAAGAATGGCCAAACATTCCCATAGACACCCTCCTAAACCTTGTGGACGGCCTTCCCAGAAGAGTTGAAGCTGTTATAGCTGCAAAGGGTGGGCCAACTCAATATTGAATCCTATGGACTAAGACTGGGATGCCATTAAAGTTCATGTGCGTGTAAATGCAGGCGTCCCAATACTTATGGCAATATAGTGTATATATTTGGTTTATGTAACAAGTAGTCAGAAGTTACAACAATGCATATTCTTTCCCCAAATTGCACAGTATTGAACCGTAAGGCACTTATACACATTCCCCACAATCCCATACAATAATGCAAGACTTACAATTGGCAGGGTGCTCGAGGATTACTTCTTGGGACAGGTACCCTTTGAGGTTAATGACTTGTGGCCTGGCTAAAGGAGTGTTTTGCTGGCAGAACGATATGCCACAGATAGCATTCTGTATAACAAAGGTCCTTCCTCAATGCCAAATCATTTCCAAGGGGAGTGCAGGACCACCCATAATCCCTTCCTCTTCCTCTGGAACCTGACCATAGGCTAAGCCTACCTTTCCCTGGCCAGCAGGTGTCTGTCTATGTCTATGCACTCCCCACACTGTGAGCAAGGCAAAATTATCTAGCAGGGGCTAAAAATATTCTCTCCAAGTCCAAGATGGCTGCCCAGATCAGAAGAGAGCTCTGTGTTCAATCAGACACAGACTCCCCCAAGATGGCCGCCGGGAGCCCATTGCCGAGGACACGTCAGTCCTCTGCAAGGTTCTCTCTAGAGCCAGGGGTATAAAAAGATTATGCTGTGTTGTCTTCTGGCAGCTTAGCAAGGAGTTAAACCTGGAAGCCGTGAAGCTAAACTGGGAAGTAGCAGAATAATCTTACAGACTGGCAAAGGTGTGTATTACAAGAATGCCCGGGCAAAATTGTCAATCATTCGGCAGATAAAACAGCATGTGTATTTTAAGCATGTATGTAGCTGTTTTGCATGGCGTTTCCGCTTTAGTAATCCCTACTCCTTGTGGCAGGTGGGGGTATTGCAGTACGGGGAAGAGGTGGTCCATGAGTTTCACTTGAATGACTTCCGCTCAGTGAATGAGGTGGTGGAGGCCGCAAAACGCATTGAGCAGAGGGGAGGAACAGAGACTCGAACTGCACTGGGCATTGAGAAGGCTTGGTAAGAATACAAGTGTAGAGCTAAAAACTGCATGCATATATATTTCTGTGCCCCAAAAATGTGTATATGGTCCATGTTGCTATACTTTATGTTTGTATATAAAGACAGTTGAAAAAAAAAAAAAAAAAAAAAGTTTGCGTTATGCTCATGGCTATCGAATTTTACACACTGGGGTATTCCAAATAAAGGATTGTATCAATACAACGGATGTCTTCTCTCCATAGCACTGAGGCATTTCAGCGTGGTGGAAGAAAGGGAGCCAAAAAAGTGATGATTGTGATTACTGATGGAGAATCTCATGACAGCCCTGATCTGCAGAGGGTGATAGAGACCAGCGAACGAGAAAACATAACCCGCTATGCTGTGGCTGTAAGTACCTACCTTTATTCCGTATCGGGTTACTGCCACTCAGACTATTGGGTGAAGGTAGGTAGTGCAGGGCCTCCACTGGAGCACCACTCACCATAAACAAGGGAAGAAAATGATCTACAGTGGAATCTTGGATTTACGAGCATAATCCGTTCCAGGAGAATGCTCGTAATCCAAAGCACTCGCATATCAAACGAGTTTCCCCACAGAAGTCAATGGATACGAAAATAATTCGTTCCACATTGACTTCTATGGCATGCAATACCGCATGTGGCCAGAGGGTGGGGGGGCGCCGGAGAGACTCGGAAATACTCAGAGATCGTTCGGCTGCCCTCGGAAACCCCCGGAAAGGCTCAGAAACACTCGGGAACGGAGTATTTCCGAACGGCTCCGGCGCCCCCGCACCTCTGGCCAAATGCGGTACTGCACACCGCAGAGGCTTGAATCCTGCTCGTTTTGCGAGACAACACTCGCAATCCGAGTCAGGATTAAAAAAAAAAATATTGCTCGTATTGCGAAATGCTTGTTAACCACCTTGCTCGCAATCCAGGGTTCCACTGTATATGGATTCCCACAAAGGTTTCAAGGTATTCTCTGAATGGCGCCCATGCTGAGCTGCCAACCCCCTTTGTTAACAATGCAGCAGGGTGGCTGCTTGCCATGAGACCCAAAAACTAGTGGGTCAGTGTAGTAGTGGTGTTCCTTTCCTGATATAATGCAGTGAGCAGTACCGATCACTCACTGTGTTCATTTATAACTGAAGCGTAGTAAACTGTGTTTTTTATGCTTCAGTTTGGTATCGCCAACAGTAAAGTTAGCCCAATTTGTTTTCTATATTGTGAAAGATAATGTTACGCCGAGCAAATTGATAACCAACATGTCATGCTTCAAAATTGCGCTCGTGAAATGGCGACAAACTTTGGCACTTAAAAATCTCCATTGGCGACGTTTACATTTTCTTACAGGTTAGCAGTTTTAAGTAACAGAGGAGGTCCAGTGCTAGAATTATTGCTCTCGCTCTAACGATCGCGGCGATACCTCACATGTGTGGTTTGAACACCGTTTGCATATGCGGGCACGACTTACGTATGCGTTCGCTTCTGGGCGCGTTAAAAAAAAATTAATTTTATTACTTATTTTACTTTTTTGGGTCACTTTTATGTATCGCCCCTTGTAATAGAAAAAAAGCATGACAGGTCCTCTTAAATATGAGATCTGGGGGTCAAAAAGACTTCAGATCTCACATTTACACTTAAATGCAATAATAAAAATTTCAAAAATGTAATATTTTTTTATTTCCCCTTTAAGACCATTGGGCGGAAGTGACGTTTGACGTCACTTCCGTCATTCAATGTTATGGAGGCGAGTGGGGGCCATCTTTCTCTCACTTGGCTCCAGGCCTGTGAGAAGATAGGATCGGATCGTCTCCGACGTCTCTGGTAAGCGGCAGGGACGACCGTAGTGCGGCGGAGACTGCTGCCATAACAACGGTATTCCACCTCAATGTACCGACGTACAATGACAGTGGCTGGTCCGTAAGTAGTACTGTACAAGGACATCAACACATAAATGAATCTATAAAAAAGTATTTTTATTACAACAATTCGATAAAACACATATAGGGTTGTGTCACAATAAGGCAATAAAGATGCTCTCTATTAGCTGGACAGTAGTACAGTGATGGCAAAAGGCTTAAACTTATGACCTATCACATACCATATATCCAAATCTTCTCAACATGTTTCGCGGGAGTGTCGGCTTCTTCAGGAGTATTAGAGAGTGAGCAAACTTATCCCACCCAGGGAGCGACTAAAATGCGTAGCGCCATGGAACACGTCCGTCCCGGCGAGTGTGGGAACACTATAAGTGAGCATATATTCTCAGTCATGTCAAAGATCCCAATATCTTGACTAAAGATGGTCCTTAGGGTCACACATAATTCTTGATAAATTGGTACCACATCTATCACAGAGCTGGAAGCAGAGGTAAATACAGCCAGATATGGACTTCAGGTGTAATGGGTGAATTCCCCAAGGCTACCGAGGCAGATCAGTATTGACAGCCCAGCGTCTGATAGTGGCTCTCAAGTGACCGAGAAAGGCATTCCCCGCATTGCATCAGCATGGCTGAGTGTGACTATCAAACACTGGGCTGTCAATACTGATCTGCCTCGGTAGCCTTGGGGAACTTACCCATTACACCTGCAGATTTAAGTAGTCTACATCCGGGCATTTTTAGCTCTGTGATAGTTGTAGTACCAATCTATTAAGAATTATGCGTGACGTTTAGGACCATCTTTAGTCAAGATATTGAGATCTTTGACATGACCGAGAACATACTGTATGCCCACTTATAGTGTTCCCACACTCACCGGGACGGACGTGTTCCATGGCGCTACGCATGTAGTCGCTCGCTGGGTGGGATAAGTTTGCTCGCTCTAATACTCCTGAAGAAGCGGACACTCCCGCGAAACATGTTGAGAAGATTTGGAGATATGGTATGTGATAGGTCATAAGTTTAAGCCTTTTGCCATCACTGTACTACTGCTATTACCTTTGTACCACCCCCCCCCCCTCCCTTTAGAATGTAAGCTCTATGAGCCGGGCCCTCCTGTACCTTCTGTATTGAATTGTACTGTAATTGTGCTGTCCCCCCTCTACATTGTAAAATGCTGCGTAAACTGTTAGCGCTATATAAATCGTGTATAATATTATTTAATAATAATACTCCTGAAGAAGCGGACACTCTCACGAAACTTAAGTATCAGACTTTTGCCATCACTGTACTACTGTCCAGCTAATAGAGAGCATCTTTAGTGTCTTATTGTGACACAACCCTTTTTATATGTGTTATCAAAATGTTGTGTAGCGGCCTCACCTCTCTCCCTTGCTTTATCGGTTATGTGGCTGTTGTCTAGGGGTACCTGGGAGAGAGAGATGATACACACCACGGCCCGTGTCCTCCTTTTACTGGGAGATGAAGGCCAGAAGATTGGGCTTTTGTGTAGGTGTCCTAGAGTCAAGTCCAGTCCTTCGTCCCTGACTCCTTCGCTTAGTAACCCAAGTTCCACACAGTGAATAGGTACAACTCAGTTTTATTCTTCTTGCCAAGCAATAAAACAGTTTTTCTCCTTTTGAATAATGGGGGGGACAGATGGAGGCACAATCCTTTCCCTTCTTGCTGCTGCCCACTGTTGTGTCACCAGTGGTGAATAGTCACTGCCACTGACTAGGTAATATAGAACGTGAATTACCTTCGCTCACTTTGCCCCTGTCAGAGGAAGAAATACGTCCAAGGGAGAAATGGAGGCCTCTCCGTCACCAGCGATGCTGCGCCGGACTCTCCGGAGAAGTTACTGCGCACCAGTCCTCACGAACTCAGACACGGGCACCCAAGGAGTTAGGGTCCCCTCGGATTCCTCCACCCTCGCGGAACTCAGTCGAAGGTACTGAGCCCCAGGCATCCGCCATAGTACCTCACCCCAGGCTAAAGGTGCCTGAGATGGACTCCATCTCTGCTCCAGTTAGGCCAAGGGCGCCTAGCCTGGAACACCGGAACGCCAGCACCCAAGCTGAAGGTGCCTGAGTGCGGCCACGTCCTCCGACTCACTCCCCAAAATCAGGGCCTCCACCCCTTTTATGACCTCTCCCTTTGCATCACAGCGGGTTCCCCGCCCCGCTGCACCAGCTCCAGGGGAGGACAAAAAGGCACGGTTCGCGGTGTGTGTTCAGCTCGGGCCCAAGGCAACAGCGCCACCCAGGGACCCCAAGGAACTTCACACCACCAGAGTCCTTACAAAATTCAAACACCCGCTACAGTTGTAATCAAAATACTTTTTTATAGATTAAATTATGTGCTGATGTCCTTGTACAGTACCATTAAAGTCCATGATAGCCTCCAAAAAAACATTTTCTCCACTTTTTTAGCAAAAAATAAGGGGGAGGGGCCTGTCAGGTGGGCTGTATGGGGCCCCGTGATTTCTAACAGTAGCCCTGGTCCCGGCCCATTCCCGCAAGATGCGGAGCATGGAGCCAAGTGCCGAGATAATGTAACCCCAGAAATACGTGCTCGGGAGTTACATCATCAGTGGCTGTCCAATGGCCAAACCCAGAGGAAGATGGCGGAGAGGAATGGTGGCAGAGCGATTTGACCGTGCATCACTGAAGTGTAAAATATTATGCATATATGCTACATATTTGCACATTATGGCAAATCCATACCCTTCCATTAAGTTCTGCTCTCAGCTCTTTCTTATAACTGTAACTGTTTTGTGCTCTGGTGGCTGTAATATGATAAATCTCAGCCCCCCCCCCCCCCCCCATGCGTCACCAGGCTTTGACTACTTATTTGGAAATTCTGACGTGCTCGAAGAGTTTGCAGGCCTGATATAAATTAAACAGTTATTTGTGGCATGAGATGTGGTCTGTCGGGGTTTCCTTACAGCTGGACAATGTTTTCTCCTAGATGCCTACACACCACCATGTCTGCCGATTTTCTTCTCCTCTCTCTGTTATGCTGTTCTGTTTATTGTTAGGGAAATATAATATCTATCGACTAATGAAGAAAATTAAATAAGTATACTATTCTGTTTCAAATGCCGCTTTAAGCATTTGACGTACCTGAATAGACCCAGTCTGTCTGGACATTTGTTTTGCTTTGTGTCTTTTAAGGTTCTTTGCGGTAAAAGCAAGGAAGCATAAAAACCTCTGCAGTGTATTAATGCTTTACTAAACCAAAAATGCTACACATACAATTGTAGGAAAAAACATTCATGGCATACAAAGTATCACAAAATATGCATACAATATATACACATGCACAAGCTATCTACCCTTCCCAGCAAATTAGCATGGATAATATATGCAAGAGGGATGCACTAAAAGTTACTTACCTTGGGTTGTAGATTTAGTGTCATCCCGAGGTAACGTTCCTACTTTCAGTCTTTCTTTATGGTGGAGTCATCTTTCAGGATCCAGGATCTCTTTCAGGCTGCCTCTTACATCTTGAAAGTCCACCAAAGAACTCCTTTGTCTTGAGCACATGGCTGTGTCCCAGTCCTTTGCCCCCCCCCCTCACTTCCTGCTAAAACCACTTCCTGTATCATGAGCAAATGAACCAGTCCAACAAGTTCATTAGTTAATGAATAGGGAAAGAATAGCTTCTAGTTATATTTATGCACCACCCACAGGCAGCTTAACTCTTCAATAAGAAACAGAAGTTGAATCCAACCCAATCTTACTTTAGATAATTGCACTTTTTCCAGTCCAGTCCTTTAAAGCTTAAAGTGATACTAAAGTCAAACTTTTTTTTTTTTTTAAATAACAAAGAAGTCATACCGGCTCTGTGCAGTGTTTTTGTACAGAACAGCCCTGATCCTCTTCTCGGCTCCCCCACTGGAGCTCCTGGCTCTTCCCTCCTGCATAGTGCCCACAGAGCAAGCAGCTTGCGATGTGGGTACCCAAACAAGCTCACTCCATTCAGACACAGAGCTTAGCCCCTCTCTCTCTTCATTGGCTCAATGGCTGTAATTGAAAGTGGCGGAAGCCAATTGCTCCCGCTGCTGTCTTAGCCAATGAGGAAGGAGAGTCCCTGGAGAGCCGAGGCTCTCGTGCACTGTCAGACTTACACGTATCTGGTCGACGAGCCCAACGGAGCAGAGGAAGGTCCCCCGTACGGATCCGACTCGAAGCCCCTGGTAGTGCAGACAGGAGGCACAGAAGTATGGAAGGGTAAGAGAGCCTGGTGGATATTTGCTGGAAGACGGCTCAGGATCCGGATGCAGAAGAGAAGATGAGCCTCACAGGCTGCAGACAGGCAGGCAGGGATGCTGGAGGGTGAAGCTGAGCAGGAGCAACACAGAATGGTCAAATAACAGGCAGGGTTTGGCAACGGTCAGGCAACGTGGTACAGAGGAGCAGACAGGTTCAGGGTCAAAGGCAAGCCGTGATCAGATGCAGGCGGAAGGCAGGAGAAGTCCAAGTAACAAGCCGGGTGGTCAGAGGGTCAGATTTCAGGCAAACAGCAGGGGCAGGATACACAGGGAGCTGCAGATCAGACAGCACCGGGCTGAAGTGTTCCAGGAATTTAAATAGGCCGTTTGGTGCGCATCGACGCATGCGGCACGCATCGGCGCAAATAGGGTGCGCAATTGCACACACGCGGCACGCGCGCACACGCACCCGCATGCACAGGAGAACGCACAACAGCAGCTCGTGTCTGCGCACGCGCCCCAAGGCGATGAACAGCACGTCCGGCAAGGTGAGTTCTTTGACATGCACATTGCTGGAGGAAGATCAGGCTCAGGTAAGTATTGGGGGGGCTGATACACAGAGAAGGTTTTTCACCTTCACGCATAGAATGCATGAAGGTAAAAAACCTTCAGCCCTTACAAACACTTTAAGAAGACAACGATTTTTCTTTTCTAAGCCCTGCCTCTGCGAAGTACTAACACCGAGTGAGGGAACATGAAAGAAACATGGAGAGTATAGCTAGGACTCTAGTAACTAGGACTACGCAGGAGAGGAGGACAGATGGAGAAACCAGATCACAAAGTATACAAGTTGTGGTGGCCCAAAACGTCTGCTAGATGTCAGCATCCAACAAAACAATAATAACCTGATGCAGTTCACTACAAGAAAGTATAAGAATACATGTAAGTGGGACAGAACACATACATGATCAGAGGAGGTGACATTGCTCTCTGCTTCTCCTGCAGGTCCTGGGATATTACAACAGAAGAGGGATTAATCCTAAAGCTTTCCTAAATGAAATCAAATTTATTGCCAGCGACCCGGATGACAAGCACTTTTTCAATGTGACAAATGAAGCCGCACTAAAGGACATTGTGGATGCACTTGGGGAAAGGATTTTCAGTCTGGAAGGAGGTACAATTCCCAATCGTGTAAAATATTAATACCAGTGTACCTCCCTGCAACTCATTTATTACTCTGTTATATATTTATGTATCTTTGAATGCATCTATTATTGAACCCCCTTTAGACCCCATTCACACAGGGGCAACACGACTTCCAGCGCGACTTTGGGAGGCAACTTGGACATGACTTGAGTTTGAATCACAGCGCGACTTGGGGTGACTTCAGCGCGACTTGGGGCGACTTACAACACGACTGAAGTCGCCTCCAGGACAGGAGGCTTTCCAGTGGCCAATCAAACAAGAATCAGCTCTGTGGGAGGGAGGGGGGAGGGAGGGGTTTGCCTGAGAAATGTATGTTCTCTTCCTGGAAAGTTGCTTCTGTTAAGACAGGGGATCCGACTTCTGAGGCGACTTCCATTGAAATCAATGGGTACAGGTTGCCTAGAAGTTGAACTGAAGTAGTACAGGGACCTTTTTTGAAATCGGAGCGGCTGCAGTAGTGTGCATTAAGACGGCTCCATTCACTTACATTGATTTTCTCATGCAGCACTACTTGAGGCAACTAGGGGCGACTTGGGGCGACCTGAAGTCGGATCCAAAGTCGTCCCTGTGTGAATGGGCTCTTACAACAGCGTTATGCATATATGTGGTGGCAGGACCAGTGGGCCTCACTGACCAGCCACCACACATATCCAACGCTGTCTTGTTTTGGGGCCTCCAGAATTGTTACAGAGCTGTCACTGACAGCTCACAGTCAACTACCAATGATCAGGAGCCTGTATTTGGGGGCCCTGATGATGTCAGCTCTGTGCAACCATTCACAGTGCAGCAAGATCTGGCGCCCCGCCTACCAGCTCCGGGCATCATGGCCCATTTATAGTGGCAGCTCTGCTCGGTGCAAAGGGGTTAAGTAATAGGGTGTGTAGGGGCACCCCCAGAGGAGCCGCTTGGTAATTTGGGTTCTCTGTTCTGTGCCCCAACTCTGTAAACAACTTCAGCACGTCTGACACACCAGGCTAATCAAATAGAACACGTAATACTATTGGAGAACAAAAGATAAACATTCTGCACACAATTATAATTCTATTTCAGTAAGTAGACACCAGACTGATTAGTAAAAGCAGAGCTGGGTATATTGTTGTAGTTGTAATCAAAAATGGCAAAGTGTTCATAAATGAGCAAATAGAAGATTTTGTTAATCACAATTTACTTGACAGTAAGATCACTGGCTTGTAGCGGTTTAGTCTGCAATTCTATGTGTAGCGGTTGGTTGCTACGAGTTACAACATCCACACATTTTACCCTGCTGCCAGACATCCATTAGACACACTCCTTTAGGCCCCTTTCACACTGACACGTTTTTCAGGCGGTTTAGCGCTAATAATAGTGCTGCTATACCGCCTGAAAAAATCGTGCCCTGCAGTCTTCAGTGTGAAAGCCCAAAGGCTTTCACACTGAAGCGGTGCGCTAGCAGGACCGCTCCAAAAGTCCTGCTAGCCGCATCTTTACAGCGGTGAAGGAGCGGTGTGTTCACCGCTCCTTTACCGCTGCTGCCCATTGAAAGCAATGGGAGACCGCGGTAATACCGCCCGCAATGCGCCTCTGCAGAGGCGCATTGCGGGCGGTATTAATCCCTTTTTCGGCCGCTAGCGGGGGTTACATTTACCCCGCTAGCGGCCGCATACCACGGTAAAAACAAAGGTATAGCGGCGCTAAAAATAGTGCCGCTATACCCACAGCGCACCCCTCGCCCCAGTGTGAAAGGGGCCTTAGTCAATGAAAAGTCTCTTGCTTGTTTTTGTTATTTTATTAGGGGATTGAACTTGGTTGGGGAAAGGGAAATGGGATGCCCATAGAACAGATTAATACTTCAAAGAGTATAGTAACTGCGTCACACTTCTTAGAAAGGACAAGATGGCTGACCCTAAACTTGACAGACTTTTACCTCAGAACATCTCTTCCTCCAGTACACTGCTTGACCGACTTTTGCCTCAGAACACTTCTTCCTGTCACAGTCTTGGTATTCCTGTCACGCCATCAGTAATGACTAGGCCTCACTATGAATAAGTCCCAGGTAATTTTAAAAGATTAAACCGTTGTAGGCCGGGGCCTGCAGTACCCCCTCATGGCAGCAACCGGTTAATTGAGAAGATTTAATGGTGATGGACTAGTGATCCCAGCAAGTCCGACTTGCAAATCCTGCCCTCATGGCTGCATCGATTTGACAAAAACACCACAGTCTCTCCCTCTGGCTCTGCACCCAGCTCCCCCGGCATGCCTCTTCCAGATCTCTCCACTGTGCTTTCACTCACCGACACCTGCCCTGGATCCTTCCTGAAGGACTTACTCCGGACGTGCGGACCAACTGTCTCTCCTAGCTCCTGTTCCAGGACAGCTCTCCATGACCGTGTAAGGAGAGGCTCCCTCCCAGCTCCCGAGCTCTTCCGCCAGAGTTACACCCCCCCCCCAGATTGGGGTGTCCCTCCTGCATGACAGTCTAGCACTCCATCCTTCAGTTGGGGATTGGTCAGAGCTCCTCACATGTACCCCATTTCACTCTAGCTCTCAGACCTGCCCCTTTTCCAGAACATTCTCCCTGGAAACAGAGGAGGCGCCCAAGAACCAAAGTACATGTCAGTCACCGACTGCTGCACTAAACCACTCCCCTGCCCCCAGATCAAAACAAACAGGCCTAGCTCGCAACATAGGCCTGCTTAAATTTACCTGCACTGGCAGCGCACACGAAAACCCTACACTTAGCACCTACCTAAGGTAGAGGGTGCTACATTTGGATTTAAAATTATATATCCAGTTACTATATCTAGTAACCTACCACTCAACATAAAGCAATGGCATGGATAACATTACCCACAATAGTAAAAGATGCTATGACAGCTTTCCTGCCACCAGTGTACTATACTGCTAGAGTGTACTCCTAGGCATGACTAGGCAAATGCCTTGTACACACAATCGGAATTTCCGATGAAAAAAGTCGGACAGAATTTTTTCATCAGATATTCCGACCGTGTGTGGGCCCTATCTGACTTTTTTCCGTCGGAATTTAGAAAGAGAACATGTTCTCTTTTTTTCCCGATGAAAAAAATTCCTATCGGAAATTCCGTTCGTCTGTGTGGAACTCCGACGGTGAAAAAATCACGCATGCTCAGAATCATGTCGATGCATGCTCGGAAGCATTGAACTTATTTTTCTCGGCTCGTCGTAGTGTTGTATGTCACTGCGTTCTTGACGGTCGGAATTTGGTGTGACAGTGTGTATGCAAGACAGCTTGAACGGAATTCCGTCGGAAGAATCAGTCGGAGTTTATCCTGATGGAAAATTTGTACAAGGCATAAGACTCAGATCTACTGCGGTGGTTCCCCTTGCTATAGACAGTGAATGAAGTCCTTGTGGAGAACTTATCTGAGGAGACAGTACTCTGCCCTAGATATTCAGCCGGTTAACTTTGGGGCCCAGTTTGTACGGTGATGCAAATAAATACACTCCCAGTCAAGCCTGCATGCAGTGGTGTAGGCTGCTAGTCAAGTGTCCAATCCCTAAGTACTCAGTCTCTGCTAGCAGCAAACACTGGCATCACTTCTGGTTTGCCTGGGGTGACTTAAGTCCTTAGCACAGCGGACTGTATCCTGGCAGTGGCTCAGTCCCGCAACACACAGGTTACAGCTCTGTACTCCCAGGCCCTCAGCCCAGCAATGCTTCCCAGTGGCTTAGTCCCCCTGTACTCTGATCCCCAGATTTAGGCACAGAGTGCTGCAGCAGGTCCTTGCAGTCTCTTGCCCCACGCTGCTCTGCTCTGTCTCCAGTCAATTGCCTGGGAAAAGTCTGGAGTTGTCCTCCTGCTTTCCCAAGGCTTGGTGCCCCATTTTTGCATTGTGCAGTACTCCTAAGAAAACAACATGTCCCATGATCTTTCTCCAGCCTCCCCTAATTGGTCCACTGCCGCTGCTCGCCAGAAAGGAGGGGGTAGCAGAAGCAGTTGGGGGATCACACCGCCTGCTCCCACACATGGTGCCGAAATGACAGTAAGAGGGGGGGGGGGGGTTGGGTACAGGAACATACTACACAGCACTCCTCCGGCCAATACAGGTGTAAAATGCACTCAAAAAATGCAGCAGCATGAACTTCGTACAAAGTGGGTGGCAAAAGGCAGACCAGTGACAGGTACTAATAGGGGTTGTTTTATCATAGGCAAATAGGCTATTTACTTTGCAAGGAAACATTACCTTTAGCTTAGTAAATGAGGTGAAGTTCTGCATATTTCTATCATCCGACTATTGGTATTGGCATTGGTTGCAAAGGGAATTTTCATCACATTCACTAAGCTTAAGGGAAAATTCCCTTGCAAAAATGAACAGCTCATTAGCCTTTGGTAAATCAACCCATATATACACGATATTGTCAAAAGTATTGGGACACCTGCCTTTACATGCACATGAACTTTAATGGCATCCCAGTCTTAGTCCGTAGGGTTCAACATTGAGTTGGCCCACCCTTTGCAGCTATAACAGCTTCAATTTTTCAGGGAAGGCTGTCCACAAGGTATAGGAGGGTGTCTATGGGAATGTTCGACCATTCTTCCAGAAGAGCATTTGTGAGGTCAGGCACTGATGTTGGACGAGAAGGCCTGGCTCACACTCTCAACTCTAATTCATCCCAAAGGTGTTCTATCAAGATGAGGTCAGGACTCTATGCAGGACAGTTAAGTTCATCTACTCCAAACTCGCTCATCCATGTCTTTATGGACCTTGCTTTGTGCACTGGTCCAAATCATTTGGTGGAGGGGGGATTATGGTGTGGGGTATGTATTTCAGGGGTTGGGCTTGGCCCCTTAGTTCCAGTGAAGGGAACTGTTAAGGTGTCAGCATAACAAGACATTTTGGACAATTTCATGCTCCCAACTTTGTGGGAACAGTTTGGGGATGGCCCCATCCTGTTCCAACATGACTGCACACCAGAGCACAAAGCAAGGTCCATAAAGACACAGATGAGCAAGTTTGCAGTGGCGGAACTTGACTGGCCTGGGCAGAGTCCTGAACCCAACCCGATAGAACACCTTTGAGATGAACTAAAGCGGAGACTGCGAACCAGGCTTTCTCATCCAACATCAGTGCCTGACCTCACAAATGCGCTTCTGGAAGAATGGTCAAATATTCCCATAGACACACTCCTAATCCTTGTGGACAGCTTTCCCAGAAGAGTTGAAGCTGTTATAGCTGCAAAGGGTGGGCCAACTCAATATTGAACCCTACGGACTAAGACTGGGATGCCATTAAAGTTCATTTGCGTGTAAAGGTAGGTGTCCCAATACTTTTGACACTATAGTGTTGTTTATGAATATACTGCTAAAGGAAATTTAGCCAAGCTCCACAAGGAGACACCAGAATTGCAACCAACACCCCTCAAGCAGCCTTTTAGGCATCCATGCCTTAGCCATTAGGCTCAGGGTCACTACAAAAAAATGTACAGTTGAGAAAGAATCATTGTACAGAATAATAAATGATTTATTTGAAGTGAAGTGATTACGGAGATAAGTGCTACTAGGGAGTTATTGGAATGTAGTGAGTGGGCCACCCCGTCTGGAGATAGAGCCTGTGAAGAGTGAAGATAATGCGGAAAACAGAGCAGCCTTATGGATTATACATTACGTTCATTATTTCTGACTTGCTCAATCCTCACTTGCTCATTCGGGATCCCACCATTACCTCCCAGGCATTGTTCATTCACAGGCTTGGTTGCCTCTTCTAGTACATTGCTTGCCTGCTATGAACTCAACAAACCATTTAGGACACTGGAATCTGGTTTAGATCCCATGCCATAGGTTGCCTGTATGTAGACAGGGCTCAGGGCTTGATGCTCGCAAGGGAAGAGAACTCACATGGAGACCAGTTGTTGCGGCAAAGTATATTAACGTGAGGGTATGGAGAAAGTATACACACCCGCGATTGTCCAAAGCACTTACAATGAACCGTACAGAAGATTTCCATGCAAACAGTTGACACCCAACAGCATCTGACAGAGGAGGCGGCTGGAAGGCAGACCCACAACCGAGCGCCTGAAAAAGGATGAGCTGCTGCCCAAGTCACAGCGACAGTCCCTATTCTGTCCCTCCTCCACAGGAACCTCTCCCTACACTAGACTACCTGTCCCTAGCCAGCAGGGTTTTATCCCTGACCTGACCACTTGCAAAATGCGCACCAACCGAAGGGGGACAGTGCTAGTTTTTAGTACTGCCCACACTAAATATGACCATGGAGGTCAGCCAGAGCAGTAGCATGCAATCAGACAGCTGCTTCCCTAATGACACCTACGGAAGTCTCAGAGGAACATAGGTTGCCCCTTGTCCTCCATTCTGTCTACATGAATGCCGCCTGACCAAGGCCATCTTAATGCATGGGCACCCCTGGGCACTGCCCAGGGGCCCCAAGTGCATGGGGGGCCCATGATAACTAGGGGTGAGCCGAACACCCCCCGGTTCGGTTCGCACCAGAACCTGCGAACGGACCGAAAGTTCGTGCGAACTTTAGAACCCTATTAAAAACCTTTAAGCCCCTCCCACTGTTAGCACAATTTGCCCACACACAACATTTGGTGTGACATGCTTTGCATGCAGCTAAAAAGCCCACCCCCTGCTCCCGCTCCTGTCCCACCCCCAAAAGAAATGTGCATGGTAGGGTGTCCCCAGACTTTATTTTGAAAATCTGGTCACCTTAAAGTGGAGGTCCACCCTAAAAATGAACTTTATAGACCCCCCCCCCCTCCGCTGACGATAGCCTCAACCCCCAGTTGTATTTAGCAACTTCACTTCCGAGTGCTGTCCAGGAGGAGCTGGAGGAGCCCATATCGGCAGCAGAGCTGGGAGTGGCCCTAGCCTCTTCAAAGCCGAAGAAGGCTCCTGGCCCTGATGGCCTAACTCCGACATACTACAAGATCTTTTTCGATACGCTGTCACAACCTCTGGTCTCTGCCCTCAATTCTATTAAGGAAGGTAATTCTTTCCTGGTGGACACCCTGAGAGCCTATATCTCCCTTATCCCTAAGGAGGGGAAAGATCCGCTAAGGTGTGGGAACTATCGCCCGATAGCGCTTCTGAACACAGATCTGAAATTGTTTGCAAAAATTTTGGCCAACAGGCTACTCTTACACATACCGAGTCTCATCCATAGGGACCAGGTAGGCTTTGTGCTGCAACGGGAGCCACGGGACAACACCATCCGAGTGGTGAACTTGATCCACGCGGCCAGGACATCCAAATTGGCCCTCCTCTTGCTGTCTACAAATGCGGAGAAGGCCTTTGACCGCTGGATTAGTCCTTTATACGGGCCACTTTAAAACACATTGGCCTCCGGTCCTCGATGCTGGGATGGATACTGTCCCTTTACTCTCATTCCACGGCAGCGGTCAAAGTTAATGAGACGAGGTCTGACTTCTTCGACATCTGCAATGGCAAGTGGCAGGGGTGCCCCTTGTCTCCTCTGATCTTCATACTCTCGTTGGAGCCTCTTCTCTGCAGAATAAGGGCGGATGCGGGCATCACCGGCTACCAAAAATCTTCGGGGTCCCACAAGGTGGCCGCATTCGCGGATGACCTAATCTTCTTCCTAACGGAACCGCTTACCTCCCTCCCAGATCTGCTAAGATCCCTTCAGGAATACGGCACTCTATCCCTCTTTCAAATTAACTTATCCAAATCCTCAATACTCAATATATCGGTGGGTAGGGACACTGTCCAGCATCTACGATTGGCCTTTCCTCTGAGATGGGCGACCAGTCTTATCCGATACCTGTGAGTTGACATAACCCCTGACCCCGCTGATCTGTACTCGGCGAATTTTGCCCCGTTGCTTCTTCGCCTTAAGACAGATCTTCTCCATTGGCACTCCCTCACACTGACGTGGTTTGGCAGTTGCAGTGCCCTTAAGATGACCCTGTTGCTGAGGTTATTGTACCTGCTACAGGCACTTCCTATCCGCCCCCCCCCCCCGCATTCTTCAAGCGAATTGACTATGTTCCGTGATTTTGTTTGGTCCCACCGCAAGCCTCGGATTAGGCTTCAACTCCTACACCTTGCGAAAGGTAGGGGCGGGGTTGGCCTTCCGGATATGAAAGCCTACTACAGGGCGGCTCACCTCACCAGGTTGGTGGATTGGCATTGTCACGCAGAGGCGAAACATTGGGTGGCCATGGAAATGGAGGATTCCAGAGACACGGCCAAGAGCTGGCCCTGGATCACCACACCTCTGCCGAGGGACCTTGCTGACCATCCCACACTAGGCAGCACACTATCGGTGGTCAGAGATGCCTTTCGGCACTCCTCGGTGTCCCCGCTACCCTCCCCTATGGTGCCGGTTCTGGGTAATCCAGACTTTTCACCTGGCCTTCAGAACCTTCACTTCCAGCGACTGGCAGCAGGCAACCGGCTCCGTCTGTGTGACATTGTGGGGCCCAACGGCCAACTCTCCCCTGAAGCTGGGGTGTCTGCTACTGACCCCCCCACCACTGGATTTCTGGAGCGGCCTGCAGTTGCGCAACTTTCTGCGTGGATGCTTGCGGACTCCGGGTATCTCCCGTCAGCTTACTGAACTAGAACACATCTGTCATCACGGGGAGCCAGTTCGGCACAGTCTTTTGCTAATCTACTCCTCCTGGACTCGACCAGCGGAAGGGTACATTCCCCCGTTTCTCTCGAAGTGGGAAGCGGATATCGGCATCCAGTTCACTGACTCCCAGAGGGAGAAGATTCTCCACTTTGCTCAGAAGTCCTCCATGGCCACCAGAGTTCAAGAGACCTGCTACAAAATCATGACTCAATGGTATAGAGTACCCACCACTCTGCACCATTTCTTCCCGCAGGTCCCTAGCCTATGTTGGTGCTGTGGCACTGCAGAGGGAACGATGCTGCACATTTTTTGGGCTTGTCCCAAACTCTCCCCTTTTTGGCTCGAGGTGACTCGCACGATCAAACACCTGACTGATGTCTCATTGGAGGGAAACCCTGCAGCCTGTCTGCTTCACCTCTCGGAGCGCCCCATTCAGAAATACAAGGCCTCCCTCACCATCCAGCTCCTGAATGCTGCCAAGGCATGCATCCCCCTTTGTTGGAGATCGGAGAACCCGCCGGCGAAGTCCCTGTGTTTTTTTTAAGCTGAATGAACTGAGAGACATGGAGGATCTCACTGCCACCTTGCACAACAGGGAGGAGACCTTCCGGGAGACATGGAGACCCTGGCAGTACTTCATATACACGGACGAGTATCTCCGTGAGATTGCACAGTCTGGATGACCCATTGGGCTTGCTCTGCCTCCTGGTCGGGGGGGCGCTACCCCACTCTACTCCACTTCTCTCTCATTTTTTGTTACCTGCTTTCGCATCCCACTGTGCCTCTACTCCTCCTTTCCCACTTCTACCGCTTGCCTCCCTTTTTTCTCTGGCCCTCGCCCCCCTTCCATTATATTTGTCCCTCTACTCCTTCCCCCTACCCTTCTGCACATGTTCCTTCCCCATAGTTACTACCCAGTCATGGGCTTTTTTGATCAGATACTGTGAATATCCTACTGAGCATTAATTACTTTGTGTGTCCCATGATTGGGCCCATCTGTCCTTTGGGTTGCCCTGCCTCCCAAACAGCTGTAAAACTGTAAAAAAATGTATTGTACTGTATAGCTCTGCATATGTTGCCAGATGTTTTCGGTCGCACAAGCAATTGTTTGGATGCCTCCCCGGCGTTACATGCTGATATTATTTCTGTGCTGTGCCACTTTCTTGTGCCTTACTTACTGAGCATTGCCGAAGTATCTGTTCAGTTTATCTTATCTGATGACCCCCTTTGATCTTTCTGTATGATTGTTATTATGTATCTCTGCTATATGTATTGTTTTTTAACCGTACGTTCTATGAAAATAAAGGAATTATAACAAAAAAAACTTTATATTATCAGGTTCCCTGCAATCTAAAAAAAAAAACTTTTGTAAAAAAAATAAAAAAAAATTGTTGCCTGTAAATACCTGTTACTAGGCAGATTTCCTAATCTGCCTACTTCCTGGACCGCGGCGGATCTTCTTCCCTTCCTAACCCGCCTGGCCTCCTGGGAAATTAGTGTCATCCTTTCCTAGGAGTCTGTGGGCTTTACTCTGCCGAAAATTTGCGTTATTTCTGTAGCGGGTGTTTGCTTTAAGGCCCAGAGACTACCATACCCAGGATGCATTTCCCCACGCAAGGACTGCTGGGGCGGGGTTTTTAACCAGGGGCGGGTCGGAGGACTTTCTCTTTGGACACCGCCCGCCCAGCAAGTGGAACTTTGTGCTGAGTCTGCTGAGAATACATGGCCTGAAGCCTAGGCCTGTATTACCCCAAAGAGCCTTCCGTACCGACTGAAGAGCCTGAGGGACATCGCATCCTGCTGCTGTTCTGCTACTACCAGAAGGACCGAAGACCCGGGTGTCGTGGAATCTGTGTACCAAGACACAGCAACGGAAGATATGGATGCGGACTAGTCCGGTTGGGTGAGAGAGCACCTGCTCAGAGAATAAAACAGGATCTCTAGACCCAGAAACTGTTGTTCGGAACTAGCATTAGTGTTTGCAGTTGCACGCCGGAGGGACAGTACATAGAATAACGCTAGTGGATTTATTCTGTGTTCACCAAGTCATCAAACCCCTTTATTCTAGTGGATTACAAGTTGTTCCAGAAGTGCACCACCGTTTGCTAGCGAAGATCTTTCTCTGCAGAACTTTCACCTAGTACAGTCAGGCCTGACTTAGCAGTGTAGACATTGTTGGGCGCCATTTTGCCCACAAGGGGGGAAGAGCTGCAGCGGGGTCCGTTAGTTTCTTGTCATAGGAGTGTATATCTGTCTGTGTGCTAAAACACTCTTTCATTGCAGGGCTCTGCATATGTTTATGTATACTGTTTTATCTGCTTAACCATTATTCTCAGTAAAGTACCAGGGTTAAGTATATCAGTTGTTTGTGTCATTTACTGTGCAGGAGAAAGGGTTAGTGATAGTTACACCATACTGTTGTGTGCCTTTATTGTGGGATTGTGCTGCCAAGAATCACAGGTTACACGATCCCATCATCCCCTACTAACTGTGCCAAGGGAGGGTAGAGCCAATTGCCGGTGGTTGACAGTGAGTGTTACAGGGCCCGAAACAAATCATACCAGCGGCCCTCTTAGCTAGGGGTATCGCTACATTTCCATACAGGAAATGACGTGATTAAGGGGATCACAGCGCTGTTATCTTCGTAACAACGGGTCAGGACGTTCCTCCCTCGCCGCCTGTTGTCGTGGCAACAATTCTAACTAACGGCGCTACGAGCGCCATTAGACTGCGCATTGGCGAGATCGAGAGGCCCATGCTGGCTACCCAGCATGCACCTCTGTCGGGAGGAACAGGAAGAAAAGTGAACTGGGCTTCACCAGCCCACAGTGGACATGGAAACGGCCACAAGATCGCAGAGGAGACATACAGTAAGTTTTTCCACACATTTATAAAACGATCTTGTAAAATAGATATGTTTGTAAGAATAGTCTGTGTAACGATGTTCAGATTGCCCAAAATAAATAAAAAATTATGACCGGAGCACCGCTTTAAGCTAAGTTGGTATTAGAATGTACAGTTTGATCACTGAAGATGTGCTTATGTTTTCATTGCAGGGACCAATAAGAATGAGACGTCCTTTGGGCTTGAGATGTCCCAGGCTGGGTTTTCATCCCATGTGGTAGAGGTGAGTACAGAGACAGAGTGAGGTTGGCAACCATCACATCACATTTATCAAAAGTTCTACAAATGTCTATATTATTCCACAGCAGACAATCACATTAAGAGTTCTCCATTAGTCTAGTACGGGTCCGACCCTGACTAATTGTGGAAAGAGAGTACGACCCATTTTTTTTTAACCACTTAAGGACCGAGCCTCTTTCTGAGATTTGTTGTTTTACAAATTAAAAACTATTTTTTTTGCTAGAAAATTACTTAGAACCCCAAACATTATAAAAAAAAATTCTAACACCCTAGAAATTAAAATGGCAGTCGTTGCAATACTTTATGTCACACCGTGTTTGCGCAGCGGTCTTACAAGCACGCACTTTTTTTTTTTAAAAATACACTTTTTTGAATTACAAAATAAGACAACAGTTAGGTTAGCCCATTTTTTTTTTATATTGTGAAAGATAATGTTCCGCCAAGTAAATTGATACCCAACATGTCACGCTTCAAAATTGCGCCCACTCGTAGAATGGTGACAAACTTTTACCGTTAAAAATCTCCATAGGCGACGTTAAAAAAAATTCTACAGGTTGCATGTTTTGAGTTACAGAGGAGTCCTAGAGCTACAATTATTGCTCTCGCTCTACTGATCGCGGTGATACCTCACATGTGTGGTTTGAACATGCGGGCGCTGCTCACGTATGCGCTCGCTTCTGCACGCAGGCTCGGCGGGACGGGGCGCGTTTAAATTTTTATTTTTTACACTGTTCTTTTAAAAAAAAAATGGTGTCACTTTTTTTTCCTATTACAAGGAATGTAAACATCCCTTGTAATAGAAAAAAGCATGACAGGTCCTCTTAAATATGAGATCTGGGGTCAAAAAGACCTCACATCTCATATTTACACTAATATGCAATAAAAATAAAAGAATAAAACATTTTGTCATTTGAAAAAAAAAAAATGGCCCTTTAAAAACTATGGGCAGAAGTGACGTTTTGACGTCACTTCCGCCCTGCTATGGTATGGAGATGGGTGGGGGCCATCTTCCCCTCGCTCGTCTCCATACCCAGCCACAGGAAGGACCCAATCGCCTCTGCTGCTACCAACGGCTCCGGTAAGCGGCGGAGGGCACGGGAAAGCGGCGGAAGGGGGGCCCTCGACCGCCGCCAATAACGCGATCTCGCGGCGAATCCGCCACAGAGACCACCATTATCGGAAACCAGACCGCCCACTGAAGAAGAGGATATCTGGGTTATGGCAGCTAGCTGCTGCCATAGCAGAGATATCCCTCTTCACAGTGCCGACGTATATATACAGTGGGCGGTCCGGAAGTGGTTTTAAGGACACTTTCATAATTCAATCCCATATGTCTAGCCATGATAATATATTTTAAGACGCCCTGAACATTATTATCACAACAAAGCTCATGCTCATACATGTTTGTTGTAGGATCAGCCTTTCTGAATGTGATCTTTTAGTTTTAGGTAGACCCTGGTTAGCTGAGCACGGGATATTTCACTGGCAAGATCTGCCTGCCATAATTTCCTACAAGTTTCCAGTGTTTCCCCCTTTGTATGTTTCAGCACCTTTCTTTGCATTCTATATAATGGATGCTGGGTAAATTGAGTTTTTGGCTTGCTCTGTAATCAGAGGAGCAGTGATCATTTGCCTTGGTCTGCTCATGTTTTCACAGGCTAGGAGTTTGATTTTTTCCCCTTGCCTCTGGGAGAAGCTTCTAGAACGTAGGGTAGGAAATTCAAATGACTGGCCTGAATATTTACTTTGATCTGGCCAATCCATGGCAGGGTTGCCAACTTTCAGTAAATTTACAGTTTGTAAAATCCATAATTGTTGCATCTGTCCATAAATGTCAGTTACGGACATGCAGCCTACATGTCTGTAATGGACATTCATGGACAGATGCAAAAAGTACGGATTTTACAAACTGTTTGTAAATTTACTGAAAGTTGGTAACCCTGATCCATGGGGAGGTGTACCCAGAAATTGGTCTGAGAGGTGGTATCTAGCATTAAGTCTTGAGGAGATTGTCTTTTCCCTCACTAGGGATGGATCTGTGAGCTTCAGGGGGCTGCTTGCCCTTGAAGCACATCCTGACTGAATGCTGGGCCTCTTTATCAAGGGATTGAGTCTGAGAATGTAGCTGCTATAGGATTTGTGAGTAGAGGCCCTGACTGACTGCTTAAAAGAGTGTAATCTGAGAGACCTGCCTCATGGTCTTCAGCTATGAGACTTTAATTATTCTGGAGCGATCTCATGGTCCCCAGCTATAAGACTTTAACGATTCTGCAGCTATCTCATGGTCCCCAGCTATGCGACTTTAACTAGTCTGAGGCTATCTCATGGTAACCAGGTATGAGACTTTAACTATTCTGGAGCTATGTGATGGTTTTCAGCTATGAGACTTTAACTATTTATGGAGCTATCTCATGATCTCCAGCTATGAGAAAATGGACTGTTCTGTAAACTACTGTACCTCATGATTCCCAGCTGTGAGGGCCGGACTGTGCTACCTTTACCAAGAGAAGAGTGTCCTCTGCTAGCTGTACTTATGAGTTTTGAAGCATCTCATGCCCCTTTTCCCTCTCCTGTTAATGTTCTGCAAGCAATCAATCTTAAAAATACATTCCCTAGACCAGGGGTGCCCAACCTTTTGAAGAGCGAGGGCCACCTAAGCGACTTGGTAACCGGCCGTGGGCCACAATGAGCGGAGCGGGTGGATGTCAGCCCACTCTACTCTATAGAGCCCACTCTACTTTTTTTTTTTTCCGGATCGGATTGGAGGTAAGCGTTTGTAAACGGACACAAGTCCATTTACATCTGCTACTCCTTAGAGGTGAATGGAGGGTCCAATTGGGTCGGACTGACCGCGTCAAAGGGACCTATGGCTCAGTGCAGGTAACCCGCAGGTGCACTGCTCTGCACCTGCGGATCAGTTTGAAAGCAGCCCAGTAACCACTGCAGAACAGATATGTCCATATATACACTGTGATTTTAGTGATAAACTTACCTTTAATAACAGTATTCTATTCTATTCCATCCCAGAGCAGGAGGTCGCGGGCCACATCAGAGGGCTCCGTGGGCCACTGATTGGGCACCCCTGCCCTAGACTGTGCCAAAGTGAATGGACTATTATTGTTTGTATAATTGGTAGCCTCTGCACTGTTCGGGAAGGAACTAGTTTAAATACAGCGGCAGGGTACTGCTACATATAAAATATATTATAGACATGTGCAATTCGTTTAGTTACGAATTCGTCATTCGTCAAAATTCGTTATATTCGTTAATTCGTAAACATACGAATGAACGAACGGTTTACTAAAATTACCAACGAACAATGAATTATCGAAAAGAACGAATATGGAAAACAACGAAAATACAAAATTATTAAATTAGAAACAGCGAAAATACGAAAGAGTGAAAAAACGAAAATATAGAAACAACGAAAATACCGAACAAAGATTCAAAATAACGAAAATCAAAATGAACGAAAACTCGAAATTACGAATATTCGGAAAACGGAAATAAAAAACAACGAAAATACCGAACAAAGATTCAAAATAACGAAAATCCAAATGAACGAAAAAAATAAAAAATTAATTATGAATATTCGGGAAACGGAAATCAAAACAACGAATTTGTTAGTTCTGAAATATTTCTGGACGTTGGCCAATAAGCTTGTCCCTTCCCCTGAAGAGGTTGTCCCTTCCCCCAATGAGCTTGTTTCTTATTCCCTTGTGTGTTTTTCTGTGTTAGACTGCAGTGCATTCCATCCACAGTCCAGATAGGGTGTGGTTGGGTAGGTGGCACTGTTTTGGTGGATTTGTGAGTAAAGTTGTGACTTGTGAGAGAGAAATTCTTTGTTTCTTAAGCATACTCTGTCTAGATTCTAGTTTCTATATTATGAATTATGCCCCGATTACGAATCTACGAAAACAATGTTACCAAAGTACGAATAAATGAGCCGGTCAATCTCACGAAAGTTCGAATTACAAAATTACGACGAGTAGTGTTTTGAATAAACGGAAAATGTATTCTAACGAAAGTACGAATGCAATTAAATCTACAAAAGTACAAATTTTCCAATCAACGAAAATTAGACACGGAAATACGAATCATTGCAAATCAACGAAAACATAGTTCTTACGAAAATACAAACGCGGCCGAATATAAAATATAACGAAAAATACGAATTTAGAATCAACCAAAATTAGACGAACGGAAAAACGAATCAACGGAAAAATAACCTTTACGGAAATACGAAAGAGTCCGAATACGATAAACCACGTCTTACGAAATTACGAATCGTTACGAATCAATGGAAACTAACAGAAACTAAACCAAACTAAACAAATTTTTATGTTGTGCACATGTCTAATATATTATAATGATGAGGCACATTGATGCACCACACGCAATGGCATCAAGAGTGTGTTAGAAAGTGTATTATAGTGTAAGGCCAAAATCTATTTTTCAGCATATTTGGTGTCATGTCTTAAATAAAGCTTTCTTAAGCAATTTTTGTTAGGGAGGAACCTGCTCTAGAGTGTCTTATCAGGAGATCCTGCACTTCCAGTTGCAGGATTACAATGTTAAGCCAGCGCCTCAAGCCTCGTACACACGGCCGAGAATCTCGTCATGAAAAAACTTGTCCCGGCCGAGTGTACACACGCTCGTTTCAAAGAACCCGCGGTTCTTTGAATGGAGCGAACGCGGTGACGTCATCGACTACGACGAGCGTGCGCTCGTCACATTCGATGCCGTCGCCGCCATCTTGCTACACCCTACCTATGCCTAGGAAGCTACCGCACATGCGTCAAAGTCATTTCGAGCATGCACGGGTTTCCACGGCGACAGGTAAGTGTACACACACTCAATTTTCTTGTCGAGAAACATGCTGACGAGAATCTCGACGAGAAAATAGAGAGCAGGTTTTCTATTTTTCTCGTCGAGATTCTTGCCAGTTTTCTTGACGAGAAAACTGAAAGCCGCGTACACACGATCGATTTACTCGGCAAGAAAGCTCTGCCAGCAAGTTTCTTGCTGGTTCTTGCCAAGAAACTCGGTCGTGTGTATGAGGCTTCACTATTAGCAGCAGCATAGGCAGCTTGTCATTCAAGCTCAATTAGTTGGCAGTTGGGCTTCCCACCTAATTGACCTGATAGGCAATCCAAAGGCCACCTGATGGGGAGCACATTGTAGTCTGACAAAGTTGCTGCTCATTGTGAAACAGTGACTTCGCTTTGTCATTCTGTAACAGGAAGTGCTGAAACTGGATCTTCTGGTAAGACATTTTGCAACAGATTCTCAAAAATGGTATAGTTACCCCTTTATGATATCTCATTATTTAACAACCTCCGCCACATATATGTGTCGCTGTCTTGTTCCATTTTGCCCCCAGTTCACAGTCAACTACTTACGTTTCGGAGCTGGTAGGATAAGCTCCCGATGACGTTGGAACTGTGCAGCCAATCACAGTGCCACCTACTGGCTTGGTCACAGGCCATATAAAGCACCGGCTTCTGCTGGTCTGAATGGGGTGGAGAAAACTGTATACATTGAGACATAAAGGCAAACATACCGAAAAACAGATTTTGGGTTTATATAAACTTTATGTGCAAGCAGGTCTAGTGGGTCACTAAATTAATTACACAATGGACAATACGTAAGTTATAATCAAGTCCACCAGTTAGGCGGATACGGATACAGCTTACACTGTAAATTGAAGGAGATAAGCATTATTTCTATGATCCTCTGTATTATGTTGCTGGTTGGGACAAACGCCCAAGTCGGCCTCACTGCCGGTTCAGCTATGACTTCCACTGATTGCTCCTGCACAATGGTTAGTCTACGTTTGGGAGCCAGAAAACCTTTAGGCCACAGTGGTCATCATAACCACAGAGATATTTAACCTTTCACTGCCCCTTTATGTAATGTGATAGGATTAAATGTTCTTTAGCTCTGAAAAAAAGCTCTACCTTGAATTTCTTTAATGTGGTTTGGAAAAGAAAAGATATTATAAATTATTGTAGCGGCCTCACTCTCTCTCTCTCTTGTATCGGTTGTTTGTGGCTGTTGTCTAGGGGTACTCTGGAGGAGAGAGTGCAGGACACTACGCCCAGCTCTCACCCTCCGTGTATGTGAGGTTTGAGCAAAGTCTTTTTTAAATGACCTTTGGGTCTGCATTCTGCATATGGAGCCTCCGCTTCTTCCGTGGAGGTGTATCTGCCAGTAATAGAGCCCCACACCATTAAAAGTTCAACACTCCTTTATTTCTTCAATGCCGGAATGAACATAATCAGTTGAACTTCCATAACAGACAGACAGGGGTGTGGATACGAGTAGGCCCAGGCACAATGAACTCTCCTATCCCTTTCTCGTGCGGATAAGCCTGGTGCACGGTCTCTGCCACCGACTGTGAAGTTGGTAGCTGCCACCTACCGGTCTCTGTCACGACCTTAGAGTAACGGTCTCTGCCACCGACCTCAGAACATGGACCACCTTCCGTTTGAATATGGCCCCTGTTTGGCGAGGACATCCATCCCGACGGTCTCCGGAGGCCCTGTCCCGCCACTGGCAATCTGCTGCACGAGATCTACGGGAAGGTCACCTGCGCGGTCCCTTACGCCTGGATTCAGACACCCGATCCATTGGGTGCCTTAGGATGGTTCCTCCTGGGCGGATCCCAGTGGAAGAAGCTGGGCCCCAGGCCTGAACGATGCACCTCACCCCAGACTGAGGGTGTCTGGGGTGACTCCCGAACTCCACGTGTCCAGGCCTAGGCCGCCCGGACACCGACCGCTGGACAGAAGCCCTCAGGCTAAATTTGCCTGGGACTCGGACCTCGTGGCGAAGATGTCCGCCCCCTTTATAGCCTCTCCCAGCTAGCACAGCGGGTTCCCCGCTCCGCCGTACAACCGCTGCGAGAGACCAAAAAGGGTACGGCACTCCAGCGATGGTTCAACCCCGGCCTAAAGTGACAACGCCACCTGCTGGGCCGCAGGGAACTGGACATCACTGATGTCTCCACCCGAATCAACATACCGAAAAGTACCTACCCGCTACATTATATTTCCCAAATAATCCAACAGAATGATAAGGGTAAGGTTCTTATTTATTTAGGAAGTTTAAAGTAATGTTCGATGCTTAGGTTTGACCACATCTTGGGTAGTTTGATCATTTTTATATGTGAGTTTCACAATAGTTTCCTGGAGAAGCAATGACACTTTGGCTGATTGTTCAGAAAAATTTTATATTTTGTTTTTTATTCTCAGTACATTAAAGTGGTTGTAAACCCTTACAGACCACTTGGCCCTACAGGTAAGCCTAGATTAAGTCTTACCTGTAGGTGCAAGAAATATCTCCTAAACCTACATGGTTAGGGAGATATTTGCAGAAAAGACAGCACCGATGTCTACGGTACAGACGCAATAAGCGTGCCGTTAATGAATGGGATCGTGCCGTCCCTGACGGCTCCCGCGCGCAATGCCACAGCGCCAGGGCAGCGATACGCGGAAGTCACTCGGGTATCATGGCGGAGGAGAGGAACGAGGGTCACTGCGGGGGCTTCGATCTCAGGTAAGTAATTCATAATGAGCTAGTATGCTATGCATACTAGCTCATTATGCCTTTCTCTTGCAGGTTTTTTTTTTTTTTTTAGGTGCCTGGTCAATAAATATCGATTGGTACAACAGTTCTGCCCTTGGAATCCATTCATCAACAATGACTGAGAGACCTATTTATATTTAAAAAAATGAATAAGAAATGGGAACAAAAGAAGGGTTGGTAGACAAAACCTAATGAGTAGCTATTGCCATTAACTCAACTATTGTTCATGTACTTTTCTCGACTTGCGACCTGAATGACTTAAAGCGGTTGTAAAGCCGCTGACTTTTTTTTTTTTACACCTGTAAAGGAAAAGGCATAATAAGCTTGTATGCACAGCATACAAGCTTA
This sequence comes from Rana muscosa, assembly GCA_029206835.1. Taxonomy (NCBI): domain Eukaryota; kingdom Metazoa; phylum Chordata; class Amphibia; order Anura; family Ranidae; genus Rana; species Rana muscosa. Next base: position 421,288,495 of record CM055118.1, read on the forward strand.
TTATGAAATACTTACCTTAGAACAAGGCATCGGTAACTCACCTGGTCCACGCCGAGGGAGATGTCATGTTGCCTCGGCGTGTCTTCCGGGTATCGCGGCTCCAGCTCTGTGAGTGGCTGGAGCCACGATGTCTCACTCCCGCGCATGCGCACGGGAGACTTCATTCCAGCGAGGCTCGGCGTCTGCCGAGCCTTCAGCCCGAGAATCCCCTGTGCGCATGCGCCGCTGCTGTCAGCGGCGCATTGCGAGGGGAATATCTCCTAAACCGTAAAGGTTTAGAAGATATTTATTTTACCTACAGGTAAGCCTTAGTATAGGCTTACCTGTAGGAAAAAGTAAAAAAAGTGACTTTACAACCACTTTAAACATTTTTGGCTCTGGGCTCTCCACTAAACGTGATGCAATTATTAGGCTTGGAACCAACACACCTTTGTTTGATCAGGCAGTGTTATTCTTGCCATGAGGTTTAATGTTTATGTGATATTTAACATTTGGGACATCTATCGGATGCATTAAATAACTTTGGTAATAACAGTATATAAATCTTGTTTTGAGTTACTCTTCCATGAGCTTTCCTTGAAGTGCTATTATATCATATGGATGTCTTCTCCTCTAGGATGGGATATTGCTGGGAGCGGTTGGAGCATACGACTGGAATGGAGCTGTTCTCAAAGAGACCAGCAGCGGGAAGGTGATTCCTCGGAGAGAGTCTTACCTACGGGAGTTTCCGGATGAGCTCAAGAACCATGGAGCATACCTTGGTAAATACACAAATAACACGTGTAGTAAAAACAAAGAATGAAAGATGGCAACACCAAAGCACCGAAGGGCGTGTGAACATACCTTCCTAAAGCCAAACTCCAGACACATATAAAAAAATACACAAATTAATGCAGTTGTGTTAATTAAAAATCACATTTATTGCATTTTTATTAGTAACTAGTGTACTAGCTGATTTATACTTGATATCAGCCTCTTATATTCCTTTGTGCAGCAACACTCAGGATGAGGGGCAGTACAAGGGGCCAATTAGTTGTGTGCACATGAGCTGGTACTACATACCTGGCTGGAGGTCAAGATTACAAAAGGACTTTAATTACACCTCAAGTCCAGACCCCCATGACGTGAGAGGGCACAGAGTGGCATGGTGTCACAGTCAGGGGTCAGGCTCAGAGACCAGTAGCTATAGCAGCAGAGAGGCTCCCAGTGAACACCACCAGGATGGATATACAAGCAGGTCACCTTGGTGGAGGATGCAGGCTCAGTGGAGGTGCGGGGTCTAAGCACTAACCAGTGTTCCCCAGAGTTCCTGATGGTAGAGATGAGTTTTGCTGCCTAGCACCAGGTTGTGGTCCTCAGGAGCACCCCACCTGGAGGTGAACAAGCCGGGGTCCAGTGGCAGATATAGCAGTTAGGGATCAAGCAAAAGTGCAGTCAGTAAACAAGCCAAAGGTCAGTAACAAGCGGTTGCAGGTAGGGATCAAACAGAAACGTAGTTGAGGAACAAGTCAAAGGTCAGTAATCAGTGGTAGGGGAAATAAGGACAGCTGCATGTACGCAAAGGAGCAAGATATTAGGTTGAGAGAACACAATTATCTGGCAAGCAGGAAGTGCAAAGGCATGGCTTCAGTAGGACATTCATGGGAAGAGCAAAGGGTTCAAGGTTCAAAAGAAACAAGACACAAGTAAAGGTTGTCTAAGGAATCAGGCAGTGAGCTGTTCAGCATTTTTAATAGTAGTGGCATTGGTCAGCGATTTTTAACGGGGCTGCGACATTGCGGCGGACACAGCGGGCACTTTTTTGGGACCAGTGACATTTATACAGCGATCAGAGCTAAAAATTGCCACTGATTACTGTAAAAAGGTCACTGACAGGGAAGGGGTCAACACTAGGGGGTGATCAAGGGGTTAAGTGTTCCCTAGGGAGGTGTTTCTAACTGTGGAGGGAGGGGACTGACAGGGCGTACAGAGAGATCGCTGTTCCTTATCACTAGGAACAGCAGATCTCTCTCTACTTCCCTGACAGAACGGGGATCTGTCAATGTAAACAGACAGATCCCGTTCTGTCTCTCTGAGGAGCAGTTGCGGGTAGCCGGTGGACATCGCTGCCGCCGGCCACGTGCATTGGCATCACATCGGTGCCCCCTATCGCTCTTAAAGCGGCTGACGGACACCTACGGCGTTAGGCGCAGCCGTGCCAACTTGCAGCAGTATAATGACGGCGGCTGGTCGGCAAGCAGTTAATAAGTGTTAGTTGGAGGTTAGCTTTAAATTGTGAGTAAAGTCCATCTAAATCTACTAATCCAGCGGTCCCCGACCTTTTTGGTACCAGGGACCGATTTCATGACAGCCAATTTTCCCAGGGACCAGAGGGAGGGGGGTTTGAGGGGGTTGTTGGTGGATGGGTCAGGGGAGGGGTATTCACTGAGTTTGTCCTCAGCCCCCCTTCACACCACAGTTCCCCCTTTACACCAAAGTTCCCCCTTTACACCACAGTTCCCCCTTTACATCACAGTTCCCCCTTCACACCACAGTTCCTCCTTTACAACACAGTCCCCCCTTCACATCACAGTTCCCCCTTCACATCACAGTTCCCCCTTTACACCACAGTTTCCCCTTCACACCACAGTTCCCCCTTTACATTACAGTTCCCCCTTTACATCACTGTTCCCCCTTTACATCACAGTTCCCCCTTTTACATCACAGTCCCCCCTTTACATCACAGTTCCCCCTTTACAACACAGTCCCCCCTTTACATCACAGTTCTCCCTTTACATCACAGTCCCCCCTTTACACCACAGTTCCTCCTTCACATCACAGTTCCTCCTTCACATCACAGTTCCCCCTTCACATCACAGTTCCCCCTTCACATCACAGTTCCCCCTTCACATCACAGTTCCCCCTTCACATCACAGTTCCTCCTTCACATCACAGTTCCCCCTTTACACCACAGTTCCCCCTTTACACCACAGTTCCCCCTTTACATCACAGTTCCCCCTTCACATCACAGTTCACCCTTCACATCACAGTTCCCCCTTCACATCACAGTTCACCCTTCACATCACAGTTCACCCTTTACATCACAGTTCCCCCTTCACATCACAGTTCCCCCTTCACATCACAGTTCCCCCTTCACATCACAGTTCACCCTTCACATCACAGTTCACCCTTTACATCACAGTTCCCCCTTCACATCACAGTTCCCCCTTCACATCACAGTTCCCCCTTCACATCACAGTTCCCCCTTTATATCACAGTTCCCCCTTTATATCACAGTGCCCCTCTACATTTATGTAATGGGGATTGCTCTGTAAAGGCGGCACTGTAATGTAAGGGGGACTGTGATGTGAAGGAGAACCGAGGACAATCTTGGACTGCTTTAAAGGGGGGCTGTGATGTAAAGAGGACTGCACTGTAAAGGGGGAACTGTAATGATTTACAGTGCAGTCCCCGTTATATTACAATGCTCCCTAGTAATCACAGCCTCCTCCATCACAGTGACCCCCCCCCCCCGTTTCTCCCTAGCATCACACTTTCCTATTCCAGTCTCTGCCTCCCCTGCTCAGTACACCTACCTTTTGGCAGGGCAGAGGCTGTTATCAGTCCGTGGGTCCTGTCTCGGCTCCTCCGCCTGCCCGCCTGTCCAATGATGTCACCCTATCAGCAGGGCAGGGTGCGGGTGGAGCTCCCCACTCCAATCTGCAGCTTCTCCCACCCCTTGCCCTGCTGATAGGATGACATCATCAGTGGGGCGGACGGAGGAACCAGGAGAGGACACAATGGCATGGACGCACAGCAGGGGGCAAGCGGCGCCTGCAGTCTACGGTAGCCCTGTGCGGATGCTCACCTCCTGCTGTGCAGCCCGTTCATCGACTGACCCCTGTACTAATCCATCCAACACTGCCCTCTCCACATATTAACAATGCTACTGTCCAAGTGTGACTATATTGCTCCTCCATAGGTACAGTGGAGGAGTGAATGTAGTCACCCTTAGACAGGGGTCCCAGTGGGTCCATTGGACCCAGGCAGCACTTTGAGAGGGGCAGCAAATTGAACTACGGCCGCCTCTCCTTCTCTTCTATTTACCCAGCAAATTGACGACCAAGATTTTTTTTCCAGCAGTTTTGTGTGACATGAAGACAACTGCCTCCCAGGCCACTCCGCCTGCCCCTATACTACCCTAGCCCCCCCTATACTGCCCTAGCCCGCCCCTATACTACCCTAGCCTGCCACTATACTGCCCTAGCCCGCCCCTATACTACCCTAGCCCGCCCTATACTACCCTAGCCTGCCACTATACTGCCCTAGCCCGCCCTATACTACCCTAGCCTGCCCCTATACTACCCTAGCCTACCCCTATACTACCCTAGCCTGCCCCTATACTACCCTAGCCCTCCCCTATACTGCCCAAGCCCGCCCCTATACTACCCTAGCCCGCCCCTATACTGCCCTAGCCCGCCCCTATACTGCCCTAGCCCGCCCCTATACTACCCTAGCCTGCCACTATACTGCCCTAGCCCGCCCCTATACTACCCTAGCCCGCCCTATACTACCCTAGCCTGCCACTATACTACCCTAGCCCGCCCTATACTACCCTAGCCTGCCCCTATACTACCCTAGCCTACCCCTATACTACCCTAGCCTGCCCCTATACTACCCTAGCCCTCCCCTATACTGCCCAAGCCCGCCCCTATACTACCCTAGCCCGCCCCTATACTGCCCTAGCCTGCCCCTATACTGCCCTAGCCCACCCCCTATACTGTCCTAGCCCACCCCTATACTGCCCTAGCCCACCCCTATACTGCCCCAGCCCACCCCTATACTGCCCCAGCCCGCCTCTATGCTACCCTAGCCCGCCCCTATACTGCCCTAGCCCGCCCCTATACTGCCCTAGCCTGACCCTATACTGCCCTAGTCTGACCCTATACTGCCCTAGCCTGACCCTATACTACCCTAGCCTGCCCCTATACTACCCAAGCCTGCCCTTATACTACCCTAGCCCACCCCTATATTGCCCTAGCCTGACCCTATACTACCCTAGCCTGCCCCTATACTGCCCTAGCTTGCCCGAATACTGCCCTAGCTCGTCCCTATACTACCCTAGCCTGTCTATATACTATCCTAGCCTGCCCCTATACTGCCCTAGCCCACCCCTATACTACCCTAGCCTGTCCATATACTAGTCTAGCCTGTCCATATACTACCCTAGCCTGCCCATATACTGCCCTAGCTTGACCCTATACTACCCTAGCCTGCCCCTATATTGCCCTAGCGCGCCCCTATACTGCCCTAGCCCGCCCCTATACTACCCTAGCCTGTCCATATACTGTCCATTTACTGCCCTAGCCTGCCCCTATACTACCCTAGCCCACCCCTATACTACCCTAGCCTGTCCATATACTACCCTAGCCCGCCCCTATACTACCCTAGCCCGCCCCTATACTACCCTAGCCCACCCCTTGGAGTTGAACATAAATGGTATGTCATATAATTTTGCATATAGACAAGGTGGTGTTGCATGTAAACAAACTTCCTGATAAATTTAATTTTAGTTTTAATTATCACAATATAAAATAATGGATGTGGGGGGCCTTTTGGTAGGCGTGATTATTTTTTTGGGGGGGCGGGGGGGGTAGCATTTAATTCTTGGACCCAGGCAGCACAATGTCTTGGGGCCGGGCCCTGGGGGGTGTATTACTGGCTAATCACCACAGGAAAATAAAGCAATAGAAAAAGAAAACCAATGCAGCCACCACATCCAATGATTAATAAGCTACAATATATACATTTTTAGTTTTTGGGGTTTAGTTACTCTTTAAATTGATTAGGGTTCACCCAACAGCAATTGCACACAATGAAGTTTACGAAAAACCAAATCTCTTGTTGCAATGTCGGTTCATATAGCAAGTCAGTCCGCTATTCTCTGCCCAGAACTCAGTGCTCTTTAATGGTTTTAATGTCCTGTAATATTTTCCTACTGTGTCAGTGATACTTTAACCGCTTAAGGACCGCGCACTGTAGATATACGTCGGCAGAATGGCACAGACAGGCATAATCACGTACCTGTACGTGGCCCTTTAAATGCCTGCCGCGTAGTCGCCGGCGCGCTCGCGACCCTGCCACCTTCCCCGTGAGTCGGACCGCGGGTCCCGCGGACTCGATCGCCGCGGGGATCCCCGTGATCATCTCACGGAGTTATAGAGCAGGGGGATGCTTGTGTAAACAAGCATCTCCCCGCACTGCCTAGTGACAATGACACTGATCTCGGCTCCGTGTACTCGGAGCGAAGATCAGTGTCATGTGACACAGAGCCCAACCTCCCCTCAGTTAGAAACACAATGCAGGGATCACTTAACCCCTACAGCGCCACCTAGTGGTTAACCCCTTCAATGCCAGTGTCATTTTCCCAGTAACCAGTGCATTTTTATAGCACTGATCGCTGTGAAAATGACAATGGTCCCAAAAATGTGTCAATGTCCGATGTGTCTGCCATAATGTCGCAGTCACGAAAAAAATCACTGATCGCCGCCATTACTAGTAAAAAAAAAAAAAAAATTATAAAAATGCCATAAATCTATCCCCTATTTTGTAAACGCTATAACTTTTGCGCAAACCAATCAAACGCCGATTGCGATTTTTTTTACCAAAAATATGTAGAAAAATACGTTTCGGCTTAAACTGAGGGAAATTTTTTTTTATATATTTTTGGAGGATATTTATTATAGCAAAAAGTAAAAAATATATACCGGTATATTTTTTTTCAAAATTGTCGCTCTATTTTTGTTTATAGCGCAAAAAATAAAAAACGCAGAGGTGATTAAATACCACCAAAAGAAAGCTCTATTTGTGGGGAAAAAAAGGACGTCAATTTTGTTTGGGAGCCACGTCGCACGACCGCGCAATTGTCAGTGCCGAATCGCAAAAAGGGGCCTGGTCTTTAACCAGTCAAAATGGTCCGGGGCTAAGTGGTTAACAGCTCCCTATAGCTTTTATAGAGTGAACGGCTTACGGTGATCTATCATCATTTGTAGACTATAGAGCTGGACACGTTGAGTTTGCATTAAATTCGACTCAGGAATTCCACATCAACCGCCTGTTCCCATAGAGCCATATGGAAACAATGAAGATCCTGAAATCATCTTTAATGTTTGAGATCTTTTTTGTAGCAAAACCTGTCATTGTTTCAGTGGGTGTTACATTGTATGGCAGCCATTATCCAATAACGTGTGTCCATTATACATAATCCTGGGTACTCTGTGAGTTAATGCCCAGCTTAGAATTCTGATCTGTGCGTTGGAACTTCTCTCGGAAAATTGTTGGGGGGAAAAAATAAGTGTTTTATATCCGCAAGGTCCAGGACGGATCTTATTGCTTTGGGTCCTGTGGAAAAGAGGCCTGGCCCAATGCCCGGAGCTGCTCGCTGCACCACAGACCCGGTACTGGCTATGGTGGGGGAGGGAGGGGGGGTGCGCGGATGGAGATGGGTGGGTGGGGGGGGTATGTGAGAGCTGAGAACTGGTGCTGCACTAGAGATCGTTCTTCTCCCGTACTTTAGGATTGCACAGTAATGTTATGGGAGGCGGATCGCCAACAGGACTGAGCCAAACTCTGCATAGAAATCCTCAGCTGCCTCCTGCGTCCCGTCCTGAGGATCCCTCAAATATGAACCCTTCTAAGCGAGGTTCACATCTATGTGTGACTAACGTCTGGAAAACCGCGCTCAGTGCTGTAAAAATCACTCCAAATAATCACCAAAATAGCGGCACTCACCGATATCTGAATACCAAAATATCGAAACCAATGTGTACAGAAAATAAGTTGCATTTTATTTATTTTTTAATTATTGAAATGTAAAAAATAAAGCATTAAAATGGAAGTAAACCCTCTCTGACAAGTTTTACCTACAGGTGCGCCTAGATTGAAGCCTCGTACACACGGCCGAGAATCTCGTCAGGAAAAAACCTGTCGTTTTTCCTGACGAGATTCTTGACAAGAATCTTGTCCCGGCCGAGTGTACACACACTCCATTCAAAAGAACCGCCGTTCTTTTGAATGGAACGAACGCGGTGTTGTCATCTACTATGACGAGCGTGCGCTCGGAGTCATCACATTCGATGCCGCCGCCGCCGCCATCTTGCTACACCCTACCTATGCCTAGGAAGCTACCGCGCATGCGTCAAAGTCATTTCGAACATGCGCGGGTTTCCATGGCGACAGGTAAGTATACACACTCTCGGGTTTCTCGTCGGGAAACAGAAACGAGAATCTCGACGAGAAAATAGAGAGCAGGTTCTCTATTTTTCTTGTCGAGATTCCAGCCAGTTTTCCCGACGAGAAACCTGAAAGCCTCCTACACACGGCCGGTTTACTCGGCAAGAAAGCTCTCCCCGCAGTTTTCTTGCCGAGAAAACTGGTCGTGTGTACGAGGCTTAAGAGTACAAAAAGTGTTTGCAGTGAATACGCCAAGTATCAAATATAAAGGTAATGTATTATTATCCAAACATTTGCAAAACTGAGTATCATCTTTTTGATGTACATTCCTTCACTTAGGGGTCTCTACTGAGGATATTGTTAGCAATTTCTATATCTCTATGGGGGTAACCCCTGTAGTCATTTGTCATTCTTAAGCCTCATACACACGATCGGATTTTCCGCAGACAAAGCGTAGGACTTTTGTCCTGAAGGGCGTTGGCCAGGAACTTGTCTTGCATACAAACGGCAAAGAATTGTTGGCCAACAAACACAAAACTACGTGTTTTTTCAGCTCTTTAGCGCCACCCTATGGGCGACTTCTGCTAATGTTGTGTTATGGTGAGCATTGCTTCTGAGCATGCGTATTTGTCTGCGGAAAATCCGACAACAATTGTCCGATGGAGCGTACAAACGGTCGGATTTTCCGCCAACAGTCTGTCATCACACAATTCCCGTCGGAAAATCCGATCGTGTGTACGAGGCTTAACTGTTACATTGTTCAAATGTTTCTCTATATCATGTAATTTTAACGAATAAGCTATTAGTTCACATGAGTTCAATTTGACAATCCTCTTATTACGCTCAATATCGTCCAGATATGCTGAATAACTATCTGATATTTTCCTAAAAGGTGTCTGCCCTCTCCAATGGATAGATCCCTTTCCCTGAGTTCCCAAATGAGGACCTCGGCAAGGGAGTAGTCCCCATTCTGGGCGTGTCAAGGAGTATGTAAAATGACCCTCAATATGTTATCAGAGTTCAAGTAGGGTTATCCCTGGTTCACACTGGTGCGATTTGACATGTCAAATCGCATGTCAAATCGGCGATATTTGCCGCAAATTGCGGGCAATGGCACCGTCCTAATCGGTGCGACGCCGCATCTGCGGCGCTGCACTGATTTCAAAAAGTAGTTTCTGTACTACTTTTTGCGATTTCGGCTGCGATTTACATTGACATCTGTGTCAGATGTCTTTGTAATCGCGGCTGAAATCAGGACTGCCAGCGGGAGTGAAATCGTGCGAATTCAGCTGAACTCGCACGCACGGCTTCACTCCCGCAGCCCCAGTGTGAACCTGGGCTTAGAGAGAGAAAAGATTAAGGCTCCTTTCACACTGGGGCGGAAGGTGCGGTGGCGGTAAAGCGCCGCTATTTTTAGCGGCGCTTTACCGTCGGAGTTGCGGCGGCAGTCGGCCGCCAGCGGTGCGGTTTTAACCCCCGCTAGCGCCTGAAAAAGGGTTAAAAAACACTGCAAAGCGCCTCTGCAGAGACGCATTGGCAGCGGTATAGCCGCGCTGTCCCATTGATTTCAATGGGCAGGAGCAGTGGAGGAGCAGTAAACACACCGCTCCTTCACCGCTCCAAAGATGCGGCTAGCAGGACTTTTGGAGCGGTCCTGCTAGCGCACCGCTCCAGTGTGAAAGCCCTCGGAGCTTTCACACTGGAGAAACAGCAGCCGCTGTTTAGGGTCGGTTTGCAGGCGCTATTTTTAAGCGCAATGGCGCCTGCAAAGTGTGAAAGGGGTCTAAGAATGAAAGAAGAAAGAGGGAAGGAGGAGTAAATTCCCGCCCCTCTTAGGGTAAGGTGACCAGATTTTTAAAATTAAATCTGGGGACAGTTTTTTTTTTTTTTACTAGTAATGGCGGCAATCAGCGACTCTCTGTTGCCCGCCTCACAGCCTGTCGAGTCTTACTCTCCGGGCCCCGGCTACTACTGGGTGGGGAGCGGAGGAAGATCACTCCGCCAGGGAAGGCCAGGAGATAAGCAGGCAGGCGGCTGGCCGGGACTTGAGCCAAGGCAGAAGAACATGCGAGCGGAGCTGAATGGGCACCCGAAACTGAAGAAATATTCCCTCGGCTCCGACCAGCACATGATCATCAGAAAGGAGCACAGATAATGGAAACCCCTCCCCCTAAGCTAGTAGGTGCGGTGGAGCGGGGGGGGGGGGGTGCAATTCAAACAAAAAATTTTTTAAATTCTGCACTGACTGTCTTTTAAATTGCCCCAGCCCCTGTTCAAATCCAATCCGGGGACAAAACCGGGGACAGACTTGGTCCGGGGACAGTGTCCTCAATCCGGGGACTGTCCCCTGAAACCGGGGATGTCTGGTCACCCTATCTTAGGGCACTCTACTCTAGCTTAGTTCGGAGGTCCCACCGTTAGATACCAGACCCATGGGTCCCAGACCCTCTCGAACATCTGCATTCTATGGTTTAGGGTTGCAGTCATACGTTCATTGAGCATGATCCAGGAAAGTTTGTGTTTGAGCTGGTCAAAGGGCACTACCGCCGATCTCCATGCACACACATTATTTTAAGGCAATTTTATCTTGCTTATTGATTGCGCTTACAAGAAGCATCTATAGATCCTTTCCTATTGTTATACATAAGATCTTACAGTTCTCCCACTATCTCTGAACAGGCTACACGGTCACTTCTCTAATGACACCGCAACGCGTCAGACTGTATGTAGCAGGAGCTCCACGATTTAATCATACGGGGAAGGTGATCATCTTCAGCATGCAAGGCATGGACAATCTTGTCATCCATCAGTCTCTAAAAGGGGAACAGGTAACTACTCCAGAATAAGTCTAATTATTACAATGAAAGGATAATGTGACATCCCAGATAGCAAGGATAAGTTGCCACAATTTTTTGTCAGTGTTCAATTGTCAAGCCCTGTACACACGGGCGGGAATCTCGTCGGGGAAAAAAAACGTTGGTTTTCCCGACAAGATTCCCGGCAAGCTTTTCTTGCTCGCCGAGTGTACACACGGCACATTCAAAAGAACCGCCGTTCTTTTGAATGGCAAGAACGCAGTGACGTCATCGACTACGACGAACATGCGCTCATCACATTCGATGCCGTCGCCGCCATCTTGCTACACCCTACACTACCCCTGTATGCTACCGCGCATGCGTCGAAGTCTCATCGAGCATGCGCAGGTTTACCTGGAGGACAGGTAAGCGTACACACGCACGGTTTTCTCGTCGGGAAACAGGCCGATGAGAATCCCGACGAGAAAATAGAGAGCAGGTTCTCTATTTTTCTCGTCGCGATTCCCAGCAGTTTTCCCGACGAGAAACCATACACACACTGGTTTTCTCGGCAAAAAGCTCTCCCAGCAGTTTTCTTGGCGAGAAAACCGGCCGTGTGTACGAGGCTTGAGTCTGTTAACTTGCTGCACATTGTCACTGGCACGTTGTACACTTGCAGAGCACTTGAAGCACGAGTTCTAGTTGACACTTTTCCAATTTGTAGCAAATTTGCATGGCAAGTCTCTAGCAAGAGCAAAGTTGCAGTGGTGAGTCTACAGCAAGAGTACAGCATGAAAATTCAGCCACAGTGCCCCCCTGTGGTGGGTGACAATTGCACAACATAACTGAACCAGAACTTGCAGAATGTTTGCAAAGAAAGTTGATCGGGAGTCATGCAATGTAAACTTGCTGCAATTTTTGCAAAAACACTTGTGAAGCCTGGCAAGTCTAATAATAGCTTAGCAAGTCATTTTCAAACTTTCAGCACACAATTGCTTGCTATCTGGGATTTGAATGAACTGACATTGGCCTTCACTAAACGTTGTTGCCATGTGACACAAGTTTATGTTTTCCCCACCAGATCGGGTCATATTTTGGCAGTGAAATTGGCTCTGTAGATGTGGACGGTGATGGAGTAACGGATGTGCTGTTGGTTGGAGCTCCAATGTTCTTCAGTGAAGCGAGGGAGCGCGGCCGTGTCTCTGTATATGTCGTAAGAGAGGTAGGTCTGTCAAACTAAACGTGGATTATGTTAAAGTGGGTCTGGAATTTTTTTGAACCCTTATGCCGCGTACACACGACCGTTTTTAATGTCATTGAAAAAACGGCATTTTTCGCAACGTGATTCTTCTCAAGCCTGTCTTGCCTACACACTATCGTGGAAAAAAATGCTCGAGTAAAGCGCGGTGACGTACAACACGTATGACGGCACTATAAAGGGGAAGTTCCATTCAGATGGCGCCACCCTTCATGTTAGTAAAGTTTGTTGAGAGACGATTCGCGCTTTTCAGCCTCGTGCTCTTCAGTCCGTTACAGCGTGACCAATGTGCTATCTCCATTACGAACGCTAGTTTTAACAGAACGAGCGCTCCCGTCTCATACTCGATTCTGAGCATGCACATTTTTTTTCACGTCGTTAAAGCCCACACATGGCCGTTTTTCATGACGAGAAAAACGACGAGGTGAAAAACGACGAGAAAAATTAGAGCATGTTCCAATTTTTTCTTGCCCATTTTTCACGTCGTGAAAAATGCTCGGAAGCCCACACACGTTCATTTTTAATGACCATTTAAAAAAAAAATATTTTTCTCGTCATTAAAAAACGGTCGTGTGTACAGGGCATAAGTTTTAGTTGTATTTTTGTCGACTAAAATAGTATTCATTTAGTCGACTAAAATGTTTTAGTCGACAAAATTAACACTGCGCGTAATACACCAATTATTGATAGTTTTTTTGTGATGTGGGTATATTATTATAGAGGATTTATATAGCGCCAACAGCTTGTGCAGCGCTTTACAACCTTAGGGCAAACAGTACGGTTACAATACAGGAGGAATCAGAGGGCCCTGCCCCTTAGAGCTTATAATCTAAAAGTTTAGTGACACTTTAACCCCTATCCAACCTGAAACTACAGAGGTAAACCTGGCCACACACAAGTAGAATTTTGTTCCAAAAATTTTCAATTCTCAAATTATTTTCCAATATTTATGGGGTCCGATCAATGTTCAACCATAGTGAAAATGTGAAGGACCAGGGTGGAATATTTTTCGCCAAAGAAACAAAGTTCTAACTGGGAATATGGTTTTTATTCAGGAAAAATTGTACATATTGTAAAGAAACCTGTTTAACCACTTCAGCCCCGGACCATTTTGGCTGGTTAAAGACCAGGCCACTTTTTGTGATTCAGCACTGCGTCGCTTTAACTGACAATTGCGTGGTCGTGCGACGTGGCTCTCAAACAAAATTGACGTCCTTTTTTCCCACAAATAGAGCTTTCTTTTGGTGGTATTTGATCACCTCTGCGGTTTTTATTTTTTGCGCTATAAACAAAAATAGAGTGACAATTTAAAAAAATTCAATATTTTTAACTTTTTGCTATAATAAATATCCCCAAAAAATATATATAAAAAAATAATGTTTTTCCTCAGTTTAGGCCGATACGTATTCTTCTATATATTTTTGGTAAACAAAATCGCAATAAGCGTTTATTGATTGGTTTGCGCAAAAGTTATAGCTTCTACAAAAAAGGGGACTGTTTTAGGGCATTTTTATTAATAATTTTTTTTTTTTACTAGTCATGGCGGCGATCAGCGATTTTTATCATGACTGCGACATTATGGCGGACACATCGGACACTTTTTACACCATTTTGGGACCATTGTCATTTTTACAGAGATCAGTGCTATAAAAATGCACTGATTACTGTGAAAATGACACTGGCAGTGAAGGGTTAACCTGTAGGGGGCGCTGAAGGGGTTAAGAGTGACCTAATGAGTGATTCTTACTGTGTGGGGGCGTGGCTTTGCGTGTGATGTCACTGATCGTCGTTCCCTATGACAGGGAACAGACAATCAGTGACACTCTCACTAGGAAAATCGGGGAAAGGTTTGTTTACACTTACCTCTCCCCGTTCTTCAGCTCTGTGACCCGATCGCGGGGCATCTTAAAGGGGACATACCTGTACGTGCTTATGCCCAGCCGTGCCATTCTGCCGACGTACATCGGCGTTAAGCGGTCCTTAAGCGGTAAATACATCTGGGAGTGCGTTCAAATAGCAGGTCTGGGCAAAGTTTTTACATAGTTACATTGGTATAGCTTGGACTAATGTAACTATTCATATACTATACCTGTGGGATCCCTTGTAGAAGCTGGAAATCACTGTAGTAGACACCACTACTACACCGCTACTACAGTGATCTCCACTAGTCCCATACTAAGCGGCTTCCCTGCTGCATTGTGAAGACCTTTTTTGGCATGGGCGCCATTTATAGGATGCTTTGCATTTTCTCAATGACATCACCTCTCCTCCTTGTGCAATCAGAGAAAGCTTTGCAAGCGGTGAGAAAATGCAAAGTGTTCTTTAAATGGTGCCTGGGGTGAGCTGGGGACCTCCTGTATTCACAATGCAGCTGGACAGCCACTCGGCACGGGACCCGAATGCTAGCGGAGATCACTGGAGTAGCGGTGTCTTCTACAGTGATTTCTACAGTGATTTGCAGCTTCTAGAGAAGTGGTCTCCAATCTATCTTTCTTTTATCCACTGACACCAACAGTTGGGCATATGTTCTCCCACTGATACCAATGAAGGGGCACAATTCCTCCTAATGACACCAACGATGAGACACAGTTCCTCCCAATAACACCAATTATGGGACACAATTCTTCCAACTCACAACAATAATGGGACAGTATTCCTCCCACTAACACCAACAATGAGGCATATGTCATCCCACTAACACCAATGAAGGGGCAAAATTCCTCCTAATGATACCAACAATCAGGGCTGGACTGGGACAAAAAATATGGCCCTGGACTTCATCCAGACCGGCCCACTTTAATTTTGAGTGTCCCAAACAGCGTCCCCCTTACATTAGAGTGTCCCCAACAGTGTCCCCTTTACATTAGAGTGTCCCCAACAGTTTCCCCTGTACATCAGTGTGTCCCCCATCAGCAGCCCCTCTACATCAGTGTGTCCCCCATCAGCAGCCCCCTTACATCAGTGTTTCCCCCATCAGCAGGCCCCTTACATCAGAGAGTGTCCCCAATCAGCAGTCCCCTTACATCAGAGAGTGTCCCCCATTAGCAGCCCTCTTCACATGAGAATGTCCCCATCAGCAGCCCTCTGCACATGAGAATGTCCCCCATCAGCAGCCCTCTGCACATGAGAATGTCCCCCATCAGCAGCCCTCTTCACATGAGAATGTCCCCATCAGCAGCCCTCTGCACATGAGAATGTCCCCATCAGCAGTCCTCTGAACATGAGAATGTCCCCATCAGCGGCCCTCTGAACATGAGAATGTCCCCATCAGCGGCCCTCTGAACATGAGAATGTCCCCATCAGCGGCCCTCTGAACATGAGACTGTCCCCATCAGCGGCCCTCTGAACATGAGAATGTCCCCATCAGTGGCCCTCTGAACATGAGAATGTCCCCATCAGCGGCCCTCTGAACATGAGAATGTCCCCATCAGCGGCCCTCTGAACATGAGAATGTCCCCATCAGCGGCCCTCTGAACATGAGAATGTCCCCATCAGCGGCCCTCTGAACATGAGAATGTCCCCATCAGCGGCCCTCTGAACATGAGAATGTCCCCATCAGCGGCCCTCTGAACATGAGACTGTCCCCATCAGCGGCCCTCTGAACATGAGAATGTCCCCATCAGCGGCCCTCTGAACATGAGAATGTCCCCATCAGCGGCCCTCTGAACATGAGAATGTCCCCATCAGCGGCCCTCTGAACATGAGAATGTCCCCATCAGCGGCCCTCTGAACATGAGACTGTCCCCATCAGCGGCCCTCTGAACATGAGAATGTTCCCATCAGCGGCCCTCTGAACATGAGAATGTCCCCATCAGCGGCCCTCTGAACATGAGAATGTCCCCATCAGCGGCCCTCTGAACATGAGAATGTCCCCATCAGCGGCCCTCTGCACATGAGAATGTCCCCATCAGCGGCCCTCTGCACATGAGAATGTCCCCCCCTCTCCTCCCCCTCCCACGTGTATTCACAGTTCTGAAGGCAGCATCGTTCTTCTCTCCAGTCATGTGATACGTGACAAGTGATAAGGGGAGAGAGGAAGGAAAGTCTGCCGGTGTTCTGCTGAAAAAGGTCCCCCGGCGGATTATGCCCCCCCCCCTGTACTGCGCAGGCGCGGCGCTTGCGCAGTACGAACCTGAATGAGCCTCCGAAAATAGCCGAACATATGTAGAGCTGAGAGTCGGCTCTAGACGGTGCCTGCGTGGACCTCGCTGAAAGTGGCCGGTTGGCCTCACGTCCTCGCTTCGCTCGGACCTCTCGCTCCGCTCGCTCGGCCTCCTGGCTCTTTTTTTAACATCCTCCATGTCCACGGGGATGGTAAGGAAAGATCCTGGATGTCAGAAGTGTAGCACAATTTGGTGTGCGCAGGCACCATCTAGAGCTGACTCTGAGCGCTACATGTTCGGCTATTTTGGGCGGCAAGCGTCGCACCTGTGCAGTACAGGGGGGGCATAATCCGCAGGCGGACCTTTCTCGGCAAGACACCGGCTGTCTGTCTCCCCCTGCAGGCCAGAGGGAGCAGAAACCTAATCTTCTCTACAGCAAGTGTCGGCAGCTGCTCTTCGTTACAGGAGTGAAATCACGATCACTCACTGTCAGAGAGGAGCGGCTGCAGGACTGCACCTGACCGACCCACTGAGCCATCGGCCCACCGGGAAACTCCCGGTAGTCCCGATGGCCAGTACATGCCTGCCAACCATGGGGCACTATTCCTACCACTGACACCAACGATGAGGCACTGTTTACTCCTACTGACAACTGGATATTTTCTACTCTGGCCTCAGTCCGGCCCCCCAAACTCTTAAGGACAGTCTACTGGCCCTTTGTTTAGAAAGTTTTGAGACACCTGTTCTAGAGGGACCCCACAGGTATGATATATGTGTAAATCTGACAATTCGCCTATCGCCTGTCAGATGAAAGTGATCATGTGACTGTGCAGCCACCGGATCGCTTCCACACACCCCTCTATATATCGTTCTTCCCCCCCTGCACGTGTCCTCATCATGTTTCCCGGGCTGCACATAGCCATATGCAAACCCAGGACTGGCTTGGCGGGTGCTGCTGAGTAGAGGGGAGTGAGATCAGCGAATGTCCGCTCACTGATCTCCCCTTCCTGCTAATGATCTGGAAGCGACTTTTCCCAGCCAGGATGGCCAGCCAGTATGGCCAGTATGGAGGGTGATCTGCGCTCCATTCGATTCATTGTAGGACAGGTGAGACATCACGTTGATTCATGCTACACATGTTACATATCGCCACACACGCCGGAGTGAGATCAATAATTCTAGGTCCATTATTCGCAATTAACTCTAAATTGATGGGGCCTTTAAATCATCACCTATGGAAAATATAGGGTATTGAAATTTGACGCTGTTTGGCGGGTGCACCCAATTGTAAGGCTTGGCATGTTTGGAGATGGGAACAAGGAACACCTTTTAGAAAATGTATGTAGACATGGGACACACCCCCTGCCACGCCCCCTTAAAGGAGAAATATATAAAAAAATAATTAGTTAAACCCACAAGTGCTTTATTTTTACCACTACTATTCCTTTATATTGGCTTTTTGCATTTACAAATGCAGCAATTTAGAAATTGGATGAAAGGTTTAGCACTGGAAAACACTTTTGAAAGATAAAAAGTGCATTTTATATACAACTATATAGATCAGACCAAAATAATGGACATATGAGGAGGAAAGAGGGACAGAGGGACTTTGTTCCAAATCAGGGACAGTCCCTCGAAATCAGGAACAGTTGGCAGCTATGATGTTGGGTATCTATATATTTGCCGCAACCTCATCTTTTATATTTTACCAAGAAATTGGGTAATATATTGTGTTTCCTAAAACTAAGTTTAGTGTATTTTCTACTGAAATTTTAAATTTCATAAACCGTTGCACTAATATCGAGTGACATAAAAAATTGGAACTACCACAATTTTGTTGTCTAGGTTGTCTGCTTTCATCGGGTAAATAATGGGGGAGATTTACTAACACTGGAGGGTGCACGATCTGGTGCAGCTCTGCATAGAGCTCTGCAATCGGCTTCCAAGTTTTATTGTCAAACCCTAAAGCCGTGTACACACGATCGGTTTTACCGATGAAAACTGTCTGCTGGACTTTTTTCATCAGACAAACCGATCGTGAATGGGCCCCATCGGTCTTTTTTCCATCGGTGAGAAAAAATAGAACATGTTTTAAATTTATCCATTGGGAAAAAAAACGATAGCAAATTCCGATCGTCTGTGTGGAACTCCATCGGACAAAAAACCCACGCATGCTCAGAATCAAATCGACGCATGCTCAGAAGCATTGAACTTCCTTTTTCTCGGCTTGTCGGAGTGTTTTATGTCACGGCGTTTTGGACGATCCTTTTTTTGACTGATGGTGTGTAGGCAAGACTGATGGAAGTCAGCTTCATCGGAATTCCGATGGAAAAATCCATTGGTTTAAAATCCATAGGAAATCTGATCGTGTGTACAGGGCTTAATAGAATAAGCTGAAGTTAGAAGCCAATTGGATACCATGCACAGCTGCACCAGATTCTGAGTGCCCCATGTAGCTAAACGTCCCACACTCCGCTTGAGTGCTTTCCTCATATACTGATTTCTGCCAGTCTGAATATAGATATCAGATATTCCAACCGCAGACAACCAAGAACTAGACAGTACTCGCTTTGGCTGCTGAACATGAACTGTTTATTGAAACACAGGTACATAGAGGTAAAACTCTGGACAATCCCTCCTCCCTTTGCATTCAGGGTAGACTGTCCAATCAGCAGAGAGAGCTGTTGGAGGAATTCCCCCCTCCCTCCTCATAGAAAACACACATACACATATACATCCCATAATAGGTTGCTCCCAAGGCAGACAGACACAATAGAACAATGGAATACAGCCACACCCCAATCGACCCAACAGAGAGCACACCATAGTATGAGACCATAAATATATATATATATATATATATATATATATATATATATATATATATATATACAGTATACACAACATTCCAGTGTGGTTGTACAGTGAGTCCGATTAGTACAGATCAGACTGGGGTTCTTGGTCACCCTGTGCCCCTAATGGAAACAGGGTGATTTGCACATAAGAGGTGCATGGGGAGCTGAAACAAGGGTTTCCCAACCTCTCCAAGGGATTCTGGGTTCCACAGGCCCCCCGCCCAAAGTGACTCCCGTCACACTCCAGTTTTAGTAAATGCCCTCCCTAATGTTTGGGTGTTTTCCATAATCTTCAGGTCCTAAAATTACTTTTTAAGTACTGTATTTATTGGCGTATAACACTCACTTTTTTACCCTGAAAATAGAGGGTAAACTGTGCCTGCGTGTTATACGCAGGGTGTTGTGGAAAGTTTTTTTCCGGAAACTTCCCTCTTAAAGTTAGGGTGCGTGTTATCCACCTGTGCGTGTTATACGCCGATAAATACGGTAGGTGTGCAAAAAATTCAAAAAACGGCCCAAGCAGCGAAAAGGTTAAGTCCGTTGTTGTTGAGTCATTTCATTTCCTAATCTTCTGACTAGAGTGGCCTGAAAATCGGATTGGTTCCTCTGGTCAATGCACTTTGCACTGAATTATTAAGTAAACATGTAAGTGCAGCAACGAGGAAGTGAGCTTAGAAAACGTTCTTCAGTTTGCTGTCGCTGCCAAATTCTCGACCCCAAAAAAAGTTCATTATGCTCTCGCCAAATTCTTAGGAAAATATGTAGCAAAATATTCCTCATTGTTTGTATTATAAAAATAACAATTTACAATGTTTAAAAAGTGCTAATGGATTTTTCATCCACAGCGCAGCATAGAGATATCTGTGACCTCCCTTCTGAATTGGCCTTTCCGTATAAATATGGGCAAATAAATACCATAATATAAACCTATTATAAACCTTCATCTCCAATTTAAGAGTGAAGATCCCCCCAACAATCTTTATATTTTTATTTAGGTGACATTAGTGTGTTGGGGGACATATGCCTAACTGAACAAAAGACATGTCCACAACAGAATAGTTAATTTTATTTTTTTCGTTTCAGATTCATTAGTTAAGTTAATAATTTTGTTTAGTCATATTTGTTATGTTAGAATGATTTGTTTTCAGAATTTGTTTTGGATATTCAGATTAATTTAGGTAATTTGTTAATTTCAAATAAATTCTAAATTCTGAATTAAAAAAAAAAAAAATCAAAATTCTACATTTTTCAAATTGATTTAAAATTGGAATTTCAGAAGATGGCAATATTCGTTCTATTTTATTCTATTCTATTCTAATCTCTTCTATTTTTTCTATTCTGTTTGATTCTTTTATTGTCTATTCAATTCTTGTATTTTCAATTCTATTCTGTGTTATTCTATTATTTTATTTTCTATTCTATTCCTTTATTTTCTATTCTATTTTATTTTTTATTCTATTCTGTTTTATTCTGTTCTATTCTATCCTTTTCTATTCTATTTTTTCTATTCTATTCTATTTTATTCAAAATACCATGGTATAAGCCTTCATTTCCAATTTAGAAGTGAAGATCAACCCCAACAACCTTTATATATTTATTTAGGTGACTCTAGTGTGTTGGGTGACATATGCCTAGCTGAACAATAGACATGTGCATGACGGAAACATTTATTTAATTTAGTTTCGGATTCGATCATTAAGTTAATCATTTTGTTTCATCATATTCGTTATGTTCGAATGATTTTTTTTTCGGAACTCATTTCGTATATTCAGATTCATTTAGAATATTCGTTGTTTTCAAATCGATTTGAAATTCTAAATTTTCCAAATCGATTCAAATTTTTAATTTCAGAAGACGTGTATATTCGTTCTATTTCATTCTATTCTATTCTTATCTATTCTATCTTTCTCTATTCTAATCTCTTCTATGTTTTTCTATTGTATAATATTGTTTTATTTTCTATTCAATTCTATTTTATTCTATTGTATTCTTTTATATTATATTCTGTTTTATTCTATTCTATTCTTATTTATTCTCTTTTTCTATTCTATTCCTCTATTTTATATTCTATTCTATTTTATTCAATTTTTTTATTCTATTCTATATTATTCTATTCTGTTTTATTCTATTCTATCCTTTTCTATTTTTTATTCTTTATATTCTTTTAAATTTTTTTCTATTCCTTTATTTTTGTTCTTGTATTCTGGTTTATTCTATTCTATTCTATCCTATTCTATTCTGTTCTATTCTTTTATTTTATATTGTGTTCTTTTTTTATTCTATTTTTTATGTTATATTCTTATATATTCTATATAATCATCATCTTAATTCACTTTTATACCTTACTATATGTATTGCAATATGTTTTCATTTTGAAATCATACATTTTCAAATTCTAATTAATTTTCCAAATCGAATTCGGATAATTTGTTTCGATACAATTTCTGTCTGATTAGTTGAAATTTGTTACTATTGTGACTCGGAAATTTTGATTTGTAGCTAAACGAATCGCACATGTCTACTGAATAAGTACTTACTGATTTGCTTTAGCGAACGCTAAAAACTACTTTATCTTAAATCTAAGACAGAAATGACAATTAAACCAAGACCCCCCCCCCCCCGTGGACTTTGTGAAGGAGAATGAGCTTGTAGGAGGGAAATAGGAAGTCCAGCTAAGAAATGTCCTGAGTGTTAGGACAGGAAATAATCAAGATCCACTCAACAGACAGCAGTAGAAATCAAAGAGTGGATCTAATCCTTCCCATTTCACATAAGTGCCCCCCCCCCCATCGCGTCAGCATTCTTCCTTCATGTCAGAGGTCCTCTCATCACATCAGAATCCATCAACACATCAGTGCCCCTGTCACAGAATTTTCATATCACAACAGAAGCCCCACCCGTGCCAGCAGAGTCCCGTCTATGCCAGCCTTTCTCAACCTTTTTAACACAGAGGAACCCTTGAAATAACTTTCTGGTCTCTGGGAACCCCTGCTAAAAATTACTATAACTATATCTCATGATACATTAGTGTGACGGTCAGTGGGAAGAATGCTCCTTACACTTGTGGTCATTGGGAAGAATCCCCCCCCTACAGAGAGCTAAAATGATCAATGGTGTCAGTGGGAACCTATCTGAGAGGCAGAAATTGCTCATTGCTCAAGGAACCCCTAGTTGAGAAACCCTGGTCTATACAGAGATGCCTCAGTGCTCCTGATAGATACAAATTACTCAGCTGAAATGGAGAAAGCAATCCATATCAACAATGATAACATTACCTCCTACATTAATAGGTGATCAGGGTGTACCATATTCAAACTTACTTACACATATAACATATAAGCACATAATGAGATCTACAGCAACTGTGGCTTCCCCTCCTAAGGTGGCAAGCCTGGGCTTGAAGGCCCTCACCCCCCATTCTAGACGTAACCTTTTATACCCACACCCAGGCTCCTTGAATCCCTCATTGGCCCTCTCCTTGGCATCCCACTCCCCCAACCTTTACCTCACATACCCCTTCTTCCTACTTTGCCGCCCCAACTCCCCCTAGTCTACTGGCACCCCTCTCCCCCTACCTTTACCTCACATACCCCTTCTTCCTACTGTGCCTCCCCAACTCCCCCTAGTCTACTGGCACCCCACTCCCCCTAACTTTACCTCACATACCCCTTCTTCCTACTGTGCCTCCCCAACTCCCCCTAGTCTACTGGCACCCCACTCCTCCTACCTTTACCTCACATACCCCTTCTTCTTACTGTGCCTCCTCAACTCCCCCTAGTCTACTGGCACCCCACTCCTCCTACCTTTACCTCACATACCCCTTCTTCCTACTGTGCCTCCCCAACTCCCCCTAGTCTACTGGCACCCCACTCCTCCTACCTTTACCTCACATACCCCTTCTTCTTACTGTGCCTCCCCAACTCCCCCTAGTCTACTGGCACCCCACTCCTCCTACCTTTACCTCACATACCCCTTCTTCCTACTGTGCCTCCCCAACTCCCCCTAGTCTACTGGCACCCCACTCCTCCTACCTTTACCTCACATACCCTTTCTTCCTACTGTGCCTCCCCAACTCCCCCTAGTCTACTGGCACCCCACTCCTTCTACCTTTACCTTACATACCCCTTCTTCCTGCTGTGCCTCCCCAACTCCCCCTAGTCTACTGGCACCCCACTCCTCCTACCTTTACCTCACATACCCCTTATTCCTACTGTGCCTCCCCAACTCCCCCTAGTCTACTGGCACCCTACTCCCGCTACCTTTACCTCACATGCCCCTTCTTCTTACTGTGCTGTCCCAACTCCCCCTAGTCTACTACATACCTTCCGACCCACTGCTAATAGCAAAATTACTCTCAATGGAACTACTGACTTCTTGACAACCAAGCTCTAATTTATCATGCCCTGAACCACCCCTGATCAGTTAGAGCAGTGTTTGTCAACTTATGAGATAAAGGGGGCATCAAGTGTGGCCCCTGACATCGCCAAAGGGCCGCACAATATGTTCAAAATATGTAATGCTTGGGGGGACTGTCAAAAACTGCAGACCTGATAGAGGAAATGAGGGTCAGAGAGTGTAGACAAGATACATTGTTGGCTGGGGATATGCTGCAGAAGACAGTAAGAAGCTGGGAAGATGTTACATGAGGATAGTAGAGATCAATGTTATTATCCCACTACAGACTGCTGAGGTCCAAGACCGCACATCATATACCAAAGGGCTGCATGCGGCCCTCAGGCCACAGGTTGGGCATCAGGGATTTAGAGGCTCCTAATTTCTTATTTCACCCCCCATACTTGCCGTAGGTTGACTACTCACAAACCTTTATTGAGAGTTGGTCCAGTTGGAGTCGCTTTGCAATGCCTTTATCCAACTGTGTCTGGTGCCCAATGGGTTGAATGCCGTGAAATTGTATACAGTTACCTTTGTTATCCCAAGATATCATCCTCTTCAAAGATGCTGTGCCTTTCATCCTCTGTGTATCCCTCAAATTAAAAACAATAAAAATTATTTGGAAATAAAAACCTAACAAAGATTCTAACACCTTAAAATTGAAAAAAAAGTTTTGGATTGGAGTTGTACGCTAAAGTGGAAGCATTCAAAACTCAAACAGTATAATCACAATTACGATGAGATGACAGGGAGCTATTGTTTCATTTTGTTTTTAAAAAACAAATGTCTTCCATATGTGTGAAGGGCAATGATATTCCCACTGCTGAGATTGTTTTGGAATAGCCACTGTTCTAAATATTTGGAGACTGTTCTTCAGTACAGGGGTTCTCTTCTTCTTCTATTCATTGTACTATATTGTGGAACTGTGTTCTGGTCTTGTTACAGAAACGCTTTGTTCCAGATGGAGCTTTGCGTGACTCGGACAGCTCACAAAATTCACGCTTTGGATATGCCATCTCTGCAGTGCCAGACCTAAACCAAGACTCTTTCAATGACGTGGTGATCGGGGCACCTTTAGAAGATGGCCATAAGGGTGCCATTTATATCTTCCATGGATTCAAGAGAAACATATTGAAGAAATACAAACAGGTACAAATTTGAATTGCTAATTGTTTATATGAATAATAACCATCAAAATTTTCTTTGTCACCTTCCAATTTTTACAGTTTGCACCAAAGTTGACTTAAAAGTAACTACGCTTTCATGGTAAAAAAAATAAAGCAAATAAAAAAATAATATATCATATACAATTACTACACAAGCCATGTTGTCATTTAATGGTACTAAAAATTACCTTTCCA
Organism: Rana muscosa; assembly: GCA_029206835.1. Classification (NCBI taxonomy): domain Eukaryota; kingdom Metazoa; phylum Chordata; class Amphibia; order Anura; family Ranidae; genus Rana; species Rana muscosa. The sequence continues at coordinate 421,313,470 of CM055118.1, forward strand.
TTTTCATCTGTAATTTTCTGTAAAATTCAGTGCAATATGGCAACCTGGAGGTGTTCCATACAATGCCCCCAGAAATGTAATTTCCTGCTTGTGTGATTGGCTCACTGCTTTTTTCAGAAGTCTCTACTAAAATACAAGTCAGATTTTAGGCATCCTCTGCAATTCACTTTTGGTGCGATTCTCCCCAGGGGTGTTGGTAGACCCTGGCACCCAGACCATGTGCCCCAGGTCTTCTATTGAGTGCCCCAGGTCTTCTATTGAGTGCCCCAGGTCTTCTATTGAGTGCCCCAGATCTTCTATTGAGTGCCCCAGGTCTTCTATTGAGTGCCCCAGGTCTTCTACTGAGTAACCAGGGTCTTCTACTGAGTGGCCTAACTCTTCTACTTAGTGCCAGGGTCTTCTAATGTGTTCCCTAAGTCTTCTACTGAGTGCCCCAGGTCTTCTACTAAGTGTCCCAGGTATTCTCACTGAGTGCCCCGGATCTTCTACTGAGTGTCTCATGTCTCAAGTTTTCTACTGATTCCCTCAAGTTTTCTACTGAGTGCCCAAAGTTTTCTACTGAGTGCCCCAAGTTTTCTACTGAGTGCCCCAAGTTTTATACTGAGTACCCTAGGTCTTCTACTGAGTACCCTAGGTCTTCTACTGAGTGCCCCAAGTCTTCTACTGAGTTCCTCAAGTCTTCTACTGAGTGCCCCAAGTCTTCTACTGAGTGCCCCAAGTCTTCTACTAAGTACCCCAAGTCTTCTACTGAGTACCCCAAGTCTTCTACTGACTGAGTTCCGCAAGTCTTCTACTGAGTGCTCCGAGTCTTCTACTGAGTGCCCCAGGTCTGCTTACTGAGTGCTCCTGGTCCTCTACTGAGTGCTTCGGTTCCTCTACTGATTGCTCCGGGTCTTCTACTGAGTGCCCCAAGTCTTCTACTGAGTGCCCCAAGTCTTCTACTGAGTGCCCCAAGTCTTCTACTGAGTGCCCCAAGTCTTCTACTGAGTGCCCCAAGTCTTCTACTGAGTACCCCAAGTCTTCTACTGAGTACCCCAAGTCTTCTACTGACTGAGTTCCGCAAGTCTTCTACTGAGTGCTCCGAGTTTTCTTACTGAGTGCCCTGGGTCTTCTACTAAGTGCCTCAGGTCTGCTTACTGAGTGCTCCAGGTCCTCTACTGAGTGCTCTGAGTGCTCCGGGTCCTCTACTGAGTGCCCCAGGTCTTCTTACTGAGTGCACCGGATCTTCTACTGACTGCCCCGTGCCTTCTACTGATCTCCATCAATTTTCAAGACATCTACTGCACTTCTACTTCTAATTCAATGCATTATACAGGTTGGTAACATTGTCTAGTTTATCTGCTTTTCAATACATCTATTTGTTTTGTCATTATAAAGTGACTCTACTGTTTTTAGAGCAATTAATTTTTGTTCAGTTAAAAAGATTATATTAACTTTAGATTTGATCCAAAGTGGTCATCATGGTATCTTACCAGCCCCTCAACATTTTAATTTGTGTGCCCAGAGGTGGTCATGGTCAATTAGGACCCTAGAATTTCGAATTTTCGATCCATCTATGGGCAGCTTAAGACAGGAAATGTGTCACCACTTCAAATGATTGGTAAACTGCAATATATTACATTTTAGTTTTTGGGTTTATTACCACTTTAATTCTCATTTTGTGTTCTTGTCTTCTCAGCGCATTGCTGCAGCAGACTTGTCGCCCACACTGGCCTATTTCGGCTGTAACATTCACGGAGAGATGGATATGAACGAGGATGGCCTGGTGGATCTGGCAGTGGGCTCTATGGGAAACGCGGTTCTTCTCTGGTGTGTGGATGATAGTGTACCAATACAGCTATGATAAACATTCTTCTAAGTAACTAGACGTTCTGCAACATGTAGTGACTAACAGTCCATGCTTTCAAGTTCAGTGCACCCAAAATGGATATCTCAGTTAGAAGTGGATTCTGTTGGTCTGAGCCATGTACTGAGAATAGACATGTGCAATTCGTTTCGGTCAGAATATAATTTTGGATGAATTTTTGGTTATTTGGAATTTTTGGTTTTCGGAGATTCAGATGTGTCCAAATCTCCGAATGAAATAGAAACAATTTTCATTGAAATTCATTTAATTGTGTTTCGTATAGTCGTTTTCTAATGAATTCCAAATTTTCGGGAACGATACGTATTTGCAAGGGTCGAAAAATGATTGACCGCTTCAAATTCTGTGTGAAGAATAGCTGGTTGTTAAGGAGAGAGCCGGGAAGCTGGCTGACGCGTCCTTAAAAAAAACGATTACTCATCAGCTGTCAGCGGGCTTCCCCACTGACAGCTGAAATGTAAACAAAAGATTCCGGCAATGAAAAGTTCAGAAAAAAAAAAACCCGTTCCTTCGGGTCTGGTATGGATTTTAAGGGGAATCCCACACCAAAATCCATACCAGACCCTTATCCGAGCATGCAGCCCGGCAGGCCAGGAAGGGGGGGAGCAAGCCCCCCCCCAACCAAACCAGGTCACATGCCCTTAACATGGAGGGGTGCTTTGGGGCAGCTTGCACCTTGTCCCCAAGGGCCTCTTCCCCACAACCCTGGCCGGTGGTTGTGGGGGTCTGCGGGCGGGGGAGCTTATCGGAATATGGAATCCGGCCCTCCCCTATGTAAATGAGTATAGATTACATAGTACCCCTACCCATTCACCAAAAAAAGTGTAAAAAGTGAGTAAAGACACAACACGAGTTTTTGAAGTTGAATCATTGCAAAAATTTGGAATTCATTCGAAAATAATAGTAATAAACGAAACTAAATTAAACTAAACGAATACGGAAACAAATTAACAAAACAAAATTAGTAACCTAACGAATCTATCTGAAACAAAACAAAACAATTTTTTCTGTTCTGCACATGTCTACTGTCTAATTGAGCATGCAAAGGAGCATATTTACCAGTGGCCAAAACACATATCGATATGATCAATTATTCGTTCATTTTAAAAGACTAAACTGGTAAAACAGAATACCATACCAAAGGCCCTATATTTGATTGATGAATAACTTTTTCACACTTGCAGCAGCACCTCACTGCCTGTTTTAACCCTCAAAAGCCCATGCCTCTGCGCCACAACCATGTACATTACGCAGCGGCACGTTGTGTCACAGCCCCAATCACTTGAAAGGTTCACATTTGGCGGCTTTCAACATGAAATGAGGCATAATTTTTGCCCCAGCTGCAAAGTTGCGTGGCTATGGCATGTGCACAACCCCATTTGTCAGCCATTGTAGCTTACAGTGGGCGGTCAGTAAAACTGTGGCTCAGCTACCTATTTTTACCACCTACACCTCAGCCATATTGTGAACGAGCTGGATCATGTCTGACTCTACCATCCTGATCAGCCACAGTGGAATTTGGTCTGATCGATCATACGACTATACGCATGTGTGTAGGTGGATTTCAGCGGCAATAACACACACAGTCCAAGTGTGATGAAAGAACTTGTATTGAATAAAGGCAAAGACAATTCACAATATACCTGTTGGGAAGACAGCCCAACCTGGGAACACTCACGAGTCCAGCAGTGTGTAGAAAGCAGGTTTCAGCCAAACTGACAACGCCTATTAGGAGGGAAAGAATTCAGCCTGGCCATCTGTCTAGAGAAGTTGCAAGCCCTACGCCTTCCCCCCTCATCAGGAACCTTTCCTTGCCGCTAGTTCTGTCTCTACCAGACAGGGTACCTGTCCCTACTCTACCCACTCACAAAATTGCGTCCAAGCTTGGGAGCTAGGGCTTTAAATAGGCTCTGACTGACCCAAGATGGCTGCTAGAGTCACATGACTCAGGAAGCCATAGAGGAGCCATGTTCCCCTTGACTTCCTCTCTAACTGTACTGCTGCAGCAGATGAGTGTCACCTACAGTGGATAAAAGTAGACTGCACCTGCCTACATAAGTATCTGAGAACTGATTATCATAGAGATTTTACATTTTCAATAGATTGCCAAGTGTGGAACTATTGCATCATCTGATATTTTAACCACTTCAGCCCCAGGCCAATATGCAGCATAAAGACCAGGCCCCTTTTTGCGATTCAGCACTGCGTCGCTTTAACTGACAATTGCGCGGTCGTGCGACGTGGCTCCCAAACAAAATTGACGTCCTTTTTTTCCCACAAATAGAGCTTTCTTTTGGTGGTATTTGATCACCTCTGTGGTTTTTATTTTTTGCGCTATAAACAAAAATAGAGCGACAATTTTGAAAAAAATTCAATATTTTTTTACTTTTTGCTATAATAAATATCCCCAAAAATATATAAAAAAAACATATTTTTTCCTCGGTTTAGGCTGATACGTATTCTTCTACATATTTTTGGTAAAAAAAAAAAAAAATCGCAATCGGCGTTTATTGATCGGTTTGCGCAAAAGTTATAGCGTTTACAAAATAGGGGATAGTTTTATGGCATTTTTATTAATTCTTTTTTTTTTTTACTAGTAATGGCGGCGATCAGCGATTTTTTTCATGACTGCGACATTATGGCGGACACATCGGACACTTTTCACACATTTTTGGGACCATTGTCATTTTTATAGCGATCAGTGCAATAAAAATGCACTGGTTACTGCAAAAATGACGCTGGCAGTGAAGGGGTTAACCACTAGGTGGCGCTGAAGGGGTTAAGTGTGCCTAAGGGAGTGATTCTCACTGCTAGGGGGCGTGGCTACGAGGGACACGTCACCGATCTCCGCTCTGATTACACCGAGTGGAGATCGGGGACAGTGTCAGTAGGCGAGCGGGGAGATGTTGTGTTTACACTAACATCTCCCCGCTCCATCCCTCCGTGGGACGATCGCAGGGATCCCCGCGGCGATCAAGTCCGCGGGACCCGCGGGTCCGACTCACGGGGATGGCGGCAGGGTCGGGAGCGCGCCGCCGTTGACGCGCGCACAAACACGGCAGGCAGTTAAAGACGACGTACAGGTACGTAATTGTGCCTGTACGTGCCATTCTGCCGACGTATATATATACAGTGAGCGGTCGTTAAGTGGTTAAACAATTATGAGTCGCTTGGTTGTGATGGGTTACCAATAAAAGGGAAGTTTTTCTTTAAAACTCAAACTTCTCCTTTAACCCCTTCTATACCTGGTCATTGTAAAATGACGCCAGCAGGAACCCTCTCTCCCTCCGGGTGGGCGTCATATGACGTCCTGGGCTTTGAGGGGGGATATCTGAATGATGGGGGGCAGCTAGAGGGCATATTTCAGATATCCTTTTCTTCATCCGGCGATTCTGTGCGCCATAAGAACGATCATAGCGGCGGTTCCGCCACTTGATTGTTCTTAGAGGCGGCGGGAGGGGACAACCCCCCCCCCCCCCCCCCCGCCGCCATCCGGTGCTTCTCCGGGCTCTCATGTGCCATCGGGGGCCCGGAGAAAGAATCGTCTGGCGCCGGTGGTCACATGACGAGGAGCATAGTGATGACTGGTGACCAGATGGGCCGGGCGCGATGTGATGACATCACGCCTGGGTCCTCAGAAGTAAACAAAGCAGCCATAGCGGCTAGTAAGTATGAGATCGGTGATTTATTTTTCACGATCTCATGCTTTCCAGCCTGGAGGAGAGATGTGGGGTCTTATTGACCCCGCATCTCTCCATAAAGAGGACCTGTCACACACCATTCCTATTACAAGGGATGTTTACATTCCTTGTAATAGGAACAAAAGTGATAAAAAAAAAAAAAGTGTAAATAAAAGTGTAAAAATAAAAAAAAAGAAGTAAAATAAAAAATAAAAAATAATAACATTTTTTTTAAAACGCCCCTGTCCCCGGTAGCTCGCGCTCAGAAGCGAATGCACACGTAAGTCCCACCCACATATGTAAACGCCGTTCAAACCACATATGTGAGGTATCGCCGCGTGCGTTAGAGTGCGTGAAACAATTCTAGCACTAGACCTCCTCTGTAACTCTAACCTGGTAACCTGTAAAAAAAATTCAAAGCGTCGCCTATGGAGATTTTTAAGTACCGAAGTTTGGCGCCATTCCTTGAGTGTGCGCAATTTTAAAGCGTGACATGTTAGATATCTATTTACTCGGCGTAACATCATCTTTCATATTTTACAAAAAAATTGGGCTGACTTTACTGTTTTGTTATTTTTTAATTCATGAAACCATTTTTTTCCCCAAAAAAAGGCATTTGAAAAATTATTGCGCAAATACCGTGCAAGATAAAAAGTTGCAACGGCCGTCATTTTAACCCCTAGGGTGTCTGCTAAAAAAAAAATATATAATGTTTGGGGGTTCTGAGTAATTTTCTAGCAAAAGAATGATGATTTGTACATGTAGGAGAGAAGTGCCAGAATAGGCCCGGTATGGAAGTGGTATAAAAAGCCCGGTATGGAAAGGGTTAAGGACCACAGCAACAATATCTCTATCATAGTTCAAAAGCTTCAGAGTTTTTTAGTTTGGATGTTCCCACTCACCAGGGATGAGTTTGGGTTCAGGTCAGAAGGCAGCTGTCAGTGCCGAGCCAATGAGTTATTGACCTAGTTCGGCCTTGACAGCCTCTGTTGACCTGATGGGGCCCGGGCCCAGGGCCGGGACAAGGGGTGGGCAGGAGGGGAGGCTGCCCCTGGAGCAATGGTTTATTGCAGGGATGGGGGGAACCCTGACCCCAACCCTAAGGGAAAGGGGGGCGCAGCTTGGCATCTTTGCCCTGGGCGCTGGATGACCTTGTCCCGGCACTGCCCGGGCCCCACACAGGTCTCCTTCCTGTAGCCCCCTTTTGGCGGCCGTGATGAAGGTCATACAGTACAAAATGATCCCACATGTATAACTTGCCGTACTCCACCATCATGGCCGCCACCGTCTTTCTGCTCTGAAGTGGGTTTGCTATATGATTTTTGTCCAAAAAGAAATGATGGTCATTAGCAGTTTAATGATAACATTTTGCTTTTTTATTGGCAGGACTCGCAGCGTTGTGCAGATTAATGCAACCATTCGATTTGAGCCGCCGAAGATCAACATTTTCAGTAAAGAGTGCCACAGGAATGGACGGGAAGCCACTTGCATGGCGGCATTCATCTGCTTCTCTCCAATGTTTAAAGCACCCCAGTTCCAGGGGCAGAGTGTGGGTAGGTTGCCCGAATGTTATGTACTGTGCAGAAGGAATAATATAAAAAGTGATATCTGAGCTGTGAAAAAATATTATTATTATTATTAATAATAATACTTTATAATAAGGCTGCTTACACTCGGATTCTCATCATAGAGTTGTTGAGCTGGTAGAATATTCTACCAAAAATACATACCGCATTCAGTATCTATTTCCCTCCTGGCTCGCAGTCTCCACTCTAATTCATCCCAAAGGTGTTCTATCGGGTTGAGGTCAGGACTCTGTGCAGGCCAGTCAAGTTCCTCCACCAAAAACTCGCTCATCCATGTCTTTATGGACCTTGCTTTGTGCACTGGTGGGCAGTCATGTTAGAACAGGAAGGGGCCGTCCCCCAAACTGTTCCCACAAAGTTGGGAGCACAAAATTGTCCAAAATGTCTTGGTATGCTGACGCCTTAAGAGTTCCCTTCACTGGAACTAAGGGGACAAACCCAACCCCTAAAAAATAACCCCACACCATAATCCCCCCTCCCCCTCCCCCCACACCATAATCCCCCCCTCCACCAAATGATTTGGACCAGTGCACAAAGCAAGGTTCATAAAGACATGGATAAGCGAGTTTGGGGTAGAGGAACTTGACTGCCCTGCACAGAGTCCTGACCTCAACCCGATAGAACACCTTTAGGATGAATTGGAGTGGAGACTGCGAGCCAGGCCTTCTCGTCCAACATCAGTGCCTGACCTTACAAATGGGCTTCTGGAAGAATGGTCAAACATTCCTATAGACACACTCCTAAACCTTGTGGACAGCCTTCGCAGAAGAGTTGAAACTGTTATAGCTGCAAAGGGCGGGGCCAACTCAATATTGAACCCTACGGACTAAGACTGGGATACCATTAAAGTTCACCTGTGTCTAAAGGCAGGTGTCCCAATACTTTTGATGCCCACAAAGTCCACCTTTTTTTGAGAGAGTCCTAGTTACTCTTTCAATACTTTTTCTCTAATATTTGGATGTTGGCATGTTGGGGGGTCCCCCTTTCTTGTCCAATACTTTTGGTAATATAGTGTATCTGTGCTTTAGTGGAAATGTGCAAAATAAGAGTGCAGCGCCTCATTAACATACAAAACAAGAAAAACAAAAATGAATATTGCATTGAAGTCCAGGCAATAATACTAAGATCCTGGTATAAAGTCCAATAAAGTGACAACTGTAAAGCAAATGGATTGGATGGGGGAGGGTCGGTGCACAGCCAATTTCAGATCTCTCCAGAGATGTTCAATCGGGTTCAAGTCTGGGCTCTGGCTGGGCCACTCAAGGACATTCACAGAGTTGTCCCGTAGCCACTCCTTTGTTATCTTGGCTGTGTGCTTGGGGTCGTTGTCCTGTTGGAAGATGAACCTTTGCCCCAGTTTGAGATCCCAGAGTGCCCTGGAGCAGGTTTTCATCAAGGATGACTCTGTACATTGCTGCATTCATCTTTCCCTCGACCCTGACTAGTCTCCCAGTTCCTGCCACTGAAAAACATCCCCACAGCATGATGCTGCCACCACCATGCTTCACAGTAGGGATGGTATTGGTCAGGTGATGAGCGGTGCCTGGTTTCTTCCAGACAAGACGCTTGCCATTCAGATTTCAATCTTTGCTTCCTCAGACCAGAGAATTTTGTTTCTCATGGTCTGAGAGTCCTTCAGGTGCCTTTTGACAAACTCCAGGCGGCTGTCATGTGCCTTTTTACTGAGGAGTGGCTTCCGTCTGACCACTCCCCCATACAGGCCTGATTGGTGGAGTGCTGCAGAGATGGTTGTTCTTCTGGAAGGTTCTCCTCTCTCCACAGAGAAATGCTGGAGCTCTGTCAGAGTGACCATCGGGTTTTTGGTCACCTCCCTGATTAAGGCCCCCCTCCCCCGATCGCGCAGTTTGGCTGGGTGGCTGGGTTCACACCATCGCCGCATGCGGCTCCCAGCAGGGGGTCCGGTGCGTCTTGGTTCAACGTTTCAGGTCCGATATCAGCCTGAATTTTGGGCTGAATTTGGACCTGAGACCGAGCAAAAGACCCACAGGGCTCCTGTACAAATTTGCACCAACGCCACAGCGGAGATATGTGAGCCGGCTCCAAAGAGAGCCGGTCAAAATCTCCTGCTAATACGAATTGGATGCGGGTTATCCACATCCAGTTCACAATGGTGTGAACCCAGCCTGAGAGGCCACTGTAATAGTAATAGTTGGCACCACTACAGTGATTGCCAGGATCTTCTCAGTCCTGTACTGAGCACATGCCCTTCTGTACACTGACCACAGGGGGCGCTTGCTGAGCACTGCGCCATTTACAGAAGGAATACAAGGCTTTCATTGATTGGACAAGGTGGAGATTATGACGTCACCATCCCTCCCTTCCACCTTGTACAATCCAGGAGAACCTTATAGTGTATTCATTGAAACAAATAGCTCAGTTTCAGGTCCTCAAACAGGGTAAGGACCGAAAGCACACAGCTAAAAGCACCCAAAATGGCTGAGAACCAAAACATTAACCACTTGAGCCCTGGAAGGTTTGAACTCCTTTAATGACCAGGGCATTTTTTGCTATTCAGCACTGCGCTTCTTTAACTGGAAATTGTAACGCAACACTACGCAAATGAAATTTCTATAATTGTTTTCACACAAATAATGGAAAATTTAATTCAAATACATACCGTAATTTTCCTTTCCTGATGAGCTCCATGTCAGCACAGCTGGGTGAGGCCCCGCCCACCCCTACGTGATCAGGACTTAACTATAAATTTTTCACTCACCTCGGCCTCAGCGTTTCGTAACTATTACTACTTAACTGGGCGGGTTCTGCGCTGACATGGAGCTCGTCAGGAAAGGAAAATTACGGTAAGTATTTGAATTCAATTTTCCGTTTTCCTGACGGCTCCATGTCAGCACAGCTGGGAATTAACTAGCCAAAACAGGGGAGGGATAATGCTACACACATTCCATAATTCTGACTAAAACAGTAACAGAAACCATGATGCCTCTGACAAACTCAACTGTCATGAATATGAATATTTTTGGTGTCCACATAGTTGTATTGCAGATAGTTTGAGACACCCGGCCTGCTGTCACCCTCAAGGTCTGGACCCTTCTAGTGAGAATGCCGTGATTCTCCAGGCACAGCCAGCCCTACAACCTGCAGGCCAAGGAGATGAGGTTATCAACCAAGAGATAATAATCTTGCTGGAAGCCGTAAAATCATTATGTGTTCCACCTGAAAATGACAAACAGATGTACAGACCTCCTGATGGCAGAAGTCGCCTTGATTAAATATTTTAGAGCTTAGTCCACCCACATCCGATGGGCTAACTTCTTGAGTACTCCCCAAAGGGAACGTAGGAGGAAAACCTCTTGTGTGATATGAACTCTGAAGGTCAGTTCAGGCACAAATTCGAGCATTGGCATGAGCACCATCCTGACTGGGAAGTACGCGAGTATGGGTTCTTTAAACCCAAGGACACCAATGCTGATGTAATTGCCACCAGTAAATCAGTTTCAGTGAAAAAGTACCACAGGGTGATTGAAGGCATCCGATGAAATAACATCCATAAGCATTGGTATATCTCATTCCGGAAACAAGTTGAGGTTTCAACCAAATTGCATCTTGAAAAATTGTATAATTATGCGCTGGAAGCTTGCTGACTGCCGGTGAAGACAGAGATAGCCAAAATGCATGCCTATAGCTTGCTTGCGCATAGAACTAAGTCAACCCACGCCAGTAGGCATTCGGAGCAGGCTTCTGAAGAGTCCAGCGTAAAATCTTGATCAGCGAATATACTGGGCATATATGCTCTGTTCCATTTTAGGCATGCTTAGCGCTGTCCTTTGTTTCGTAGAACTATTCAAATCTTCACCAAGCATTCGACATCCATTAGGCTCTGCCTCTCCCAACCCAGGCCATCAGCCTGAGCCTGTTGGATGCTGGATGAATGGGACTGGAGAAGATTTGATCTACCAGGCAGAGGGCGTCACTCCTTGACACTCATCAGGATGAGTAGCGGGTACCAAAATTGTCACCTTCCCTCGCCCCAGCCTTAGCTGGAAGCTGAGAATCAGAGGGAGCAGCTGAAAAAGGCATAAGCTGTCTTGGCGATCCATTTTGCGGTCAGCACCTCCACTCCGAGAGCTTGCGGCTCCTGGGCTCTGAAATGGGACTTCAGCAACTTAGTGCCGACTGGGAATTAAAGCGGTCTACCTCTGGCAGACAAAACACCAAGCTCTGTTAGTTCTCGAAAGACTCGCAGTAGTCTGGATCATCCATTGTCGTCCAGACTTGACCTGGACAAAGAGTTTGTCTGAAGATTCTTCCGACCAGGCACATAGGTCGCAGATCGTTGGGAGGATTGACTTGGGTGAATTCTAGAATTAGAGAAAACTTCAGAAGTGAGGGACTGAGCCTTGTTTCCAGATGTAGGCCACAGTCGTGCTGTCCAACTTTCCCAGGACAGGCTTACTCTGGATGAGGTGACTGAAGGCTAAGAGCCTGAAAAGGCTGCCCTCAACTCCAAGACGGAGTCTTGGATCCTTGACAAAAAACCATTGGTCCTGAGCTCATTGTTCCTGAAGTAGGGCTCCCCTACATTGGCTGGTATCTGACTGCACCACCAGGTGGTCTGAGCTGCTGGGGCGAGGCGATTTCTATGGCTCAATCTGAGATGTGAAGGATGACAGATCTCCCAATATGGACCAAAACGCTTTCCTTAGGGGACAACGTGTCCATCCCCAAGCCGTCCCTATGTTCACAGAGGAACCACATAGTGCCTATAGGGCATGTATGGGTGGCACAATCCCAAAATAACAGAGAGCATCCTGACATGGAAGTTTTTATTGACTTCTTGGTCTATGCATTGGCTTCCTTGTCTTTCCTGGACTCCCATCCAGAAAAGCGCAGGAGCTACGCTCTCTGGCGTGAGCGCGGAAACTGACTCTTGAGTTTTCAGTCTTCTTTAACTCAGTAGACCTTCATCTTGAGGCAGGGAGCCAAACTGGCCACTATTAAATTTAGGCTTAGGAAAAAAATGCAGTGATCGCGTTTGTCCTTGAGGGTCACACCTTCTGATGGTAAGGTCATGTAAACGGCCAATCCCACAAGGGACACATACTGACCAGCGGGGTGGTCCCAACCCCTGGACTTCTCTTTGTGACAATATCCTCCCATCTTGACGAACAGGCATTTGATCCATTCCACATCCAGCTGTCTTCTGGAAGTACTTACTAAAATACTTCCAAAGCATCACCTCTATACACAGGCATTTGACCAACCTTACCAATCTGGACACAGATCGTCCTCTTTTTCCTGTTTAGAAGAGACTGGAGAGAATGGATTGGCCTGAGCAGGCCCTGAAAGAAGGCTGGACAATGCAAAACAGACGGTCCCCGCACGAGACAAATATAGTCATTCCTTTAGAGTGTCTCTACCATCTGCTTAATTGTGACAATTGGTTAGGTGCCGTCGTCATCTTTATCCTAGGTTGCTTGACCTAGGCAACATCCTTGCAGTCATATTCGTCTGTTTCTCTTTGGAAGGATCTGAAGCGGATTGTTTGCTTGAGAAGGCTTGGAGACTTCACAGGGTGAGTGGAAACACTCTTTAGAGTGTATTGACCACATGTTGCATGAATACGACAACCTGTTAGGTGCCGTCATCCTCATCCTTGGTTGCTTGAACAAAGCAGACTGTGTGCGGAAGTTTGGAAAATGGGCTGCTTCACCTGGTATGGACAGGCAGCTTCTCATTGTCAGAGCAGATAACCCTTTCACAGGGTGAGCCGAAAACACCCCTTTAGAGTGTATTGGCAATTTGTTTATTGGGTGTGACACCTTTTTTGTGTCACCCTCCTCACTGGCTGTTTAAGCCAGTGGGATACATACTGCCATGCCCATCCGGAAATTCAGAAAATGGGAAGCTTCACCTGGTGTGGACAGGCAGCTTCTCATTGTCAGAGCAGATAACCCTTTCACAGGGTGAGCCGAAAACACCCCTTTAGAGTGTATTGGCAATTTGTTTATTGGGTGTGACACCTTTTAGTTGTCACCCTCCTCACTGGCTGTTTAAGCCAGTGGGATACATACTGTCATGCCCATCCGTGTATTCCTCTTATAGAGCTTGAGGAGGGATGTTTGCTTGGGAAAGCTATGAGACTGCTCCTTCATGTTCATCCATGTCTTCTCATTGAAGGGCCTGAAGCATGTTCATTCTGAGATTGGTAAACACTAATAGATAACCTCACCACAGGGCTTGCGCACCATTCAGCAAACCAACCCATAGCCCCGGATCACACTGGTGCGTTTTTGACATGCGACCCGACCAGTCAAATCGCATGAAAAATAGGCACCAATCGCACCGCCCTAATCGGTGCAACGCTGCATCAGCGGCACCGCACCAACTTCAAAAAGGCAGTTTTGTACTATCTTTGCGATTTCGGGTTGCGACCTATATTGACATCCGCACAGAGACTTGCACAGATGTCTCTTAAAATCGCGACCGGAATCGAGACTGACCAGCGGGAGACAAAGCTGAATAGCACAGCCTCATTCCCGCAATCCAGTGCGACCCTGGACAAGGGAAAAAAACGGTTAAATGCAGTAAATAGCTTGTTTAGTAACAATTCCTGAGGGTTTACCCACAGCTAGAGGGAGGCAGAAGCTTCCATCTACAGCCCTGTTAACCAGGTGGAGGTTAATTTGGCTAGAATCTAATCCTGGAGGAATCCAGTCATGATGAAAAAGTTTGTTTCAGAACAGCAACAAAAAGGTAGGAATTTGTAACAAAATTACAACCATCTGCAGTGTGCACAAACCAAGGGAATTGTAGACATCATAAACATGCTTCTCCATACTCTTTTTTTCTTCTTTTTTTTTTTGAGGAAAACCAAAGATCACATAGAAAAATAAAAGGATATCCCATATCTCCACAGGCCATGGCTAGATCCAGTAGACATCCCAGGTGGCTCCAACTACCTTCTTTGGAAAATGCTGGTCTTTGGAGGGGGTTTGGCATAATGGCACGACAGTAAGCAAACATGAGAAGCCACCAACAGATTATAGCCATGTGTGAACAGACAAAGTGTTACTTTGTGTATCTGTTATGCAGAGTACTCCCTGTCCAGTAATGCAGCATACATTGGATACAAAGCATTTAGCTCTCCCAACCTCCGTCATCCGACTGTCGACACCGGCACAGCGCGGGTGCGCGTGCATAGGGGAGCATTCTGCCATGACCGATGTCCATCTTGTTTGGACTGTGCGGACCCCAGGCATGGCTGTTAGCCGTGATAAAGCCGCCCCTAGGACCAGCAGCAGGGCTCCTTGGATTATGGTCATTTAGACGAGACACCAGGGACTTCGTCCAGCTTCATCCACACGTATGGATGGCCCGCCAGCCATTTAGACCAGCTAGGTAGAGGAGCACACCTCCGTCCTGCACGTACAGTAGGAGGAAAGGAGAAGAAAGCTGAGGCTGGGGTGAGTGAAAAATTTATAGTTAAGTCCTGATCGCGTAGGGGTGGGCGGGGCCTCACCTAGCTGTGCTGACATGGAGCCGTCAGGAAAGTACTTTCTTTTGGTGGTATTTGATCACCACAGCGTTTTTTTATTATATAAACAAAAAAAGACCAAAAATTTTAAAAGAAAATTATTTTCTACTTTAGTGTTTACTGTTATAAAACGTATCCAATAAAAGCTGATTTCTTAAAAAGATTTAGGCCAAACTGTATTGTGCTACATGTCTTTGGTTAAAAAAAAAATCCCAATAAGTGTACATGAATTGGTTTATGTGAAAGTTATAGCATCTACAAACTATGCTATATATACTGGAATTTACGCAGCTATAGACGCTTTACTAGTAATGGTGGTGATCAGCCGGTTATACTGTGACTGTGATAGTGTGGCGGACAATCTGGTGCTAACCGACACTGACTGGGAGGGAAACTAACTCACTGATTCTGACATCGATAGTGACACTAATACAGTGATAACACTGTACTAATGACACTAATGGGTGACAAGGGGGGATCAGAAAGGTAATCAAGGGGTTAACTGTTTGCCTAATATGTTTATGTGTGCTGCTTTTACTCACAGAATCTGGCTGTCTTTTCTCCCTGAGTTGATTTCAGGGAGAAGAAACAGCCAAATCACTGTTCCTGTTTGTATGTTAATACAGAACTCTGTGCTGTGAATGGCCACAGGCGATCAGCAGGTATACAGCCAAAACCATTGACAAATCTGTGTTGTGTCCAATCACAGCACAGATCAGCAGGGGGGTGCGCACACGTGCCCAAAAACTAGGAAGTGGCTCACGTGCCCATACATTGCCATGCCTGGCTGTGCTGCCAGCTAGCAGTAAATGTGTTAGCAGGCGGCACATGGTTAAAAAACCTGAAAGGCTGAAATGTCCTTCTATGGTCCTCTAATCCATTGAACATCTGTGGAAAGAGCTGAACCATGCAGACTGGAGAACACACCCTTCAAACTTGAGACAGCTGAAACTGTTTTTTAATAAGAGTGGGCCAAACTACTCAGTTGGCAGGTACCAAAGTCCCACTGTGAGCTACAGAAATTGGTTGTGCAACAGTGGAGGCCCCGTCCATTAGGGGAGTTCCGGGCGCTGCCCTCTCTCTCCATGCCACCCCCTTATATGAAATGGATAGATTCATGCATAACATGAATCTATCCACGGCCGCCGCGGCCACCCTCTATTCGTGCGTCCGGCACCTTTCAGGACGTCGGGCGCATGAATTACAGCAGGTTTTTTTTTTAAGCACCCGATTAGAGCCAGAGGCTCTAACAGGCTTCAAAATAGGGTGGGCTTGGGTCGCAGAGAATGCGCTCCAATCCCACCCAGGTGTGTTACAACAGCAAATTAAAATTCGCTGTTAAAACACTGATCCTCAATCCGGCCAATCAGAAGCGGGTGTGACACCCATTTTCCGATTGACCGAAAAGAGAAGACTACTGATTGGCCGCCGAGGAGGAGGGAGAAACTGAAGCTGCCACCACCGACGCCGTGATGACCCATGGAGAGCGGGAGAACGGTAGGCCGCCGTCACCAAGCAGGGGAAACCGTGGGTGATGGGGTAAGTACTACCGATTGTTCGACTAGGTGGGGGGGGTGGCATACTGTTTGCAGCCCCTCCAAAAAACTAAATTCCACCGGGCCACCACTGTTGTGCAACAAAATATTAGTTGAAGGCCCCCATCATTTTTGTCCATGCCATTTTCATTTGTTTTATGTTAAATCAAAATATAAAAGCCCAGTCTGATTTTTATTAAATATGGAATAAACACGGTACCTGGGAAATTTGACAAGATATGGGACCCATGGCTTACTACTCTTGGCATGCCCACTCATGGTTTGATGACTGTCTCAACGAGTTAAAATAGATTTAGAAGGGGACTCATTTTCTGCCTGGGGGCCATGAAATGTAGATTACTGTTTTGCAAACCTTTGATGGAAAAATCATAGACCAGTGTTGACAGGTGGCGTTGAATGCTGGACCTCGGGGTGCCACTAACCGGTTCTTGTATTTCCTTGGTTGTATCACTGCAACAAATATCCCAATCTCACGTAATATCCCAATAATTCTGTGGAAATAGGATACACTGTTGGATTGTTTGACATGTCACTCTAACATCTAAAGTATTTGGAAGTCTGTAATGTTGGATGAAGCACCTTTAGGTAAAGGATGATTTATAAAAAAAAAAAACATGGAACAATAATGAATGCCAATTACTTTTGTCAGTTTTAAGATATTTCAGAGAAAATTGTGGGCTTGTCTTTTTTTTTTTGGTGGAAGGGTACCAACAAATTCGGCCATGGCTGTAGGTCTCTGTTCTGCACATATGCCTCTCTGTAGATGCTTTTATAGACCAACCTTTAGCAATTTTCTTTGGTTTCATGGAAATAAAATATAATTGACATCACAAAAAACCCCCACAAATGAGCAGAAGTCTAAAGAAAAGCTAATTAAACTTGGGCAGTTGCTTGAGGTTAGTATGCCTGTCTAGGATCCCAAGGCCTTTTGGCTTTGTATCTTACCAAGGACACTGTCTGCAGTATACTCTCCCATGTTATAGGGGTTTTCTCCAGTTTCCCCTCTATACTAGGTGGGTTGCTTGATGCCTGACTGGCCTTGGAGTGTGTACATATGTTTTAGGGACCTTCCATTGCAAGCTCCTCCAGGAACCAATGTGAATGGTTCTATACACTCTGAAAAGCCCCGTGTAATATGTAAGTCAAATATAAACATATAGAATAAAAAAAATAAACTGCAAATTTTTAATAGAGCACTGAATCATTGGGAGCAAAGCTTCTTAACTGGCAATAACGAATAGCCTTAGGGCCCTTTCACACGGACGTGTCCGTGTGCGGGCTCCGCTTTGCTCAGCAGGGATCGCTCCGTCGATCCCCGCTGAGCAGGCAGATGACAGGTCTGTCTCCGCACACTGTGCAGGGACCGACCGGTCAGAGCGCCGCTCTCCTCTATGGGGGATCGGATGACGACGGACCGATGGAAAATAGGGTTTTCCTCCGTTACGCTTTGGTGGATCGGAGCGGGTCGGATGTCAGTGGGCATGTCACCGCTGACATCCGTGGGCCTCATAGAGGTGCACAGAGCGTCCGTTCAGGTCCGCCTAAAAAACTGACAGGCGGATCTGTATGGTCTGCCCGTGTGAAAGGGGCCTTACACATATATAAAATGCATGACTTTTTATGGCTAGCCTGGTGCCTCTTGCTACCGTGTTTCCCCGAAAATAAGCCCGGGTCTTTTATTAATTTTGGCAACAAAAGACACACTAGGGCTTATTTTTGGGGTAGGTCTTATCATGTAATGTGCTGTCTTCTCTCCCCCTCTCCCTCCCTGCCTGTCAGGAATCCCCAGTGGAACTGAGTAAAGGTGGTTGTAAAATCCTAGCATCCACTCTATTACAGTATTGTATAATGTAAACTGTGTATGTTTCTGTAATACAATTGTGTCAAATACCTTCTTATAGCGACGCCTGGCGCTTCCGTGACCCGCTGGAGCTCTCTTCCTCACTCCAAACACTGCAGAGTCAGGGCTGAGAACCCCTGCTGACAGCTGGGAGAAGAGGAGAGCAGCTGAGCGCCAAGCTGCGCTGTACCGAAGGTTTTTGGCACAATTAGATTACAGAAACATACACAGTTCACATTATATAATACTGTAATAGAGTAGATTCTAGTATTTTACAACCACTTTAAACTAGGGCTTATTTTCGGGGTAGGTCTTATTTTCGGGGAAACACGGTAACAATACATAAGAAATTAATTTATTTACTACTCCTGTGTTGCAGTGTTTGATCTGTGTACAGTGACTGCAGCAGCCATTCTTAACCAATGTTCCTCCAGAAGCTGCTAGGGGTTCCTTGAGCTGTGACTGATTGACCTTCCATTTGGTGGCGCCTGCATAGTTCTGGTGCCGATGCCACATGGCAAAGTCAGAAGCATGACACCAATGATTTTTGTTAGCTATCTGCAAGTGTGATTGTCAAGACCAGAGGTCAGGCCCAGAGACCAGTAGCTACAGCAGTAGAGGCGCTCTCACTAACCAGCAGGATAGGTATACAAGCAGGGTTCAACCGAAGTGCGGGGTCTAACCACTAACCGGTGTTCACCAGAGCTCCTGATGGTGGAGATTGGTTTTGCTGCATGTTAGTACCAGGTCGTGGTCCTCAGGATCACCCCACCTGGAGGTGAGCAAGCCAGGATCCAGAAGCAGATTAGGATCAAGCAGAAGCTTAGTCAGTAAACAACCCAAAGGTCGGTAACAAGTGGTTGCAGGTAGGGATCAAGCGTAAGCAAAGTTGAGGAACAAGTCAAAGGTTGGTAGTGAAGATAAGGATGGCAGCAAGAGTGACAAGAGCGAGATATGGGCTGCAGAAAGCACAATAATCTGGAAAACAGGAAGTGCAAAGGCGTGGCTTAAATAGGAAGTTCATGGGAGGAGCAAAGAGTTCAAGGTTCACCAGAAACAAGACACAAGGCAAGCTTGTCTTAGTATTCAGACAGGGAGCTGTCCAGCATCTCAGGTGGATCAGCAATAAGAGATATTGACAGACACAGCAGAAGTTGCAGGTTCAGATCCAGGTCCTGACAGTGATATACTGGCCACCACTGTAAGGGCTGAATTTTCCCACTGACCCCCAATGAATTGGTTTTAGCAGGAGTTCTCTGAGACCTGAAAATGATTTAAAGGGTTTTTATTGGGGTAAAAAGTTTGAGAAAGGTTGGTTTACAGCTTTTCCAGGTAGTGCTTCCATATTGAGCACCAGGCTTTCTGCAAGTAATGATGAATTGCTGTTGAAAGGGAAAATTGTATCATGCCCACATCCCTAATAATTTTTTGTCCAGGCTTTCTGCAGGCTACTGATCTGCCATAAGCTGTCTGATAGATAAGCCCAATCTTCTACCGCTGTTAACGATCATTCGTTATGGGAGCAGTGTCGGGTGCCTTTCTTGCAATTTTTTGCCAATTACTGGCATGCAAATTCTAAGAACATGGATTCCTCTTAATAAGTGATATATTCTCATGTGTGATGGGAAAGTGAACATTATGACCAACGCTTTAATATTCCCACTTCTACATTTCTGTTTTTTAATGCGTGGGCACTCTTCTGCTTGTGTACTGTATGGAGCATTTTTGTATTAGCAGGTTTGTTTTTTTACTTTTAATGCTGCTCAGAATATGTTTCGACTGATATAATTGTAAAAGTGACTTGGGTACTTGTATCCTTTTAGGTATTAAATACAATGTGACCATTGATGAGCGTAGATACACCCCCCGTGCTGTGATTGATGACATCGGAGGAGATAAACACTTCATTGAAACCATCAGAGCCAAAAGTGGGCACAATCAGTGCCAGCAGCTCAATTTCCACGTTCTGGTGGGTATCTTTTTTTTAAATTAATTAACTCACATCAGTCAACATTTTTCCATTACAATACATTTACACGGCTGTCTGGAGATATCATAGCTAAGGCAGTTGCCTGAAGCCTCGTACACACGACCAGTTTTCTCGGCAAGAACCAGAAAGAAAATTGCTGGCAGAGCTTTCTTGCCGAGAAAACCGGCTGTGTGTACGAGGCTTTCAGGTTTCTCGTCAAGAAAACTCGCCAGAATCTCAACGAGAAAAATAGAGAACCTGCACTCTATTTTCTCGTCGGGATTCTCGTCGGCCTGTTTCCCCGACGAGAAACCCGAGAGTGTGTACACTTACCTGTCGCCGTGGAAACCCGCGCATGCTCGAAATGACTTTGACGCATGCGCGGTAGCTTCCTAGGCATAGGTAGGGTGTAGCAAGATGGCGGCGACGGCATCGAATGTGACGAGCGCACGCTCGTCGTAGTCGATGACGTCACCGCGTTCCTTCCATTCAAAAAAACGGCGGTTATTTTGAATCGAGTGTGTGTACACTCGGCCGGGACAAGATTCTTGTCAAGAATCTCGTCAGGGAAAAACAACGGGTTTTTTCCTGACGAGATTCTTGGTCGTGTGTACGAGGCTTTAGTCTACAGGAAGACCTGTTTAGTGGACCTCACCTATACTTGGGATAAGGTTTCAGGTTTGTACACATCTCAGTTTGTAGGTTAAGTTCTATGAACGGTTTCTGCATTTGCTTATGTCTCATTAATCCTTTCTGTTGATATTAGTACTACACCACCAGAGAAATTGTAGAATTTATTTTAGGTGCTCCAAACCCTGAGCAAGCCTAAATCCTTAACATAAAATTGGTGTGATATCCCTTTAAATATATAAACTAATAATACACTGTGATTAATTAAATGAACATATAAAAAAAATCAGTGCTCAATAAATATGATCAAAATAAAACCAGATGGCAAATAATACAAAGTGCAAGTTTCCCTAAAGGCGGGGACCTGAAGAAAGCCTGTGGTGCATGTGCCCCTGGAGTGGCAGTCCAGGGGTGCCTTAATCTCACTATGAGTGAGGGTCACTTTGAGTTATGGCACCAAGGTCACTGCACCACCACACTTTTTTTTTACACCTGCCTCTTGGGCCGAGCCTCTTGGGTAGGACCCAGGGGCGGATCCAGAGTCTAGTCTCGGGAGGGGCACTACCAGAAAATTTTGCGGGCAATTTGTCGGGGCAATGGCTGGTGTTGGTGCTTCAATCATCACGGCGCCATGGTTGATATGGTGTCAGGATGATTGAAGCGCATTATTTATATTATTACATTGTAATATAAAAATTAAATAGTTCAACTCACCACAATGCAGAATCAGTGGGAGCCCTGAGCGTGTCACTTGCCACCGTTGCCTGCCACCAGATGCGGATTGTCACTTGCCAATGTCACTTGCCACATCCCCTGCCACCAGATGTGGCTTGTCATTTGCCAATGTCGCCTGCCACAAGATGCGGATTGTCACTTGCCAGTGGCTGTGTCCCAGAGTGAGGGCGGGCAGGGAGAGATGATGTCAGAAAGCCACTACCCATGAGAATATGCAACCAAAGTGATGTTGCATTGCGGCCATCTTGGTACACCCGCACTTGTCCACAGTAAGCCTAGGGTTAGAAGTCGGCAAGCGAACATCTTTATACACCCACCGGAGTCTTGCTTTTCAAAGTTATTTATAACAGTAAACTTAGCTTTACTAAACCAGAGGATTTTTTTATTCCTGGCTGAAAAGCCAGCCATTGTTTAACACAATAGCACCTTTGCCCCTTCTCCACTTTCCTTTCCCCCACTTTTATTTGTGTGTTTGTCGTGTTTTGTCACTTCCTCTTTTTTTTTGGTTGGATATACACTTTGTTTCATGTTTGACTAGGATGTAGGCCCTGAAAGTCTTGAGGGGGTGGACACGGCCTTCTGGCTTGGTTCACCCTCTCTCATGGGGTCTCCCTTCAGGGGAGCCCCACCTATTACTTGGGTGGGTCTGTTTCAGCAGACTTCCCAGAGAATGGGGTCTGTCTGGTTTTGGCCAGAGGGACCATGAGAAGTACCCCAGTCCCCGTCTGGTGCCTAACTCCCTGGGGGATCAGGGCAAGTGTCCCTTCTTTTCGGAGGAGTACACCCTGTGCACGTTTTGTGTTTCACTTTTTGGTGTGCACTTTTTTTTTTGCACCGGGCTTTAAAAAAAAAAAGAAAGGAAAACCTGGTTATTCCTGCCAGGGCCGCCATCAGGAATTTTGGGGCCCCTTACACAGCTTCACGCATGGGCCCCCTGGAGCAGAGAACCGGGGGGGGGTGCTGCTGCTGCAAATTGAGAAGCGGGGGGGGTGCCACGAATTATTGAGGTCGGGGGGTTGCTATCCAGGCCCCTGGGGACCTCTGGGCCCCTTACAAAAAATAAACAAATATTTTTTTTTTTTTAAATAATAAAATAAAATAAAGGGCCCCTTACAAAAAAAAAGTGGGGGTTGCCATCCGGGCCCCTGGGAACCTCCGGGCTTCTGGGCCCCTTACATAGAAAAAAATAAAAATTAAAAAGGGGGGTTGCCATCTGGGCCCCTGGGGACATCCGGGCCTCTGGGGACCTCTGGGCCCCTTACAAAAAAAATAAAAAATAAATAAATAAATAAATAAATAAATTAAATTTTATTTTTTTTTATAAAAAAAATAAAAAAGGGGGGGGGTTGCCACCCGGGGCCCTGGGGAGGGCCCCTTACAAAAAAAAAGGGGGGTTGCAACCCGGGCCCCTGGGGACCTCCGGGCCCCTACAGGTGTACTGCCTGTACCCCCCTGATGGTGGTCCTGATTCCTGCACATATGGGGGTTACCCCAAATTACGTATGTTGCACTCAGGATTTTTGTGATCGTTTAAATAGGAGGCTGTCCTCCTCAGTTTATTTTGTATTTCTTTTTGTTGTTTTTGTCTCTTATGCCCCAATTCTAGCCCCTGCGTGGGCAATATAGGTGCCTTTGACATTGTTGTATGTTTAACACTACTTCTGCAATAAAAACTTATTGAACCAGAAAGATACAATAAAAATTATATTTACAAATAAAAACAAATAAAAAAAAGTGCAAGTCCCATTTAACATATGAATCAAAGTTCTCAAATAAAGCCGCATCGCTGATATAGGACAAACAGTAAAATGACACACTCCGCACCCCTGTTGGCTTCCAAGGATTCCACCATAACAGTGCTGAAGCCTCTTACCAGCTGTGTGGGATCTCTAGGTGGTAAGAGATCAAATGTCACTTTTAAAAAAAGTGGTAGCCCAGGTCTCCAAAACCTCCCCTGCTCGAGTCCTCACAGCCAGAAACTGCACAAGGTATGAAAAAAACACAGGAAATATCCATAGGGTAAAACTGTATGTGCCAATATAATTTATTCACACACACAGTGCACTCAAATAACAGAGAGACAAGGCCTCAGTTCCCGAAAAAAAGCCGCCATCAATCCTCTGGCCCACGTGATGACTCCACGGACCAGGACCTACCCAACGCGTTTCGTCAGTAAGCAGACATCGTCAAGGGAAGAGCGCTGAATCCAAGCCTAAATCCTTGGCCCTCTCAGCTCAGCTATTCCTAGCATTTCTTATTTCCCCTAATATCTTACCCCCTATCTAAATGTTCTTTAATGTTCTTTAATCTTTCTACCACCCCTAGGATACAATAGTCTCTGGCATACGTGGACATATCCCCAAGTTTTCTCCCTTCAAACATGCTGCAGGTGCACAAAAATAATTGTTGATGTGCCAGAAACATAGGGGATTGATTTGCTAAAACTGGACAGTGCAAAATCTGATGCAGCTGTGCATAGTAGCCAATCAGCTTCCAGGTTCTTTTCTCAAAATGTAACTGAACAAGCTGAAGTTAGAAGATGATTGGCTTCCATGCAGAGCTGCACTAGATTCTGAGTGCACAAGTTTTAGTAAATTCCCCCCCCCCCCCCCATAGTGTTCCTATCTTCCTTTTTGACATGACAACACAGTTCTGAATTCCAAAGCACGTGGTGTAAGCCATAGGTGTGCGCAGCCTATTACATTAGGGTGTGCACCCCAAAGCTCAAACACACGTGTGTGTGTGTATATATATATATATATATAGCAGTAGGGCAATGGACAGTGTCAGTAGAATAGTTGATGGTGTCAGTGGGCAGGGACTGTTGTCAGTAGTTTATTTTTATTATTTTTTATTATTACTTTTCTCAATTTTATTTTTTTTATTATTTTTTACAATATAATTTTACAATAATTTTTTAATTATTTTCTTTGACAATTTTTTAGGAGCACCATTGAGGGGCTTTGGTGAGATATCAGGGGCCTAAACCGACCCCTGATATCTCCCTTTTGAGACAAAGAAAGGGGCTGAGGACAGAAATTCCCGAGTCCCTTTCTCTGCAGCCAAGCAGCAGGGGGAATCTGTGCAGCACAGGGCGATTAGTGTGTGCCTGGGCACACCTGGCACACCCTGTGCGCACGCCTTTGGTGTAAGCCCTGCCTACACAGTTTCTGATTCATTACAAAGAACACAGACCTCTCCTTATATCTTCTTTCTTTCCTTATCTCAGCAACTCCTGTTTGTGCACGGGAAGAGAGCACAGAAAGTTATGAGCTTCCAACCAGAATTTTTGCTCTATTGGAACAGATTTAGCAAAGCACCTTTAATGGTATATTTGACAGTCAGACCAAAGTCAGCAAATAGCAAGTTCATTGTTAGGGTTTCCATAACCTCAAAAACGAAAGTATCATGTGAACTGCTGGACCCATACTTACCTTATCGGACCAAGATTTATCAGGCCAATAGCTTTGTCTACAATAATTAACCCCTAAAAATACATATGCCCCGACACATACAGTGCCTTGAAAAAGTATTCATACCCCTTGAAGTTTTCCACATTTTGTCATGTTACAACCAAAAATGTAAATGTATTTTATTGGGATTTTATGTGACACAAAAACACAAAGTGGCACATAATTGTGAATTGGAAGGAAAATGATAAATGGTTTTCAATTTTTATAACAAATAAATATGTGAAAAGTGTGGGGGTGCATTTGTATTCAGCCCCCTTTACTCCGATACCCCTAACTAAAATCTAGTGGAACCAATCGCCTTCAGAAGTCACCTAATTAGTAAATAGAGTCCACCTGTGTGTAATTTAATCTTAGTATAAATACAGCAGTTCTGTGAAGCCTTCAAAGGTTTGTTAGAGAACCTAAGTGAACAAACAGCATCATGAAGGCCAAGGAACACACCAGACAGGTCAGGGATAAAGTTGTGGAGAAGTATAAAGCAGGGTTAGGTTATAAAAAATATCCCAAGCTTTGAACATCTCACAGAGCTCTGTTCAATCCATCATCCGAAAATGGAAAGAAAGAGTATGGCACAACTGCAAACCTACCAAGACATGACCGTCCACCTAAACTGACCAGGCCGGGCAAGGAGAGCATTCATCAGAGAAGCAGCCAAGAGGCCCATGGTAACTCTGGAGGAGCTGCAGAGATCCACAGCTCAGGTGGGAGAATCATCACCAAAACTACATGCTCAAACAGCTCACTTTAATTCCCATTGTAGGGATGTATCAATGCAAAAAAGCCCTATGCCTTACCTGCTCCCATGTCACCCATGGCCAAAAAACCTTCAAGGCCAACAGTAAGACCTTCAATCTCAGCTCTTTCTACAACTGCTCTACCACGTATGTAGTGTACTGTATTTCCTGTCCATGTGGCCTACTATACATAGGCAGAACTATCAGAGCTCTACGGACCAGATTTGGAGAACACCGCCGTGCAGTCCAAAAGAACAATCCCAAATACAGCGTGGCACGTCACTTTGCAACACACCACCACCAAGATACCAGCGCCCTTCAGGTTTGGGTTATCGAGGCAATACCAGAAACCCCAACTGCCATAGAAAGATTCCAACGCCTTTGTAGACAAGAAACTTATTGGATTTTTTCTTTAAATACCATGTCACCCAATGGCCTCAATGAAGAAATCGAAACCAACAACATAATCTAATATTCCTATATTACCACCATTCTATTAATCGCTTTTCTCCATCTGTGCGATTTCTTGTGCGTTCTTACTCATATATCATTTTATTCGATCTTCTCATATATATATTTTTTATGATGATTCTTTAATTTATTCTTTCTATTTTATTGTATTTGATTCGATTTTATTCAGATTTGATTATCATCCTATTTTTTATGATACATAATTTTTATAATAAGCTTTCATTTCCAAATCACTTTTAATATTTCTCTGTGCTGCTCGTCCATCCCACGTACTAGTGCTTTCATCTGTCGGAGATTTGTGTGCATGCATGTGTATGCACACGTGTATATGTGTATACGTGTATATGTGTGTATGTGTGTGCGTTTACTCACAACTCTCATATATGCTTGGTCATATGTGCATGTATGCACCTTGTGTTGCCCTCATAGATCTGTTACCATTCATGCTGCCTTGCATCTGTGGTATATCCTTTATACCAATAATTATGTACACCCCCCCCCCCTTTTTTTGGTAATAAGCTTTGACTTGTTATATTATACTTCTCCATGTGCAATTTACATATGTTTTTTATATATATTTATATATTATTATATCATCCATTCATTTTTATATATATATATATATATGGATGTTCCCTTCCAGATGTGTGTGTATGTGTATATATATATGTGTGAATATATACACATGCATGTGTATTTTCTATACTATGAATCATACTTCTGTACTACTTCTACACATGATAGCAAGCCTTTATCATTCATTCACTGACCCATCTCTTCCGCTTCCCCATCTTGTCCTCTTTGCTTCTTCCCCCCCCCCCCCCATTTTTGTTTTTCATTATTATTGTCCATTTATTTTTATTTTTATTTTTATTTTTATTTTTATTTATATTTATATTTATTTTTATTTTTCATTATTACTTTTTCATTATCATTCTTCATTATTATTATATTTTTTTTTTTTTTTTTTACCCCCCAACCCCCCCCCCTCCTTTTTTTACCACCCCTTTCCCTTTCCTTCCCTTGTCCACATTAATATGTTCCCATCTCCTACATGTTGCACCCATTTGTTCTCATGCCATACATAGCTTGTTCTCATACCCTCCAACTAATTTAATATTTAATTAAATAATTTTTTCCCCTATAATTCCAATATAATTATTTCCACATACGTTCCCCTTTATAGTGCTGCTCCTTTTTTTCTCTCTCTCCTATGTACTAATACCATCTATGTATTTATATCCTTTATGATTTTAAATTCCACATTAGAGTTGTTCACCACCATATAAACATTGTATCTTTATTTCATATTATAATCCCTTGTCATCCATTTTCCTTTTCTCCTCGCCCCCCTGCACCCCCCTAAAAATTCCGTGTCATCATCTCCCTTACATCTTGCTTCCAACCAATCACCATGCTGATTTACTTCCACTAGTATGATTTCAACCAATCACGCCACGTCTCTCTACTATATCACACCCACCTATGATAATGCCTTCTATGGATCTGATGAAACAGCGGATGCTGTGAAACGCGTCATCCTATTGGTCCGTTCTATCCACACGTCACTTCCGGTCCGACGGCACGCTGCGCTCCACGCTGAAGCGCACGCTGAAGTCCTCGCTGAACTGCAGCTTCCTGGTTATCCCATGTCTACCCTGATGACACAGGGCGCATCACTACATCTGCAGCTTGGATACCTGGTTGTTCTTGACTTCCCTTGCTGACACCGCAACCTGCCTTCCTGCCTTCAGCCATCTTCAGCTACACCTCTCTCCATCTGGAACCAACATCTCCCCTGAGGACCGCCTTAGATGACTCCGGACCACCTTTAACTCCTTACATGCCTGTATTATTCCTGTATCCTGTGAGTAGCCATTTGGCTGTTTTTATACAATTTGCTAATTAAAGCCTGTTTTACTGCACTTAGATTGGCGCACCTTCCTTTCCTCAGGTGGGAGAATCTGTCCACAGGACAACTATTAGTCGTGCTTCTCCACAAATCTGCCCTTTATGGAAGAGTGACAAGAAGAAAGACATTGGTGAAAGAAAGTCATAAGAAGTCCTGTTTGTAGTTTGTGAGAAGCCATGTGGGGGACACAGCAATCATGTGGGGGACACAGCAATCATGGAAGAAGGTGCTCTGGTCAGATGAGAAAAAAATTGAACTTTTAGGCCTAAAAGCAAAAACGCTATGTGTGGGGGAAAACTAACACTGCACATCACTCTGAACACACCATCCCCACTGTGAAACATGGTGGTGGCAGCATCATGTGATGGGGATGCTTTTCTTCAGCAGGGACAGGGAAGCTGGTCAGAGTTGATGGGAAGATGGATGGAGCCAAATACAGGGCAATCTTAGAAGAAAACCTGTAAAGCCCTGTACACACGATCGGATATCCTATGGATTCTAATCCGATGTTTTTTTCCATCGGAAATCCGATGAAACTGTCTTCCATCAGTCTTGCCCACACACCATCAGTCAAAAAACAGACCGTTTTTTTCAACGCGGTGACGTAAAACACGCCGATGAGCCGAGAAAAATTAAGTTCAATGCTTCTGAGCATGCGTCGGCTTGATTCTGAGCATGCGTGGGTTTTTTATCCGATGGATTTCCACACAGACGATCGGATTTTGCTATCGTTTTTTTTCCCATCGGATAAATGTAAAACATGTTCTATTTTTTCTCACCGATGGAAAAAAGACAGATGGGGCCCATACACAATCGGTTCGTCCGATGAAAACAGTCCATCGGACTGTTTTCATCTGTAAAACCGATCGTGTGTACACGGCTTTAAAGTCTGCAAAAGACTTGAGACCGGGGCGGATGTTCATCTTCCAGCAGGACAACGACCCGAAACATACAGCCAGAGCTACAATGGAATGGTTTAGATCAAAACATATTCATGTGTTAGAATGGCCCAGTCACAGTCCAGACCTAAATCCCATTGAGAATCTGTGGCATGACTTGAAAATTGCTGATCACAGACGCTCTCCATCCAATCTGACAGAACTTGAGATATTTTACAAAGAAGAATGGGCAGAAATGTCCCTCTCTAGATGTGCAAAGCTGGTAGAGACACCCCCAAAAAGACTGTAATTGTAGAGAAAGGGGGTTCTACAAAGTATTGACTCCGGGGGGCGCCATACAAATGCCCCCCCCACACTTTTCACAGATTTATTTGTAAAAATATGTGGAAAACCATTTATCATTTTTCTTCCACTTCACAATTATGTAGCACTTTGTGTTGGTCCATCACATAAAATCCCAAATACATTTATGTTTCTGGTTGTAACATGACAAAATTTGGAAAATGTCAAGGGATATGAATACTTTTTCAAGGCACTGTATGTCATAGGGTCATCACCACTTAAGACTTTCTCTGAGTTCAGTATCTCCATCCAAATTATGGATTCATATATCTTCAAATGTTCTTAAATCACAGATCTAGGTAATTTCAAGATACAATAACTCCTTTTGTGGATGTGCACATCCATATATGTCTATGTTATAACCTGGACGTCAGAAGGCAGGGACAGGGGTGATCTGATGTCACACACTGCACAGCATAGAGCGGAGAGCTGAGTGTAATCTGAGACCTGAGTGGAGGGAATGGACACACCCCCCTCTACCTAATCCCATAGGAAAGCATGCACAGCTGAGGCTGTCAATCACAGGCCGTGTGCTGTAGCTCCCTATCCTCCTGGTTTCTTTTGAGTTGGCATAAACTGTCAGAAGTGTCTCATGCTGATAGCAGAGGAAGGAGACAGGAGACAGAAGTCACATTTGGTGCTTTGGATTGAGGCAAGAACACTATAGAAGGATATTCTTTGTTCATTTTTCATTTTAGAGGTTTGCAACCACTTAGAGCAGTGGCTCTCAACCTGGGGGTCGAATTACAATTTGCCAGGGGTCACCGAATTCTGGGCTGTTCCTGAAGCCTGCATCGCTCTCCCAGCCTTTTTGCGGCCGTCCAGTAGGGCTGTCCCTGGAGCCTGTGGCCTCCCACTCTGCCTCTTTGCAGCCACCCATTCAGTTCACGGCATGGCTGGGGGCAGAGACTAGAGGTCAGCTGACTGGTGAGGAATGTGAAGTGGGAGGGGCTGGAGGAGACCCTATCTCCTGATTTCGGCATAGGTGTCACTGCTACCGAGACACCACATAGCTGGAGACACAGTGAGTAACACTACCAGGCTGTGATTAGAGTTGCCATTAAAAGTCCCCACTACAGTTCTCAGATCAGCAAATGACCTTGATCAAGAGCACCTAAGTTGGCTGATCAGAACTCCCCCCAGCATTGCCACTGATTTCATCATCCCCCCACACCAAGGAGTAAGAGAAGGAATACAAATAGAGAATACATGGAAGGGAGAGGAAAAGAGGGGGAGGGGGCAAAGAAAAAGGGAGAGAAAGAATAAAGCCCTGTACACACGCTCGGTTTTCCCGGTGGTAAAAAGTCGACCGGGAAAACCGAGGGGAAGCTGAGAACCCAGCAGGGAAACTGCCATGAGAGCTTTGGCCGGGCCGTGTGTATGCTCCATCGGCACTGCCTCGCAGTGTTTCCCATTGGAAAGTATTAGTAAATCTGGCGGGGGAAAAAAAAAACGTCGGGAATCCCGACGGGAAAATAGAGAGCAGGTTCTCTTTTTTTTCCCAAGCAGTTTTCCTGACAGAAAAATTGCTAGGGAGCATACACACGACCGGTTTTCTCGGCCAAACGCTCTCATGGCAGGTTTCCTGCCGGGAAAATCGGTCGTGTGTACGAGGCTTAAGAGAAAGAAAAAGAAAGACGGCTACAGAGAGGGATGGGGGGAAAAAAACAAGAAATTAGGATAGAGAGAGATAAAAGGGAAAGAAAGGAGAACAAAGAGGAAGAGGGGAACATCCTAAAATGTACTATAAGGGGTTTTAATACTGTACCAGTGGAAGGGACTCTGGGAGCGCTAAATGTCCGTGGGTTAGAGGTGCAAATAATTTGCCTTGCCTTTGGTGCTGACCAACCACGTTACGAAAATAATTTTACTGTTAGGGGTCCCCAGAACTTGGGAAATTTTATCAAGGGGTCACGGCAGTAGAAAGGTTGAGAATCACTGACTTAGACGATGGCTTAAGATAGCGTATTACATTTGGAGTAAGATATGATATTTCCTTATTTATACTGTATGTATGTTCCTTCTCCTTCCTAGGACACAGCAGACTACGTGAAGCCAATCACCTTTTCATTGGAGTACGAGTTGGCATTTCCTGACCAGGGACCAGTACTAGAGGAAGGATGGCCATTATCTCTCAAAGCATCTGTAAGTGCCGAACAAAATAACGAATGTGCTGAAAGGAAACCATTTATTTATAGGTCTGAATCCAAAAGAACTCACATTTTTGGGAATATGTTTAACTATGTCTTCTAAACAGTGTTTCTCGGTGGGGGCAGCGAGGTGCAGAGACCGTAATTCACACAGGGGGGGGGGGTGCAATAGAGCTTGTATTGAGGGAGTACAGCAACAGTTCAAAATAAGCCCGGCGGGACAGCCACCCAGCCAGACACTCTCACCTTTCAGTAGAGTAACAAAGGTAGATTCCAGATGGAATCACAGTGTCTGTAGAAAGGGGACACAATGCGGCCGTCTGGTCCTGTAGGGAGTCGATAAGGAGATGAGGTCCTATGCTTACCCTTTCCTGGAACCTTTTCCTGGCACTTATACTGTTCCTCACAGATGAGGTACCGGTCACTACTCAGTCCACTCAGCAAAGCATGCCAAAACCTGGGAGCCAGGGTCTTAAAAAGGCTCTGCCTGACCCAAGATGGCCCCTTGAGTCACATGGGGTGTCAGCATCCAATAGGATAGCTTCTCCAGTGACCCAAGAAACCATAGAGGAACTTCGTCCCGCTTGACTTCCTCTCGAGCAACAGTACCACAACGGCTGAGCGCCACCTGCTGTGGAGAAAATAGACTGCACCTGCCTACACATTGATCAGATGCCGGAGTTTGCGGACCCTGGAAGAAGAGGGGTTAAGATGGACGCTCGGTACTAGCGAGGAAATCAGGGACATCGCGGGCTTCTACTGCAGGTAAGTGACACATAATGGACTACTATGCGATGCATACAGGGCCGTTTGAAGGAAGAATTTGGGGGCCCCAAGCAACACCAGGAGCGGGGGGGGCTACCGCGGGACAACAAGTACACCTAGTTGTTGAGCGGGGGGGACATTGACGCCGTTCGTGGGAGGGGGGGCACGTTCGCGGGAGGAGGGGGGCGTTACAGTGGATATGCGGGGGGGGGGATGTCTTGCCTCTTCAAGTCCTCTAGCTCCTCTTTCTGCTGTGCTGCCCTCTCTGCTGCCCTCTGCTGGGGCCCCAGGACAAGTCGGGGCCCCAAGCAGCTGCTTGGTTTGCCTGTCCTGTTCCGACGCCCCTGGATGCATAGTAGCCCATTATGCTTTACTTTTGCAGGGTAACAAAGAGGAAATAAACCCATCAGGGTTTACTTCCTCTTTAAACGATATTTGTCAAGAATCGTCAAGTTTTTGATGGTTAATTTATTATCGAATGTCCTGTGAGAATTTTCCTACGAAAATCTACTGTTGTATGGCTAGCTTAAAGTGGGAGTAGTCTCCCATGTATGAACTTTACCTATAGGTAAGCCTATATTAAGTCTTACCTATAGGTACTGTAAAAATCTCCTAAACGTGCGTCGTTTAGTAGATATTTACTGTAATGCAGCCGGTGAGGTCACCGGCGCATGCGCTCTGAAGGAACGAAATACCCAGACTCCGGCCACTCACAAGGCCGGAGTCCGCAAACCCAGACGGAAGACCGGCTGATGATGGAAGCCCCTTCAGCGGTGACAGCCAGGGGAGGGCTGGGCCAGGGGGCAGGGTGGAAATTGCCTCCCAGGCTGCCCTAACTTATGTTGAAAATGGCCGGCAGCCGCTGCCCGCTACCATTTTCTTTTTTATTCTGGTCTAGGAAGTCGGGCCGGGGGCACGGGCATGGCGGCCGACCACTAGCTGTTGCATCCTGGGAGTTGTAGTCCGTGCTCAAGCTTCCAATGGGTGGAAAACACAGCAGCGCAGAGGAAACTACAACTCCCTGGGACCGGAGTCTTGGAAGCAGGCAGATTCAGGGCGTGCCAGGGAGTCGGGACGCAGGGCTGCAGGGCTGGGCGCTGGCTGCAACTTGACCCCAGGATCAGGAGCGTTACCCCCCCAGGAAACCGTGACGTGCAAGGACCTGCTGAGCTGAGATCGCTGAGGTGAGAGACCCTGACACCCCTAGCTGACCCCCCAATCTCCCCCACCATACACCCCATGAAACCTGCCCCAGTGATCAGGCTTCATTGATGGGCACTGGAGTTGGCTGCACTGATAAGCACTGGTGAGGCAGCATTGAAAAACCAGGTGGGCCATGGATGGTGAGCTGATTCGGCGGTTCAGTGGGCCACTTGACTGGACTTGCTCCCCAGGCCCAAGGCTACCATCCCTCCGCTGGTGACAGCGTGCCGTTTGAGGGCTTCATACTAGCGATGCATACTAGCACATTATGACTTTGCCTTGCAGGGTTAAAAAAAGAAAAAAAATCCTGCGGTTTACTACCGCTTTAATTCTGCACTGCTCTATCCAATACTAATGATGTATAGCATCGCATACAATGATGTCATCTCTTGGCTGAGCACTCATGTTCTGAGCCATTCTGCCAAATACGCTCTTTCAGCCATAGGCATCAGGGAGTGGTTAGCAGGCTCTGGGAAGGTACCTCACATTCTCCATTACAATGCCAATTTGCATAATATGTCTCTGTGTTTTGTGTGTTTTGAAAATGTTTTAAGGGTCATCCCACCGAAAACTGATCATTTAATTACGGATTAATGCCGGCTGAGAAAAGGAATCGCCATTTAACCACTTCAGCCCCGGACCATTTCGCTGGTCAAAGACCAGCCCACGTTTTGCGATTCGGCACTGCGTCCCTTTAACTGACAATTCCGCGGTCGTGCGACGTGGCTCCCCAACAAAATTGACGTCCTTTTTTTCCCACAAATAGAGCTTTCTTTTGGTGGTATTTGATCACCTCTGCGGTTTTTATTTTTTGCGCCATAAACAAAAATAGAGCGACAATTTTGAAAAAAATTCAATATTTTTTACTGTTTGCTATAATAAATATCCCCAAAAAATATATAAAAAAACATTTTTTTACCTCAGTTTAGGCCGATACGTATTCTTCTAAATATTTTTGGTAAAAAAAAAAAATCGCAATAAGCGATTATTGATTGGTTTGCGCAAAAGTTATAGCGTCTACAAAATAGGGGATAGTTTTATGGCATTTTTATTAATATTTTTTTTTTACTAGTAATGGCGGCGATCAGAGATTTTTATCGTGACTGCGACATTATGGCGGACACATCGGACTCTTTTGACACCATTTTGGGACCATTGTCATTTTCACAGCGATCAGTGCTATAAAAATGCACTGATTACTGTGAAAATGACACTGGCAGTCAAGGGGTTAACCACTAGGGGGCGCTGTAGGGGCTAAGTGTGCCCTAGTGAGTGATTCTTACTGTAGGGGGGATGGGCTGTGTGTGACATAAAACTGATCTCCGCTCCCGATTACACGGAGCGGAGATCAGTGTCATTGTCACTAGGCAGAGTGGGGAGATGTTTGTTTACATTAGCATCTCTCCGCTTTATCTCTCCGTGTGAGAGTGATGGTGCAGCTAAGATAGCAACAAAAAAGGTTCCAAACTGAAGATGCAGGTGCTGCTCCTTGCAGGAATGCCAAAGCACCTGGCTACTGCTGTCCCAAACTAGAGATATGGGGTTGCTTCTAGCTGCTTTGCACTGGTTCTAAGCTGTCCCCTGGTCCTGGACATGTAGAGTATTGCAGACTTACTGTTCCCTCTGTACAGACTTTGGGTACGTTAAAAAGAAAGTTACTCACTCTGTCCCTTTAAGTGGTTCCTGGAATCCAAGTGGCTGCTGTATGGGCACGCTGCTATACATGCTGGGTCTTGCTTTCAGGATGGCTTCAGCTAAGTCTACCTGAGGCTGGTAAAGTGAGGCTTCCAGCTGCTCCTTCTCTCTTCCTCTCACTTTCCTTCTCCTGTCCTTCCTCCTGCTCAGGGGCAGAGCCCCCCAGCACAGGGGTCCCCTCCAGACAACTGGACCTGTACTCTTTACCCTTGACTGCCAGGCTTCTGACTATTTATGGGTTGTTCGCCCACCTACTGAGCTTATTTATATGTTGTTCCCCCACCTACTGAGCCTATTTATGGGTTGTTCCCCCCACCTACTGAGCCTATTTATGGGTTGTTCCCCCACCTACTGAGCCTATTTATGGGTTGTTTCCCAACCTACTGAGCCTATTTATGGGTTGTTTCCCAACCTACTGAGCCTATTTATGGGTTGTTTCCCCACCTACTGTGCCTATTTATGGGTTGTTTCCCCACCTACTGAGCCTATTTATGGGTTGTTCCCCCACCTACTGAGCCTATTTATGGGTTGTTCCCCCACCTACTGAGCCTATTTATGGGTTGTTTCCCAACCTACTGAGCCTATTTATGGGTTGTTCCCCCACCTACTGAGCCTATTTATGGGTTGTTCCCCCACCTACTGAGCCTATTTATGGGTTGTCTCCCCACCTACTGAGCCTATTTATGGGTTGTTTCCCCACCTACTGAGCCTATTTATGGGTTGTTCCCCCACCTACAGAGCCTATTTATGGGTTATTTCCCCACATACTAAGCCTATTTATTGGTCATTCCCCCCACCTACTGAGCCTATTTATGGGTTATTTCCCCACATACTAAGCCTATTTATTGGTCATTCCCCCACCAACTAAGTCTTTTTATGGGTTGTTCCCCCACCTACTGAGCCTATTTATAGGTAGTTCCCCCCACCTACTGAGCCTATTTATGGGTTGTTCCCCCCACCTACTGAGCCTATTTATGGGTTGTTCCCCCACCTACTGAGCCTATTTATGGGTTGTTCCCCCCACCTACTGAGCCTATTTATGGGTTGTTCCCCCACCTACTGAGCCTATTTATGGGCTGTTCCCCCCACCTACTGAGCCTATTTATGGGTTGTTCCCCCACCTACTGAGCCTATTTATGGGTTGTTCCCCACCTACTGAGCCTATTTATGGGTTGTTTCCCCACCTACTGAGCCTATTTATGGGTTGTTCCCCCACCTACTGAGCCTATTTATGGTTTGTTCCCCCCACCTACTGAGCCTATTTATGGGTTGTTCCCCCACCTACTGAGCCTATTTATGGGTTGTTTCCCCACCTACTGAGCCTATTTATGGGTTGTTCCCCGCACCTACTGAGCCTATTTATGGGTTGTTCCCCCACCTACTGAGCCTATTTATGGTTTGTTCCCCCCACCTACTGAGCCTATTTATGGGTTGTTCCCCCACCTACTGAGCCTATTTATGGGTTGTTCCCCCACCTACTGAGCCTATTTATGGGTTGTTTCCCCACCTACTGAGCCTATTTATGGGTTGTTCCCCCACCTACTGAGCCTATTTATGGGTTGTTCCCCACCTACTGAGCCTATTTATGGGTTGTTTCCCCACCTACTGAGCCTATTTATGGGTTGTTACCCCCACCTACTGAGCCTATTTATGGGTCGTTCCCCCCCCCCTCACCTACTGAGCCTATTTATGGGTCTTCCCCAACCTACTGAGCCTATTTATGGGTTATTTCCCAACCTACTGAGCCTATTTATGGGTTGTCCCCCACCTACTGAGCCTATTTATGGGTTGTTCCCCCACCAACTAAGTCTTTTTATGGGTAGTTTCCACCACCTACCGAGCCTATTTATTGGTTGTTCCCCCACCTACTGAGCCTATTTATGGGTTGTTTCCCCACCTACAGAGCCTATTTATGGGTTGTTCCCCACCTACAGAGCCTATTTATGGGTTATTTCCCACATACTAAGCCTATTTATTGGTCATTCCCCCACCAACTAAGTCTTTTTATGGGTTTTTCCCCACCTACTGAGCCTATTTATAGGTAGTTCCCCCCACCTACTGAGCCTATTTATAGGTAGTTCCCCCCACCTACTGAGCCTATATATTGGTTGTTCCCCCACCTACTGAGCCTATTTATAGGTTTTTCCCCCACCTACTGAGCCTATTTATGGGTTGTTCCCCCACCTACTGAGCCTATTTATGGGTCGTTCCCCCCTCCTACTGAGCCTATTTATGAGTTATTTCCCACCTACTGAGCCTATTTATGGGTTGTTCCCCCACCTACTGAGCCTATTTATGGGTTGTTCCCCCACCTACTGAGCCTATTTATGGGTTGTTTCCCCACCTACTGAGCCTATTTATGGGTTGTTCCCCCACCTACTGAGCCTATTTATGGGTTGTTCCCCCACCTACTGAGCCTATTTATGGTTGTTCCCCCACCTACTGAGCCTATTTATGGGTTGTTTCCCCACCTACTGAGCCTATTTATGGGTCGTTCCCCCCACCTACTGAGCCTATTTATGGGTCATTCCCCCAACCTACTGAGCCTATTTATGGGTTATTTCCCCACCTACTGAGCCTATTTATGGTTGTTCCCCCACCTACTGAGCCTATTTATGGGTTGTTCCCCCACCAACTAAGTCTTTTTATGGGTAGTTCCCCCACCTACCGAGCATATTTATTGGTTGTTCCCCACCTACTGAGCCTATTTATGGGTTGTTTCCCCACCTACTGAGCCTATTTATGGGTTGTTCCCCCCACCTACTGAGCCTATTTATGGGTCATTCCCCCAACCTACTGAGCCTATTTATGGGTTATTTCCCCACCTACTGAGCCTATTTATGGGTTGTCCCCCACCTACTGAGCCTATTTATGGGTAGTTCCCCCACCTACCGAGGCTATTTATTGA
The DNA here is from genome assembly GCA_029206835.1 of Rana muscosa. Classification (NCBI taxonomy): domain Eukaryota; kingdom Metazoa; phylum Chordata; class Amphibia; order Anura; family Ranidae; genus Rana; species Rana muscosa. Next base: position 421,351,398 of record CM055118.1, read on the forward strand.
TTGTTCCCCCACCTACTGAGCCTATTTATGGGTTGTTTCCCCACCTACTGAGCCTATTTATGGGTCATTCCCCCAACCTACTGAGCCTATTTATGGTTATTTCCCCACCTACTGAGCCTATTTATGGGTTGTTCCCCCACCTACTGAGCCTATTTATGGGTTGTTCCCCCACCAACTAAGTCTTTTTATGGGTAGTTCCCCCCACCTACCGAGCATATTTATGGGTTTTTTCCCCACCTACTGAGCCTATTTATGGGTTGTTCCCCCCACCTACTGAGCCTATTTATGGGTCATTCCCCAACCTACTGAGCCTATTTATGGGTTATTTCCCCACCTACTGAGCCTATTTATGGGTTGTCCCCCACCTACTGAGCCTATTTATGGGTAGTTCCCCCCACCTACCGAGGCTATTTATTGATTGTTCCCCCACCTACTGAGCCTATTTATGGGTTGTTTCCCCACCTACTGAGCCTATTTATGGGTTGTTCCCCCCACCTACTGAGCCTATTTATGGGTTATTCCCCCAACCTACTGAGCCTATTTATGGGTTATTTCCCCACCTACTGAGCCTATTTATGGGTTGTCCCCCACCTACTGAGCCTATTTATGGGTTGTTCCCCCACCAACTAAGTCTTTTTATGGGTAGTTCCCCCACCTACCGAGGTTATTTCCCCACATACTAAGCCTATTTATTGGTCATTCTCCCCCACCAACTAAGTCTTTTTATGGTTGTTCCCCCACCTACTGAGCCTATTTATAGGTTGTTCCCCCACCTACTGAGCCTATTTATGGGTTGTTCCCCCACCTACTGAGCCTATTTATAGGTTGTTCCCTCACCTACTGAGCCTATTTATGGGTTGTTCCCCACCTACTGAGCCTATTTATGATTGTTCCCCCACCTACTGAGCCTATTTATGGGTTGTTCCCCCACCTACTGAGCCTATTTATGGGTTGTTTCCCCACCTACTGAGCCTATTTATGGGTTGTTCCCCCCACCTACTGAGCCTATTTATGGTTGTTCACCCACCTACTGAGCAAATTTATGGGTTGTTCCCCCACCTAATGAGCCTATTTATGGTTGTTTCCCCACCTACTGAGCCTATTTATGGGTTGTTCCCCCCACCTACTGAGCCTATTTATGGGTCATTCCCCCAACCTACTGAGCCTATTTATGGGTTATTTCCCCACCTACTGAGCCTATTTATGGTTGTTCCCCCACCTATTGAGCCTATTTATGGGTTGTTCCCCCACCTACTGAGCCTATTTATGGGTTGTTCCCCCACCAACTAAGTCTTTTTATGGGTTGTTCCCCCACCTACTGAGCCTATTTATAGGTTATTTCCCCACCTACTGAGCCTATTTATGGGTTGTCTCCCACCTACTGAGCCTATTTATGGGTTGTCCCCCACCTACTGAGCCTATTTATGGGTTGTCCTCCACCTACTGAGCCTATTTATGGGTTGTTCCCCCACCAACTAAGTCTTTTTATGGGTAGTTCCCCCCACCAACTAAGTATTTTTATGGTTGTTTCCCCGCCTACTGAGCCTATTTATTGGTTGTTCCCCCCACCTACTGAGCCTATTTATAGGTTGTTCCCCCACCTACTGAGCCTATTTATGGGTTGTTCCCCCACCTACTGAGCCTATTTATGGGTTGTTCCCCCACCTACTGAGCCTATTTATGGGTTGTTCCCCTACCTACTGAGCCTATTTATGGGTCATTCCCCCACCTACTGAGCCTATTTATGAGTTATTTCCCCACCTACTGAGCCTATTTATGGGTTGTTCCCCCCACCTACTGAGCCTATTTATGGGTTGTTCCCCACCTACTGAGCCTATTTATGGGTTTTTCCCCCACCTACTGAGCCTATTTATGGGTTGTTCCCCCACCTACTGAGCCTATTTATGGGTTGTCCCCCACCTACTGAGCCTATTTATGGGTTGTTCCCCACCTACTGAGCCTATTTATGGGTTGTTCCCCCACCTACTGAGCCTATTTATGGGTTATTTCCCACCTACTGAGCCTATTTATGGGTTGTTCCCCCACCTACTGAGCCTATTTATGGGTTGTTCCCCCACCTACTGAGCCTATTTATGGGTCGTTCCCCCCACCTACTGAGCCTATTTATGGGTTGTTCCCCCCACCTACTGAGCCTATTTATGGGTTGTTCCCCCACTTACTGAGCCTATTTATGGGTTGTTCCCCCACCTACTGAGCCTATTTATGGGTTGTTCCCCCACATACTAAGCCTATTTATGGGTCATTCCGCCCCACCTACTGACCCTATTTATGGGTTATTTCCCCACCTACTGAGCCTATTTATGGGTTGTCTCCCACCTACTGAGCCTATTTATGGGTTGTCCCCCACCTACTGAGCCTATTTATGGGTTGTCCCCCACCTACTGAGCCTATTTATGGGTTGTTCCCCCACCAACTAAGTCTTTTTATGGTAGTTCCCCCCACCAACTAAGTATTTTTATGGGTTGTTCCCCCACCTAATGAGCCTATTTATGGGTTGTTCCCACCTACTGAGCCTTGCCTCCTCAGGGTATTGGTGGGACCTCCATAAATATTCAGGCTACAGTCTCTGTTCCTCCACCCTCTAAGTTCTAGAACTATCCAGTGAATTCTAGAAGTCAGGGGGGGGGGGGGTAACAGATCCAGAAGTACTGCACAGTCGAAACAAATTAACCCCTGCTTCTACAAAGGAACACATTTTAATTTACCTTTCCAACAATGAGGATGCTACAGACTTCTGGAAAAGTTATGCAGAATGTGTTGAGGGCACCAGTGGAAGTAGGAAGGTCTAGAAGGGAGCAAGTGCACTTTAGGAAGAGTGATACTCGGAAGACATCCCTGATAGGGGGCATTTAAACTCCAACCTCCAGTAGAAGCCAATATATATGAATAAAGTCTTTAAGGGCCCCAAGTGCCACAGAAAAAGTTCCAAAGGTCCGCATGTGGCCCCCAGGCCAGGCTCTAGACAGTTAGACAATACTGCTCTATAAGACCATAAGACAGGAGGTATGTTATTCGCAAGATCAGCAGGAGAAAATATAGGGGAAAAAAACAAAAAACAAATGCAGCCACCACACCTAAGGATTTGAAAGCTGCAATAATATAAATAATATACAGTATTACATTTTTTGTTTTTGGGTTTAGCTACGTTTTAACACTGTTGACCTCTGATTTATGATTGGTGGCCCTGAGATCCAGGATAATTGTGTTCCTTTTCCCTTGAAATGTCATTTTCAGTATTTTCCGATGTTGTTTCATTTTTGTTCCATATTGTACTATAACTAGATTTTCATGGTTTCTGTGAACCCAATACGAATATTCCGATGGTACTAAAAATGTTTTTTTTTTTTTTTTTTTTAATGGTTAGCTATGCATTTATTGCCATGAAACATTTTCTGTGCTTTCATTATATGACGACCCGGCTAATCCACATTATTATGTGCAAAAAAATGTCAATTTATACCGCAGTCTCTGCAACCGATTATTTTCTTACGAAATGTAATCCCCCCCACCCCCTCCTTTATGAAGTGTTGCTTAATCATGGCAGATGCAGGTTTCTCCACAGCAGTGACAAGAAAAAAAAAGAAAGAAAAATAAATAAAGGAAAAAAAAATGTGTTTAGTACTTATTGTATTGCAAAAAAAATAATAAAAAAAATCATACTATACAGTGGGTAACGGAAAGTATTCAGACCCCCTTACATTTTTCACTCTTTGTTATATTGCAGCCATTTGCTAAAATCATTTAAGTTCATTTTTTCCTCATTACTGTACACACAGCACCCCATATTGACAGAAAAACACAGAATTGTTGACATTTTTGCAGATTTATTAAAAAAGAAAAACTGAATATCACATGCTCCTAAGTATTCAGACCCTTTGCTGTGATACTCATATATATAACTCAGGTGCTGTCCATTTCTTCTGATCATCCTTGAGATGGTTCTACACCTTCATTTGAGTCCAGCTGTGTTTGATTATACTGATTGGACTTGATTAGGAAAGCCACACACCTGTCTATATAAGACATTACAGCTCACAGTGCATGTCAGAGCAAATGAGAATCATGAGGTCAAAGGAACTGCCTGAAGAGCTCAGAGACAGAATTGTGGCAAGGCACAGATCTGGCCAAGGTTACAAAAAATTTCTGTTGCACTTAAGGTTCCTAAGAGCACAGTGGCCTCCATAATAATCCTTAAATGGAAGACGTTTGGGACGACCAGAACCCTTCCTAGAGCTGGCCGTCCGGGCCAAACTGAGCTATCGGGGGAGGAGAGCCTTGGTGAGAGAGGTAAAGAAGAACCCAAAGATCACTGTGGCTGAGCTCCAGAGATGCAGTCGGGAGATCGGAGAAAGTTGTAGAGAGTCAACCATCACTGCAGCCCTCCACCAGTCGGGGCTTTATGGCAGAGTGGCCCGACGGAAGCCTCTCCTCAGTGCAAGACACATGAAAGCCGCATGGAGTTTGCTAAAAAAAACACCTGAAGGACTCCAAGATGGTGAGAAATAAGATTCTCTGGTCTGATGAGACCAAGATGGAACTTTTTGGCCTTAATTCGAAGCGGTATGTGTGGAGTAAACCAGGAACTGCTCATCACCTGTCCAATACAGTCCCAACAGTGAAGCATGGTGGTGACAGCATCATGCTGTGGGGGTGTTTTTCAGCTGCAGGGACAGGACGACTGGTTGCAATCGAGGGAAAGATGAATGCAGCCATGTACAGGGATATTCTGGACGAAAACCTTCTCCAGAGTGCTCAGGACCTCAGACTGGGCCGAAGGTTTACCTCCCAACAAGACAATGACCCTAAGCACACAGCTAAAATAACGAGGGGAGGGGCTTCACAACAAACTCAATGACTGTTCTTCAATGGCCCAGCCAGAGCCCCGACTTAAACCCAATTGAGCATCTCTGGAGAGACCTAAAAATGGCCGTCCACCAACGTTTACCATCCAACCTGACAGAACTGGAGAGGATCTGCAAGGAGGAATGGCCGAGGAGCCCCAAATCCAGGTGTGAAAAACTTGTTGCATCTTTCCCAAAAAGACTCATCAAAAGGGTGCAAATACTAAATACTGAGCAAAGGGTCTGAATACTTAGGAGCATGTGATATTTCACTTTTTCTTTTTTAATAAATCTGCAAAAATGTCAACAATTCTGTGTTTTTCTGTCAATATGGGGTGCTGTGTGTACATTATGGGGTGCTGTGTGTACAATATGGGGTGCTGTGTGTACATTATGGGGTGCTGTGTGTACAATATGGGGTGCTGTGTGTACATTATGGGGTGCTGTGTGTACAATATGGGGTGCTGTGTGTACATTATGGGGTGCTGTGTGTACAATATGGGGTGCTGTGTGTACATTATGGGGTGCTGTGTGTACATTATGGGGTGCTGTGTGTACAATATGGGGTGCTGTGTGTACATTATGGGGTGCTGTGTGTACAATATGGGGGGCTGTGTGTACATTATGGGGTGCTGTGTGTACAATATGGGGGGCTGTGTGTACATTATGGGGTGCTGTGTGTACAATATGGGGGGCTGTGTGTACATTATGGGGTGCTGTGTGTACATTATGGGGTGCTGTGTGTACATTATGGGGTGCTGTGTGTACAATATGGGGTGCTGTGTGTACATTATGGGGTGCTGTGTGTACATTATGGGGTGCTGTGTGTACAATATGGGGGGCTGTGTGTACATTATGGGGTGCTGTGTGTACATTATGGGGGGCTGTGTGTACATTATGGGGTGCTGTGTGTACAATATGGGGTGCTGCGTGTACATTAAGGAGGAAAAAAATGAACTTAAATGATTTTAGCAAATGGCTGCATTATAACAAAGAGTGAAAAATTTAAGGGGGTCTGAATACTTTCCGTACCCACTGTAAGTGCAAGTATCCCCCATGCGCACAGTTCAGCCGCCTTCTCCATTTTAAAGTGGTTGTAAATCCTTCCATATACCCAGTAAAGTGACTGGTGATACACAGAGATGAAACAAATCCCCCTATATAAGTTGTACCTGTTTATCTGCCACTCTTCTCTTCTCTACAGCCATTCAAAATTCAGAATTTTTAAAAGCTTGTGTAGCACACGCTCTAAGGAGCCACAAGTAGAAAGGGATTCCCCCACCCTGCACAGTCAGGCACACCACATTTTCACAGGCAGGGAACAGTCCAGTGCGTTGTTTTGTATTTTTATTTAGGGGGTAGAACTTGGATAGGGAGAAGGGTATTATGGGATGCCCACATGATTTTGGTAGAACTTTCCAGGGACAACTTCTTCTCTACAATCTATTTACACTCCTCGGCTTCCTCCAGCACAACACTTGCTTGGAGCGCCACACCCTGCACAGCCAGGCACACAGGATATTACACAGCACTCTGTAGCCAGAAAACGGTTCTTTGCATCTTTTTTTTGTGTGTTTTTTATTAGGGGGTATTGAACTTGCATTGGGATAGGGGTATTATGGTATTTTGGGATGTCCTGAATTTAGCAGAGCTTTCCAGGGACAATTTCTTCTGTACAATCCATTTACACTCCTCAGATTCCTCGAGCACAACATTTGCTTGAAACACTACAACTCCCAGGACCAGCTGGCACTGTTAGATTGGTAGCAAATGCCCTTTACAGGCAGGGGCCGAGGGCCCCTTGGCTGTGTAGCAAAGTCCTGGTGCCCAGTAGGGTGCCCACGTGTCCCGGATTGCCCAGGACTGTCCCGCAATTGACAGGTCTGACCTCGGTCCCGGGCACCCTCATTCCGGGACAATACAATGTCCTGGAATGAAATGGAGGACACAGCCACCCCCTACTAACTAATAACTACATTTCCGGAACTGGTTGCTAGGGCCAGCGCTGCCTGGCATCTTACAACCAGTGACAATTTACTCTCAGACATTAAGGCCGGTATCAAGGCCTGCGCCTAGTGCAGCACTGCTGTCCCCACCCACCTCAGCACCTCCTCCTTCTCTGGCACCCAGCGGCAAGCAGCAGGGACTGGTGTGATCTTCACTCTCCAGATAGTGACGCCACTTCTTTCCTTCTACGCACGCGGCTCATGCTGAGGGAGTGACAGCAGCACTGCATCTGGTGGCAGGCTATGGGTGGCAAGTGGCACTGCATCTGGTGGCAAGTGGCACTGCATCTGGTGGCAAGTGGCACATTCACCTGACAAATAACCCGCCTCCAAATTCCCCATCAACCCCGAGACTACATTTCCCCCTGCCCCCCTCATCTTTTTTTGTGTCCCTGAATGGCAGTTTGGAAATGTGGTCACCCTAGTGCCCAGCTGTCCTTCTGTGGCTACTGATCCCAGCCCCACCTCCCCAGGAACTGCCAGCCCACCTGGCTGCAGCTGCCCCTTTCTCTAGCCCTTTTCGAAATTCCGAATTTTCTGAAATTCGAATTTTCTGAATTTCTGAATTTCGGATATTCGGATTTTCTCATTTTCGAATTTCCGAATTTCGAATATTGGAAATTTCGAAAATTCGAGATTCGAAAATCTAAAATTCGAGAATGGGAAATTTGGAAAGTTGAATTTCCGAATTCCGAATTTTTAGAATTTCCGAATTTCCGAAAATCGTAAATTCGTTTTTTTAGTTTTTTTGCTTTTTTCGGAAATTCGAAAAATTCTTTTTTTTCGTTTTCGGCAATTCAAAAATTCGGAATTCGAAAATTCGGAATTACGAATTTACGAATTTTCAGAATTTCCGAAAAAAGCGAAAAAACGAAAAAAAAGAATTCTTTAAATTTCCCGAATTTCCGAAAAAGCAAAAAAAAACAAAAAAAAACATTTTTCGAATTTCCGAAAAAAGCAAAAAAAAAACAAATTTTTAGAATTTCCCGAATTTCCGAAAAAAGCGAAAAAACGAAAACGAAAAAAAACGAATTTTTCGAATTTTCAGAATTTCCGAAAAAGCAATAAAAAACGAAAAAACAAATTTTTTCGAATTTCCGAAAAAAGCAAAAGAAACGAAAAAAAATATTTTTTCGAATTTCCGAAAAATGCAAAAAAAAAACGAAATTTTTTTTTTTCGGATTTCCGAAAAAAGCAAAAAAACGAATTTTTCAGCAGTGCACATGTCTAATCCCAGACCCAAAAAAAAAAAAAAACATAGGCTTGGCAGCCAGCCAAGCCTAAACAACTGCCTACACTAAAAAAAAAAAAACAACTATTACAGCACACTAGAGGGCGCTACACTTGTCTGAGCTTTCAGAAAGCATGGGGCGGGGAGCTGAAGGTATACTTTGCAGAGCTCAATGACAGCTGAAAGTGTTACTAAATCCAGTAATATAGAAATAGCTCATCCGCCCCCCCCCCCCCACAGTGCCCACAGCTTATAAATCTTCTTTTTACCTTAGGGGCCCGTTCACACCACATGCAGTCCAGTGCGTTTTTTTTTTTCTGCATCAAAAACGCTTGGAAAGTATGTTTTATCGTTTTCAATGGCAAAGTTCACATCAGTGCTTGCAGTTCCAGAAAAAAAAAGTAGAAAATGCTGGATTTTTCCTGCACTGGACTGTACTGGAACACTGTAAAAAGCATCAAAAACGCACCGGAACGCACCTAAAATGCACCAAAAACTCACTGGAACACATATGTCCTTATTTAAGGTTCACCAAAAACTCACTGGAACACATATGTCCTTATTTAAGGTTAAGGAAAAACGAGGGGGGGGGGGGAAAAACTCTGGACTGCACCAAAAACGCACCAAAATGCACTGGAACGCATCAAAAACATGCATGCAGAAAAGCACCTGGAACGCATCCGGACTGCGTTTTTTTTTTATGATGTGAACTGGCCCTAAAATACTGCCACTGTATACCTTTTTTGGATGATCTGTATACCACGATTACAGGATAAACTGCAGAGTTTCTCCAGGGCTGAGTTCAGGAAGGAGGAGATTTCCACTGCAGCCTGTATACACGCCCACATGTGTGATGTCAATATCATGTGACCTGGCTAGCTCTGATCAAGAAGTAAATGTTCTCTCCAGCATAAAAGACGCAACTGAGCATGTGCAGGTCGGCTACTCTGGCCTGTGTGAGCTGGCTTCCCCCAGGTAGACAGTGCAGGAGGGGGGAGGATCTGTGCGTACAGGATCAAACAGCCTTTTTACACAATGCGGAGGATTAACCCCTTAAGTTCCACAGTGAGTATAACAAGCATGTTATGCTGCATATACACACTGATTCTACTGATGTGGGTTTAGTTACATAGTTACATAGTAGGTGAGGTTGAAAAAAGACACAAGTCCATCAAGTCCAACCTATGTGTGTGATTATCTGTCAGTATTACATTGTATATCCCTGTATGTTGGGGTCATTCAGGTGCTTATCTAATAGTTACCTGAAACAATCGATGCTCCCCGCTGAGACCACCGCCTGTGGAAGGGAATTCCACATCCTTGCCGCTCTTACAGTAAAGAACCCTCTACACAGTTTAAAGTTAAACCTCTTTTCTTCTAATTTTAGTGAATGGCCGCGTGTCTTTTTTAATTTCCCTTTCGTAAAAAAGTTTTCTCCCTATTGTGGGGTCACCAGTCCGGTATTTGTACATTGAAATCATCTCCCCTCTCAAGCGTCTCTTCTCCAGAGAGAATAAGTTCAGCGCTCCCAACCTTTCCTCATAACTAATATCCTCCAGACCCGTTTATTAGCTTTGTTGTCCTTCTCTGGATTCTCTCCAGTTCCAGTACATCCTTCCTGAGGACTGGTGCCCAGAACTGGACGGCATACTCCAGGTGCGGCCGGACCAGAGTCCTGCAGAGCGGGAGAATTATCGCTTTATCTCTGGAGTTAATCCAGAGTTAAAGGGGTTGTAAAGGTTCATGTTTTTTCACCTTAATGCAATCTATGCATTAAGGTAAAAAAACATCCGAGCATTAGCGCCCCTCCCCCCCCCCCCGAGCCCACGTTTACTTACCTGACCCCTCGAAAGTCCAGCGCCGTGAACGCAAAGGCTTCTCGGTCGGCTTCTCGGCTCATTCATTGGTTGATTGAAAGCAGCGCAGCCATTGGCTCACGCTGCTGCCAATCATATCCAATGACGCGGTGTGCCGGGGGGCGGGGGCCGAGTGATACAGTGAGCGGCTATGGCCGCCGGCTGTATCACAGGAGCGCGCCCGCAAGAACTCACCACTATGCGAAGGTGGAAAGTCCTTGCGGGGAGGAGCCGAGACAGCCGCCGAGGAACCCCAGAAGACCAGGTTCGGGGCCACTCTGTGCAAAACGATCTGCACATTGGAGGTAAGTATAACATGTTTGTTATTTAAAATAAAAATTAAAAAAATCTCTTTAGTGTTCCTTTAAGTAACACTTGAATGGAGGGACCAGAGGGACACCCCCCCCCCCCTACACACAGCACACAGGAACAGAGCCGAGGCTGTCAATCACAGGCTGTGTGCTGGAGATCCCGCCCCTGTCACCTTTTTTTCTCCTGGTGTCAGGAAAACTTGTCAGAAGTGATTTATGCTGATAGAGGAAACGAGGTATAACTTATGTAGGAGGATTGGTTTCATCTCTATGGTGTCACCTGAGGTCAGTCACATCACTGGGTATATGGAAGGGTTTACAGCCACTTTAAGGCCACCTGGTCTTTATCCAGAATGATTTTTTTCTTTTTTGGGGGGAGGGTTATTCTCTTCCTAGAAATAGAGAAATGTTAGTCCTGTGTGAGGAATACGAAGCTGTGTGGTCTTTATTTACACCAAATGTTTGATGACACATCTTTTGGTTCAGGTTCCATTCTGGAATGGGTGTAACCAGGATGAGCGCTGCGTCCCGGACCTCTACTTGGATGTGAAGCACGATATCCCGACTGCAATGTACGTGTATGCGTAAGTCTGTGCCGTCTATGGGTCACTATCAGGAATCTGTAACACGTGTATGCAATGAAGAATGGACAGTATAATCCTCATAGTGGTCATGTCTCTGGTATTCATTAGGAACATGTGCAAGGCAAAGCGTCTTCCATATTCATTTCTTTATTAAAGATTATAGCACTGAGGATGGGGGGAAGAATGAAAGAAGTCATTGGAGCTTCGTATAATTCTACATGGCCCCTTCACATAATGCATTCCCTCCAGGGATGGACTGGCCATCGGGACTACCGGGAGTTTCCCGGTGGGCCGATCGGCTCCGTGGGCCGGCTGTTACTGTCAGTGTCACTCACAGTCTCTCTGAGTCGGTCTGTGTGGATGTGTCACTTAGGCAAACGCTCCTGCACCCAGGCGGCGGAGCCAGCCAATAGCTATCATCGACACTTCCCTCCTCCTATGTTTACAGCCCCGTCCCAGCGGCGTGACGTCACTCACGGCCGGAGGCGGGAGGGGATATTATCATGGGAGGAGCCGAGGAGAGCTGCTGCGCAACCAAGAGGAGCCAGCGCCGCCGCCGAGGAGGAACCACCATTGCCAACAACAGCTTCAGACAACAAAACACAACAGTCAGTGTGTAACTGGTAGTTACACACTGACTGTTGTGTTTTGCTGTTTGAAGTTGTTGGCAATGGTGATTCCTCCTCGCCATCAGGAATTTTGGGGCCCCTTACACAGCTTCAGGTATGGGCCCCCTGGAGCAGAGAACCGGGGGGGGGGGGTGCTGCCGCTGCAAATTGAAAAGCGGGGGGGGGGGGTGCTGCCGCCGCGGATTATTGAGGTCGGGGGGTTGCTATCCGGGCCCCTTACAAAAAAATAAGAAATAATAATAAAACAAATAAAATAAGGGCCCCTTACAACAAAAAAAGTGGGGGTTACCATCCGGGCCCCTGGGGACCTCCGGGCTTCTGGGCCCCTTACAAATTTTTTTTTTCAATAAAAAAGGGGGGTTGCCATTTGGGCCCCTGGGGATCTCTGGGGACCTCTGGGCCCCTTACAAAAAAAAATAATAATAATAATAATAAAAGAATTTAAAAAAAAGGAAAAAAAAAATTATTATTTTTTTTTAGAAAAAAAAAAAAAAGGGGGGTTGCCACCCGGGGCCCTGGGGACCTCCGGGCTCCTTACAAAAAATAAATAAAAAAAAAAAAAAAAAATATAAAAAAAAAAGGGGGGGTTGCCACCCGGGCCCCTTACAGGTGTACTGCCTGTACCCCCCTGATGTCGGCCCTGCTACCTAGTATCGCATTCATAAGTAAGAAACCACTAAGCTAAATTAGGCTGATGCCATACGGAATGCAGCCATCTGACTGCAGTATGAAGATTATGAACTGTGACTGTCTGTCTGATTTTTTTTTTTAATATGCAGCATGGCAGGGGGAGGGGGGTAAATGTACTGCCACACACTGGTCATAGTAACTGATGTAAAAATGTCCTGCGCTTGTCACGGTCACAGACGAATGAATTTACAGGTCACGGATGAATGAATTTACTGGTCACGGTCACTGATGAATGAATTTTATGGTCATGGTCACTGATGAATGAATTTACTGGTCACGGTCACAGATGAATGAATTTACTGGTCACGGTCACGGATGAATGAATTTTATGGTCACAGTCACTGATGAATGAATTTACTGGTCACGGTCACTGATGAATGAATTTACTGGTCACAGTCACAGATGAATGAATTTACTGGTCGCGGTCACAGATGAATGAATTTACTGGTCACGGTCACTGATGAATGAACTTACTGGTCACGGTCACTGATGAATGAATTTACTGGTCACGGTCCCAGATGAACACATTTACTGGTCACGGTCACTGATGAATGAATTTTATGGTCACAGTCACTGATGAATGAATTTACTGGTCACGGTCACTGATGAATGAATTTACTGGTCACAGGTGAATGAATTTACTGGTCACGGTCGCAGATGAATGAATTTACAGGTCACAGATGAATTAATTTACTGGTCACGGTCACTGATGAATGAATTTTATGGTCACAGTCACTGATGAATGAATTTACTGGTCACGGTCACAGGTGAATGAATTTACTGGTCACGGATGAATGAATTTTATGGTCACAGTCACTGATGAATGAATTTACTGGTCACGGTCACTGATGAATGAATTTACTGGTCACGGTCACAGATGAATGAATTTACTGGTCACGGTCGCAGATGAATGAATTTACAGGTCACGGTCACAGATGAATGAATTTACTGGTCACGGTCACTGATGAATGAACTTACTAGTCACGGTCACTGATGAATGAATTTACTGGTCACGGTCCCAGATGAACAAATTTACTGGTCACGGTCACTGATGAATGAATGTACTGGTCACGGATGAATGAACTTACTGGTCACGGTCACAGATGAATGAATTTACTGGTCACGGTCACAGATGAATGAATTTACAGGTCACGGTCACAGATGAATGAATTTACTGGTCACGGTCACTGATGGATGAATTTACTGGTTACAGTCACTGATGAATAAATTTACTGGTCACGGACACTGATGAATGAATGTACTGCTGGTAATGGTCACTGATGAATGAATGTACTGCCACTGCTGGTCACGGTCACTGATGAATGAATTTACTGGTCACGGTCACAGATGAATGAATTTACAGGTCACAGTCGCAGATTAATGAATTCACAGGTCATGGATGAATGAATTTACTTGTCACGGTCACTGATGAATTAATTTACTGGTCACGGTCACCGATGAATGAATTCACTGGTCACGGTTACAGATGAATGAATTTACAGGTCACGGTCACAGATGAATGAATTTACTGGTCACGGTCACTGATGAATGAATTTACTGGTCACGGTCACTGATGAATGCATTTACTGGTCACGGTCACTGATGAATGAATTTACTGGTCACGGTCACAGATGAGTGAATTTACAGGTCACCGTCACAGATTAATTAATTTACTGGTCACTGATGGATGAACTTACTGGTCACGGTCACTGATGAATGAATTTACTGCCACTGCTGGTCATGGTCACTGATGAATGAATTTACTGATCACGGTCACTGATGAATGAATTTACTGCCACTACTGGTCACGGTCACTGATGATTTTTTTTGCGCAATTGCGTTTCGTTTATATACTGTTTTTGTGTGTTTGCAAAAAATAAAGTGGGCCGGTCTGGATGAAGTCCAGGGCCAAATTCTTGTCCCAGTCCAGCCCTGATTCCCTCCATGATATCTTGTTTGCAAAGGCTAGGCTCTGAGAATGGAAGAAAAGTAAGTGAAGATGTTGATCTGGAAATTAGTGGATCCCAACTGTCACTTTTGTAGTGCAGATTAAAAAAATGGCCGTCCACCCAAAAATGATAGTAAATGAACCCCCCTACCCAACGCACTGATCTTTTCATTTTATTGGGTACCATTTACTCAGAGAATAAAGCGAGGGGCTACAACAGTGACGGAAGCCGGGGGGGGGGGGGGGCTGGGGATTTAGGCTGAACTTCAGGAATTAGGGAAAATGTACCCTTTGCAGTGAGGCCCCCCCAGAGGTGCTGGAAAAAGGAAAAATACTTGGCTTATTCCCCGTCCCGGTAGGTTCCCTCAATCTGTGTGGTCAGCCCAATGCTACGGGGCTCATTTAGACTGGGCAGTGGCCTCTGAAGAGTTATCTGGGGTGGATCTCTCTTCAAAGGGTATTTTGCAGGCGGTGAGGAGGCATTAGAGTTGTCTCCTCACTGCCTGTTTTAAACTCGAAAACCCTCCACCAACACAGGCCATGTGGACAAATTAGATCAATGTCATCATTGGATTGCCCGGGCTGCTGCTGGGTGGGCTGGGAGGGGTGCTTCTCTTGGGGCATTATTCCTCCCAATGAAAGAAGGCACCATTCCTTCCATTGACACTAACAGTGGAGTGTAATTCTTCCCACTCATACCAACGATGGGGCACTATTCCACCCACTGATACCAATGATGGGGCACGATTCCTTCCATTAATACCAATGATGGGGCACTATTCCTCCCACTGGTACCAACGATGGGGCACTATTCCTCCCACTGATACCAATGATGGGACACTATTCTTCCCACTGATACCAATGATGGGACACTATTCTTCCCACTGATACCAATGATGGGGCACTATTCCTCCCACTGATACCAATGATAGGGCACTATTCCTCCCATTAATACCAATGATGGGGCACTATTCCCCCCCACTGATACCAACGATGGGGCACTATTCCCCCCACTGATACCAATGATGGGGCACGATTCCTTCCATTAATACCAATGATGGGGCACTATTCCTCCCACTGATACCAATGATGGGGCACTATTCCTCCCATTAATACCAATGATGGGGTGCTATTCCTCCCACTGATACCAATGATGGGGCACTGTTCCTCCCATTAATACCAATGATGGGGCACTATTCCCCCCCCCCCACTGATACCAACGATGGGGCACTATTCATCCTACAGATACCAATAATGGAGCACTATTCCTCCCACTAATACCAATGATGGAGCACTATTCCTGCCATTAATACCAATGATGGGGCACTATTCCTCCCACTAATACCAATGATGGGGCACTATTCCTGCGACTAATACCAACAATGGGGCACTATTCCTCCCACTAATACCAATGATGGAGCACTATTCCTGCCATTAATACCAATGATGGGGCACTATTCCTCCCACTAATACCAATGATGGGGCACTATTCCTGCGACTAATACCAACAATGGGGCACTATTCCTCTCACTAATACCAATGATGGGGCACTATTCCTCCCACTAATACCAATGATGGGGCACTATTCCTCCCACTGACACCAACGTTGGGGCACTATTCCTCCCACTGACACCAATGATGGGGCACTATTCCTCCCACTAATACCAATGATGGGGCACTATTCCTCTCACTAATACCAATGATGGGGCACTATTCATCCTACGGATACCAATGATGGGGCACTATTCCTCCCACTGATACCAATAATGGGGCACTATTCCTCCCACTGATACCAATGATGGGACACAATTCCCCTCACTGACACCAATGATGGGGCACTATTCCTCCCACTGATACCAATGATGGGGGCACTATTCCTCCCACTATCACTGAGGGGTTTCACTGAAATTAGTGTACTGCTAATGAGTAGAGATAAGCTGGGTTTGGTCCAAACTCGGTTGGAACATAGTTTGGCAGAACCCGTGGGAAATGGTCACATAATTACACACTATTCCTCCCACTGATACCAATGATGGGATACTCCTCCTCCCAGCAACCCACTGATGGGGCACTTCCACTAAGGAGAATTGTGCCCCACTGTAGGTGTCAGTGGAAGGAATAGTGCCTCATTGTTGGTTAGCAGAGATATGATCATGTGACGCACACAGCCCATCCCCCCTACAGTTAGAACACATCCTTAGGGCACACTTAACCCCTTCAGCGTCCCCTACAGGTTAACCCCTTCACTGCCAGTGTCATTTTCACAGTAATCAGTGTATTTTTATAGCACTGATCGCTGTAAAAATGACAATGGTCCCAAAATGGTGTCAAAAGTGTCCGATGTGTCCGCCATAATGTCACGGTCACGATAAAAAAATTGCTGCCATTACTAGTAAAAAAAAAAAAAAATGCCATAAAACTATCCCTTATTTTGTAAACGCTATAACTTTTGCGCAAACCAATCAATATACGCTTATTGCGATTTTTTTTTACCAAAAATATGTAGAAGAATACGTTTCGGCCTAAACTGAGGAAAAAAACTGTTTTTCTATATATTTTTGGGGGATATTTTATTATAGCAAAAAGTAAAAAAATATTGCTTTTTTTTCAAAATTGTTGCTCTATTTTTGTTTATAGCGCAAAAAATAAAAAACGCAGAGGTGATCAAATACCACAAAACGAAAGCTCTATTTGTGGGGGGAAAAAAAAGGACGTCAATTTTGTTTGGGAGCCACGTCGCACGACCGCGCAATTGTCAGTTAAAGCGACGCAGTGCCGAATCGCAAAAAGTGGCCTGGTCTTTGGCCAGCCAAATGGTCCAGGGCTGAAGTGGCTAGTTTATTGACTATAATGGCATCCATTTAGGCTGGGTTCACACTTGTGCGTTGTGTTTTTGAGCTCCGGAGTCTTTGCCAAGTTTGCAATCAGTCGTTTAGCGGTTCCTTCGCGTTTTAGCTGCGGATTTGCTGACCTGGGAGAGGAGAGGGAAGTGTACAGTAGCTGACCGCGATCTCGCCGCTGATATCATGAGGGGGAACTCAACGCCAAATTTTAAATAAAAAACCGGCATGGGTTCCCCTCCAGGAGCATACCAGGCCCTTAGGTCTGGTATGGATTTTAAGGGGAACCCCCTACGCAAAAAAAAGGCGTGGGGGTCCCCCCAAACTCCATACCAGACCCTTATCCGAGCACGCAGCCCGGCCGGTCATGTGCGGTAGCTTCCTAGGCATAGGTAGGGTGTAGCAAGATGGCGGCGACGGCATCGAATGTGACGAGCGCACGCTCGTCGTAGTCGATGACGTCACCGCGTTCGCTCCATTCAAAGAACCGCGGTTCTTTTGAATGGAGCGTGTGTACACTCGGCCGGGACAAGATTCTTGTCCAAGAATCTCGTCAAGAAGAACGACGGGTTTTCTCATGACGAGATTCTCGGCCGTGTGTACGAGGCTAAAGAGTTCCCTGTATGTTCTCCTCACCTCGTTGGATCATCTAATCCAGATTGTCTGAGCTCTTCCTCTAAGGAGGTGGAGTATTTATTGAAAGCACATGTCTCTGCAATGCAAACATTTCCATCATTCCCTCGGCACGCTAACAATACACAGTAGCGTCTGAACGTATAGTGTTACTTACCTTGAATGTCTGGACGGTAATAAACGAAGGTTCTCAATAGACAGGACATTAGTTAAAGGGGCACCGAAAAGAGCTTGAGGGACCCGAGGAAAAAAATTCTGCCGAGACTCATAAAAACAATCTTTAAATTTAAAGATTTAAAGATTTAACTGGAAATTCTCCCCCCTTTCCAGAACACATTGGTAGCCGAACATCTGCTCCGGATTGCTCGGTAGTTATGAAAGTAATAAAGTAAAGTTGTCTAAACAGAAACGTCCAGTCATTCCCCCCCGATCTCCGAGTCTGGTGGTGGCACATAACTCATGCCGTCTGCTCTTCTCACAGTATGGTAATTTTACAAATATTGGGACGGCGGAAAATTGTAACTAGGGCACATTCTTTCCCTCTTAAAAAGTAAAACACCAGCACAATGCTAAGATTGAAAACAAAGAGAGTATTGGGCAGCACACCAAAAACGTTCGGCGCTCCTAACTACTAAAGAAGAAGCCTTGAGATGGCCTGGGTACAATGCACCATGCACTATACAGATGAGGCCAATCAGGGACCAAAGAGGGCAAGGGAACCGACACGCCAGAAAGCGTGTGGGCGGAGCTTAGGCACCCTAGTGGGGGAGACTAAAGCTTCGTACACACGATCAGATTTCCATCGGACAAAGCGTAGGGCTTTTGTTCGAAGGGCGTTGGCCAGGAACTTGTAAAGCAGGCATGTCCAAAGTCCGGCCCGCGTTCCGGTTTGATGTGGCCCCCACTTGGGATTTACATATGCATTCTAATGTGGCCCCCCCAAGTTAGGGTGACCAGACATCCCCGGTTTCAGGGGACAGTCCCCTGATTGAGGACACTGTCCCCGGTCCAAGTCTGTCCCCCGTTTTGTCCCCGGATTGGATTTGAACAGGGGCTGGGGAAATTTCAAAAACAGTCAGTGCAGAATAAAAAAAAAATATAATTCTGAATTACACACCCCCCGCATTATCTGTGCCCCTTTCTGATGATCATGTGCTGGTCGGAGTGGAGGGAATATTTCTTCAGTTTCGGGTGCCCATTCAGCTCCGCTCCCATGTTCTTCTACCTTGGCTCAAGTCCCGGCCAGCCGCCTGCCTGCTTATCTCCTTGCCTTCCCTGGCGGAGTGATCTTCCTCCGCTCCCCACCCAGTAGTAGCCGGGGCCCGGAGAGTGAGACTTAAAAGGCTGTGAGGCGGGCAGCGGCGACAGGCTTAGAGTCATTGATTGCCGCCATTACTAGTAAGTAAAAAATGTGTCCCCGGATTTCATTTTAAAAATCTGGTCACCTTACCCCAAGTACATCCGCGTGTTATTTTTTATTTTTTGGATTCATCTTCAGCATGACAAATCCCGAGCGCCGCTCTCATTGTTAGGATGAGCGGGGCGTGTAGCTGGGCGTGTTCACAAGTCTATTTGCCAGAGCCGCTCTGAAGCTGACAGCGCGCAGAGCCAATCACAGGCACTGTGACATTTCCCCGATCTCTGCATCTGCGGACTGCAGATGCAGAGATTGGGGAAATTTTTTAGTGCCTGTGATTGGCTCTGCGCGCTGTCAGCTTCATAGCGGCTCTGGCAAATAGACTTGTGAACTAGAGTGACCACGTGTCCCGGATTGCCCGGGACAGTCCCGCATTTTGCAGGTCTGTCCCGGGCACCTTCATTCCAGGACAATACAGTGTCCCGGAATGAAACTGACACAGCCACCCTCTGGGCCCCCCAAAAATGCCTCCACATCACCGTTTTACTCACTGACAGTACTTGTCCTGGCCGGGAATGCCTGGAGGAACACAATCCCCGCCCCCTGCTTGTGATTGGAGAAATTATAAATCCCACCTCTTGTGTCCAATCACTGTGCTGTGATTCGTTACAGCACAAGCTGATTTTTGGGAAGGGGGGTGTCCCTGAATGGTAGTTTGGAAATGTGATCACCCTATGTGAACACGCCCAGCTACACGCCCCGCTCATCCTAACAATGAGAGCGGCGCTCGGGATTTGTCATGCTGAAGATGAATCCAAAAAAATAACACACGGATGTACTTGGGGGGGGGCCACATTAGAATGTATATGTAAATACACGCCCCCACTCATCCTAACAATGAGAGCGGCGCTCGGCACGCAGAGGCAGAGATTTTGGAAAATGTCACAGTGCCTGTGATTGGCGGTGGCGCTGCGCTGTCATCTTCCTTCCTTGCGGGCTCGGGCACATCTACTTGTGAACACGCCCGACCTTCCTTACAGTCAGTGAGAGGGCTGGATGGCTGAAGGAGACTTCACTACAAAAAAGTAAATGAAACACCCAAGCTCATCTTTAGTGAGGGGCACTGATTGGCTTGCTGCAGAAGGAAAGAATATTATTTTAAAAAAAGTACATAAAACACCCAAGCTCATCATTTGCATTTCTTTTAAGGCCCCTTTCACACTGGGGCGGGAGGTGCGCTGACGGCATTCGGCCGATAGCGGTGCAGTTTTAACCCGAAAAAGGGTTAATACCGCCGGCAATGCGCCTCTGCAGAGGCACATTGCTGGTGGTATAGCCGCGGTTTCCCATTGTTTTCAATGGGAAGGAGCGGTGGAGAAGCAGAAAACACACCGCTCCTCTCACCGCTCCAATGATGCTGCTAGCAGGACTTTTAGAGCGGTCCTGCTGGCGCACCGCCTCAGTGTGAAAGCCCTCGGGGCTTTCACACTGGAGAAACAGCAGCCGCTGTTTCGGGTCGGTTTGCAGGTGCTATTTTTAGCGCAATAGCGCCTGCAAACCGCCCCAGTGTGAAAGGGGTCTTAATGGCTTCAAAGAAAGTCAGGTAAAATGATCGGCCCTCACGCATGTTCACTTCATTAAATCTGGCCCTCTTTGAAAAAAGTTTGAACACCCCTGTTGTATAGCATACAAACGGCAAAGAATTGTCGGCCAACAAATGCAAAACTACGTGGTTTTTCAGCTCTTTAGCGCCACCCTTTGGGCAACTTCTGCTAATGTTGTGTTATGGTGAGCATTGCTTCTGAGCATGCGTGTTTTGTACTTTGGATTTTTGTTCGACGGACTTGTATACACACGATCGGAAAATCCGACAAGACACATTTGTTGTTGTAAAATGAAAAGCATGCTATCCAACATTTGTTGGCGGAAAATCTGACAACAATTGCCTGATGGAGCGTACAAACGGTCGGATTTTCTGACAACAGCCCTGTCATCACACAATTCCCGTCGAAAAATCCGATCGTGTGTACGGGCCTTAAGAACTACCCGCTAATTGCCTAGGGGGTTCTAGGCAGGAGTTTGCGGTCATTCAAAAGCATTAAAGCACAACTCCAGACTTAGAAGTGAGCCAAATTGAACACCGTTAACCCTCTAGTAATCTGTGGCTAACTTGCACTGTCAACATGAACACCTTTCTACCTGGCCTATAGCAGAATGATGGCTGGATGGAGGATTTCCCATTCTGAGTGGACGTCATATGACCTCCTCCAGAGCGGGCCGCTCCTGCGCGGTGATCCATTACTGACCGCATCACTGATCTCTGTAAAGAGCCTATGACAGAGGCTCTTTACCATGTGATCAGCCGTGTCCAATAACAGCTGATCACAGTGTAAATAGGAAATGCCGGTTATCGGCTTTCCTCTTTTCACACTGACAGTGTGCAAAGAGAGCCGATGAGCAGCTTTCCTAACAGGGGAGAAATGCCCCATCGGTAATGCATGTCAGTGCCCACCAGTGATGCTAATCAGTGCCCATCCGTGATGCCTGTCAGTGCCATCTATCAGTTCCGTCCATCAGTGCCGCCTATCAGTACCCATCAGTGCTGCCCATCAGTGCCACCTATCAGTGTCCATTCGTGCTGCATATCAGTGCCGCCTCATCAGTGACCATCAGTGCCGCCTCATCAGTGCAGCCTCATCAGCGCACATCAATGAAGGAGAAAAATTACTTATTTACAAAATTTTATAACACAACTAAGAAACAAAATAGTTTTCAAAATTTTCTGTTTTTTGTTTGTAGCGACCTCACCCCATCTCTTTTGTCTAGGGGTATCACACACGACAGGGTGAGATGCGCCACGGCCCATGTCCTCCCCATAGCTGTGGGTGAGGTGAAGGCCAGTACCAGATATTTCCTCGGGCCTATGTGCTTCTATCTAGAATCAAGTCCTGCTGTGCCAACACTTCCCTTTGCTCCCATTAACCAGAGTTCCACACACCGATCACAGTCCAACTCTTGTTTTATTGCATATCTCACAATAAACAGTGCTTCAGTAGCCAACTGGTTGGGATCCAATAACAGTTTGATACAGTGAAATGAGCAGGTCGAGGCACTATCCTGATTGTCAACTAAACCACTGTGGTTTCACCAGCGGTTACTATAGCCATCGGCTAAGAGAGAACTTAGAACTTGAGAGTCTCTACCAGCGACTCAAGAGAACATAGATAGGAGTACCTTCGCTGCGCTGTGACCCCTATCAGGGGAAGATGTCCCTCCAAGGGAGTTACCAGAGGCCCATCCGTCACTGGGTTGATGCTGCTCCAGACTCTCCAAATGGGTAACCTCCCTGGCCTCCTCACCTCAGACATGGGCCCCATCCACTTCAGGGACCCTCGGACTTCTCCACCCTCGCGGGACCCAGTCGAAGTCACTGGGCCCCAGGCCTCCTGGTTTAGTACCTCACCCCAGGCTGAAGGTGCCTGGGATGGACTCCAACTCCATTCCGGTCAGGCCTAGGGCACCTGGGCCGGAATTCAGAACCGCCCGCACCCAGGCCTAAGGTGCCTGGGCGCGTGATGAAGGACCTCCAGAAGAGCAAGACCTCGTGACCAGGGCGTCTCCCCCTTTTATCCCCTCCAATGACGCCACGGCAGGTTCCCCGCCCTCGCCGTACCATCTCCGAGAAGGGACAAAAAGGACAGCACTGTTGGCAGCAAATCTACCTCGAGCCTGCGGGCACCTGCCACCCACAGTCCAAGGAGATTATTACACCGCCCAATCCTCCACGAATACAAATGGTCCAATTACTCACATACTTTACACACCTGGATCATATTACCACCCAGGTGTACCCCACCTAAATTTAGAGACCCCGCTACATGTTTGTTTAGCAAAACATAAAAAAATCAGTGGTGAATAAATACCTTCAAAAGAAAGCTCTTAGTGCCGGTTCACACAGGGGCGGCACGACTTGCCGCACGACTCTGCAAGGCGATCTGCACACGACTTCAGAGGCGACTTGCAAAATGACTTCTGTATTGAAGTCAATGGAAGTCGCCCTGAAGTCGTCCCAAAGTCGTACAGGAACCTTTTTCTAAGTCGGAGCGACTTGAGCTGCTCCTATTAGAACGGTTCCATAGTACGGAACGGAGCGCGACTTGTCAGGCGGCTGAGTCACCTGACAAGTCGCCCCTGTGTGAACCGGCACTGTGTGAACAAAATGATAAAAATCTAGTTTGGGTACAGCGTTGTATGACCGCGCAATTGTCATTCAAAGTGCGACAGCGCTGAAAGCTGAAAATTGGCCTGGGCAGGAAGGGGGTGAAAGTGCCCGGCATTGAAGTGGTTAAGCACTCTAGACACCACTACGGTTAGAGAAGATCAACTCCCAGGTGTGCCGCATTTAGGAACCAGTGCCGCAAAGACTGCGCTAGGCCGCCAGCATCCACCAACCCAGCAATTGCTGTCACCTCACTCCCAGTGACATGTCCAGCTGTTGCTACTGAATACAGTAAACAAATTCCACCATCACTACATGCCTGTTCTTATTCCAGGGGCCCCTCTGCATCTCTCCCTCTCCCCTGACTTCCATGCTATTGCCTATCCGTGCATTCATTTGCAGGTGGTGTGTAGGCAGGTGCCTACATTATAGTCTGTTATGTTACACTGTGAAATGTTTCTTACGTTGGCTGGTGCATAAGGGTTTAGCCCTAAGGAGAAGCAGCCAGCTGGTAGTGGAAGCGGCGACAATGGCAGGTGACGGAGGTTCTGGGGTAGTGAGTGATAATTCTTCTTTCACCTCACTTAGTGGCAGGGTCTCCATGTTGGAGCCCACTGTGGTACAGGACCTGCCTAGGGACCGAGCCTGCGGGTCACAAATCACAAGGTCTGCTGAACTGAAGATTGGAGGCTTCCCAGTATGCCTCAGACCCCATACACACTTGTCTTCAGATTTACCAAAACCATATACCGTATTTATCGGCGTATAACACGCACTTTTTTCCCCTTAAAATCAGGGGAAAATCGTGGGTGCGTGTTATACGCCGATACTCCGTCGAATTCCCCTGCTGAAAACGAGCGAGAGGAGCGAGCGGAGCCGAAGCCGAAGTACACTCGGCTTTACTTGGCTCCTCTCGCAGTCCCGCCCATCTCTGACTGCGCCGCTGACATAGAGAAAGCCGAGTGTACTTCGGCTAGTCTCGGCTCCTCTCGCAGTCCTGCCCCTGACTGTGAGAAGAGCCGAGTCTAGCCGAAGTACACTCGGCTTTCTCCGTCAGCGGCGCAGTCAGTGGAGATGGGCGGGACTGCAAGAGGAGCCGAGTCTAGCCGAAGTACACTCGGCCCCGCTCGCTCCTCTCCACAGAAATCGGCGCCAAATTTAAAAAAACGCTGAGACTGACACGATCGCAAAGGCACTGGGCAAGGCTGCAGATGGGCAGATGGACACTGGGCAAGGCTGCAGATGGACAGATGGACACTGGGCACGGCTGCAGATGGACAGATGGACACTGGGCAAGGCTGCAGATGGACAGATGGACACTGGGCAAGGCTGCAGATGGACAGATGGACACTGGGCAAGGCTGCAGATGGACAGATGGACACTGGGCACGGCTGCAGATGGACAGATGGACACTGGGCAAGGCTGCAGATGGACAGATGGACACTGGGCAAGGCTGCAGATGGACACTGGGCAAGGCTGCATGCTGCATTTAAATGTAAGTTTTTTTTCCTTGAATTTCCCTCCTAAAAGTTTTTTTCCTTAAAATTCTCTCCTAAACTTGGGGTGCGTGTTATACGCCGGTGCGTGTTATACGCCGATAAATACGGTAATATAAATATGAGGTCAAACCTTAAGAGTTTCAATTTGTATGCAATCAGGCAGGCCCTTGCACTACAAGGTTTTGGTAAATCTTAAGACAAAAATCTGCAGAAAATCTAATAGTGTGTATGGGGTCATAGGGTGAATTCCATCATGATGCAGAATGTGTCATATGAGGACAAAAAATACTAATTTCCAAATTTTCAGGTGTTTCTCATAAAATAATGGTGATGGTCATGGGCGTCCGCTGAACTTTTTTCAGGGGGGGGGGTCATTCTTGAGGATAATTCCGCTTCACTCCATGCCCATATAAATATAGCCCTTAGAGAATGTACATCTTTCTATATTGCAATGTATTGCAATACATCTGTTGTGGCCATATTTTGATCTTGATGAAAACAGCCTATACTGTATCCTGTAGCCACAACACAGATGTATTGCAATACAAAAAGATGTACACAGTGGTGTCGTGGCACAGGCACTGCTGTTACCTCTAGTTCTTCAGCGATAGGGCAGGCACTGGCAGCGTATTCAGTCTCTCGTCTCGGCCACTGCACGCCACGCACCTGTGGGAGGAGCCGGCGCCGTGACGGCCGGATCGGCATAGGCACATTTACACAGGCTGAGGCAGCAGCCAATCACGGAACAGCCAGGTCAGGGTCACGGTGGTGTTAAGCAGAGGCCCGAGCGGCAGAGCCAATCTGATGCTCGGGCCGGGGGTGAGGAGGGAGGGACAGATAGTCAGAAAAGACTGAGAGCCGCCCCAGCCCCCAGGCCAGCAGCAGTCTGCAGACTTAGAAAAAAAAGTCCATGGCCGCGGCGGCCATTGCAACACAGGGGGCAAGTGTGTGTCTTCACTCGGACTTCCAGGGGGGGGCAATTGACCCCCCTTGCCCTATGGAGCGGACGCCCATGGTGGTGGTGGTGTTGATTAGGGATCAACTTGGGTTCAGTCAGTGCCGAGCAAAAAGCTGCCGGTGGGACAGCTGCCTTGCAGGAATCCCTCCCATTACTCCACCCCCAATCCCAAGAATACAAATTTCCAAAAGCTCCCAGATGTGGTTCTAAAAACGTATTGCCACAATGCAGAGATGCAATACAAAATAATGTGTATCCTGACCCAGATGCATAGGGACCGAAAGAAAATCACGCAGGACCTCGTTTCCTGAGTTAAGCTAAATTGACAGCATATTCATCAATGTGCCTTAAAGTGAAACTAAACTCACTCAATCAACCATTTCTAAATTTTCTCCCTACCCCCTCCTTCCCACAAATTTTTACCATTTAGTGTCTTTTAGTGGTGCAAAGCAGTAGACATGGGAGCCGTCAAAAAATTTGTTTCGTTTCGTTCCGTTCCGTTTCGTATTTTAAAAAATTCGTAATTCGTGTACGGAATTTAATTCGGATTCGTACAAAATACGTATGAATCGTACTTTTCTAATACATCGCGGTTATTCGTAACTATTCGAAATCTCGATTTTTTTACTTTCGTTTTTGACATGTGGCACTGGCTATAGTCTCCGCCCCTGTATGTCATTTTGAGAGGCCGTATAGTGTGGTGTGGTGAGGGAGAAGCAGAGAGCAGAGCAGAGAGCAGAGCAGAGAGTGGTATTGTTGGATTTGTGGTTATTTTTGTGTCGTTTGGTGCTTTTGGTGAAATTAGAATGTCTGGGAGTGAGAATGGATGTGTGAGTCTTGTGAGTGAGAATGTTGGTGTTGGTTTGAGAGTTGTTGTGAGTGAGAGTGGAGAGGACTCAGGGGAGCAGAGAAGTGGAGTAGAGTGTCGATATTCGTTATACTGAATCTCGAATTCATTCGAATCATTCGTTATATCCGCTATAATTTATTTCGTATTAGTTGAAATTCGTTATTTGGTCGTTTGGATTCGGATAATTTGGAGCCGAAATTCGTAAACGAAATTTCGTATTTCGTACAGAATTCGTATTCATAAAAATTCGTAATTCGGATTCGTACAAATGTACGAATTTCGAAAAATTTGTACGAATTTCCGATTCGTATGAAACTAATCGCACATGTCTACAAAGCAGTACTTCCTGGTTTCTGGCCCCGCTGCCTCCTGGGATTGCTACATCACAGCTATCCCAGAAGGCAGTGGATTACTAAGCTGCAACTTTGCAAGGGAGGGTTGCCAAGCATGCACACAAATGCTGCTGGGCACTATATTGCCCATCCACCAGAAAGGGGCGGTATTTGTGTGCAGGCTAGGAAATCCGCCATGCGTGTGCAGAGGCGCCATCAGTCTCTTCCACCTTCCAAATGCCTGAATAAGACCAGTGGCGCATCTGCCTATGTGCAGGTTTTTTCAAAAATGGTGGCACTGAAGAGCAGTGGGGGGGAGGTACACAAGGAGCAGTTTAGTTCCACTTCAACATGGGAACAGTCATACACTGTGCTATGGTGTAATGGTATCCCTAGTAAAGGGAATAATACTCACTTTGGAAAGCCTGTGTTTGCTGAGCTTCATAAATAAGGTGAAGCTGTGTTCACTTTAAACACCCAAATTCCCAATCATGTGCAAGGGAAATATAAAGCAATGGATATTTGCTTGTATGGTGTGATCGACATGAACCTTCACGTTCCTAAGCTAAGTGAAATTCCCAAAAAGCTAAGTGAATAATCTGTAGATATCTAAATCACCCCCATTGCATTGTCAAGAAGCTTGTCTCCATGTATTGTCTATGTGCCAAAACTCCTGATTTCCCACCGCTGATTAAAGAATAACAGCTGCACGGAACTGAAAAGTAAAAGACATTTCAGCACCATCTCGTTTCGATGCACAGAGCTTCGAGCTGGCCTCACATGTGACAGATTAATGTTGACATGCTTTCAGTTTTACAGGCATACCCCGCTTTAAGTACACTCACTTTACATACACTCGCGAGTAAGGACATACCTGTGAGTGTATGTAAAGTGCCTCACAAATACCGTACAGACATTTTACAGCCGCAGTAGAAGGAGCTGAAGCTCCGAGAGCATAGCTTGCCCTGTTCCAGTGTGCCCCTGACACCCCCACTACAGCCCCTGAGACCTCAACTACAGCTCCTGACACCCCCACTACAGTCCCTGAGACCTCAACTACAGCTCCCGACACCTCAACTACAGCTCCTGACACCCCCACTACAGCCCCTGAGACCTCAACTACAGCTCCTGACACCCCCACTACAGCCCCTGAGACCTCAACTACAGCTCCTGACACCCCCACTACAGCCCCTGACACCCCCATTACAGCCCCTGACACCCCCACTACAGCCCCTGAGACCTTAACTACAGCTCCTGAGACCTCAACTACAGCCCCTGAGACCTCAACTACAGCTCCTGACACCCCCACTACAGCCCCTGAGACCTCAACTACAGCTCCTGACACCCCCACTACAGCCCCTGAGACCTCAACTACAGCTTCTGAGACCTCAACCACAGCCCCTGAGACCTCAACTACAGCTCCTGACACCCCCACTACAGCCCCTGAGACCTTAACTACAGCTCCTGACACCCCCACTACAGCCCCTGAGACCTCAACTACAGCTCCTGACACCACCACTACAGCCCCTGAGACCTTAACTACAGCTCCTGACACCCCCACTACAGCCCCTGAGACCTTAACTACAGCTCCTGACACCCCCACTACATCCCCTGAGACCTTAACTACAGCTCCTGACACCCCTACTACAGCCCCTGAGACCTCAACTACAGCCCCTGACCCCCCCACTACATCCCCTGAGACCTTAACTACAGCTCCTGCCACCCCCACTACAGCCCCTGAGACCTCAACTACAGCTCCTGACACCCCCACTACAGCCCCTGGGACCTTAACTACAGCTCCTGACACCCCCACTACAGCCCCTGAGACCTCAACTACAGCTCCCGACACCCCCACTACAGCCCCTGGGACCTCAACTACAGCCCCTGACACCCCCCCCCCCACTACACCCTAGAAGTGAAAAAAGGTATTGTTTCACTTTAGGTACATTTTCGTTTTACATACATGCTCTGGTCCCATTGTGTACTTAAACGTGGGGTATGCCTGTATAGTGTAAGAAGGTGTTCATTTCATTTTATTGCACAAGTTTCTATTTGAAGCTATGAGTTTCCTGTCTGAGGAGATCCTAATAATTTGATGTGTTTGATTTTATTATATATTCCAGCATGATACAATTTCACAACCTGTCAAGAGATGCAAAATAATCCAACCGCATTCCAAATATGTCATAACTTATAGGACTAACTTTACTCCAGATATCAAGATCCATTTGTACATTGTATTGTGGAATAGGCTGGTACTTGTTCTGAAATCCTTTTCTAAGCCACTTCTTCAGATCCAATGCATGTCAGAAAGATACCCCAACATTTTACATCCATACTTTAATCTGGTCACCATAAAATGTATAGATGTTGATGGTCCAAGAACAGGATGGAAGATGTGAGAGTTGTAGAATCAACCTGTTCTAGTTGCTTGATCACATTGTTGGACACTAAAAAAAAAAAATTAAGTATACAGTTGCATTGAACAGATGAGGACCCAACTGTGTGTGTGTTTAAAACATCTGTTCTCACAAGTTTTGTTATTACATTCTCTTTTATACAGAAGATAAGAAAGGGGGTGGTATGAGATGTTATTAAAAAACAGCAAATAGAAAAATTTCACATTTCATATGTCAGCAGCTATATCTGCGAAACTAAAACCTTGAGATGGGAGGGGAGGAGCATGCTGCTCACAGCTCAGTCTATATACAAAATGGAATATACAAAATGGATGTTCTTGTTCTTAAATTAACAATACAGTGAATATCTCTGTGTCGTTTTCATCCTGTTGTTTATTTAACACCATTCATCTCCCTTTACATTTAGCTGACTGCTGGCAGCTCCTGCTACATTGGCGCAGAGAGACAATGTCTTGTTTAACTCTCCCCTAGCTTTCTCAGAATGACTGATTCAACAGGGGAGGTAGACCATCTGCTGGTACAGTGTGTGATTGCACATACATATATGTGATTGTACACCTTTTCATGGTGATTTAATTAATTTAGGAGTCTGTA
The DNA here is from genome assembly GCA_029206835.1 of Rana muscosa. NCBI lineage: Eukaryota > Metazoa > Chordata > Amphibia > Anura > Ranidae > Rana > Rana muscosa. Next base: position 421,381,217 of record CM055118.1, read on the forward strand.
AACGACAGCCTGCAGGCCACATCCAGCCCACATCTAGGGTCAGTGACATATCCTTCATGTGTACAGATAAAGGATTTAGGTAAGCAGAAGAAGGTGTCTGCATCTATCCCAACCCCCCACCTGCAGTCTCAAGGTTTTTCTGCTGTGGCTTTATCAGCTCTGTCTTTCATTGCTAGGACCACCAGCACCCTAGCAACCAATGACGTGTTTGCCCCAACATTCACAGGTTGATGGAACTTCTTCCACCCAGACCTGCTCTGCCTCCTGGCTCCTGCCCTGCTGCATCAGCCACACTGTAAGCCCTGCAGTGGTAAAGGATTATTTGATGGAGGACTCTAATGAAATCCATAATGTATGGAGGACTCTGATCTAAGGGGAACTCTGATGAGGAATTGATTGTTTTCGGTCCTCAAATATTTGTAAAATATACAATATGGCCCACAAACTGAAACTTTTGGCGTCCCCAGGTCTTAAGGAGTGGATATAAATATTGGGGTATCTACCCAAAAGAAGGGGCTTTGACAAGCTAAGAAATTACTTTAGCCTTACAAAACAAGTCCAGTTGAATGTGACCAGCTACTACTAGCTTTACTATGACCTGGATAAGTGAGAACCTTCACAGACAGGTATTGTTGATTTAGTATATTTTGAAATGGCTGACATTTTCTTTCCGCCCATCTTTGCTCTCAGGGAGTTCTGCCAGCGCTCTCTGCGGAGATCCCCATCAGACTGCAATACCTTCTCTCGATCATTTGACAACTCCGTATTCATCATTGAAGGAAGCAGAAGGCGAGTGGCCCTGGAAGTGACACTAGAGAACCGAGGGGAGAACGCATACAGCACCGTGCTCAATATTTCCCACTCTCCAAACCTGCAGTTCGCCAGCTTGATCCAAAAGGTAAATAGACATCAGACATGAACAGGTCTGTTTACTACGAGTAAAGTACAGAGCAAAGTAAGGCTTATGTCACACTAGTGATAGTGAAAAGGGCAAAAAAAAAAACACTGAAATCCACTCCTACAGCCTCGCTGCATCATTGGTTGAAACAGTGAGACCTCACTCCAGGGAAATTCTGCAGCATTTTGGCCAGCAAGGACACAATGCCGTAGAATAATATACCCATTTCTTTTGTAAAATATAACAGATGAGGTTGCGTCAAGTAACTAGATATCAAACATGTCAAGCCCTAAAAGTGCACCACCCGTAAAATGGCAAAAACGATTGCACCCAAAATTGTCCTTAGCCAAGTCTTTAGAGCTCATCAGTCTAGGTTAACCATGAATGATGGTCCTAGAATTATTGCTTTCATTTCAGCATTTGTGGCGATTCCTAACATGTGTGGCACAATTGCTGTTTACATATATGTGCACTCCCTATGCACATGTTTGCATTCACGTGTGTGCAAGTGGCGTCAGGGTCGCTGTTAAATTTTACTGTAAATTACATTTCTAAATACTTTTTTCATTTACCCTTATTGTAACCACAAGAGGACTGACACAACCCCATACGTGATAGTGTTGGCAGGTGATAAGTTCTCTTCATAGGTATATCAGGGTTCTATTAGACCCCGGATGTCTTCCCTGCCTTCAGGATTGTGCTTAAGTGGCTGTTTACCTGGCTTTTCAGCCAGGTGTTTGACAGGTTTAAAACCCGTAACTGCTCAGAGTTGAGCGCTCCCAGGTTCATTGATTACAGAGCAGATTGGGAATGGATGTTCTCTGATCTGCTTCTACTGTCCATCCTGACACAGTTTACCCTCCCCGGAGGAGCAAAGCAGCCTGATACCCACAGCAGGGGAGGTGCTTTTGCACTTCACACTACTGTAAAGTGATTAGACCACTATAGAGCCACCCGGATCAGTTTTACATGAAAGCCCAGATATCCGTCTAAATAAAATATCAAGCTCATTGCTACTGCTGTAGTCGTGAGCTTGTTTTAACCACTTGAAGTTTAGGCTGCATATACAGTATATGGCCTGTGGAAGGCAGTTGGTTCTAAAGCTCTAAACTGATGAAAACTAAACTCAAAATGGATGCTTTGGATTAGAGTAGTTTGTATGTCTTTGCTGCTTCTGGCGCTGCCTGACTGGGTCCAATTTGTAACAAAAGCATATATTATAGTAAACCTTTCCCCTTGGCCAACCAGCTGCCTAAAATTGATTTTCCTGGCCTATTATTACCCCATGATAAGGCCAGTGCTGGGGGTGTGCCCAGTGCATAAGAACGCATGCTGGCCTGAAATAAGCTTGTATGTTTATGGAACAATCGTTCTAAAGTAGGTATCTCCAAACTTTTCAGTACGATGGGCTACGCTCTATATTTTAAAAATATTTGCTGAAAAAAATCCCCATCAGGGTCTCCATCAGAAACCCCCTAACATCAGAGCCCCCATCAGAGTTCCACTTACATCAGAGAGCTCCTGGCATCAGGGTCCCCACCACAGCTCTCCTTACATCAGAATTCCCATTAGAGCCCCCCTTACATCAGGATTCCTATCACAGTCCCCCTTACATCAGTGTCCCCATAAGAGGCCCCCCTTACATCAGGGTCCCCATCAGAGTTTCTCTTACATCAGAGTCCCCCCCTACATTAGGGTCCCCATGAGAGCCCCCTCACATCAGGGTCCCCATCAGAGCTCTCCCTGCATCAGAATTCCCATTAGAGCCCCCCTTAATCAGGGCCCCTATCAGAGTCCCCATTATATCAGAATCCCCACTTACATCAGAGTCCTTCTTACATCACAGCCCCCATCAGAGCTCTCCTTACATCAGAGTTCCCATTAGAGCCCCCCCTTACATCAAGGCCCCTCATAGAGTCCCCCTTACATCAGAGTCCCCCCTTACATTAAGGTTCCCATCAGAGCCTCCCTTACATTGGGGTCCCCATCAGAGTTCCTCTTAGATCAGAGTGCCCCCCTTACATCAGGGTCCCCACGAGAGCCCCCCCTTACATCAGGGTCCCCATCAGAGCTCCCCTTACATCAGGGTCCACATCAGAGCTCTTCTTACATTAGAAATCCCATTAGAGCCCCCTTACATCAAAATCCCGATTAGAGCCCCCCTACATCAGTATCCCCCCTTACATCATAGTCCCCCATCAGAGCCCCCCTTACATCAGAATCCCCCTTACATGAGGATCCCCATCAGAACCCCCCTAATATCAGAGTCCCCATTAGAGTCGTCCTTACATCAGAGCCCCTGTCACAGCCCCCTTTACATGACAGTCCCCATCAGGGTCTCCCTTACATCAAAGTCTCCCCCTACATCCTGGTCCACATTGGTGTCCCCCCATATATAAGTGTCCCCAAAAGAGTCACTCCTTATATATCATTAAAATGTGAGTGTGGTTTGTGGGGAAGGGGGTGGAAGGGGGAAGTAGTTGAAGTTTATTATCTCACACATAGGTTGGACTTGTGTCTTTTTTAAACCTCACCTACTATGTAACTATGTAAGTGGAGACCATGTACAGCCTTTGCTGACCTTAATCCTCAATCTGCACACATTGGGGATACACCACTGGCCCTAGCTGTGGGCTGGATAAAATTTTCTAGTTGGCCAGATGTGCCCCAAGGGCCATAGTTTGGAAACCCTTGATCTAAAGAACAGATCTTCTAACCACCACCCTACGCTATGTATAGCTTAATGAATGATGTTCTGTATTCCAGAACTGATCTGAGATTGCTGTGGGATAATGATAAATAGCCCCAGAAATGTGCCAAGCAAACTGAAAAATATCACACTGATCCTGGTGGTTAGTCCAGGTGAAGGTTAAGATACACAAAATGTTCCCAGTGCTGAGGTAATGGCAGAGAAGGTGTAATGGAGAAATCCGATCCATCGTAGAATATTTAATTCTTCATGTCCTGCCAATGGATCAGCACTGGATTTGGATTTCTACCAAATGTTCTGTGTGGCTGTTCTCTCCATTCCATCATCCGTCCCTTAAATGGGCAGAAGAAGATTGTTTGGCCTTTATTTGCCATCAGGATTCATTCTTTCTATGACACCAGCACTGAAATTAAATAAATTGACTTTTTATTTATCCGATGATAAGCTGGTTATGGATGGCCTGGTACCATAAAGGGCCAGACCACATAGAACAGATATTTCAGTTTCAGTAGATGCTGGAGGGTTAAACCACTCAGTTTTTTATACCTCCTCAGGATTCTATCAGGTAGACCTCTTGAGTTTTGAGGTCTACACACCTGCTGTGATCGTCATGGGGGGTCTCACTTTCCAGGTTGCAAAGTTCAACTTACCTTGCAAAGTGACCAGCATTTTTGCCTTGGCCATCACCAAAAATGTTCTTGCATTTTATAAACCTGTGTAGCGCAATTCTGCCCTCAGGATAGAATAACTCGGGTAAGTCTCTATGATAAACTTCCTTCCAGCTACGTTGGGGCCCTTTTAAACTGTTGGCATGCAGGGTGATAGAGATGAGTCAATAGGTGGCATTCAATAGCAGTATCTGAGTACAGGGGCCGCTGATATTTTTGGGTCCTCTGCTCCTGTCTAGACACCACCAAAACACCTTGTGTGGAAACACCCAGCACATGCACAAGAATTATACACACCACCCTTTAAAAAGATAAGCAGACTGTATTGGCAAATTAAGATCATAAACATGACAAAATAGATTGGCACATGAAAATCAGTACACATAAACACAACAGTAAGGGCACAGTGTACTCCACAGGGGTACCTTTTAAAGTCAAGTCTCAGCTTATACTGAAGCATAAGGAGTGTAAACGGTAGAAATCTGTATGAGGCGTTATACCTCAAGCGACCAGAGGGGTTAACTTAGAGGTGGAGAAGGCGACATCACTTAAGAGCTCTCAAACAAAGGGGCTAGGTTTCGGCCTTCAAACTTAAACTCTGTAATAGAACACTGCCCTCAGGATAGAGTAACTCAAGATAGTCTCTATGATAAACTTCCTCCTGGCTTCGTTGGGGCCCTTTTAAACTGTTGGCATGCGGGGTGATGGAGATGAGTCAATAGGTGGCGTTCCCAGCAGCAGTATCTGAGCACAGGAGCCGCTGATAGTTTTGGGTCCTCTGCTCCTGTCTAAACACCACCAGAATACCTTGTCTGGAAACACCCGGAACATTCACAAGAATTACACACACCATCCCTTAAAAAGATAAGCAGACTGTATTAGCAAATTAAGATCACAAACATGACAAAATAGATTGGCACATAAAAATCAGTACGCATAAACACAACAGTAAGTGTACAGTGCATTCCATGGGGGTACCTTTTAAATGTCAAGTCCAAGCTTATACTGAAGCATAAGGAGTGTAAACTCTTCATATGAGGCGTTATACCTCAAGCGACCAAAGGGATTAACTTCAAGGTGGAGCAGATTACGTCACTTCAGAGCTCTCAAACAAAGGGGCTAGGTTTGGGCCTTCAAACTTCCAACTCTGTAATAGAAGACTGCCCTCAGGATACAGTAGCTCGGGATAGTCTCTATGATGAACTTGCTGACGGCTACGTTGGGTCCCTTTACCACCGTTGGCACGCAGGGTGATGAAGATGATTCAATGGGTGCTATTCAACAGCAGTATATTATACAGGTTGGGCTCAGCAGATATGTAAATCCGCTGAAGTTATACATCAAGCGACCAGAGGGGTTAACTAAGAGGTGGAGCAGGCTATGTCACTTCATGACTCTCAAACAAAGAAGCTAGGTTTAGGCTTTCAACTTAAACTTTGTAATAGAACACAATTCTGCCCTCAGGATAGAGTAACTCGTGCAGAACTTCCTGCTGGCTATGTTGGGGCCCTTTAAAAGCGTTGGCACACAGGGTGATGGAGATGAGTCATTAGGTGATGTTCAACAGCAGTATAAGATACAGGTTGGGCTCAGCAGATATGTAAATTCCTTTATGGTAATAGGTGCAAAGAGTAGGGCAAGCCCAGATGTAGCAGCTGTGGTATAGGAGACTAAGATGTTATGTGGCAATAGCAGTCTGATGGGGAGCAAGAACAAGGTCGGCACTCTGGAAGACCAGCGGACGTATGCTTTATGGATAGCTCTGTTAGCCATAGATTAGCGATGAATGTAGAAACTCAACAGGTGTGATAAGTCTCTGAGTGTAGAATGTCATTGGGTGGGAATAGCTGGTTAATAGGGATGAGCTTCGTGTTCGAGTCGAACATACGTTCGACTCGAACATCGGCTGTTCGATCGTTCGACGAAGATTGAACGATTTGGGCCGTTCGCGCCAAATTCGAGTGACGCGAACGGCCCACAATGCACTACGCCATCGCAGTGTCATCCAGGCGCTGTGATTGGCCAAGCATGCACTGTGACCCCGCATGCTTGGCCAATCACAGCGCCGGCAGCGAGGAGAGCAATGATTGGCCACAGGCAGGATGCCTGTGGCCAATTATTGCTGAGGGTGTTTAGTACACGCCCCACACTATAAAAGGCCGCCAGCACGGCGGCCTAGTGTAGTGTGTTCCGGAGCAGGGAAAGAGAAGCATAGGCAGGGACAGTGACATTTATTTTTTTCTTGCTTAACCTGGATTCCTTTAGTTTAGGGAAAGAGAAGGATAGGTAGGGAGAGTGTCAGTGTGTTTTACTGTGCGAATCCTTGTTTCTTGGGACAGGGAAGGACAGTGAGGGAATTCTCCTTGTACTATAGTGTGCTTTAAAAAAACATTTTTTCTAGGGACAGAAAACTATAGGTAGGGAGAGTGTCAGTGTGTTTTACTGTGCGAATCCTTGTTTCTAGGGACAGGGAAGGACAGTGAGGGAATTCTCCTTGTGCTATAGTGTGCTTTAAAAAAACATTTTTTCTAGGGACAGAAAACTATAGGTAGGGAGAGTGTCAGTGTGTTTTACTGTGCGAATCCTTGTTTCTAGGGACAGGGAAGGACAGTGAGGGAATTCTCCTTGTGCTATAGTGTGCTTTAAAAAAACATTTTTTCTAGGGACAGAAAACTATAGGTAGGAAGAGTGTCAGTTTCTTTCACTGTGATAATCCTTGTTTCTAGGGACAAAGAAGGAAAGTGAGGGAAATTCTCCTTCTGCTATAGTGTGCTTTAAAAAAACATTTTTTCTAGGGACAGAAAACTATAGGTAGGGAGAGTGTCAGTGTGTTTTACTGTACGAATCCTTGTTTCTAGGGACAGGGAAGGACAGTGAGGGAAATTCTCCTTGTGCTATAGTGTGCTTTAAAAAAAAAAAATTCTAGGGACAGAAAACTATAGGTAGGGAGAGTGTCAGTGTGTTTTACTGTGCGAATCCTTGTTTCTAGGGACAGGGAAGGACAGTGAGGGAATTCTCCTTGTGCTATAGTGTGCTTTAAAAAAACATTTTTTCTAGGGACAGAAAACTATAGGTAGGGAGAGTGTCAGTGTGTTTTACTGTGCGAATCCTTGTTTCTAGGGACAGGGAAGGACAGTGAGGGAATTCTCCTTGTGCTATAGTGTGCTTTAAAAAAACATTTTTTCTAGGGACAGAAAACTATAGGTAGGGAGAGTGTCAGTGTGTTTTACTGTGCGAATCCTTGTTTCTAGGGACAGGGAAGGACAGTGAGGGAATTCTCCTTGTGCTATAGTGTGCTTTAAAAAAACATTTTTTCTAGGGACAGAAAACTATAGGTAGGAAGAGTGTCAGTTTCTTTCACTGTGATAATCCTTGTTTCTAGGGACAAAGAAGGAAAGTGAGGGAAATTCTCCTTGTGCTATAGTGTGCTTTAAAAAAACATTTTTTCTAGGGACAGAAAACTATAGGTAGGGAGAGTGTCAGTGTGTTTTACTGTGCGAATCCTTGTTTCTAGGGACAGGGAAGGACAGTGAGGGAATTCTCCTTGTGCTATAGTGTGCTTTAAAAAAACATTTTTTCTAGGGACAGAAAACTATAGGAAGGAAGAGTGTCAGTTTCTTTCACTGTGATAATCCTTGTTTCTAGGGACGAAGAAGGAAAGTGAGGGAAATTCTCCTTGTGCTATAGTGTGCTTTAAAAAAACATTTTTTCTAGGGACAGAAAACTATAGGTAGGGAGAGTGTCAGTGTGTTTTACTGTGCGAATCCTTGTTTCTAGGGACAGGAAAGGACAGTGAGAGAATTCTCCTTGTGCTATAGTGTGCTTTAAAAAAACATTTTTTCTAGGGACAGAAAACTATAGGTAGGAAGAGTGTCAGTTTCTTTCACTGTGATAATCCTTGTTTCTAGGGACAAAGAAGGAAAGTGAGGGAAATTCTCCTTGTGCTATAGTGTGCTTTAAAAAAACATTTTTTCTAGGGACAGAAAACTATAGGTAGGGAGAGTGTCAGTGTCTTTTACTGTGCGAATCCTTGTTTCTAGGGACAGGGAAGGACAGTGAGGGAATTCTCCTTGTGCTATAGTGTGCTTTAAAAAAACATTTTTTCTAGGGACAGAAAACTATAGGAAGGAAGAGTGTCAGTTTATTTCACTGTGATAATCCTTGTTTCTAGGGACAAAGAAGGAAAGTGAGGGAAATTCTCCTTGTGCTATAGTGTGCTTTAAAAAAAAAATTTTCTAGGGACAGAAAACTATAGGTAGGGAGAGTGTCAGTGTGTTTTACTGTGCGAATCCTTGTTTCTAGGGACAGGAAAGGACAGTGAGGGAATTCTCCTTGTGCTATAGTGTGCTTTAAAAAAACATTTTTTCTAGGGACAGAAAACTATAGGTAGGAAGAGTGTCAGTTTCTTTCACTGTGATAATCCTTGTTTCTAGGGACAGGGAAGGACAGTGAGGGAATTCTCCTTGTGCTATAGTGTGCTTTAAAAAAACATTTTTTCTAGGGACAGAAAACTATAGGTAGGGAGAGTGTCAGTGTGTTTTACTGTGCGAATCCTTGTTTCGAGGGACAGGGAAGGACAGTGAGGGAATTCTCCTTGTGCTATAGTGTGCTTTAAAAAAACATTTTTTCTAGGGACAGAAAACTATAGGTAGGAAGAGTGTCAGTTTCTTTCACTGTGATAATCCTTGTTTCTAGGGACAAAGAAGGAAAGTGAGGGAAATTCTCCTTGTGCTATAGTGTGCTTTAAAAAAACATTTTTTCTAGGGACAGAAAACTATAGGTAGGGAGAGTGTCAGTGTGTTTTACTGTGCGAATCCTTGTTTCTAGGGATAGGGAAGGACAGTGAGGGAATTCTCCTTGTGCTATAGTGTGCTTTAAAAAAACATTTTTTCTAGGGACAGAAAACTATAGGTAGGGAGAGTGTCAGTGTGTTTTACTGTGCGAATCCTTGTTTCTAGGGACAGGGAAGGACAGTGAGGGAATTCTCCTTGTGCTATAGTGTGCTTTAAAAAAACATTTTTTCTAGGGACAGAAAACTATAGGTAGGGAGAGTGTCAGTGTGTTTTACTGTGCGAATCCTTGTTTCTAGGGACAGGGAAGGACAGTGAGGGAATTCTCCTTGTGCTATAGTGTGCTTTAAAAAAACATTTTTTCTAGGGACAGAAAACTATAGGTAGGGAGAGTGTCAGTGTGTTTTACTGTGCGAATCCTTGTTTCTATGGACAGGGAAGGACAGTGAGGGAATTCTCCTTGTGCTATAGTGTGCTTTAAAAAAACATTTTTTCTAGGGACAGAAAACTATAGGTAGGAAGAGTGTCAGTTTCTTTCACTGTGATAATCCTTGTTTCTAGGGACAAAGAAGGAAAGTGAGGGAAATTCTCCTTGTGCTATAGTGTGCTTTAAAAAAACATTTTTTCTAGGGACAGAAAACTATAGGTAGGGAGAGTGTCAGTGTGTTTTACTGTGCGAATCCTTGTTTCTAGGGACAGGGAAGGACAGTGAGGGAATTCTCCTTGTGCTATAGTGTGCTTTAAAAAAACATTTTTTCTAGGGACAGAAAACTATAGGAAGGAAGAGTGTCAGTTTCTTTCACTGTGATAATCCTTGTTTCTAGGGACAAAGAAGGAAAGTGAGGGAAATTCTCCTTGTGCTATAGTGTGCTTTAAAAAAACATTTTTTCTAGGGACAGAAAACTATAGGTAGGGAGAGTGTCAGTGTGTTTTACTGTGCGAATCCTTGTTTCTAGGGACAGGAAAGGACAGTGAGGGAATTCTCCTTGTGCTATAGTGTGCTTTAAAAAAACATTTTTTCTAGGGACAGAAAACTATAGGAAGGAAGAGTGTCAGTTTCTTTCACTGTGATAATCCTTGTTTCTAGGGACAAAGAAGGAAAGTGAGGGAAATTCTCCTTGTGCTATAGTGTGCTTTAAAAAAACATTTTTTCTAGGGACAGAAAACTATAGGTAGGGAGAGTGTCAGTGTGTTTTACTGTGCGAATCCTTGTTTCTAGGGACAGGAAAGGACAGTGAGGGAATTCTCCTTGTGCTATAGTGTGCTTTAAAAAAACATTTTTTCTAGGGACAGAAAACTATAGGTAGGGAGAGTGTCAGTGTGTTTTACTGTGCGAATCCTTGTTTCTAGGGACAGGGAAGGACAGTGAGGGAATTCTCCTTGTGCTATAGTGTGCTTTAAAAAAACATTTTTTCTAGGGACAGAAAACTATAGGTAGGAAGAGTGTCAGTTTCTTTCACTGTGATAATCCTTGTTTCTAGGGACAAAGAAGGAAAGTGAGGGAAATTCTCCTTGTGCTATAGTGTGCTTTAAAAAAACATTTTTTCTAGGGACAGAAAACTATAGGTAGGGAGAGTGTCAGTGTGTTTTACTGTGCGAATCCTTGTTTCTAGGGACAGGGAAGGACAGTGAGGGAATTCTCCTTGTGCTATAGTGTGCTTTAAAAAAACATTTTTTCTAGGGACAGAAAACTATAGGAAGGAAGAGTGTCAGTTTCTTTCACTGTGATAATCCTTGTTTCTAGGGACAAAGAAGGAAAGTGAGGGAAATTCTCCTTGTGCTATAGTGTGCTTTAAAAAAACATTTTTTCTAGGGACAGAAAACTATAGGTAGGGAGAGTGTCAGTGTGTTTTACTGTGCGAATCCTTGTTTCTAGGGACAGGAAAGGACAGTGAGGGAATTCTCCTTGTGCTATAGTGTGCTTTAAAAAAACATTTTTTCTAGGGACAGAAAACTATAGGAAGGAAGAGTGTCAGTTTCTTTCACTGTGATAATCCTTGTTTCTAGGGACAAAGAAGGAAAGTGAGGGAAATTCTCCTTGTGCTATAGTGTGCTTTAAAAAAACATTTTTTCTAGGGACAGAAAACTATAGGTAGGGAGAGTGTCAGTGTGTTTTACTGTGCGAATCCTTGTTTCTAGGGACAGGAAAGGACAGTGAGGGAATTCTCCTTGTGCTATAGTGTGCTTTAAAAAAACATTTTTTCTAGGGACAGAAAACTATAGGTAGGAAGAGTGTCAGTTTCTTTCACTGTGATAATCCTTGTTTCTAGGGACAAAGAAGGAAAGTGAGGGAAATTCTCCTTGTGCTATAGTGTGCTTTAAAAAAACATTTTTTCTAGGGACAGAAAACTATAGGTAGGGAGAGTGTTAGTGTCTTTTACTGTGCGAATCCTTGTTTCTAGGGACAGGGAAGGACAGTGAGGGAATTCTCCTTGTGCTATAGTGTGCTTTAAAAAAACATTTTTTCTAGGGACAGAAAACTATAGGTAGGGAGAGTGTCAGTGTCTTTTACTGTGCAAATCCTTGTTTCTAGGGACAGGGAAGGACAGTGAGGGAATTCTCCTTGTGCTATAGTGTGCTTTAAAAAAACATTTTTTCTAGGGACAGAAAACTATAGGAAGGAAGAGTGTCAGTTTCTTTCACTGTGATAATCCTTGTTTCTAGGGACAAAGAAGGAAAGTGAGGGAAATTCTCCTTGTGCTATAGTGTGCTTTAAAAAAACATTTTTTCTAGGGACAGAAAACTATAGGTAGGGAGAGTGTCAGTGTCTTTTACTGTGCAAATCATTGTTTCTAGGGACAGGGAAGGACAGTGAGGGAATTCTCCTTGTGCTATAGTGTGCTTTAAAAAAACATTTTTTCTAGGGACAGAAAACTATAGGTAGGGAGAGTGTCAGTGTGTTTTACTGTGCGAATCCTTGTTTCTAGGGACAGGAAAGGACAGTGAGGGAATTCTCCTTGTGCTATAGTGTGCTTTAAAAAAACATTTTTTCTAGGGACAGAAAACTATAGGTAGGAAGAGTGTCAGTTTCTTTCACTGTGATAATCCTTGTTTCTAGGGACAGGGAAGGACAGTGAGGGAATTCTCCTTGTGCTATAGTGTGCTTTAAAAAAACATTTTTTCTAGGGACAGAAAACTATAGGTAGGGAGAGTGTCAGTGTGTTTTACTGTGCGAATCCTTGTTTCTAGGGACAGGAAAGGACAGTGAGGGAATTCTCCTTGTGCTATAGTGTGCTTTAAAAAAACATTTTTTCTAGGGACAGAAAACTATAGGTAGGGAGAGTGTCAGTGTCTTTTACTGTGCAAATCCTTGTTTCTAGGGACAGGGAAGGACAGTGAGGGAATTCTCCTTGTGCTATAGTGTGCTTTAAAAAAACATTTTTTCTAGGGACAGAAAACTATAGGAAGGAAGAGTGTCAGTTTCTTTCACTGTGATAATCCTTGTTTCTAGGGACAAAGAAGGAAAGTGAGGGAAATTCTCCTTGTGCTATAGTGTGCTTTAAAAAAACATTTTTTCTAGGGACAGAAAACTATAGGTAGGGAGAGTGTCAGTGTGTTTTACTGTGCGAATCCTTGTTTCTAGGGACAGGAAAGGACAGTGAGGGAATTCTCCTTGTGCTATAGTGTGCTTTAAAAAAACATTTTTTCTAGGGACAGAAAACTATAGGTAGGAAGAGTGTCAGTTTCTTTCACTGTGATAATCCTTGTTTCTAGGGACAGGGAAGGACAGTGAGGGAAATTCTCCTTGTGCTATAGTGTGCTAAAGCATTCCTCATCAACCATCTTTGAAATCCTTGTTTTTTTGGACAGTCAGGGAAATTGTCGTTGTGCTATTCTGTGCAAAAGCAATCATCCTCAACCATATTTAGAAATCCTTAAGTAAAGGGACAGAGAAGGACACCTGAAGGTAGCCCTTATTGCTTTTTTCCCATCTCCCTGCAGGCCATCTATTAGAATGTCTGGAAGGCAAACAAGGAGAGGCAGACAGTCAGGAGGCAATAAAAGAGGGCAAGCAGGCTCTGTGTCTGGGGGCAACAGTGCTGGTCGTGGACGCGGTGCATTGTCATCAGCACATGGCCATGGGACACGCTTGTCCTTCTTTTCGGCAGCTGGACATGTTGAGCCACATCATGCCGAAGACTTGGTAGAGTGGATGACCAAGCCCTCCTCCTCCTCCTCATCCTCTCTCACCCAGGCTCAGGGTACTGGAAAAGCAGCTGCCAAAGCGTCCTCTTCCCTGGTATCAATGTCAGACTCATCATCAGTCACTCCTTCCCTAGACCCACCATGTCCTCCTCCTGAGGAGTCCCCCGAACTGTTTGAGCACAGTGTTGGGTACATGCTCCAGGAGGATGCCCAGCGTTTCGAAGGGTCTGATGATGAAACCCAGCTACAGGAAGGCAGTAGCGTGAGAGCAGACAGAGGGGATGCTCAAGAAGGACACCAATCTGGCAGTCATGTTCCAGCAGCTGCAGCATACTGCCAGATTGGCTCCAGTGATGAGGAGGGAGGGGATGATGAGGTCACTGACTCCACGTGGGTGCCTAATAGGAGAGAGGAGGAGGAGGAGGATGAGGAGGAGGCACATCTCCAACGAGGCAGGATGCCCTTTGGTGGCCAGCGTAAGGGCAGTACACCGACGGAATCACACCGCAGAGCTCCGCCTGTGCAGGGCGCTGCCTCTGCCCGTCATTCAAAAAGTTCTTTGGTGTGGGCCTTTTTTGAGGCTAGTGCATCAGATCGCACAGCTGCTGTTTGCAACATATGTCTCAAGCGTATATCGCGTGGCCAAAACATCAGCCGCTTGGGTACCACATGCCTGACCAGACATATGTTGACCTGCCATGCAGCTCGTTGGCAAGCCTACCTCAAAGACCCACACCAAAGAACAAAGCGGACCTCTCCTTGCACCGCATCAGCTGGGATCTCCAACCCCACTATAACTTCAGTCCTCTCTGAAACATGCACTGAGAGGAATGAAGGTGTAGAATTAGGTGTGTCACAGCCAAGTACTTGCGGCCACTCTGCTAGCAGTACACCGACGTCCGATTCTAGCAGGCAAATTTCCCTGCCCCAGCTGCTGGACCGTCGAAAGAAGTTCACTCCCAGCCATCCACATGCCCAGCGGTTGAATGCTAGCTTGGCTAAATTGCTAGCGCTTCAACTGCTGCCTTTTCAGTTGGTAGACTCGGCCCCCTTCCGTGAGTTTGTGCAATGTGCGGTTCCTCAGTGGCAGGTTCCCAAACGCCACTTTTTCTCACGGAAGGCTATTCCGGCTCTCTACCGGCATGTGGAAGGCAATGTCTTGGCCTCGCTGGACAGGGCGGTCAGCGGTAAGGTGCATATTACCGCTGACTCATGGTCCAGCAGGCATGGACAGGGACGTTACCTTTCTTTCACGGCCCATTGGGTCACTCTTTTGGCAGCTGGGAAGGATGCAGGACAAGGTGCAGTAGTGTTGGAGGTTGTTCCACCGCCACGCCTCCAAAATGCTACTACTGGTTGTGACACACCTCTCTCCTCCACCCCCTCCTCTTCTTCTTCCTCCATGGCCTCTTCCTGTGGTTTGTCCTCGGAACCAGCGGTGCTCCGTAGGCGTTCAAGGGGCTACGCAAGTACGCAGGCAAACAGATGCCATGCCGTGCTTGCGCTGGTGTGTTTGGGGGACAGAAGCCACACTGGGGCAGAGGTCCTGTCTGCTCTGCAGGGCCAGGCCGAGAGGTGGTTGACGCCACGCCAGCTTAAGCCAGGAATGGTGGTTTGCGACAATGGCACCAACCTCCTCTCCGCCCTCCGACAGGGACAACTGACCCATGTGCCCTGTGTGGCTCACGTCCTTAACCTGGTGGTGCAGCGGTTCTTGGGCAGGTACCCGGGCTTACAGGATGTCCTGAGGCAGGCCAGGAAAGTCTGTGTGCATTTCCGCAGATCTTATAATGCCAGTGCTCGCCTGGCTGAGCTGCAAAAGGAGTTGAACCTGCCCAAGAACCGCCTTATATGTGACATGCCCACCAGGTGGAACTCAACGTTGGCCATGCTGCAGCGGCTGCACACGCAGCAGAGGGCCATCAATGAGTACCTGTGCGACTACGGCACCAGGACAGGGTCAGGGGAGCTTGGTTTTTTTTTCTCCACGCCAGTGGGGCATGATCAGGGATGCATGCACTGTCCTGGCACCATTTGAGGAGGCCACGAGGATGGTGAGCAGTGACAGTGCATGCATCAGTGACGCTGTACCTCTTGTCCACCTGTTGGAGCACACGCTGCGTGGAATAATGGACAGGGCACTTGAGGCAGAACAGAGGCAGGAAGAGGAGGACTTCCTTGCCTCTCAAGGCCCCCTTTACCCAGACAGTGTTCCTTCTGTCCCACCCATCGCACAGGAAGAGGAGGAGGAGGAGGAGGAGGAGGATTGTGTCAGCATGGAGGTGGAGGCTGGCACTCAGCATCATCAGCAGCAGTCTTTTAGGGATGATTTACAGTCCCAAGAAACCAGTGGACTTGTACGTGGCTGGGAGGAGGTGGCTGCGGATCATGTCGTCCTTAGTGACCCAGAGGACTCCGGAGCGAATGCCTCAGCAAACCTACGCTGCATGGCCTCCCTGATCCTGCAAAGTCTGCGGAAGGATCCTTGTATTCTTCGGATCAAGGAGAGGGACCATTACTGGCTGGCCACTCTCCTTGATCCACGGTACAAGGGTAAGGTTGCGGACCTTATGTTACCGTCGCAGAGGGAGCAGAGGATGAGACAACTCCGGGAGGCCTTGCAGAAAGGTCTGTGCAACGCGTTCCCAGAGACTGGGAGGTTACAAACTCCTGGTCCTGGACAACGAGTTGCTGAGGCTTCGGCCAGTCAAAGAAGGAGCGGTGGGGAAGGTGGCCGTCTGACCGATGCGTTCAGACAATTCTTTAGTCCGCAGCCCCAAAGTATGATCGGTTCCAGCAACCATCGCCAGCGTCTGATAAACATGGTGCAGGAATATCTAGGGGCAAGGTCAGACTTGGACACCTTCCCCACCGAAAATCCTCTGGCTTACTGGGTCTTGAGGATGGATCACTGGCCAGAGCTTGCACAGTATGCAATTGAGCTACTGGCCTGTCCTGCATCCAGCGTTCTTTCGGAACGCACATTCAGTGCTGCTGGAGGATTTGTCACGGATCACAGGGTGCGCCTGTCCACCGACTCGGTTGATCGACTGACTTTCATCAAGATGAACCAGTCTTGGATCACCACCAGCTACCACACACCTGATGCTGATATAACAGACTAATTGATTTTACCATGTCACATCCCTTCAAGACTGATGCTGATGCTGAGTGCCTGTGCTGTTATGTTGACTGGCTATCCTCCTCCTCCGAGTCCTCAATGATACGATTGATGATGATAGCTTGGAAGATCATTTTTGTTTATGGGTGCCGCCACCAGTGGCTAAGGCCCAATTTTTCAGCCCCTGTTTTACAGGGGCGTGTAATTACAATTTTTTTTGCAATAATTTGCCATAGGGCTCATTGCTGTGCTCCAAGTACAGTATCTGTGAGGGGTTGGAGTGTTGTGGCACCAGTGCCTAAGGCCCAATTTTTCAGCCCCTGTTTAACAGGGGTGTGTCATTACAATTTTTGAAGCAATACTTTGCAACAGGGCTCATTGCTGTGCTCCAAGTACAGTATCTGTGAGGGGTTGTAGTGTTGTGCCACCAGTGCCTAAGGCCCAATTTTTCAGCCCCTGTTCAACAGGGGCATGCAATTACAATTCTTGATCTAATAATTCACAGCAGGGCCCATTGCTGCACCCACCAAGAGTAACTCTGAGGGCTTACAGTGTTGTGGCAACGCCACCACCACCACCACCACGAAAGGCCCAATTTTTCAGCCCCTGTTCAAAAGGGGCATGTAATTACAATTCTTGATCTAATAATTCACAGCAGGGCCCATTGCTGCACCCACCAAGAGTAGGGATGAGCTTCGTGTTCGAATCGAACATACGTTCGACTCGAACATCGGCTGTTCGATCGTTCGACGAAGATCGAACGATTTGGGCCGTTCGCGCCAAATTCGAGTGACGCGAACGGCCCACAATGCACTACGCCATCGCAGTGTCATCCAGGCGCTGTGATTGGCCAAGCATGCACTGTGACCCCGCATGCTTGGCCAATCACAGCGCCGGCAGCGAGGAGAGCAATGATTGGCCACAGGCAGGATGCCTGTGGCCAATTATTGCTGAGGGTGTTTAGTACACGCCCCACACTATAAAAGGCCGCCAGCACGGCGGCCTAGTGTAGTGTGTTCCGGAGCAGGGATAGAGCAGCATAGGCAGGGACAGTGACTTTTATTTCTTTCTTGCTTAACCTGGATTCCTTTAGTTTAGGGAAAGAGAAGGATAGGTAGGGAGAGTGTCAGTGTGTTTTGTGCTTGTGCTATAGTGTGCTTAAAAAAAACATTTTTTCTAGGGACAGAAAACTGTAGGTAGGGAGAGTGTCAGTTTCTTTCACTGTGTAAGTCCTTGTTTCTAGGGACCTGGAAGGACAGTGAGTGAATTCTCCTTGTGCTATATTGTGCTTAAAAAAAACATTTTTTCTAGGGACAGAAAACTGTAGGTAGGGAGAGTGTCAGTTTCTTTCACTGTGCAAGTCCTTGTTTCCAGGGACCTGGAAGGACAGTGAGTGAATTCTCCTTGTGCTATATTGTGCTTAAAAAAAACATTTTTTCTAGGGACAGAAAACTGTAGGTAGGGAGAGTGTCAGTTTCTTTCACTGTGCAAGTCCTTGTTTCTAGGGACCTGGAAGGACAGTGAGTGAATTCTCCTTGTGCTAGATTGTGCTTAAAAAAAACATTTTTTCTAGGGACAGAAAACTGTAGGTAGGGAGAGTGTCAGTTTCTTTCACTGTGTAAGTCCTTGTTTCTAGGGACCTGGAAGGACAGTGAGTGAATTCTCATTGTGCTATATTGTGCTTAAAAAAAACATTTTTTCTAGGGACAGAAAACTGTAGGTAGGGAGAGTGTCAGTTTCTTTCACTGTGTAAGTCCTTGTTTCTAGGGACCTGGAAGGACAGTGAGTGAATTCTCCTTGTGCTATATTGTGCTTAAAAAAAACATTTTTTCTAGGGACAGAAAACTGTAGGTAGGGAGAGTGTCAGTTTCTTTCACTGTGCAAGTCCTTGTTTCCAGGGACCTGGAAGGACAGTGAGTGAATTCTCCTTGTGCTATATTGTGCTTAAAAAAAACATTTTTTCTAGGGACAGAAAACTGTAGGTAGGGAGAGTGTCAGTTTCTTTCACTGTGCAAGTCCTTGTTTCTAGGGACCTGGAAGGACAGTGAGTGAATTCTCCTTGTGCTATATTGTGCTTAAAAAAAACATTTTTTCTAGGAACAGAAAACTGTAGGTAGGGAGAGTGTCAGTTTCTTTCACTGTGCAAGTCCTTGTTTCCAGGGACCTGGAAGGACAGTGAGTGAATTCTCCTTGTGCTATATTGTGCTTAAAAAAAACATTTTTTCTAGGGACAGAAAACTGTAGGTAGGGAGAGTGTCAGTTTCTTTCACTGTGCAAGTCCTTGTTTCTAGGGACCTGGAAGGACAGTGAGTGAATTCTCCTTGTGCTATATTGTGCTTAAAAAAAACATTTTTTCTAGGGACAGAAAACTGTAGGTAGGGAGAGTGTCAGTTTCTTTCACTGTGCAAGTCCTTGTTTCCAGGGACCTGGAAGGACAGTGAGTGAATTCTCCTTGTGCTATATTGTGCTTAAAAAAAACATTTTTTCTAGGGACAGAAAACTGTAGGTAGGGAGAGTGTCAGTTTCTTTCACTGTGCAAGTCCTTGTTTCTAGGGACCTGGAAGGACAGTGAGTGAATTCTCCTTGTGCTATATTGTGCTTAAAAAAAACATTTTTTCTAGGGACAGAAAAATGTAGGTAGGGAGAGTGTCAGTTTCTTTCACTGTGCAAGTCCTTGTTTCCAGGGACCTGGAAGGACAGTGAGTGAATTCTCCTTGTGCTATATTGTGCTTAAAAAAACATTTTTTCTAGGGACAGAAAACTGTAGGTAGGGAGAGTGTCAGTTTCTTTCACTGTGTAAGTCCTTGTTTCTAGGGACCTGGAAGGACAGTGAGTGAATTCTCCTTGTGCTATATTGTGCTTAAAAAAAACATTTTTTCTAGGGACAGAAAACTGTAGGTAGGGAGAGTGTCAGTTTCTTTCACTGTGTAAGTCCTTGTTTCTAGGGACCTGGAAGGACAGTGAGTGAATTCTCCTTGTGCTATATTGTGCTTAAAAAAAACATTTTTTCTAGGGACAGAAAACTGTAGGTAGGGAGAGTGTCAGTTTCTTTCACTGTGCAAGTCCTTGTTTCTAGGGACCTGGAAGGACAGTGAGTGAATTCTCCTTGTGCTATATTGTGCTTAAAAAAAACATTTTTTCTAGGGACAGAAAACTGTAGGTAGGGAGAGTGTCAGTTTCTTTCACTGTGCAAGTCCTTGTTTCTAGGGACCTGGAAGGACAGTGAGTGAATTCTCCTTGTGCTATATTGTGCTTAAAAAAAAACATTTTTTCTAGGGACAGAAAACTGTAGGTAGGGAGAGTGTCAGTTTCTTTCACTGTGCAAGTCCTTGTTTCCAGGGACCTGGAAGGACAGTGAGTGAATTCTCCTTGTGCTATATTGTGCTTAAAAAAAACATTTTTTCTAGGGACAGAAAACTGTAGGTAGGGAGAGTGTCAGTTTCTTTCACTGTGCAAGTCCTTGTTTCTAGGGACCTGGAAGGACAGTGAGTGAATTCTCCTTGTGCTATATTGTGCTTAAAAAAAACATTTTTTCTAGGGACAGAAAACTGTAGGTAGGGAGAGTGTCAGTTTCTTTCACTGTGTAAGTCCTTGTTTCCAGGGACCTGGAAGGACAGTGAGTGAATTCTCCTTGTGCTATATTGTGCTTAAAAAAAACATTTTTTCTAGGGACAGAAAACTGTAGGTAGGGAGAGTGTCAGTTTCTTTCACTGTGCAAGTCCTTGTTTCTAGGGACCTGGAAGGACAGTGAGTGAATTCTCCTTGTGCTATATTGTGCTTAAAAAAAACTTTTTTTCTAGGGACAGAAAACTGTAGGTAGGGAGAGTGTCAGTTTCTTTCACTGTGCAAGTCCTTGTTTCTAGGGACCTGGAAGGACAGTGAGTGAATTCTCCTTGTGCTATATTGTGCTTAAAAAAAACATTTTTTCTAGGGACAGAAAACTGTAGGTAGGGAGAGTGTCAGTTTCTTTCACTGTGCAAGTCCTTGTTTCAAGGGACAGAGAAGGACACCTGAAGGTAGCCCTTATTGCTTTTTTCCCATCTCCCTGCAGGCCATCTATTAGAATGTCTGGAAGGCAAACAAGGAGAGGCAGACAGTCAGGAGGCAATAAAAGAGGGCAAGCAGGCTCTGTGTCTGGGGGCAACAGTGCTGGTCGTGGACGCGGTGCATTGTCATCAGCACATGGCCATGGGACACGCTTGTCCTTCTTTTCCGCAGCTGGACATGTTGAGCCACATCATGCCGAAGACTTGGTAGAGTGGATGACCAAGCCCTCCTCCTCCTCCTCATCCTCTCTCACCCAGGCTCAGGGTACTGGCAAAGCAGCTGCCAAAGCGTCCTCTTCCCTGGTATCAATGTCAGACTCATCATCAGTCACTCCTTCCCTAGACCCACCATGTCCTCCTCCTGAGGAGTCCCCCGAACTGTTTGAGCACAGTGTTGGGTACATGCTCCAGGAGGATGCCCAGCGTTTCGAAGGGTCTGATGATGAAACCCAGCTACAGGAAGGCAGTAGGGTGAGAGCAGACAGAGGGGATGCTCAAGAAGGACACCAATCTGGCAGTCATGTTCCAGCAGCTGCAGCATACTGCCAGATTGGCTCCAGTGATGAGGAGGGAGGGGATGATGAGGTCACTGACTCCACGTGGG
The DNA here is from genome assembly GCA_029206835.1 of Rana muscosa. NCBI lineage: Eukaryota > Metazoa > Chordata > Amphibia > Anura > Ranidae > Rana > Rana muscosa. Next base: position 421,402,200 of record CM055118.1, read on the forward strand.
TGCCTAATAGGAGAGAGGAGGAGGAGGATGAGGAGGAGGCACATCTCCAACGAGACAGGATGCCCTTTGGTGGCCAGCGTAAGGGCAGTACACCGACGGAATCACACCGCAGAGCTCCGCCTGTGCAGGGCGCTGCCTCTGCCCGTCATTCAAAAAGTTCCTTGGTGTGGGCCTTTTTTGAGGCTAGTGCATCAGATCGCACAGCTGCTGTTTGCAACATATGTCTCAAGCGTATATCGCGTGGCCAAAACATCAGCCGCTTGGGTACCACATGCCTGACCAGACATATGTTGACCTGCCATGCAGCTCGTTGGCAAGCCTACCTCAAAGACCCACACCAAAGAACAAAGCGGACCTCTCCTTGCACCGCATCAGCTGGGATTTCCAACCCCACTATAACTTCAGTCCTCTCTGAAACATGCACTGAGAGGAATGAAGGTGTAGAATTAGGTGTGTCACAGCCAAGTACTTGCGGCCACTCTGCTAGCAGTACACCGACGTCCGATTCTAGCAGGCAAATTTCCCTGCCCCAGCTGCTGGACCGTCGAAAGAAGTTCACTCCCAGCCATCCACATGCCCAGTGGTTGAATGCTAGCTTGGCTAAATTGCTAGCGCTTCAACTGCTGCCTTTTCAGTTGGTAGACTCGGCCCCCTTCCGTGAGTTTGTGCAATGTGCGGTTCCTCAGTGGCAGGTTCCCAAACGCCACTTTTTCTCACGGAAGGCTATTCCGGCTCTCTACCGGCATGTGGAAGGCAATGTCTTGGCCTCGCTGGACAGGGCGGTCAGCGGTAAGGTGCATATTACCGCTGACTCATGGTCCAGCAGGCATGGACAGGGACGTTACCTTTCTTTCACGGCCCATTGGGTCACTCTTTTGGCAGCTGGGAAGGATGCAGGACAAGGTGCAGTAGTGTTGGAGGTTGTCCCACCGCCACGCCTCCAAAATGCTACTACTGGTTGTGACACACCTCTCTCCTCCACCCCCTCCTCTTCTTCTTCCTCCATGGCCTCTTCCTGTGGTTTGTCCTATGAACCAGCGGTGCTCCATAGCCGTTCACGGGGCTACGCAAGTACGCAGGCAAAAAGATGCCATGCCGTGCTTGCGCTGGTGTGTTTGGGGGACAGAAGCCACACTGGGGCAGAGGTCCTGTCTGCTCTGCAGGGCCAGGCCGAGAGGTGGTTGACGCCACGCCAGCTTAAGCCAGGAATGGTGGTTTGCGACAATGGCACCAACCTCCTCTCCGCCCTCCGACAGGGACAACTGACCCATGTGCCCTGTGTGGCTCACGTCCTTAACCTGGTGGTGCAGCGGTTCTTGGGCAGGTACCCGGGCTTACAGGATGTCCTGAGGCAGGCCAGGAAAGTCTGTGTGCATTTCCGCAGATCTTATAATGCCAGTGCTCGCCTGGCTGAGCTGCAAAAGGAGTTGAACCTGCCCAAGAACCGCCTTATATGTGACATGCCCACCAGGTGGAACTCAACGTTGGCCATGCTGCAGCGGCTGCACACGCAGCAGAGGGCCATCAATGAGTACCTGTGCGACTACGGCACCAGGACAGGGTCAGGGGAGCTTGGTTTTTTTTCTCCACGCCAGTGGGGCATGATCAGGGATGCATGCACTGTCCTGGCACCATTTGAGGAGGCCACGAGGATGGTGAGCAGTGACAGTGCATGCATCAGTGACACTGTACCTCTTGTCCACCTGTTGGAGCACACGCTGCGTGGAATAATGGACAGGGCACTTGAGGCAGAACAGAGGCAGGAAGAGGAGGACTTCCTTGCCTCTCAAGGCCCCCTTTACCCAGACAGTGTTCCTTCTGTCCCACCCATCGCACAGGAAGAGGAAGAGGAGGAGGAGGAGGAGGAGGATTGTGTCAGCATGGAGGTGGAGGCTGGCACTCAGCATCATCAGCAGCAGTCTTTTAGGGATGATTTACAGTCCCAAGAAACCAGTGGACTTGTACGTGGCTGGGAGGAGGTGACTGCGGATCATGTCGTCCTTAGTGACCCAGAGGACTCCGGAGCGAATGCCTCAGCAAACCTACGCTGCATGGCCTCCCTGATCCTGCAAAGTCTGCGGAAGGATCCTCGTATTCTTCGGATCAAGGAGAGGGACCATTACTGGCTGGCCACTCTCCTTGATCCACGGTACAAGGGTAAGGTTGCGGACCTTATGTTACTGTCGCAGAGGGAGCAGATGATGAGACAACTCCGGGAGGCCTTGCAGAAAGGTCTGTGCAACGCGTTCCCAGAGACTGGGAGGTTACAAACTCCTGGTCCAGGACAACGAGTTGCTGAGGCTTCGGCCAGTCAAAGAAGGAGCGGTGGGGAAGGTGGCCGTCTGACCGATGCGTTCAGACAATTCTTTAGTCCGCAGCCCCAAAGTATGATTGGTTCCAGCAACCATCGCCAGCGTCTGATAAACATGGTGCAGGAATATCTAGGGGCAAGGTCAGACTTGGACACCTTCCCCACCGAAAATCCTCTGGCTTACTGGGTCTTGAGGATGGATCACTGGCCAGAGCTTGCACAGTATGCAATTGAGCTACTGGCCTGTCCTGCATCCAGCGTTCTTTCGGAACGCACATTCAGTGCTGCTGGAGGATTTGTCACGGATCACAGGGTGCGCCTGTCCACCGACTCGGTTGATCGACTGACTTTCATCAAGATGAACCAGTCTTGGATCACCACCAGCTACCACACACCTGATGCTGATATAACAGACTAATTGATTTTAACATGTCACATCCCTTCAAGACTGATGCTGATGCTGAGTGTCTGTGCTGTTATGTTGACTGGCTATCCTCCTCCTCCGAGTCCTCAATGATACGATTGATGATGATAGCTTGGAAGATCATTTTTGTTTATGGGTGCCGCCACCAGTGGCTAAGGCCCAATTTTTCAGCCCCTGTTTTACAGGGGCGTGTAATTACAATTTTTTTAGCAATAATTTGCCATAGGGCTCATTGCTGTGCTCCAAGTACAGTATCTGTGAGGGGTTGGAGTGTTGTGGCACCAGTGCCTAAGGCCCAATTTTTCAGCCCCTGTTTAACAGGGGCGTGTCATTACAATTTTTGAAGCAATACTTTGCAACAGGGCTCATTGCTGTGCTCCAAGTACAGTATCTGTGAGGGGTTGTAGTGTTGTGCCACCAGTGCCTAAGGCCCAATTTTTCAGCCCCTGTTCAACAGGGGCATGTAATTACAATTCTTGATCTAATAATTCACAGCAGGGCCCATTGCTGCACCCACCAAGAGTAACTCTGAGGGCTTACAGTGTTGTGTCAACACCACCACCACCACCAAAGGCCCAATTTTTCAGCCCCTGTTCAACAGGGGCATGCAATTACAATTCTTGATCTAATAATTCACAGCAGGGCCCATTGCTGCACCCACCAAGAGTAACTGTCAGGGCTTACAGTGTTGTGGCACCAGCACCACCATCAAAGGCCCAATTTTTACTACCACTGTTCAACAATTATATGTAATTACAATTCCTGATATAATAGTTGACAGCAGGGCGTTCCAGCACCAACCAAGAGTAACTGTGAGTGCTTACAGTGTTGTGCCAACACCAACAACTAAGGGGCCTATTTCTGCAGAGTATCTACGGCAGGTCCCTACTTTCAAACATCCAACTTACAAACGACTCCTACTTGCAAACGCAAGAAGACAACAGGAAGTGAGAGGAAATCTACCCCTAGGAAAGAAAATTCTCTCCTGTAAGAATTAATATGGGAGAAAGGTGTCTCCTCTGTACTGATGCTTTATCAGCAATCCTTGTTTCAAGAAAAACACCACATTTCAAAAACAGTTGTCATTGGGACGGAAAGTGAGGTGAAATGTTCTGAACAGGGGCACAGACAGCAAAACAAATGTTACAGGGGTGATAACCCTTACCTATGTTTTCCAAAAAGTTTAAAAATAGATTTTTGGGCTGGAGCTACACTTAAACAATGTACCTGTTCAAAATTACAAACAGATTCTACATAAGAACAAACCTACAGTCCCTGTCTTGTATGCACCGCCTGTATACGGCTGTTCAGAGTATATAGGGCCTTTTTTATTGTGTGTGCGGGGTTCCCCTTAATATCCATACAAGACCCAAAGGGGCTGGTAATGGGCTGGGGTAGGGGGGGGGGGGGGTCATGGGGTAGCTATGCCATTTTTCTTAAAGATTTTCATCCATATTACCGGGACCAGACATTACATTAAAGCCGCAAGCAGTTTTAAATGGCTTTTTTTTCCTTTAGAAGTGTCATTTTGTGCAGGGACAGTTCTAAACACGGGAAACACGTGGCACTTCACAGGCATACTTTAGACACCCCCCAGGTACGATATTTAAAGGAATATTTGACTTTTTTTTTTTCACTTTATGCATCATTAAAATGACTGCTCCCGAAAAACGACCGTTTTTAAAACTTCTTTTTGCATTGATACATGTCCCCTGGTGCAGAACCCGGGTTCCCAAACCCTTTTTAGGACAATAACATGCATAATAGTTGTTATAATTAGCACTTTAGAATTCGAACGTTCGCATCCATTGTATTTAATAGGGTTCTAATGTTCGTACGAACTTTCGGTCCGTTCGCGGGTTCTGGTGCGAACCGAACCCGGGGGTGTTCGGCTCATCATTAACCAAGAGTAACTCTGAGGGCTTACAGTGTTGTGGCAACACCACCACCACCACCACCACCACCACGAAAGGCCCAATTTTTCAGCCCCTGTTCAACAGGGGCATGCAATTACAATTCTTGATCTAATAATTCACAGCAGGGCCCATTGCTGCACCCACCAAGAGTAACTCTGAGGGCTTACAGTGTTGTGGCAACGCCACCACCACCACCACCACGAAAGGCCCAATTTTTCAGCCCATGTTCAAAAGGGGCATGTAATTACAATTCTTGATCTAATAATTCACAGCAGGGCCCATTGCTGCACCCACCAAGAGTAACTCTGAGGGCTTACAGTGTTGTGGCAACACCACCACCACCACCACCACCACGAAAGGCCCAATTTTTCAGCCCCTGTTCAACAGGGGCATGCAATTACAATTCTTGATCTAATAATTCACAGCAGGGCCCATTGCTGCACCCACCAAGAGTAACTCTGAGGGCTTACAGTGTTGTGGCAACACCACCACCACCACCACCACCACGAAAGGCCCAATTTTTCAGCCCCTGTTCAACAGGGGCATGCAATTACAATTCTTGATCTAATAATTCACAGCAGGGCCCATTGCTGCACCCACCAAGATTAACTCTGAGGGCTTACAGTGTTGTGGCAACGCCACCACCACCACCACCACGAAAGGCCCAATTTTTCAGCCCCTGTTCAAACGGGGCATGTAATTACAATTCTTGATCTAATAATTCACAGCAGGGCCCATTGCTGCACCCACCAAGAGTAACTCTGAGGGCTTACAGTGTTGTGGCAACACCACCACCACCACCACCACCACCACGAAAGGCCCAATTTTTCAGCCCCTGTTCAACAGGGGCATGCAATTACAATTCTTGATCTAATAATTCACAGCAGGGCCCATTGCTGCACCCACCAAGAGTAACTCTGAGGGCTTACAGTGTTGTGGCAACGCCACCACCACCACCACCACCACGAAAGGCCCAATTTTTCAGCCCCTGTTCAAAAGGGGCATGTAATTACAATTCTTGATCTAATAATTCACAGCAGAGCCCATTGCTGCACCCACCAAGAGTAACTCTGAGGGCTTACAGTGTTGTGGCAACGCCACCACCCCCACCACCACGAAAGGCCCAATTTTTCAGCCCCTGTTCAAAAGGGGCATGTAATTACAATTCTTGATCTAATAATTCACAGCAGGGCCCATTGCTGCACCCACCAAGAGTAACTCTGAGGGCTTACAGTGTTGTGGCAACGCCACCACCACCACCACCACGAAAGGCCCAATTTTTCAGCCCCTGTTCAAAAGGGGCATGTAATTACAATTCTTGATCTAATAATTCACAGCAGGGCCCATTGCTGCACCCACCAAGAGTAACTGTCAGGGCTTACAGTGTTGTGGCACCAGCACCACCATCAAAGGCCCAATTTTTACTACCACTGTTCAACAATTATATGTAATTAAAATTCCTGATATAATAGTTGACAGCAGGGCGTTCCAGCACCAACCAAGAGTAACTGTGAGTGCTTACAGTGTTGTGCCAACACCAACAACTAAGGGGCCTATTTCTGCAGAGTATATACGGCAGGTCCCTACTTTCAAACATCCAACTTACAAACGACTCCTACTTGCAAACGCAAGAAGACAACAGGAAGTGAGAGGAAATCTACCACTAGGAAGGAAAATTCTCTCCTGTAAGAATAAATATTCTGTACTGATGCTTTATCAGCAATCCTTGTTTCAAGAAAAACACCACATTTCAAAAACAGTTGTCATTGGGACGGAAAGTGAGGTGAAATGTTCTGAACAGGGGCACAGACAGCAAAACAAATGTTACAGGGGTGATAACCCTTACCTATGTTTTCCAAAAAGTTTAAAAATAGATTTTTGGGCTGGAGCTACACTTCAACAATGTACCTGTTCAAAATTACAAACAGATTCTACATAAGAACAAACCTACAGTCCCTGTTTTGTATGCACCGCCTGTATACGGCTGTTCAGAGTATATAGGGCCTTTTTTATTTTGTGTGCGGGGTTCCCCTTAATATCCATACAAGACCCAAAGGGGCTGGTAATGGGCTGGGGTAGGGGGGGGGGTCATGGGGTAGCTATGCCATTTTTTCTTAAAGATTTTCATCCATATTACCGGGACCAGACATTACATTAAAGCCGCAAGCAGTTTTAAATGCCTTTTTTTTCCTTTAGAAATGTCATTTTGTGCAGGGACAGTTCTAAACACGGGAAACACGTGGCACTTCACAGGCATACTTTAGACACCCCCCAGGTACGATATTTAAAGGAATATTTGACTTTTTTTTTTTCACTTTATGCATCATTAAAATGACTGCTCCCGAAAAACGACCGTTTTTAAAACTTCTTTTTGCATTGATACATGTCCCCTGGTGCACAACCCGGGTTCCCAAACCCTTTTTAGGACAATAACATGCATAATAGTTGTTATAATTAGCACTTTAGAATTCGAACGTTCGCATCCATTGTATTTAATAGGGTTCTAATGTTCGTACGAACTTTCGGTCCGTTTGCGGGTTCTGGTGCGAACCGAACCCGGGGGTGTTCGGCTCATCACTACTGGTTAATGGGTCTGGGCTAACGAGTGGTAGTAATTGAAATATGGGTCAGAAACCCTCCCACTGGATTCCTTCTGGTAGCAATAGGTGCACTGTACGGCTGGGGGCCCCTTTATCCAGCGGTACAGCAAAAGATCTGACGTCAACTCTTACAGCGATTCTGGATGCATGTGTCCCGAGTCACCAATGCTGCTGCAGTCACTCTTCGTTTCAGTCTCCTGGTTCTAGAGTCCAGTAAATCCATCACAGCAGCCCACTGTCTGGGCACAGCACAGCTCTCTCCGATCCTGGCATGCTTCCCCAACTGCCCAGGCCCTTTCCCAGCTTTTGCTTATATCTGATCCCTCCTGCTCTCAGGTGTCTATGGAGGTGCAGTTGTGGTCCAGGGATGGTTATAGTTGAAATCCTCCTCCGAGATGACATTTCCCAGACTGCACCTGTGTAAAGTCGGTCATAGCTAGATAAGGTAGAACTGGCATCTTGTGGACAAAGAAAGTTCTGCAATCAAAAACATTGCCCAGTGTTACAAATGCATGCAATGTTATTCCTGTTAGCACACTTCATCAGTGCTGATGGAGAACATCCCAAAAAAATAAATTAATATCTCGGAGGGATCTCTAAAATTCTTTTGCACTCTTTTGTGCCCTATAGATAGCCTGATGCTGCCTGTGACATGCAGCTTAAAGCTACCTATACTAGATGATGAATGTTTACATCTATGGGCCCCTTTATCTATAGCAGACAGAAAAAAGATATTTTGATTTCTGTGTCCTGCAGGAGGAGTCAGACATCAAGATTGAGTGCAAGAATGACGATCGGATTCCATACAGCAAGATGTGCAATATCAGCTTCCCATTCTTCAGAGCAAAAGCCAAGGTAGGTAAACCACTATCAGGACTATGGAACTGGATGTTACTGCCGGACTGAGTAGCTGTGTTCTGCACTATAAGTGCAAGCAATTAATTTGCTGCATTGCCACTGCAGCATATAGTAGATGATGAATTCTTCATGTGTCCGGACTGTGGGAAGTGTGGTGGATGCCAGTTATACACATTACTTAAAGTATAACTAAAGAAAAAAAATATTTCTCTTATCATCCATGGACTGACACGGTGTCTCTTTACACTTTACACGTGGGTTATGTCCCTGCTTGCAGGAGAAGACCTAGGCAGAATGTGAGATGTTATACATACATTCTAAAAGCCAGAGCTGAACAGCCCCACCCAGGGGGCGGTCCCTCTGGGCATAACCCTCCCACTACAGTCAGCAGACTTCAGTTTTTTTCTGCCTAGCAGAAGGAGAAGACGTGGCTCTCAGGAGCCAGTCTCCTGACCTATTTTATTCCTTTTTGGAACTCTTTTTTATTTTATTTTTGAGAATCTTCTATCAACTGTCGGCTGGGCAACAGGTTGGGTACAAGATATCCTCGTAGTCTTCCCTGTCCGACCATCGAGCGTGCTGATCCTCGCCTTCTGTGCGTGAGACTCAGTTCACGACAGGCCCCATGACTCCAGGGGTGGCCGGGTTTGCTTTCATGCTCCCACGGTCCTCTCAAGACTGAACAGCTCCTGACTGACTGTATCTTTCGCGGTGGACCGGGCCGACAGCTACTCAGTACTGCACTGTGATAGTCCTGTCAGAAACACCAGTGTGTCCCTCAGGGGACGGGTAAGTAGTCTCTCCTGCCTGCAGGTGAGTACAAAAGGCTGTGTGTTTCTCTGTGGGGGATTTTCCCTGTCTCCCCCTGTATTTTATTGTCACTCTCTGTCACCATTACTGGCGCTGACTGTGTGGGGTGCTTGGGGGTCACACTGTTCTTGGGGGGCTCATGCTGGTCTGCAATGTATGCCTTGGGGCTTTTTTGTGTGTTTTTTTTTTTTGGGGCCTGAGCGCCGAGTGGCGCTGTGCGTGTGTGCTGTTTCATTTTAACTGCGTCATGGCGGCCATCTTGCCGCGGATCGCCTCAGTGAAGTGCGGCGGCCATTTTCTTGTAGCCCGCGCGCTTTTCAGCACTAGTTTGGCCTCTAGCGCTGCTATAGCAGCGCGGATCTCCTCACAGTCTCCTCACAGCTTACCAGCGCTGACACAGCACGGTACAGACAGCGGAACTAAGCAGTCCCCGGTCCGGTTTGGTGAGTCCCCTGGGCGCCCCCTCCTCAGTCAGCACAGCCTGTGGGTGGACTTTTTATCTGAGAGAGTCTCAGAGAGGGACAATATGGAGTCTGTGTCACCAGCTTCCCCTAAAAATGTCAGAGGCAACAGGCAGTGCTTCAGCACTGCGGTCCCTATGGACCTGTTGTGGGCAGCCCTGGAATCAATTTCTGACCAGGATGGGAGCTGTGTGCAAGCGCAAGGTGCAAAAAGGCGCCCTCTCCCCACTTTATCTACTCGAGGGCAGTGCGCTGATTCAGATATGGGCCTAGCCACTATCGCTCAGGACCCTAGTTCTGAATGTATGGATGGTTTTGAACAGGACATTCCTTATGAGGGAAACTCCAGTTCTGAGTCAGTAAATGACAGGGCGCTTGTTAGTGTGCTCATGACTGCGGTGAGGGACACTCTCAAGCTCAAATGCTGCGGATGCAGAACCTCAGGCGGATACTGTCTCCTTTGGTTCTTTTAAGGCCAGGCCTTCTAAAGGGGTTTTTTCCATTGTACTTTCTTTGACCAGCTCATTGATAAGGTCTGGGAAAAGCCGCAGAAGAATTTTTTTATGGTCCCGCGGCGTTTGTCTATCAGATACCCCTTGAAGATGCCCTACTTAAAAAGTGGGCTTCTCCCCCAGTGGTCGACCCTCCAGTCGCCCGGTTGAACAAGGCCATCACTCTCCCGATGGAGGGGACTCCTGCATTTGAGGACCCCACTGACAGGAGGTCAGAAGTGGTGAGCAGAACCATGTTTGCCTTGTTGGGATCCGCCCTACGACCTGTGGTAGCGGCGACCCTTGTGTCTAAAACACTTACAGGTTGGGCAAAAATGTTGCACCTAGCTGTACAGGAGCATATTCTTCCTCCAGACACAGTTGCTCTGGCCCACCAACTGGTTCAGGGCCTGGTTTCTGTGTGCGACGCCACGCTGAACGCGGCCCCTTTAATATCCAGGGCCTCTGTCTCGGCGGTGGTATTGCGTCGTCTTATCTGGTTGAAATGCTGGTCTGCTGACCTAGCCTTAGGAAGCTCCTGACGGATCTACTATTTTAAAGGCGGTAGACCTTTCGGTGCTGCTCTGGATGACATCGTCATGGATGTCACGGGAGGTAAACGCACTCTTCTTCCTTAGACTAGCAAGGGTGAGGAGGCCCGCCGCAAACAGGGGCCTTCCTTTCCAGCAAAACTGTTTTTTTTCGTCAGTCAGAGTCCACAGGTAGGCCCTCTCAGACTGACGGCAGTGCGGCTGGTGGGCACAAGTGCCCCTGGGTGCGTAAGCCAAACAAGCGGCTCCCAAGCCCGCCTCCGCGTGAAGTCTTGCCTCCGCCCGACTCTGGGGTGGGGGGACGACTTCGCAGGTTCAGGGATCGGTGGACCTCCCGAATCTCCGACTGGTGGGTGTGCGAGGTGGTCACCTCAGGTTATAGGATAGTATTCCGATCCTGGCCCCCACACAGATTCTTTCCCTTGAATCTTCCTCTCCTTCCTACCTGTCGGGCAGCCCTCTTGGGGGCTGTACAGGATTTGATCAGGTCCGGAGTGATTGTGCCGGTTCCGTCACAGGAGAGTTTTCAGGGATTCTGCTCGAATCTGTTTGTCGTCCCAAAAATAGGACGTGGTTCGACCTATCCTGAACCTCAAGGCCCTGAATGCCTTCGAGAAGGTGCAGAAATTCCACATGGGATCCATTCGCACGGTGATCGCTACACTCCACCAAAGGGATTTTCTTCTGGCGTCCTTGGACTTCAAGGACGCCTACTTGCAATCTGCGCAAGTCACCAGAAGTTTCTGCGCCTTGCGATCAGCGAAGTCCACTCTCGATTGTGGTTCTTCCTTTCGGCCTTGCCTCGGCACCAAGGGTGTTCACCAAGGTGCTTGCTCCGGTTCTAGCCTTCTGTTACAGCGAGGTATTGCTGTCGTGGGCTATCTGGACGGTCTTCTGCTATGAGCAGAAAGTGGCTCAGACTTAGAGGAAAGGTGACTATCGTTAATTAGACCCTCAGGGACTTCGGGTGGTTCCTGAACATTCAGGAGTCAGTCCTGGTCCCGACTCAGTGTCTGGAGTCTCTAGTTCTGGTCTGGACTCCTTGGAGGCAAAGGTATCCTACCTCTGGAGAAGTTGCTGACACTTCAGTCTGCGGTGCGGGTGCTGACATCCCGAACATGGTTGTCAATCCGTTGTTTGCATGAGAGTCCCGGGACTCCTGGTGGCCTCCTTCGCGGCCATTCCGTATGCCCAATCACACACCAGGGCATTGCAGAAGGAGATCTTGTCCACCTGGGACAAATCCCCGTTGTCCTTGGATCTTCGGATCCAGGTGATTCACCTGGTCAGGGCGTCCCTGACAGGGTGGTTGGGACCCTCGGCTCTTCGGTCCGGAAAGTCGTTCCCCTCCCATCCAATGGACGGTACTCACGACGGACGCCAGCCTGACGGGCTGGGGTGGAGTCTGGGGAGTCCTGTCGGCTCAAGGCCTTGGACTCCGGACGAGCCCGTTTACCAATCACTGTTCTGGAAATGCGGGCCATCAGACTGTGTCTCTCCTCAGGTCGGAGAGAGTACGGGGTCGCTCCATCAGGAGCCAGTCAGACACCGCCACGGCGGTGGCGTATGTAAACCATCAAGGGGGAACTCGGAGCTCAGCTGCTGCTTCCGAGGTAATCCGTATCCTGAAGTGGGCCGGAAGAAACGTGCCGGCTCTGTAGGGGCGGACTATCTGAGTCGCCAATCGCCAGACGCCGGACCAGGAAGAGTGGTCCTTGCATATTTCAACTCCTTTGCCGACGGGGGGGCACGTCGGATGTGGACCTGATGGCCTCTCGACTCAGTCGCAAGGGTCGAGGTTGTGGCCAGATCCAGGGATCCTTGGGCGATGACTCGGATGCGTTGGTGGCCCCATAGGGTCCTTATCGCCTGATATAAACTCTGGTGATCCTAATTGTTCCGGATTGGCCTCAGCGTCACTGGTACGCTGATCTGGTACGTCTCGTTGCGGACGTTCCCTGGCGGTTGCCGATGAGGGAGGACCTTCAGTCTCAAGGTCCTATGTTTCATCCGGCTTACAGTCTCTGGCTTTAACGGCAGAGCTGTTAAAAGCCAGGTGTTGAGGGACCGAGGTCTCTCGGACTCTGTCATTTTGACCATGTTAAGGACACGGAAGTCTTCCTCCAGGCAGATCTATCACCGTGCCTGGAAAGTTTATATCGCCATATGCAAAGCGCTGGACTGGCGTCCTCGGACGTATTCCGTCCCCTGAATCCTGCGTCCTCTACAGTGTGGAGTGACCCAAAAGCTTTGAGTACCATCAAGGATCAGATTTCGGCCTTGGCCGTCTTCTTTCAGCGACCTCTAGCGGGTCATTTCTTGGTTAGCACCTTGGGTTGGGGGTTCGCCATGTGCTCCCTCCTGTCAAGCCTTCTCTCCCACCGTGGGATCTGAATTTGGTGCTCTAGGTCCTCCAGGAACCTCCTTTTTGGGAATATCCGGGATATTCCTCTCTTGTCTTGTCTCAGAAGGTGGCCTTTTAGTGGCAATCACTTCTGTTTGACAAGTGTCTGAGTTGGCGGCTTTGTCCTGCAAGTCGCCATATTTAGTCATCCATAAGGATAAGGCGGTGTTGCATCCGCGACCTTCCCTTTTGCCAAAGGTGGTGTCTACCTTTCACCTACATGAGGACATTGTCCTCCCGTCCTTGTGTCCTCACCCATCGCATCCCAGAGAGTTTGCGCTGCACATATTGGATGTGGTACGAGCCTTACGGGTGTACCTGTCTGCTACTGCTTCTATTCGGAAGTCCGACTCACTGTTTGTGACTGCCCCTGGTCCATAACAGGGCCAAGCGGTTTCGTCTGCCATCATTTTTAGGGGAATCAGACAAACCGTCATTCAAGCCTATGCTCTCAAAGGGCGGGCGCCTCCCTTTCCGGTTACGGCGCATTCCACCAGGGCAATTGGTGCTTCCTGGGTTTTCCGACATCAAGCGTCGGTTGCACAAGTGTACAAGGCGGCGACCTGGTCGTCTGTTCATACCTTTTAAGTTTTTTATAAGGTTGATGTGGCTGCATCTTCGGATGCTTCCTTCGGCCGCAGGGTGCTGCAGGCCGCTGTTTAAAGTTGCGACTCCTCCGTTGAGGAGATCTGCCTTCTTGGAGTGAAAGTTTTTGGTTTTTCCATTTATACTGCTCCCATCCCTCTTGACACTGCTTTGGGACATCCCACGTGTAAAGTGTAAAGAGACACCGTGTCAGTCCATGGATGATAAGAGAAAATAGGATTTTTTGTACTCACCGTAAAATCCTTTTCTCTGACATCCATGGACTGACACGGCACCCACCCTTCCTTTTTAAGTTTGTACTGCTTTGTTACGAACTGAAGTCTGCTGACTGTAGTGGGAGGGTTATGCCCGGAGGGACCGCCCCCTGGGTGGGGCTGTTCAGCTCTGGCTTTCAGAATGTATGTATAACATCTCACATTCTGCCTAGGTCTTCTCCTGCAAGCAGGGACATAACCCACGTGTAAAGTGTAAAGAGACACCGTGTCAGTCCATGGATGTCAGAGAAAAGGATTTTACGGTGAGTACAAAAAATCCTATTTTTTCTAGTTTTGGCTAGAGTGGAGCGGGATTAGAACCCCTGTCAGGCTTTTATTTCTATCTGTATCCCCGTTAGGGAGATTAACCCTCTCTATTTGTCCTGTTTACCATTATCACAGAAAGTGAAAGAAAATCCCAAATTTTGGGTTGTCCACAGAACAGGAATAGAGGAGAAATCTTCCAAATAGGGACACTAGTTCTGGTGATTCCCTTACTTTGGAGGGATCTCCTCTCACTTTCGGTTATGGCTATGGGACAGGAAGCAAAGGGAAGTTTCCCTAACTGGAAAGTGCTCTCTGTCTACCATAATCACTGCAGGTGAAAGAAAATCCCAAATTTTGGGTATTCACCAGAACAGGAATAGAAGGAAAATCATCCAATTGGGACCAGTGGTCTGGTGGCAGCTCTATGCACACTACACTCCCCATAGGCCATAGTTCATCTTGGGAGTGAGCAAGAGATGGTGGCTACATTCCTACATACAGTACAGTGGGACCATGGGGAATGAATGTAGCACCCTCTAACAAGAAGTCAGATCATAGCTGCAAAAAAAAAAAAAAAAAAGGAGTTTGGAGATTTGGCAGAAGCAGGGACTTTAAAAAAAAAAAAAAATTTAAATAGAGTTTAGTATCACTTTAAACGTTAGAAGACTTTAAAGAGAAAAACATTTACCCAGTATATGGGCTGTTTCCACAGAACTTCATGTAAATCACAAAACACAAAATCGCTCCATTTGAATCTTATAGTAGGAAAGGTATATCGACGACATGATACACATTTGCAGAATTGAAGGAGGTCTCGCCAATTACAGTTTGTGTCTCTGTCTCACAGGTGGCATTTCGCCTAGACTTCGAATTCAGTAAATCTGTGTTTCTTCCATCTCTGCAGATCCATCTAGTAGCGAGCAGGTAAGTCATGTGTGTTCTTCCTCCATCATTATGGCTTCAATCCAACTTCTCAGTGTGGTGAGATTTAAAGAACCATTGTTGGACAGGGAATGTGTCAGGGTTGTAATCATCCCCACATTTGTTGATGAGACAACGTAGCTAAGCCATAGTTCCAGCTAATCACAGTGGAAATAGGAAATTCTGGTTATTGGCATTCCTCTCCTCACGATGACAGTGCATGAGGAGAGGAGAGCTGATAAGCGTCTTTCCTCACAGGGGAGATAACCTGTGAAACTCTGGTGAACTCCATGCCCAGGGTTTAGGCAGTGCTGGAAAATAATGGCGACCACACAAAATATTGACACTTTGGGCCTAATTTAGACATTTTTACTTAGGGGTGTACTCATTTTTGTTGCCAGCGGTTTAGACATCAATGGCTGTGTTGAGTTATTTTGAGGGGATGGCAAATTTACACCGTTATACAAGCTGTACACTCACTACTTTACATTGTAGCAAAGTGTCATTTCTTCAGTGTTGTCACATGAAAAGATATAATAAAAGATTTACAAAAATGTGAGGGGTGTACTTACTTTTGTGAGATACTGTATCTTCTACTCTGAACACCACCTTTAGGCAACCCCCAAAAACTCAGGGAGTAGTGAAAGCAGCAGTGATTTTGACAAGCGAGTGACTGCTGGGAGTAGGATCCCCTAAGCTTGCACATCATGAAAGGGGGAAGAGGGGAGCGGTTTAGCATCTTACTTGAGCACTGGATGACCTTGTCCCGGCACTAATGGAAGCTTCTGAGTTTCAGGAAAGGTTGCTTTTAACTCAGGTAAAGAGTTATACAATAACCAGTAAGTATTAATTTCTTATCGTTACATGTCTCTACAGTGACAGTGAAGAATTGGAGAGTACAATAGCTGATAACGAGGTTCTGCTGAACTTCAACCTCAAGTATGAGTCGGACCTCCTATTCACCAGGTACATAGATGACCTTACTTCAATCTTATTTCATGTGGATTTCCATTGCCTGTTATCCCTGATGTAACACATTTCACAAGGGTCCTATATATAAAAGTGTCTGGAAGAACTGTCTGTGCTGCTCATAGTAACCATTCATATTCTTACTTCTCTTCGTTCAGATACTGTTATACATATGGCCCTACATTCTTTATATTGAGGTAAATTACTTTGGTTGCTAAGACCATTTTTATTTTTATCACACCCATCACACCCATCATATTCATCAGCCTTTGTCAACCTTTTTACCCTAGAGAAACCCTTCAGAATATTTCCAGGTCTCTAGCTAAAACTACTTCATCAGGGGACAATGGCCCTTACATGATTGGTCAGTGTGAAGAATGCGCCTCACATTGGTGGCTATAGATTGGTGGTCAGTGGGAAGAATGCTTCTTACACTGGGGGTTAGTGGGAAGAATGCGCCTAAGATTGGTGGTCTTTGGGAAGAATAACCTTCACATTGATGGTTAGTGGGAAGAATGTTCCTTACGTTGGGGGTCATTGGGAAGAAAAACCTTTACATTGATGGCCAGTGGGAATAATTCTCCTTACTTTGGTGGTCAGTGGAAAGAATGTTCCTTACATTGGTGATCAGTGAGAAGAATGTTCCTTACATTGGTGGTCAGTGGAAAGAATGCTCCTTACTTTGGTGATCAGTGGAAAGAATGTTCCCTACATTGGTGATCAGTGAGAAGAATGTCCCTTACATTGGTGGTCAGTGGGAAGAATGTCCCTTACATTAGTGATCAGTGAGAAGAATGATCCTTACATTGGTGATCAGTGGGAAGAATGCTCCATACATTGGTGGCCATTGGGAAGAATGACCTTTACGTTGATGGTCAGTAGGAAGAATGCTCCTTACATTGGTGGTCAGTGGGAATAATGCTCTTTACATCGGCGGTCAGTGGGAAGACCACAGTTCAAGGAACCCCTAGTTACCTCTGGAGGAACCCTGGTTGAGAATGTCTGCTCTAGACGTATGACTGTTTTATTGACTATATAGAAAGACTGAAATCCATATAGCCACTGCTCAAGAAGTCTATGATTCTTATATATCTATATAGAGATAGATAGTACCATAGTTACATAGTTACATAGTTAGTCAGGTTGAAAAAAACATATAGCTAATACTCCAGCAGTAAAATAGGTAGAGCAGTAAAATTGTGGATTTCCCTTCCCCAGATAGTGGTATCAGCTGGAAGTGTTGACCAATCCAAAAACTTCTTAATGTTATTCTTAATGGGTACATCATACACGGGTATCTATATTTATTGAAGACTCAAATTGGGATACACACATAGGTTAAACTTTATGGACTTGTGTCTTTTTTCAACCGTATCGTCTATGCAACAATGTAACTATATAGAAGCAAGATTATCATTGTGTTTGTATAGAAAGAGCTGATACTATATAACACTTACTCCAGTAGTCTATAGAAGTATTATTCCTATATATTCTGTATAGAGATAGATGGTACCACATAGCCCAGGGCCTCCAAACTTGTCACATGTTTACAGGGGCCACATCATATATTTGACAAATATATGGGGCAAAAAAAATGCACAGCGGAACCCCCCCCCCACCCCTCTTGCATCAGGGTCCCCAACAGAGTCCTCTTTACATCTCAGAGTTCTCATCAAGGTCCCTGTTATATCAGAGTTCTGCCTTACATCAGGGTCCCCATCAGAGCCTTCCTTACATCTGGGTCCCCATTGGAGCCCCCTCTTACAACGATGGCCCCATCAAAGTCCCTTTTACGTCAGAGTCCCCATAAGAGCCCCCCGTTACTTCAGGTGCCCATTGGAACCCCCTCCCCCTTACATGAGATACCCCATGAGGGTCCCAAAAAGAATCCTCCTTACATCAATGTCCCCAACAGAGCCCCCCTTACATAAAAGTCCCCATTAGAGCCCCACTGACATCAGAGACCCAATCAGAAACCCCATTGACATCAGAGACCCCTTACATTGGAGTCCCCTTCAGAGCCCCCAGTTACCTGCGAGGGGGTTGAAGTGGAGACCACAGGCAACCCCTTGTGACCTTATTACTCAATCTGTGTTTCCTAAGGATACTCCACTCACCCTAGCTGTGGCCTAGATAAAATCTTGTAGTGGCTGAATGCCTGTGGCCCTATGGCTGTAGTTTGGAGGCCCCTGAAGTAGCCAATACTTCAGCAGTATATAGAACTAAGATTGTCATACTGTATATTATGAAAGAGCCCTGGGAGCCATCCTATATTTTTTTTAAACACAAATCTGAGTTTGAAAGTAAGAATTCTGACTTTCAACATGGGAATTGTGTTTAATCAATTTTAGGATGGCCCAAACCTGTAATCTCAGTATTCTGACTTTGAAACTCAGAATTCTGTCTTTGAAACTCCGAATTGTTTTTTTAATAAATTTTAGTGTAGCACTACCCCCGTAGGAGCTGCTGGTTTGTTTTTGGGTTTGCACGTTACCTCTTTAGCTTCGTTGTCAGGGTAGGAAAGTCTATATTAATTGCAATGTCCACACAAAAGTAAAACCTTCAACAGTCAGGCTTTATTATTTTCTTCTGCAGTAAAACTTGAGAGAAAGTAGAAGGTAGGAGAAGAGTAGGGGAAGGTTCAAGCACGCGGTACAGAATGCACAAATCAGTTCAAAGTTCTTATCAATCATTCACCACTCTCTCAGTAGAGTGGGTATCGGTCACCCGGATAGTCCCCTCTCACATGGCCTAGCACCCGGGATGACGCACGAACCAGTAACAAGACAGCCTTTGCCACAGACTGCTTAAGATGGAGTCAGTCTCTGCCACAGACCTTCCTTTAGAGATAGTTAAATGGATAGTCCAGGAATCCCTCTGCCACAGGATTTTAAAGTCCCAAACTTCCAGCCGTACAGTAAGAGAGCCTTTAAGCTGATCCGGCGAACTGCAGGGCTTTTAGTAGATTGGATCCCTCCTCAACAAGGTCACCAGGCCTCACCCGAGACATCAGCACTTTGCCAGTCTCCTCCAGGGCAGGTCCTCCCCCGGTTTCCTTCATCAAGGCAGCTTCCTCCCTTTTTTGGATGGACAGCCTGGGATCCCCTCTTAGGATGTGGGCCCCAGCCAGAATAGCTGGGCCCACTCGATAGCGATACAGCCTCGGGCCAACGTGGCCCCGAGACCAGAATCACACACACATACCTCGCGCCAGGAGGGCCACGAGGCGAAAAAAAGCCCTGAACAATTGCGTCTGCCCCTTAAGTATCCCCTCACAGCAGGCACAGCGGGTCAACCACTCCCACTGCACCGCTGCCGAGAAGGGTCACTCAATGCAGCATGGTTTGCCCGTGTTCCAACAGGTGCCTGAGGTGGTAACGCCACCTACAGGCAATAAGGGAAACTGCTATCAGGCAAACCACAACCAGAACAGAGGCAAATTTGCACAAATCGACAGTCTGAGCCCAACTATTGGCTCAGACACCCTTAAATTTTAGAATAGCGTCCCCACCATTGGGGTAGGGCGCTACATTAGGATGGCCCCAGGGCTCTTCCATAGTATATATAGTAAAAGCTGGTACCATATAACCACTACTCCAGCAGCCTATAGAAATACAATTTTTTTGTTTTCTATAATGAGAGAGCTGATATCGTATATCCATGTATCCAATAGAACGATTTGAGCCTTGTACTGCTTGTAATCTCAGCCTATTTTAAGTAGCTACTACCCCGTTAGAAAAGTGCATTTTGTCTGAGCTGGTTTCCAAAAAATCAAGCCAGGAAACACCAGAGAAGGTCTTCACCAATCATTTATCATACTTTGAATGAAGCATGGAATTTGATTGGCTGTTATGGGCAGCAGCTCAAGCATTTGTAAGTCGGCCGCTCTGTATTAGGCAACCATTGGACGGTTATTTTCCAGTTTGTTTGATTTCCAGCTGTTATGCAAAGAAGCAGAAGTTCAGAAACTTTGGGTGACCCCCAAGTAGAGCGGAGGCTGGGAATGCAGAAAGTGCCGAAATGAAGAATATGTGCTTTAATCAGAAGCCAGGAGGAGCGTTCCCAGTGAGGTGCTTGGCTGTGTATGTGACACATGGTCATATTAATAGCCACTTCTATTACCTGCCGGATATGTGCAAGAGCTAACAGTCACAGATGGAATCTTATTTGTGGGGCTCCATCCATGGACTGTGACACATGTTTGTCATCAAGGAAGTATTTGAGAGTTAATATGGAGATGGAACATATTAACGTTCTGTCTCTCAATGAAGCTCAGATAATTCTTAGCAGGCCTGCCAATCAAGAAGAGTCCTTATAGAGATATAAAGATATAGGAACATATATTACAGAGTGCATTTCTAGGACCTGAACACCTCCTAACACCTCTCTTCTTCTACCCCAGGCACTCCAGTCTGGACCAGTATGAGATCACATCCCAAGGGTCAGCTGACAGATACAATGCTATTGGGCCCCCATTCAACTGCTCTTTTAAGGTAAGTTACTGCCTTGTGCAAATAGACTTTCACTGACAGTTTTTGCATTTATTTTTTTTGCACACATTTTTATTAAATCATTTTAAGCCTGAAGAGTATGTAAGCCCCTGAAACATTATATATGGAAGCAGTAACCCTGGAGAATAAAACAATGGTAGTAGCATTTTTTTTACATCACATGATATTAGCGCAACAGTTTATAAAACATAACATTTCAGTAAAAAATACACTAACGTTGATTTTAGGTCACATAAACACAATATATTGCCCAACTTTTTGGTAAAATATAAAAGATGAGGTTGCGCTGAGTAAATAGATGCCCAACATGTCAAAGCTTAAAGGGGATGTAAAGGTAAAAGTTTTTTCACCTTAATGCATTCTATGTGTAGCGGCCTCACCTCTCTCCCTTGCTTTATCGGTTATATGGCTGTTGTCTAGGGGTACCTGGGAGAGAGAGATGAGACACACCACAGCCCGTGTCCTCCCGTAACCAGGAGGTGAAGGCCAGAAGATTGGGTTTTTGTGTAGGTGTCCTAGAGCCAAGTCCAGTCCTTCGTCCCTGGCTCCTTTGCTTAGTAACCCAAGTTCCACACAGTGAATAGGTACAACTCAGTTTTATTCTTCTTGCCAAGCAATAAAACAGTCTTTCTCCTTTTGAATAATGGGGAAACAGATCGAGGCACAATCCTTTCCCTTCTTGCTGCCGCCCACTGTGCTGTCACCAGTGGTGAATAGTCACTGCCACTGACTAGGTAATATAGAACGTGAATTTACCTTCTCTCACTTTGCCCCTGTCAGGGGAAGAATTCTGTCCAATGGAGAAATGGAGGCCTCTCCGTCACCAGCGATGCTGCGCCAGGCTCTTCAGAGAAGTTACTGCGCACCAGTCCTCACAAACTCAGACACGGGCACCCAAGGAATTAGGGCCCCCTCGGATTTCTCACCCTCGCGGAACTCAGTCGAAGGTACTGAGTCCCAGGCATCCGCTATAGTACCTCACCCCAGGCTAAAGGTGCCTGGAATGGACTCCATCTCTGTTCCAGCTAGGCCAAGGGCGCCTAGGCCCGGAAAACCGGAACACCAGCACCCAAGCTGAAGGTGCCTTGGTGCGGCCACGTCCTCCGACTCTCTCCCTAAAATCAGGGCCTCCGCCCCTTTTATGACCTCTCCCTTTGCATCACAGCGGGTTCCCCGCCCCGCTGTACCAGCTCCAGGGGAAGACAAAAAGGCACGGTTCGCGGTGTATGTTCAGCTCGGGCCCAAGGCAACAGCGCCACCCAGAGACCCCACGGAACTTCACACCACCAGAGTCCTTACAAATTCATATACCCGCTACATATGCATTAAGGTGAAAAAACATCTGTGGATTAGCGGCCCCCCAAGCCCCCGTTTACTTACCTGACCCCTCGAAAGTCCCGTGCCGTGAACGCGCTTGCTTCTCGGCCAGGCTTCTCGGCGCATTCATTGGTTGATTGAAAGCAGCGCAGCCATTGGCTTGCGCTGCTGTAAATCACATCCAATGAGGCGTGCACCGGGGGGCGGGGCCGAGTGATACAGTGAGCGACTATGGCCGCCGGCTGTATCACCGGAGCACGCCCGCAAGAACTCCTCACCATGCGAGCTTGCTTGGGAGCCGAGACAGCCGCCGAGGGACCCCAGAAGACCAGGTTCGGGGCCACTCTGTGCAAAACGAGCTGCACAGTGGAGGTAAGTATAACATGTTTGTTATTTAAAAAAAAAAAATTATTACCTTTTACATACCCTTTAAATATGCGAAATATGTGAAACAGCAGCACACTTTGGTGGCCTAGCTTTTCAATAGGCAACACTTTAAAGGCTCCTACAGGTCATCAGTTTAGAGTTAACCATAAATAATGGGCCAAGAAATATGGTTCTCCCTCTGGCATGCACGGTGATATATAACATGTGTATCACAATCAACGTTTTCCTGCATAGGCACCCCCCAATGCGAGTATTTATGCCTGTGTATGTGGGGGGGGATAAAGAAAAAATATTGGAAGGGATTTTAACTGGTTCCCGCCCGGCCTATGGTAGGATGACACTGGCAATGGCCTCTCATTAATCCAGGTGGACGTCATATGAACTTCATTGCTATATGCAAACATAATGTGTAAAAAAAAAAAAAAAAATACTGATCACTTCCCCAGTGTAGTACAATGTTACTATGGTAACATTATATTGCTCTGGTCGAAGTGTGTTAACAAAAATGGTAAAAAAATGAAAAGAAAAAATACGGTATATAATAAAATAAAATAAAAAATGAAAAAAATTCATAGTCCCTGATCACCACCACATATGGTGATCCTGTACTGCACTGCAATGTTTTGTTTTTTTTTAATTTCTTATGTAGCGCTACCCCCAGTTAAGAGAGCCGCTGATATTGATTTGGGCCCTGCAGTGCACCGCTGTCAACCCCCGGCAATCGGCTCTAACCTCCCGTGGCACAGCTGGTGATAGAGAGATAGGACCGCGTGATCGCAACTGTTGGTGACGCAGTCCTATAACAAACATACACAGAATATACTTTAAAACTCCTATTAAAGTAAGCGGAACTGACACCAAATGTACTTTACCCAGATATTTTACTGAGGCTAATGGGCAAGTAATAAACAACAGTATAACAAGTTGCAGATCCCTGCAATAAACAGTAATAAAGATAAACAGAGTAATCAGAATAATAAAGTATTGCTATGCAACTCTAGCACTGCCCTTTTACAGCTACTTCCCCTCATGGGTAGAATAACACCCAGCAATGTCTACCTATGCAGTCAGGCCTGACTGATCTAAATGGAAGTTCAGTGAAACAATATTCGCTAGCAATCTTTTCGGTGGTGCACTTGAAGAACAACTTTGTAATCCAAACGAATAGTAAAGATAAAGGATCTGTCTTTAAACAGCTCTCACCACCCGGACAAGTCCAAGTCCGTTTCCTCCATCGATTCGTCTAGGAACAGGAATTCACCGACATCCAAGTCTTCAATCCTTCTGGTGTACTGCAGCAAGGAGGATTAGATGTCTCTAAGGCTCTGCTAGGCTGGCAGAGGGCTCTTTGGAAAGGAGCACACGGCCCAGGCTTCAGGCCTTGTGCACACAGCAGTTCAGCACAGAGATCCTCTTGCTAGGAGAGGGGTGTCCAAAGAGGCCGACCAAAACTCCGCCTCCCCTTTATAAAGTCTGCCCCAGCAGTCTCTGTTCTGGAGCAATGCACCCTGGGTGCTGCAAGATGTACTGGGAGATGTAGTCTCTCTCTCCTCTGCTTTCACTTCCATAATGTCTCTTTACTTCCTCCTGACTCACCTCTCACCTGGAACTTCTTGTCTCTCTGCATTAAAGGGGAACACCCCGCTACACACTCCCCCCACTTGAACTCTTTGGTCCCCAAAGATAAACTTCAACAAATACTGTTTACCATTTTGGACAATGTCGAGCATGATGTTGGCATAGGGAATTCCCACCAAAACTTTGGGATGGAACTCTCTTGCCCACAGGTCACACTACCATGAGTGGCCTGCCTAACTGTGCCAGAGAGTGAGCTGGGGTTGCCCTCCACCAAATGGACGGTGGAAGGATCAGGTTGTTCAACACTTCTCCTAGCCGTTACAACAGAGTCCTCTGAGCTCGTCCCCATTTGGGGGTAAGTTAGTTTCTTGGGAGGCCTGATGACTCTGCGAGCCCTCTGCTCTCTTGGTGCTTCTGACTCTGGCACCACAGGCTCTTCTTCAGGAGTAAGTTCAGGTAACATTGCTGGTTCTGGAACCTCTGATTCAGAAGTCGACTGACGTATGGAATCTCTAGAGTCCTCCTCTGCGCAAGTGTCAGGAACATCTTCCCAGTAATCAGCTGAGGGACTGAAGGGTATGAATTCAGTAGCCTCCGGATTCAGCGTTGCATCTGGGGTATCTCCTCCATTTGGGAGATCTATGGCGGACGTTCCCAGAGGCGAGGGAGGCCACAGCCAGTCCAGTTCTCCACCTTCTTCTGTACTCAATTGGGAGGCCTCCCCATCTTTGGCTCGAGAGGTCTGGGACCGAGTGTTCGGCCTAGGAATATCCAGGATAGAGGCCGGTTCAGGGGAGTCTCTCACGGGAGGTATTCTGACTGCCTCAGCAAGTGGGAGCAGGTGGTTCCGATGCCACGTCTTCAGTGGACCCACCTTTCCTTCTGGCTTTAGTTTGTAGACAGGCAAACCGGGCAACTTCCTACAGACAACATAGGGCTCAGATCTCCACCTGTCGGCAAGCTTGTGTTTTCCAGGGACCCCCAGATTGCGTAGCAGTACTCGGTCCCCGGGCTGCAGATCTTGCACTCGAACCTTCAGATCAAAATTTCTCTTGTTGCGGGCCCCCCTTTGATCCGAAGCCGCCTGGGCTTGTTCATAGGCCACCTGCAAGCTACGTCTAAGTCTGTCCACGTATCCCTTGTGGGATGTAGCTGAGGTATTGTCTATAGAAGTGCCAAAGGCCAGGTCCACAGGTAGCCTTGCTTCTCTCCCAAACATAAGTCGATAAGGGGAGT
The DNA here is from genome assembly GCA_029206835.1 of Rana muscosa. Classification (NCBI taxonomy): domain Eukaryota; kingdom Metazoa; phylum Chordata; class Amphibia; order Anura; family Ranidae; genus Rana; species Rana muscosa. The sequence continues at coordinate 421,427,072 of CM055118.1, forward strand.
AGCCAGTGGCGTCACTTGTGGTACAGTTATAGGCATGTACTAGGGCTGATATGTGCTGACTCCAGTGTTGCTTCTTCTCTGTTTCTAAGGTTCCCAACATGTTGAGCAGGGTCCGGTTAAATCTCTCCGGCTGAGCATCTCCTTGTGGGTGGTAAGGCGTGGTTCTGGTCTTCTTTATTCCTAATGAATCCAAAAGTCTTCGGATCAACCGACTCTCAAAGTCCCTTCCTTGATCTGAGTGGAGTCTCTGTGGTAGTCCGTAATGGACAAAATACTTCTCCATAAGTATCTTGGCCACGGTGGATGCCTTCTGGTCTTTGGTTGGGAAAGCTTGAGCATAGCGGGTGAAATGGTCGGTTATTACCAGAACATTCCCCAATCCACTCAGGTCGGGTTCGAGGCAGAGAAAGTCAATGCATACCAGATCCATTGGGCCTTGACTCTGTAAGTGGCCCATTGGGGCAGCTTGATGGGGTAGGGTCTTTCTCTGAATGCATCGTGCACAGGAATGGCAATACTCCTCTACTTCTGCCCTCATGCAGGGCCAATAGAACCGATTTCTGACAAGCTGGAAGGTCCTTTCTGCCCCTAGGTGACCATGATGGTCATGCAGGGCAATTAGTACAGTCTCTCGGTGCTTCTCTGGAAGAAATAACTGCCACTTATCTTCTGAGTCATCAGAGGGGCCCCTTCGGTAGACCACTCCCTGATGTACCTGTAGCCTGTCCAATTCCTTCCTCAACAGGCGAGCCTCCTTTGAGGGGTGATGTAGGAATTTGTTGGGATCCTGATTCTCCAGGGCTTCGAGGACCAATCTCCCCATGGGGTCTTCCAATTGGTCACACCTCAACTCCTTCTTGGACAGTCTCGGTAGGTTGTCTTCCTCCAGTTGAGTTACCCCACAATAGTGTTTGGGGACTCCTACCATGGTAACCCCTATTTCTTCTGCTCTGGAGCCTCCTCTGGCTTGGAATTCAGCCCCTTGACAAAGGGCCCGCACCCCGTCCGGTGCCACTTGGGTCCAATCTTCCCAGTCATTTGTCGTGGCATGAGACCTCCGGGACAGGGCATCTGCATCCCTATTTCCGGCTCCTGGTCTGTACTTCAGACTGAAGTTGAATCCAGACAATGCGGCCAACCACCTGTGTCCGGTGGCATCTAGTTTCGCGGTGGTGAAGAGGTAGGTCAGGGGGTTGTTGTCTGTCTTCACAGTAAACTCTGCCCCATACAAGTAGTCTTTTAGCTTGTCTACTACCGCCCATTTGAGGGACAGGAATTCCAGCTTATGAGTGGGGTAATTCTTTTCTGAGGGGGTCAGGCTCCTGCTCACATAGGCCACTGGTCGCAGTTGTCCTTCATGTTCTTGGTAGAGTACACCACCTAGACCCTCATGGCTGGCATCCACATGTAATTCATAAGGTCTGGTAGGGTCGGCGTAGGCCAGGACTGGGGCAGTGGTTAAGCTCCTCTTCAGAGCATGAAAGGCCTCTTCACACCTTGGGTTCCACTGATCTTGAACTGACTCACCAGGCCTCCTGGGCCCTGAGTCATCCTCTTCCCCTTCTGCCTTTAGCAATTCATTCAACGGGCGGGCAATCCGAGCAAACCCCTCCACAAACCTCCTATAATAGGAGCAGAACCCCAGGAAGGATCTGAGCTCTGTTACTGTGGTGGGTCGTGGCCAGGAAGTGACTGCTTCCAACTTCTCAGGATCTGTGGCCACCCCTTCTTCAGACACTATGTGCCCCAGATAGTTCACAGAAGACTGGTAGAACCGACACTTCTCGGGGGAAAGCTTAAGTCCCTCTTCGCTGAGTCTTCTCAATACTTTCTCCAACCTGGCTTCATGTTCTTCCAAAGACAATGACATCGTCCAAGTACACAAGGACTTCTATAAGATTCATGTCTCCAACAGTCTTCTCCATAAGGCGTTGAAAGGTAGCAGGAGCTCCAGACAGACCCTGAGGCATCCTATTGAATTCGAAGAATCCCACCGGGGTTATGAAGGCTGTCTTCTCCCTGTCTTCTGGGTGCATAGGGATTTGATAGTACCCACTCTTGAGGTCCATCACACTGAACCATTTGGCTCCAGACAAACTTTGTAGGGCATCTTCTATCCTTGGCGTGGTGTATTGGTCAGGGATGGTTCTCCTGTTGAGAGTCCTGTAATCGATACAAAGCCTCAACGACCCATTCTTCTTTCTGACCACCACGATTGGGGAGGCATAGGGACTTCTAGACTCCCGGATCACACCAGTCTTCTTTAGTTCTACAAGTTGTTCCCTCAGATCCTCCAGATCTGCCAGGGGGACCCGCCTGACCCTTTCTCGGAAGGGCTTATCTTCTTGGAGGCGGATCCGATGGGTGGCACTTCTTGCACACCCCACATCGAATTCATCTTCGGAAAAGATCTTCTCCCACCTGGTCAGCTGGGCCTTGGCTCTTTCTTTCCAAGCCCTGGGTAGGTTCGGGTTTTCCACGGACAGTTTCTCCCAAACATCTCCTCTGTCACCCGTCCCCTTGACTTCGGACCAAGTGACCGGGGCAGCAGGGCTCACCTGACTAAGCAACACTCTGGCAGGGATCTCCATGGGTCCTCCCGTAGTGTTCCTAACACTCACCGGAACTCTGCCATGGGCCTTCTTCAGGGCCTTGAACGGAATCACTTCTGGTATCACTTCCAGGCCTGAGGACTCTTCCCTTGGGTCTGATTCCAGCATGACAAAGGGGCCAGGTTGTTCCCACGAAAGCTTCACAGTGGCCCTAAGACAGGTTACTTCTCCGGGCTGTAGCACTACTCCTTCTCTGCCAAGTCTCCACACCTTCCCTATCCCCTCTCCCGGGGTCTTCTGCTCTAAGACCAGTCGTTGGTAGGCCGTCTTTAGCATGGGATGGATTTTGGTGGCTGAATGGTTTCTCTCTTTCACTAGAGGGGTCAGGAGTCTCCTGACTAGATCCGTGTTTGTCCCAATGATCAGGGAAATCTTGCTGGCTCCAGGCGGCCGGGGACACACAACTGCCAGGGTGTCAAACACTTCAGCCTTCCCAGCCACAGATGGGTCGAAAGTCATCTTTATGGGCAGGTACCCATCATAAGGGAAACTCTGGGTTCCAAGTCCCCATATCTCCAGCTCTTCTATCTTCTGGATAGGCAGATGACTCAAGTGCCTATCATAGAAGTCCCGGTATAGTAAAGTCACCTGTGCTCCGGTGTCCAAAAGAGCTTTAGTATAGACTCCTTCCACTTGAATGGGCACAGTAGGAGACGGGCCCACCAGTTCCTTTGGGTATGGCCGGACTGGGGTCACCTCTTTTTTTTGGCTTTCGACCCTTGCCCTGCTCCTTTTGGGCTTTAATTTTTCCTGAGCCTGGCATGCATTGACTTTCTCCCTCTCAATGGGGGCACAAACCCGCTGAGGGATGTTATTGTTCCTTTTAGGTGGATGTTCCTTCTTTGGGGTGCTGTACTTCCACTGAGGGGTCTTGCCCCCTCCCTCTGGGGTACATCTTGGTGGGGGTGTACTATACCTCCTCCTAGGAGTTTTGTCTCCTCCATTCTTGGCCTTTTTTTTTAGTTTGGAGCGCACTGAAGATGATGGGCACCCGGTTGACTCCTTCACCGGGGCCCTTTGGAGTTTCCCGCCGGCTTGCAATTATCTGTTCTCTTCTTCTTTGGGCTGGAGCATACGTTAGCAAAGTGGCCACTCCCTCCGCAGTTATAGCAAATCACCTCTTCTCGGTCCTGTAGGGAGGCCGGTGCTGAGGTGTTCGGGAACAACTCCTTTCTTGGGCTTGGTTTCTCTCGTCTTCTCTGATCTTTCTCCATCAAAGAGGTCAGCATCTCCAACACTTGGGCCATTTGCGATTTCAGAGTGTCAACCTCCGCATCTCTTTCTGGGCTCTTGACCGAATGGACCAACACTGGTACAGGTGTGACATTCGCCTTGGCCACCTGCTGATCTTCCTGCAGCGCCTCTTCGTCCCTAATAATTTTTATTAGATCAGAGTAGGTTAGTGACATTCCTCCTCCTGAGGTTTTCAGGTGCAGCCAGACCGGGTCTGAGCGCAGCGCTCCCCTCATGATCTGCTTCATGCGTGCTTCATCTGCATCTTTGGGCAGCATTCCCTTCTTCAGTACAATCTTGCATAACTGCCTGTTCAGCCTTCTAACATATTCTGACAGTTTCTCATTCGGCTGCTGGAGAGTGTGTTCAATTTGATAAATCATCTCTGACACCTTCTCCAGCTGACCAAACTCTTCCTGCAGCATGGCCAGGCAATCTTGAGCTGTACAGTTTTCATTTCCAAACCGGAAGCTCTTCACCGCTTCTGCCGCGGCACCTTTCAGACTTTCTAAGACTCGCTGTCTCTTCTGTGCCTCAGGCACCTCCCATGCTTCTACTGCCTGCAATGCCTGTTCCACCCAAGTGTCAAAATCTTCCTCCCCCGCAGGGACGGGGAGCTTCCCTGAGAAGGTGCTAAGCTTCCGGTAACTGGCCTCCACATGCACCGTACTGCTTTTCTGGCACTTAATTACAAGGTCTCCTAGAGCATTCAACAATTCAGGCCCTATAGTGGCCAGCGGTGATCCCGGGCTTAATAGTTCCTTAAGCTTTTCTGCTTTAGGGGATAGTGATGGAGATAATTGTGGGAGTGATGGCTTTGGTGTCTGAAACCATTCTTCCTTCACTGGCAGCGTATGTATCAAGTGATAGATCTGATTATCTATGGCTTGTATACTCTGACTTTTAAAATGCTCTGGGATTTCGTTTTTCCATTCTACCAGTGCGTATGTAAACGAGATCACTGGATCTGGCCTAAAATCCATCACCCATGCTTTGTGGCTCGGAGACAGTAACAATACGAGCTGTTTTATCTCCTCTTCCTTCCATCTTTCCCCCGGGAGTACAATGACTACCGCCGCGGTTGGATCGGCGCCAATCGCTGCGCACCACTGTGACATTGCCAGCGGGTCCATGCTGGTACTTCTGACCGGCTTGATTGCAGCGTGCAACGTACAAGGATCCCGGACTCGAGCCCCCACGTGTAGCGCTACCCCCAGTTAAGAGAGCCGCTGATATTGATTTGGGCCCTGCAGTGCACCGCTGTCAACCCCCGGCAATCGGCTCTAACCTCCCGTGGCACAGCTGGTGATAGAGAGATAGGACCGCGTGATCGCAACTGTTGGTGACGCAGTCCTATAACAAACATACACAGAATATACTTTAAAACTCCTATTAAAGTAAGCGGAACTGACACCAAATGTACTTTACCCAGATATTTTACTGAGGCTAATGGGCAAGTAATAAACAACAGTATAACAAGTTGCAGATCCCTGCAATAAACAGTAATAAAGATAAACAGAGTAATCAGAATAATAAAGTATTGCTATGCAACTCTAGCGCTGCCCTTTTACAGCTACTTCCCCTCATGGGTAGACTAACACCCAGCAATGTCTACCTATGCAGTCAGGCCTGACTGATCTAAATGGAAGTTCAGTGAAACAATATTCGCTAGCAATCTTTTCGGTGGTGCACTTGAAGAACAACTTTGTAATCCCAACGAATAGTAAAGATAAAGGATCTGTCTTTAAACAGCTCTCACCACCCGGACAAGTCCAAATCCGTTTCCTCCATCGATTCGTCTGGGAACAGGAATCCACCGACATCCAAGTCTTCAATCCTTCTGGTGTACTGCAGCAAGGAGGATTAGATGTCTCTAAGGCTCTGCTAGGCTGGCAGAGGGCTCTTTGGAAAGGAGCACACGGCCCGGGCTTCAGGCCTTGTGCACACAGCAGTTCAGCACAGAGATCCTCTTGCTAGGAGAGGGGTGTCCAAAGAGGCCGACCAAAACTCCGCCTCCCCTTTATAAAGTCTGCCCCAGCAGTCTCTGTTCTGGAGCAATGCACCCTGGGTGCTGCAAGATGTACTGGGAGATGTAGTCTCTCTCTCCTCTGCTTTCACTTCCATAATGTCTCTTTACTTCCTCCCGACTCACCTCTCACCTGGAACTTCTTGTCTCTCTGCATTAAAGGGGAACACCCCGCTACACTTAATTTTCCCAAAAATTATGACAAAAAATTACAACTTTAAAAAACTCGCTATGCCTCTTTCTAAATACCTTGGACTGTCTATTTACCAAAAATGGGGGTGTTTGTACTATCCTGGCATTTTCGGGCCTCAAGAAATGAGATTGGCCGTCAGTACGTCAGAACTATGCCTCTCTGTGCCTATGCCTCACTGTGTCCATGACTAGACTGACGTTTAACATGGGAGTCTATGGAAGGGGTGCCCGGGTTTGAAAAATTGGTGCTCCCCGGCTGTAGGTTCTCCAGACAACAAATATTGTACACTTGTAGAGGAGAAATGGGGCTACATGTGTGCCAAGTGTCGGGTCTAGGGGGCCTACGACCGGCCAGTACCTGTTCCCCATAATCACCATAGAAATGGCCGTTTAACATGGGAGTCTATGGAAGGGGTGCCCGGGTTTGAAAAATCAGTGCTCCCCGGCTGTAGGTCCCCAGGACAACAAACTTTGTACAAATGTAGAGGAAGAGTGGGGCTACATGTGTGCCAAGAGTGGGGTCCAGGGGACCTACGGCCGGCCAGTACCGGGTCCCCAAATCCGGGAGATCGGGCGCAAAAAGGTGACTCGAGTATAAGCCGAGGGGGGCATTTTCAGCACAAAAAAATGTGCTGAAAAACTCGGCTTATACTCCAGTATATACCATAGCACTGTTTCTCAACTCAGGGCGCCCCAACAGGTCATGTTTTCAGGATTTCCCTCAGATAAAACAGCTGTGGTAATTACTAAGGCAGTGAAACTGATCAAATCACCTGTGCAAAATAATGGAAAGCCTGAAAACATGACCTGTTGGGGCGCCTTGAGGACTGGAGTAGAGAAACACTGTGCCATAGTTTTGTGGGCTCTATAACTTTCCTAAGACTAAATAACATACACCAATTTGGGTTATTTCACCAAAGAAAGGTAGCAGAATACATTTTCCCTAAATTTATGAGGAAAGGTGATTTATTTGCAAAATTTTATAACAGAAACAAAGAAAAATGTGGGGTTTTTTTTCAAAATTTTCAGGCCTTTTTTGTTTATTTAGCAAAAAATAAAAAACCCAGTGGTAATTAAATATCACCAAAAGAAAGCTCTATTTGTGCAAACAAAATGATAAAAGTGTCATATGGGTACAGAGTTGTATGACCGCGCAATTGTTATTCAAAGTGCGACAGCGCTGAAAGCTGAAAATTGGCCTGGGCAGGAAAGGGGTAACAGTGCCCGGTATTGAAGTGGTTTAGTGTTTGGTTATAACTTTAATTTTTTACAGGTTTTTTTTTCTAAACTTTTTTTTTTCTCACATAGGATACCAAAAGTCCCCAGTGTGCTAAAAATTTTTAGTGACAAGTTCTCTTTAATGAGACACAAGACATCTCACCAGTCCTCCAATGAAGCTAATGGAGCAAAGATCTCACTCCATTAGATTCTTCCCCAAAGTGACACCAGGACCTGTAAGTGATTTTTTTACCGGGTCATGACCAGTGGTAACTTTTTTTTTATAGTGGGTGGCAAACAATTCCATCCCCCCTGTCGTTTGGTCAGCAGGCGGGTCTGGTGCACTTACCCCATCTATGCAGCGCTTCATCGGCGGCTTCCCTTGCTCCTTCGATGGCTCTCCCTTCCCCTGCTCTCCACGGGCATCGGCGGCTTCCGTTTACTCCTTCCTCCTCGACGGCCAATTGGGAGGCTTCTTTTTTTGGCCAATCGGAAAACGGGTCTCAGACCTGCGTCTGATTGGCCGGATTGAGGATCAGTGTTACAACACCTGGGTGGGCTCATGGCGCAATGCCCTGCGCTCCGAGCCCACCCTATTTTGAAGCCTATTAGAGCTTCTGGCTCTAATCAGGTGCTTCAAAAAACCACCCCGGCCGCTGTAATTCAGGCTCCCGGTGCCCTGAAAGGGGCCAGACGCATGAATAGAGGGTGGGGGTGGCGGCCATGGATAGATTCATGCTATGCATGAATCTATCCATTATACATATAGGGGGTGGCGTGGAGAGAGGGGGCGGCGCCCGGGCGCCCCTAATGAATGGCCCGCCTCTGGTCATGACACTGGGACATAAGCAGGAAAGAGAGATTAACGGACGGACAATTTACATTTTTCGCACGCACCTAGGCTCTACGAAATTTAGGCTGTGCGGCCTCAGGAGCCCACGTGTAGGAGGCGTTTCATCTTTACAAAAATGCTCTCTGCATCTGCAGTAAACCTTTTTGGTGTTTTACAGATACAGAATCTGGGCTTCTTCCCTGAGGATATCACAGTAAAGATCACCATTCCGGTGGCGACCCGCGGTGGCAATCGTCTGCTCCTCTTACAACAGCTGACCAATGACCAGGTACTTCATCCAACCATATTATTGGTCAAAAAATCTCCTAGTCTTTCCTATAATACTAATGAGTTCTTCTGTTCCAGGGGAATGAAAGCTGTAACGTTTGGGGAAATAGCACAGATTATCGCAGGAGGCCATCGGAGGAGGACATCAGCCACATACCTCAGCTGGTAACTTATATAGACCTGTGATGGGAAGGGGTGGGGAATCTGACACTGACGTTATTAAATACCATTCATTATCCTGGGGAGCGTGAATCTTTAAAGGTGAACTCCAGGCACAAAAACTTTCATATATATATATATATACTGTGAGGGGGTTAACTCGGTAGCGGGTGTGTGTGACCCCCTGGTTGGGCTCCCCACACAAAAACAGGGCCAGCAGACGGAGGTTGTGGTTTTCAAAATCAAAAGGTGCGGTTTATTTCTCTATGTACAGTGACAAAAACACAGCAAAGCCAAAAAGAAACATAAACAAAATAAATCCTGGTCAGTTTGACCTCTGACTAAACATGCAGGTTTCCTAAACTAACAACTGGGATCAGCCTGGTGCTGTCCTAGTCCCTAAGTCCCTGGTTTAGTAAAAGTCCAAACAAATAGCCACACAGGCTTTGCCTCACCGCACAGGGGTTCACTCTCCCTAGACAGTCCACACAGGTCTGGTTCCAGGCATGAGCTAACACCTAATGAATCTGGGAGTTCTTATAGAGGCCTAAATGAGCTGACAAGCTTCAGCTGGTCTCATCAACTCCCTGCCTCACGACGCCCAGCACTCTCCCTAGAGGTATGAGTCATTCATGAGCCCACTAGCCTCAGCTGGGCTTCATCAACTCCCTAGTTGTATAAGTCGGCATAAAGCCTGAATCTGGGAGAAATATATCTACCCCCCTGGATGCAACCAGGTGACTTTACCTTCCTGCTGTCACATACCCCCCCCCCTTGTTTTAACCTTGGAGTTGGAACACCAGCAATCAGGCATTCATGTACTCGAGACAAAGCATCCACATTCCCCATTTGAACGCCAGGGCGATGCTTTACTGTGAAGTTGAATTCCTGTAGGGCCAGGAACCACCTATTCATTCTTCTATTTGTCTCCTTGTTTTGAGCCATCCACTTTAACGGAGCGTGATCCGTAACCATGTCAAAGTGCCTACCTAGCAGATAGTACCGAAGGGAATCTAGAGCCCACTTCACCGCTAAACACTCCTTTTCAACCGTGGCGTAATTTACCTCATGGGACTTCAACTTCCTGCTGAGGTAAATGACTGGGTGCTCTTCCCTGTTCCAGACCTGGGACAATACTGCTCCTAACCCCACATCTGACGCATCACTTTGTACGACAAAGTCTTTAGAGAAGTCGGGTGAGTACAACACTGGCTGGCTACATAAGGCTTGTTTCAAGAATTGGAATGCTGCCTCCGCCTCGGGGGTCCATTTAATCATGACCGACCCTTTCCCTTTCGTCAGGTTGGTTAGGGGCACAGCCTTAGAAGCAAAGTGGGGAATGAAGCGCCGATAATAACCCGCGATTCCCAGAAAGGCTTGTACCTGCTTCTTGCTGTTGGGACGTGGCCAACTCTGGATGGCCTCGACTTTGTTGAGTTGGGGTTTTATTACTCCCCTGCCAATGGTGTACCCAAGATATTTGGCCTCCTCCTGCCCAATGGTACACTTCTTGGGGTTAGCCGTAAACCCCGCTTCCCGGATAGAGTCTAGGACTGCTTGCACTTTTGGCAGATGTGAGGCCCAATCTGTGCTATGGACAATTACGTCATCCAGGTAAGCCGCAGCATACTTCCGATGGGGCCTCAGTATCTGGTCCATTTTCCGCTGGAATGTGGCCGGCGCATTCTGTAACCCGAACGGCATTCTCTTATATTGGAACGCCCCGTCTGGGGTTACAAATGCGGTTTTCTCTTTGGCCGACTTGGCCAGGGGAATTTGCCAATACCCTTTTGTGAGGTCAAGAGTCGTCATGTATCGGGCTGTTCCCAGCCGGTCGATCAACTCATCTATACGTGGCATGAGGTAGGTGTCAAATTTTGTAACTTTGTTCAACTGACGAAAATCGTTACAAAATCGCCAGCTCCCATCCGGTTTAGGCACCAACACAATGGGACTAGACCAATCACTTTGGGACTCCTCTATCACCCCTAAGTTCAGCATTTTCTGTACTTCCTCCCGTATTGCCTCCCGTCGGGCCTCTGGGATCCGATAGGGTTTTAACTTCACCCTTTCACCGGGCGGGGTAATAATATCATGCTCTACCCCAGATGTTTGTCCCGGCAGCTCAGAGAACACCTCCTTGTTGCGAAGCACAAACTCCTTAACCTCCTGTTGTTGGGGTTGTGACAAGGTGGCTGCTATTCCAACCTCCGGAATCACGCAACCAGTTTGAGCTGGTGACCAAGTTTCTGCGACTAGGGACTCTCTATCCCTCCAGGCTTTCAACAGATTAACGTGATATATCTGTTCGGGCTTTCGCCTTCCTGGTTGTCTGACCTTGTAATTCACTTTGCTCACTTTTTCCATTATCTCGTAGGGGCCTTGCCATTTGGCAAGGAATTTACTTTCAACCGTAGGGACAAGTACCAATATCCTATCCCTCGGGGAAAAGGTACGGGTCTTTGCTCCACGGTTGTACACTCTCTGCTGTGCCAACTGCGCTTGGGCCAAATGTTCCTTCACGATGGGCATTACCTGTGCAATTCGATCTTGCATCAGGGCGACATGCTCAATCACACTCCTGTGGGGAGAACTCTCACTTTCCCAAGTTTCCTTGGCAATATCCAACAGCCCTCTTGGGTGTCTCCCATACAGTAACTCAAAGGGGGAGAATCCCGTAGAGGATTGGGGCACCTCCCTAATAGCAAACATCAAATAAGGAAGTAGACAGTCCCAATCCTTTCCATCTCTATCCACCACTTTCTTCAACATTTGTTTTAGGGTTTTGTTGAATCTTTCAACCAGCCCATCGGTTTGGGGGTGATACACAGATGTACGCAATTGCGTCACTTTGAGCAATTTACACCGCTCTTTCATAACCCGGGACATAAAGGGTGTACCTTGGTCCGTAAGCAGTTCTTTACAAATACCCACCCGGCTAAAAACAAGAGATAGCTCTTTGGCTATGGTTTTGGCCGAGGTATTTCTGAGAGGGATCGCTTCTGGATAACGGGTGGCATAGTCCATTATAACCAATATGTACTGGTGCCCCCTAGCGGACTTGATTATAGGACCTACCAAATCCATTGCGATTCTCTCAAACGGGACCTCAATGATGGGTAGAGGGACCAGCGGGCTACGGAAATGTAGCATCGGGGCCGACCTCTGACACACAGGGCAGGAGGAACAATAATTTTCTATGTCCTTCATCACCCCAGGCCAATAGAATCTCTGTAATACCCTCTCTCGGGTTTTCTCTGTCCCCAGATGACCTCCAAGAATGTGCCCATGGGCCAACTTCAACACCAACTTCCTGTAAGGTTTGGGCACCACAAGCTGCTCAACGGTTTCTTCTGCCCTTTTTGCCACCCGATACAGTAGGTCCTTCTCTACGCTGAAGTATGGGTAAGTGCAGGTATTATCTGGGTTCACTAACTCGCCATCTATTTCCACTACGTTTTCCCGTGCCTTTATTAAGGCGGGGTCTTTTAACTGTTCTGTGGCAAAATTTTCCCTGTGAACCTCCAGATCAGAAAACTCCACAGACGGTAGGTTTTCGTCTGAGGAGGTGGGCTCCTCTCCAGTTTCTTGAGTCTCCCCTGCCAATACTGACAAGGGAAATTCTGGAGAGTCCTCACCACTCTCAGAGGAGTTCTGGCTATCACATTCCTGGTACATAGGGGCACCAGTGGGGGGCTCAGGATCATCCCACAGTTCCCAGAACTTCGGAAAATCCCTTCCCACAATGGCATCATGCGGTAATTGAGATACTAACCCCACTGGATGAGAGAGGGTACCTTTGGGGGTCTCGAAACACACTGTAGTCACTGGATACTCTCGGGTGTCCCCATGCACACAAATAACAGCTACCTTGCTATTCCCAGAGACCTCTGTTTTAACTAATTCAGCCTTTATCAGGGTCACAAGGCTACCTGAATCCAGTAATACCACAACATTTCTACCATTAATACACATTTTGCATAAATGTTTCTCAGTTCCCCGAATGGCAGTGCATGCGACTGTCGCACACAGCGACTGACGTCTGTCCATCAGAAAGTCACATTGCATGGGTTCCTCCACAACCGGGCAATTTGCTGCAATATGTCCCGCTTGCCGGCAGCGGTAGCAAACAATCCATTTGGCTGCCTCTTGAGCCCCTGACTTCCCAGGCTGTTCTCGCCAAACTTTGGGTAGAGCTCCCACCCTCTCACTCTCTCCACCCTCACCCCTTGGAATCCTCTTATCCGCCCCTGGGGATGGTCTGGTCTTAGGGTGGAAAGTCCGAGAGTCTCTGGAAGAGGCCGTCAGGTTCTCTGTAGCCAAGTATTTCTCTACACGATCCACAAGACCACCGGCCGTCTCTGGGTCTCCATGGCTTACCCACTTTTGGATGGCAGTAGGAAGAGCTCTCAAAAACCGATCCATTACAACACGTTCCACAATCTCTGGTGCGGACAAAGTCTCTGGCTGTAGCCACTTCCTGCTCAGGTGAATGAGATCATACATTTGAGACCTGGGGGGTTTTCCAAGCTGGAAAGTCCAGTTATGCACACGCTGAGCCCGGACAGCCAGGGTGACACCCAGCCTTGCCAATATTTCAGCTTTTAGCATCACATAGTCTTTTGCTTGGTCAGGCTCTAGGTCATAGTAAGCCTTCTGTGATTCACCAGTTAACAGAGGAGCCACCAGTCCAGCCCACTGCTCCTCAGGCCACTTTTCTCTTTCAGCAGTCCTTTCAAATGTGGTCAAAAATACCTCTGGATCATCCTCTCCAGTCATTTTTGTCAATAAACGACTCACCCCAAAGGACGCGGTATTAGTGGGACGGCTTTCCTCACTGGTCTGCGGACGTTGCTGCATTACTGCTTCCATTTGTTGTAGTCTCTGCTCTTGCTTCTGTAACAGGTCTATGAAGCGGGCCTCAGATTGCTGCTGGGCTTGTTGATGAGCTTGCTGCTGGGCTGCAAGGCTCCTTTGCAAACCTGCATTTGTCTGCTGTTGATTGGCATTTGCTAGAGCCAGCTGTTTCAGTATCTCCTCCATGCTGGCTTAAAAAAAACTGCCACTGGTTCTCCACCAACTGTGAGGGGGTTAACTCGGTAGCGGGTGTGTGTGACCCCCTGGTTGGGCTCCCCACACAAAAACAGGGCCAGCAGACGGAGGTTGTGGTTTTCAAAATCAAAAGGTGCGGTTTATTTCTCTATGTACAGTGACAAAAACACAGCAAAGCCAAAAAGAAACATAAACAAAATAAATCCTGGTCAGTTTGACCTCTGACTAAACATGCAGGTTTCCTAAACTAACAACTGGGATCAGCCTGGTGCTGTCCTAGTCCCTAAGTCCCTGGTTTAGTAAAAGTCCAAACAAATAGCCACACAGGCTTTGCCTCACCGCACAGGGGTTCACTCTCCCTAGACAGTCCACACAGGTCTGGTTCCAGGCATGAGCTAACACCTAATGAATCTGGGAGTTCTTATAGAGGCCTAAATGAGCTGACAAGCTTCAGCTGGTCTCATCAACTCCCTGCCTCACGACGCCCAGCACTCTCCCTAGAGGTATGAGTCATTCATGAGCCCACTAGCCTCAGCTGGGCTTCATCAACTCCCTAGTTGTATAAGTCGGCATAAAGCCTGAATCTGGGAGAAATATATCTACCCCCCTGGATGCAACCAGGTGACTTTACCTTCCTGCTGTCACAATATATATATATATATATTCCTAAATAACCACAAAGAGTATAAATCCAGTTTGTGTGAAACTAATGCTTTTGCAAACCTAGACATTCCCATATAAAAGTAGCAGTGGCAACATCACCGGGCTTCACATAGCCTGAGCAAAGAGCAGAGCTGTGGGAGGGACCCAGCAGGCTTCACCCACTAAATAAAAACGACAGGAAGGGGGCGGAGACAAGACCAGTCACCCTGCACACAGAGAGAGAGCAGCAGTGAGCGGTCTTTATTACAGGAAGTCTCACACTGGATTACTGCACAGATCTGGAAGAAATACATAAAGCTCACCTAGGAGAAATACACATGACAAATGTATTTAGATAATATTTACTTATCCCAGAGACAGTAGCGTATCCTCTATGGGTGAAATCTGTGCTGTGCCCACGGACCCCAAGTTTGGATGGGCCCGCTGTGCCCTCACACATTGCACAATGCTGTTGTCACTCACAGCTGCAGCAAAGATCCAGTTGCCGGTCTGCAGGGGGCGGGTCTCTGTTTCCACGGGGAAGGAGGACTGTGATTAGCCTCTGATAAGGCAAATTACAGCCTCGTTAGCTCCGCTAGCCCCGCCTACTGGACCCAGAGAAAGGAGGTAGCGACAAAGAGAAAAAAGAAAGAATCCTACTTACAAACATACGTGAGTGTCTTACATTAAAAGAATCCACAAAATCGCAGCAATGCGTCTGAACCGAACCCACTCCAAAGAGTCACAGAGGGATTGAAAGGGGTCACTGCCGGCTTACGTGTTTCGAAGACGAGTCTTCTTCCACAGAGCCCAGCAGACTAAATAATGCACTAGGCTGGTGCGCCTTTCTTTTTTCTCTTTGTCATTTATCATTAGGATACCCCTATCCGTGAAGGCAGCAAGGCCAGTGACATTCACCATTTTGACTTACAGACTGGTATTCCACTTGTGCGCAGGAGTTTTTGTTTTCTGTTATCAAAGGAGGTAGAGAGCCTGTGCTGAAATTCACATACTACTTACCATTGAACTTTCCATCCTCTCCTACTAACCCTGAATTCTGCATCGCTTTCCTACTGACCCCTAAACTCTCCATCCCTTTCCTACTGACCCCTAAACTCTGCATCACTTACTACTGATCCCTGAACTCTCCATCCCTTTCTACTGACCCCTAAACTCTGCATCTCTTCCTACTGATCCCCCAACTCTGCATCCCTTCCTACTGATCCCCCAACTCTGCATCCCTTCCTACTGATCCCCCAACTCTGCATCACTTACTACTGACCCCTGAACTTTGCTTGCCTTCCCATTGACCCCTGAACTCTGTGTCCCTTACTATGAACTTTGAATGCCTTTCTATTATCCACTGAATTCTACATCCCTTCCTACTGACCCCTGAACTCTGTGTCTCTTCCTACTGACCTCTGAACCCTGTGTCCCTTCCTACTGATCCCTGTGTCCCTTCCTACTGATCCCTGAACCCTGTGTCCCTTCCTACTGACCCCTGTGTCCCTTCCTACTGACCCCTGAACCCTTTGTCCCTTCCTACTGATCCCCGAACTCTGTGTCCCTTCCCATGAACTTTGCATCCCTTCCTACTAACCCCTGAACTCTGAATCCCTTCCAAATGACCCCTGAACTTTCCATCCCTTCCTACTGATCCCCAAACTCTGCGTCACTACTGATCCTTGAACTCTGCATCCCTTTCCTACTGACCCCTAGACTCTGCATTACTTACTACTGACCCCTGAATTCCCCATCTCTTTCTACTGACCCCTGAACTCTGCATCCCTTCCTACTGATCCCTAAACTCTGCATCACTTACTACTGACCCCTGAACTTTGCTTGCCTTCCCATTAACTCCTGAACTCTGTGTCCCTTACTATGAACTTTGAATGCCTTTCTATTGTAGCGCACATACCCCTTTCTTTACCTGCATTAACTTTGGCTCCTCGCAGGAAGAGAGAGGCACACCGCACCACAAGCCCGTACCCTCCTGTGTAAAGAGGTTGAGCGGTGTTATTGACGCATCTCCCACAGTCAGACAGCCAGAGAATGTCTCTCAACTCTATATTGAATAAAGACAAGTCCTTGAATCCCCACAGTAACTTGAATGTCCACACCAGCTGCACTCCAACGTAGAGGTTTATTTCTTATAAAACACAGTCTCTGAGAGAAAAGGTTGGAGGGAGAACAGGACAGCTTAAAGTGGAAGTAAACCCTCCTGTCATTTTCAGGCAAGAAAGCTGCCATCTTGGCCTCTGTTTAATCTGCAACTGCCATGATGCTGCACATGTGATCAGTTATGACACCAGCCATTGGATGGTTTGAAAGTTTGGTTGAGAGCACAACCAATGTGACAGTTGGCATTCCCGGCATGCCGGGAATGTAACTGCTTTTTGAAACTGTTAAATCGATGGGTTTACTTCCGCTTTAAGATGTGGATGAGGTCCAGGCACAAACGTAACACAATTCACTGCTCCGATTCTCAAGCAGATGCTCCAACTTTACCCTTGGTCTCTGCCACAGACCTGATGAAATAATTTTTCGAAATTCGAACCGTGTATGGCCGGCATAAGTGACAATTTTTTACCATCGAGGGCCCAAATTTAAAAGATGTAGCAATGTTTTGGCAAAGATTGCACATTAACGTGTTTATTTATTTCAGAATCACAGTAACTCAGATGTTGTATCCATTGATTGCACTATGAGCCTGGCGTCCAATCAGGAAGCAGCACTCACCCTCCATGGGAGATTGTGGAGCAGAACATTCCAAACGGTAAGGAATGTCAGATGTGTGAATGATTGTAATGCGATTACCAAGATCAGTGGTCTCCAAACTGCGGCCCTTTGCATGCCTTTACCCGGCCCTTGGGAATTCCTCCCAATGATACGGGCGATGGGTCACTCACTATTCCTCCCACTGACACCAATGATGGGGAACTATTCCTCCCACTGACACCAATGATGGGGCACTATTCCTCCCACTGATACCAATGATGGGGAACTATTCCTCCCACTGACACCAATGATGGGGCACTATTCCTCCCACTGATACCAATGATGGGGAACTATTCCTCCCACTGATACCAATGATGGGGAACTATTCCTCCCACTGACACCAATGATGGGGAACTATTCCTCCCACTGACACCAATGATGGGGTACTATTCCTCCCACTGACACCAATGATGTGGCACGATTCCTCCCAATGATACGGGCGATGGGTCACTATTCCTACCAATGATGGGGTACTATCTCTCCCACTGACACCAATGATGGGGCACTATTCCTCCCACTGATACAAATGATGGGGCACTATTTCTCCCACTGACACCAATGATGGGGCAGTATTCCTTCCACTGACACCAATAATGGGGCACTATTCCTCCCACTGACACCAATAATGGGGCACTATTCCTCCCACTGACACCAATAATGGGGCACTATTCCTCCCACTGACACCAATAATGGGGCACTATTCCTCCCACGGACACCAACGATGGGGCAGTATTCCTCCCACTGACACCAATGATGGGGCACTATTCCTCCCACTGACACCAATGATGGGGCACTATTCCTTCCACTGACACCAATGATGGGGCACTATTCTTTCCACTGACACCAATGATGGGGCAGTATTCCTCCCACTGACACCGATGATGGGGCAGTATTCCTCCCACTGACACCAATGATGGGGCACTATTCCTCCCACTGACAACAATGATGGGTTATTATTTCTCCCACTGACACCAACAATGGGGTACTATTCCTCCCACTGACACCAATGATGGGGTATTATTCCTCCCACTGACACCAACAATGGGGCACTATTCCTATAACTAATACCTTTTATGGGGCACTATTCCACCCTACTGACTACCAGCACTAAAACTTTTATTTATTTTTTACTCCCACTGACCACAGTCCGGCCCCCCCTAAAATCTGAAGGACAGTAAACTGGCCCTTTGTTTAAAAAGTTTGGAGACCCCTGACCAAGATCATATAGAGAACCAAAAACACTTTTATTGTATAATAACCACCGATGAGCATGACTGCATGCAGGACTTACCTCGGTCAACACTGTTCTGGGTGGCCATATGAATCTGATGAGATTTTTTTTTTCCACACATTTGCTACATTCCCCTTTAAAAACAAAAAGTGAATGTGAGTAGATGAGAAAAAAGACAGGTTAGGGAATCTGGATCTCTACACCTGGATAAACCAATCAGAAGTGACTCATGCTGATAGCAGAGGAAGGAGGCAGGAGACAGAAATAACACTAACGCCTTGTACTACACACGACCGGACTGTCCGTCGGAATAAAGTCACACGGAGTTCCGACGGAATTCCACGCAAGCTGTCTTGCATACACACGGTCACACAAAAGTCAGACCGTCAAAAACGCGGTGACGTACAACGCATACGACGAGCCGAGATTAATAAAGTTCAATAGGCAGTTTGGCGCTTCTGCTTGATTCGGAGTATGCGCGGTTTTTAGTCCGTTGGAATTGCAGACAGACGAACGGACTTTCCGATATAAATTTTTGTCCGTCGGAAAAAAAGAGAACAAGTTGTCTATCTAAGTCTGTCGGAATTTCAGAAGGAAAAAGTCCGATGGGGCATACACACGGACGGCATATCCGATGAAAAGAGCCCGGTCGTGTGTACAAGGCATCAGTGCTCTGGATTCAGACAAGTACACACTATAGAGGGATATGCTTTGTTCATATTTCATGTCTGAGGTTTACAACCACTTTAAAGCGGAGTTCCACCCAAAAATGGAACTTCCGCTTTTCTGAACCCTTCCCCCCTCCGGTGTCACATTTGCCACCTTTCAGGTGGGAGGGGGTGCAGTCATGCCACTTCCCCCCCCCCCCCCCCCACCCCGCTGCGTTCTGGGAAACACACGGCTCCCAGAACACAGCGGGGACCGGTAGGATAGCGTAGCGCGGCTCGCGCATGCGCAGTAGGGAACCGGGCAGTGAAGCCGCAACGCTTCACTTCCCGATTCCCTCACCGAGGATGGCGGCGGGGGTAGCCGAGAGACAAGCGATTGCTCGCCTTCGGCTGCCGACATCGCTGGACTCCAGGGCAGGTAAGTGTCCATTTTTTTCAAAAGTCAGCAGCTGCTGTATCGTATAGTAGAAAAAAAATTTCGGTGGACCTCCTCTTTAACCACTTGTGGACCGCCCACTGTAGATTTACGTCGGCACGGACAGGCATAATCACGTACCTGTACCTGTACGTGGCCCTTTAAATGCCTGCCTTGTGGTCGCGAGCGCGCAGCCGGTGGCACGCTCGCGACCCTGCCGCCTTCCCCGTGAGTCGGAGCGCGGGTCCCGCGGACACGATCACCGCAGGGATCCCCGCGATCGTCTCACGATTACGGGAGATGCTTGTGTAAATAACAGATTATTAGATTATAACCCCTCCCCTACTTCCTTTATCAAAAAAATAATAATAATTTGGTCTACTTTAACTAATCCCGACCAATGATTTACTCCCATGGCTGTTGTTTTTGTTCCTTACAGATTAAATTCCGCTCCGTGAACCTGGTGACTATCGCTGTATTACAACGAAAATTCCAGAGTCCGTTTATATTCCGGGAGGAGGAGCCCACCCGCCAGGTGAGTCTATTTCTGCATTCAGTACCATTCATTTGTATATTACAGAAGCTGAGGCTGTGTATACAGAGCGTCCGGAAAGTATTCACAGCGCTTCACTTTTTCCACACTTTGTTATGTTATAGCGTCATTCCAAAATGGACTAAATTCATTATTTTCCTCAAAATTCTACAAACCATCCCCCATACTGACAACATGAAAGAAGTTTGTTTGAAATCTTTAATTATTTTTTAATTAAAATTTTATAAACCCCTCCCCCCCTCCATTTTCTCTGCTTATAAATTTGTTGTCCATATCGGAAATGACTGTTCTTTCCACGGCACATTTTGTAACTCTCATCTTGTCTCATATGCTTTGTATATCGTTTATTCTGTTTTTTGATACCTGAATTGTGTCATGTACCATTCATACATCAATAAAGACCAACCTTGTTGTTAAAAAAAAAAAATGATAAAATTTAATTAAATTTATTTAATTTTTATTAAATTTTATTAAAAAAAATAAAAAATCCCCTGTACATACTGAAAGTATCACAACCTTTGCTCAATACTTTGGTGAAGAACCTTTTTCACCAATTACACAAATTGCTGCTGCTAACAAAGCAAACATAATATTGGCATTAAAAAAGGGATTAACTCCAGGAGATAAAACGATAATTCTCCCGCTCTACAAGACTCTGGTCCGGCCGCACCTGGAGTATGCCGTCCAGTTCTGGGCACCAGTCCTCAGGAAGGATGTGCTGGAAATGGAGTGAATACAAAGAAGGGCAATAAAGCTAATGAAGGGTCTGGAGGATATTGGTTATGAGGAAAGGTTGCGAGCTCTGAACTTATTCTCTCTGGAGAAAACGCTTGAGAGGGGATATGATTTCAATTTATAAATATTGTACTGGTGACCCCACAATAGGGAGAAAACTTTTTTGCGGAAGGGAGTTTAACAAGACACGTGGCCACTCATTAAAATTAGAAGAAAAGAGGTTTAACCTTAAACTACGTAGAGGGTTCTTTACTGTAAGAGCGGCAAGGATGTGGAATTCCCTTCCACAGGCGGTGGTCTCAGTGGGGAGCATCGATGGTTTCAGGAAACTATTAGATAAGCACCTGAATGACCGCAACATACAGGGATATACAATGTACATAAGTATCACAGGCTCCTCCCATGTACATAAGTATCACAGGCTCCTCCCATGTACATAAGTATCACAGGCTCCTCCCATGTACAGAAGTATCACAGGCTCCTCCCATGTACATAAGTATCACAGGCTCCTCCCATGTACAGAAGTATCACAGGCTCCTCCCATGTACATAAGTATCACAGGCTCCTCCCATGTACAGAAGTATCACAGACTCCTCCCATGTACATAAGTATCACAGGCTCCTCCCATGTACATAAGTATCACAGGCTCCTCCCATGTACATAAGTATCACAGGCTCCTCCCATGTACATAAGTATCACAGGCTCCTCCCATGTACATAAGTATCACAGACTCCTCCCGTGTACATAAGTATCACAGGCTCCTCCCATGTACATAAGTATCACAGGCTCCTCCCATGTACAGAAGTATCACAGGCTCCTCCCATGTACATAAGTATCACAGGCTCCTCCCATGTACATAAGTATCACAGGCTCCTCCCATGTACATAAGTATCACAGACTCCTCCCATGTACATAAGTATCACAGGCTCCTCCCATGTACATAAGTATCACAGGCTCCTCCCATGTACAGAAGTATCACAGGCTCCTCCCATGTACATAAGTATCACAGGCTCCTCCCATGTACATAAGTATCACAGGCTCCTCCCATGTACATAAGTATCACAGGCTCCTCCCATCTACATAAGTATCACAGGCTCCTCCCATGTACATAAGTATCACAGCCTTTGCTCAATATTTTGGTGAAGCTCCTTTGGCACCAATTACAGCCTCCAGTCTTTCTGAGTATGATGCTACAAGCTCGGCACACCTATTTTTGGGCAGTTTCTCCCATTCTTCTTTGCAGGACCTCTCAGGCTCCATCAGGTTGGATGGGGAGTGTCAGTTTTTCAGGCGGACCTGATCGGACCTAGCACTCTCCCCTATGGAGCGGCGGATGTCAGAGGGGACATGTCTGCTGTAATCCGCCGCTATCCGAACCGCGGTCCTGCCTGCAAAATCCAGATGGGTGGAGGTCCTATTTTCCATCTGTCTGGCAGAGTCGGATATGATCAGATGACAACGGACAGGCGGACCTGTCATCTGCCTGCTCAGCGGGGATCAGTGGAGCGATCCCCTCCCCCCCCCCGCTGAGCAAGCGGATTCAGTTCCACGGAGGCACCCCATATGAAAGGGGTCTGTCTATCTTTGCCTTTATTGTGTAGCCTGAACAGTGTTTACTTTTTTTTACTTCTAGGGATTCTCAGTAAAAGATAACTTACATAATGTGTAATATTATTATAATTATAATATTGTATTTATATTGTTTGTATTATACATTGTATTATTTATTAATTATTATTATTATAGTATAATATATTATATTGATATTATAAATTATTTATTAATTATTATTATATTATAATATATTATTGTCATATTATAATAATGTCGTATTATTATAATTATAACATTATATTTATATTATAAATGTTATTATTTATTAATTATTATATTATAATATGTTATATTGATATTATAAATTATTATTTATTAATTATTATTATTATATTATAATATATTATTGTAATATTATAATAATGTCATATTATTATAAATATTATATTTATATTATAAATGTTATTATTTATTAATTATTATTATTATTATATTATAATATGTTATATTGATATTATTAATGATTATTTATTAATTATTATTATTATTATATTATAATATATTATTGTAATATTATAATAATGTCATATTATTATAAATATTATATTTATATTATAAATGTTATTATTAATTAATTATTATATTATAATATGTTATATTGATATTATAAATTATTGTTTATTCATTATTATTATATTATAATATATTATTGTAATATTATAATAAGGTCATATTATTATAAATTTTATATTTATATTATAAATGTTATTATTTATTAATTATTATTATTATTATATTATAATATGTTATATTGATATTATTAATAATTATTGATTAATTATTATTATATTATAATATATTATTGTAATATTATAATAATGTCATATTGTAACATTATTATTATATTATAAATGTTATTATTTATTAATTATTATATTATATGTTATATTGATATTATAAATTATTATTATATTATAATATGTTATATTGATATTAT
Organism: Rana muscosa; assembly: GCA_029206835.1. Taxonomy (NCBI): domain Eukaryota; kingdom Metazoa; phylum Chordata; class Amphibia; order Anura; family Ranidae; genus Rana; species Rana muscosa. The sequence goes on from CM055118.1 coordinate 421,450,257, forward strand.
TGATTATTTATTAATTATTATTATATTATAATATATTATTGTAATATTATAATAATGTCCTATTATTATAGTTATAACATTATTATTATATTATAAATTATTATTTCTTAATTATTATTATATTATAATATATTATTGTAATATTATAATAATTTCATATTATTATAATTATAATATTATATTTATATTATAAATGTTATTATGTATTAACTATTATATCATAATATGTTATATTGATATTATAAATGATTATTTATTAATTATTATTATGTTATAATATGTTATTGTAATATTATAATGTAATATCATTATAATTATAATATTATATGTATATTGTTTGTATTATAAATGTTATTATTTATTCATTATTATTATTATAATATAATAAAATAATTTAGATTATATTAATATTATAAATTATTATTTATAACTAAACTTACTACGGTGTGTAGGCAAGATGCAACATTGCATAATGCAGAACTCTCCTGCCACCTGCTGGCCAAATGTCAGTATTGCGTTCCTTTTTATTATTTTTTATGATTTTATGCCGAGCATTTTTTATTATATACGGTAGAATTATCCGCAAATGTAAGTTTTATTTTTGTTTAATCTACAGATTGTACTGGAAATTTCCAAGCAGGAAGAATGGGAAGTTCCTATATGGATTATCATCACCAGTACATTAGGTGGACTGTTGCTGTTGGCTCTACTAGTGCTGGCCCTTTGGAAGGTAAAGTATAGTTCATATATACAGTGTATATATATATATATATATATATATATATATATATACAGTTGTGCTCATAAGTTTACATACCCTGGCAGAAGTTATGATTTCTTGGCCATTTTTCAGAGAATATGAATGATAACACAAAACATTTTTCTTTCACTCATTGGTTAGTGTTTGGCTGAAGCCATTTATTATCAATCAATTACTCGATTACTGCAACTCCCTCCTCATTGGCTTACCTCTACATACTCTCTATCCCCCCCTTCAGTCCATCATGAATGCTGCTGCCCGACTCATCCACCTTATAAATCGTTCTGTCTCTGCTTCTCCTCTCTGTCATCCCTCCACTGGCTCCCGCTCACCCAACAAATCAAATTCAAAATACTAACGACTACCTACAAAGCCGTCCACAACTCTGCCCCCAGCTACATCACTGACCTAGTCTCCAAATACCAACCCAATCGTTCTCCTCGTTCGTCTCAAGACCTCCTGCTCTCTAGTTCTCTCATCGCCTCCTCCCATTCTCATCTCCAGGACTTTTCCAGAGCCTCTCCAAGCCTATGGAACTCCTTACTAGACATGTGCACTGCCGAAAAATTAGTTTTTTTCGTTTGTTTTTTTGCTTTTTTCTGAAATTCTGGAAATTCGAAAAATTAGTTTTTTTTTCGTTTTCGTTATTTTCGTTTTTTTGCTTTTTTCAGAGATTCGAAAAATTATTTTTTTCCGTTTTCGTTTTTTTTTTGCAGAAATTCGGGAAATTCGAAAAATTCGTTTTTATTTCGTTTTCGTTTTTTGCTTTTTTCGGAAATTCGGAATTTGGAATTCCAGAATTTTCGAATTTCCGAATTAAAAAAAACCCGAATAAAACGATAAAATAGGATTTTTTACTCACCGTAAAATCCTTTTCTCTGAGTCCATGGACCGACACAGCTTCTCTATTGACAAAGTGGGTATTATCCGTTAATTAGGAGTGACTAGGCAGAAAAACGTGTAAAAAGTGTTGCATCACACCTTCTACAGTACCGCCCAGGGGGCGGACCCTCCGGGTATACCCTCTCAGTCTGCATCTCGCAGATCAGTTCTTCAAAAAGCAGTACAAACTTAAAAGGAGGGGTGGGTGCTGTGTCGGTCCATGGACTCAGAGAAAAGGATTTTACGGTGAGTAAAAAATCCTATTTACTCTTTCGTCCATGGACCGACACAGCTTCTCTATTGACAAAGTGGGACGCCCCAAAGCAGTGTCAGAGAAAAAACGAGGGGTGGTAACAGCATAAAAACAAACTTCACCCCAAAACACAAAGCAGCACTCCTCCAACGGAGGAGCTGCAACTCTAAACAGCCGCTTGCAAAACCTTGCGGCCGAAAGAGGCATCCGAAGATGCACCTACATCAACTTTGTAGAATTTTGTGAAAGTGTGAGCGGACGACCAAGTCGCCGCTTTACATAATTGGGAAACAGACGCTTGATGTCGGAAAGCCCAAGAGGCACCTATTGCCCTGGTCGAATGCGCCGTGACAGGAAAGGGGGGCGCCTGACCCTTTAAGACGTAAGCCTGGATTACTATCTGTCGGATCCACCTAGAGATGGTGGCCGATGAGACTGCTTGGCCCTTCTTGGGACCAGCCACCGAAACAAACAGTGAGTCTGACTTCCGGAACAGGGAAGTAGCAGATATGTATACTCTCAAAGCTCGGACAACGTCCAAGGAATGCAACGCCGACTCCTTAGGATTCGACGGCTGAGGACACAAGGATGGAAGTACAATGTCTTCGTTGAGATGAAAAGCCGAAACGACTTTCGGAAGAAAGGAAGGCTGCGGCCGCAGCACCACCTTATCCTTGTGGAAAATCAAATAGGGAGCCTTGCAGGACAAGGCTGCCAGCTCAGAGACTCGTCTAACTGACGTAACAGCCACCAAAAAGACCACTTTCTGAGAAAGTGTCAACAGGGGAATATCTCTAATATTCTCAAACGGTGCCTTCTGAAGCACCGAGAGGACCAGGTTCAAGTCCCACGGAGGTAACGGGGGGCGGACCGGAGGGGCCACATGTCGAACCCCCTGCACAAATGTACTCACGAGCGAGTGACTCGCCAGGGGTCGCTGAAAAAAGACAGCCAGGGCAGATATCTGTCCCTTAATCGTACTTAGGGCAAGCCTTTGGTCTACCCCATGCTGTAAAAACAGCAGGATTCTGGAAACTAGGCTTGTGCAATTCGTTTCGTAACGAATCGAAATTCGTCCGAAGTTAGCAACTTTCGGACATTCGGAAGCATTCGAATTTCCGAACAGAGCAATTACGAATAAAACCGAATCCGAAATAAATTATACCGCAAAATAGCGAATGCCCGAAGGTCTTCGGCATAATTCGTTATGAAAAAAGTTACGAATGTACGAATCCATTCGAAGCACAATAACACTCACTCTGCTCTCTGCTTCTCCCTCACCATGCTGAACTCCCTCTCAAAATGGTGTACAGGGGGCGGAGGCTATAGCCGCATGAAAAAACGAAAGTAAAATACGAGATTTCAAATCCATTCGAAGCACAATAACACTCACTCTGCTCTGCTCTCTGCTTCTCCCTCACCGTGCTGAACCCTCTCCAAATGGTGTACAGGGGCGGAGCCTATAGCCGCATGTAAAAAACGAAAGTAAAATACGAGATTTCGAATCGTTACAAATAACCGCAATGTATTTAGAAAAGTACAAATCCATTCGAAGCACATTAGGCATAATAGGCAGCGTCGTTGTGAGAGAGACACGGAAAATTACGAATCAACGAACCCAAAAAAAGTTACGAAAGTAGGAGTTGTGTCCAGAATCAACGAAAAACAACGTACTCTACCGAAAGTACGAATTATAAAGCAACAAAAAATTCAACGAAAAATGTCGCTTGCAAAAATACGAATGAGTCCGAACACGAAAAATCCCGTCTAGCAAAATTACGAATGATTACGAATCAACAGGACCGGAAAGAAACGAACCGAAACGGAACGAATTTTTCCGTTGTGCACAAGTCTACTGGAAACCACATAGGTACGCGGATGCCATTTCATTTCCTCACACATGGAGATGTAGGCCCTCCAAGTGCGGTGATAGACCTTCCTAGAGGACGGTTTCCGAGCACTTCTCATAGTAGAGATTACAGAGTCTGACAGGCCCCGATCTCTCAGTACCTGGTTCTCAACAGCCATGCCGTTAAAGCCAATGACTGTAAAGCAGGATGGAATATGGGACCTTGCGATAGCAGGTCCTTCCGTAGTGGTAGGCGCCAGGGGACGTCTGCTACCAGACGTACTAGATCGGCGTACCAAGGACGCTGAGGCCAATCTGGAGCGATTAGGATCATTGGAATTCCCTCTGCCTCCACTCTGCGGAGCAGAAGAGGAAGAAGCCTTAAGGGAGGGAAGGCATAGATTAGCCGATACTGACCCCACGATGCTACCAACACGTCCGTTGCGTCTGCCCATGGGTCTCTTGACCGGGCCACAAACCTCAATACCTTCCGATTGAGTCGGGAAGCCAGAAGATCTACGTCTGGTGTGCCCCATCTTTGGCAGTGGAGTTGGAACACCTCCGGGTGTAAGGACCATTCTCCCTGGTCCAGCATCTGGCGGCTCAGGTAGTCCGCCTGCCAGTTTTCCACACCCGGAATGTACACGGCCGACAGTGCCGGTACGCTCCTCTCTGCCCACTTCAGGATGCGAGCGATCTCCGATGCTGCAGCTGAGCTTCTTGTTCCTCCTTGATGATTGACATATGCCACTGCTGTGGCGTTGTCTGACTGGATCCTGACTGGACGCCCTTGCAGTCTCTGAGACCATTTGAAGAGGCACAGCTTGATCGCCCGGATCTCCAGGACATTGATCGGCAGGAGGGCTTCCTCTGGGGTCCAGCGACCTTGCGCCGACTGGACACCCCAGACTCCCCCCCAACCTGTAAGGCTGGCGTCCGTCGTGATCACTATCCAGTAAACCGGAAGAAATGACTTCCCGGCCATTAGAGCCAGTGCTGTCAGCCACCATACCAGGGATCTCCTGACTAGGTGGCTCACTCGGATTTGATAATCCAGAGATGAAGGGCATCTGTTCCATCTGGACAGAACTTCCTTCTGTAACACTCGAGTGTGGTATTGAGCATATGGGACCGCCTCGAAGGAGGCTACCATGAGGCCCAACACTCGCATGCAAAAACGGAGTGACGACCAATTCCTGGAAGTCAGCTGCCGTACTGCAGCCCGGAGGGTCTGCAACTTCTCCACAGGGAGGAATACCTTTGCCTCTGAGGAATCCAGAATCAACCCCAGGTACACTAGGCGTTGAGTGGGCACCAATACTGACTTTTGCGTGTTTAGTATCCAACCACAGTCTCGAAGAGTCTGACAGGTAATGGACACGCTTACCTCTAATTCTGAGCTTGAAGGGGCCTTCAGCAAAAGGTCGTCCAAGTAACCTGTGATAGCGATACCCCGCTGTCTTAGAAGTGCCAGAATCGGAGCGAGCACCTTGGTGAACGTCCTGGGTGCTGAGGCAAGGCCAAACGGGAGGGCCACAAACTGGTAGTGGTTCTTCCCGATAGCAAAATCGCAGAAACCTCTGGTGTCTGGAGTATATGGGGACATGCAGGTATGCGTCCTTGATGTCCAAGGAGGCCAGAAAGTCCCCCGGATGGAGAGCCGTGACTACGGATCAAACCGACTCCATCCGAAATCTTTGTACCTTCACAAAGCAATTGAGGGCTCTGAGATCCAAGATTGGACTAACCCCCTCCTTCTTTGGCACAATGAACAGATTTGAGTAAAAACCCTGACCCCGTTCCTGTTCTGGAACTGGAATAACTACCCCGCGTTCCAGTAGACCCTGGACCGCCCCATACAGGGCCTCCCGACGGGTCGGTAGTAGCTGGAGATTGGAGGTGATGAATCTGTCTGGTGGACAAGAGAGAAATTCTATCTTGTAGCCTGAGGAGATTACTTCGCAAACCCACCTGTCGGAGACTAGAGCAGTCCACTGAGTCGCGAATTTGCGAAGACGTCCCCCCACCCGAGAGCTGGGTGGGGGCGGACCTTCATGTGGACGCAGATTTGTCCGCAGGCTTGTTGGGTCTGCGGGACCAAGGACGCTTTTGTCCTTGGGCAGGCGCTTTATCGGCCTGGGGTCTTTTCCCTGTCGCCTTAAGGGGGCGAAAAAAACGCTTACGTGCAGTAAAGGAGGGCCCTTGCCCTTGGCGTGGTCCCCTACCCTTGCTAGTTTGGGGAAGCAAAGTGCTTTTACCTCCTGTGGCATCCTTGATGATGTCATCCAGAGAAGCCCCAAAAAGTCTGTCGCCCTTAAAAGGCAGATCCAATAGGGCTTTCTTGGAAGTCTGGTCCGCAGACCAGCCCTTTAGCCAGATCAGGCGGCGTATTGCTACTGCATAAACCGAAGCTCTTGACAGCAGGGGAATAGTATCCATGTCTGACTCGCAGACAAACCTAAGGCCCTGGACCAACTGGTCGGCCAAAGTTATCTCATTAGTCTGAGACACTAGGGCCCCCGCCAATGCTGGGCGTACTGCCGAGCCTACCACTGAGTATAGGTAGCGAGCGAGTGCTTCAGCCTTCTTATCCACAGGGTCCTAGAAAACAGGAGCCCCTTCTACTGGAATAGTGGTGGCTCTATTAAGTCTGGACACCGAAGGGTCCACTATAGGGGGAGAGGTCCATATCTTCAGAAAACTCTCCTCAAAGGGGTACCGTACTGCAAACCTCTTTGGGGCTGTAAAGACCCTCAGTGGGTTCTCCCATTCTTTGTATAAGAGTTTGTCAAAATAAGACACACAAGGGAACACCTTAGCAGTGCGGGCAGGTTTACGAAACCCAAAGGGGACTGGAGTATCTGCTACTTCTTCAGTCCTTTCCAACTTTAGCGTATCCCGCACTGCAGTAATAAGGTCAGATACCAAAGCCGTCTCACGTACTGACCTGGACTTGGAGTCCTCCTCACTGTCCGATCGGTCACGGTCTGCAGTCTCTGATGCATCAGAATCTGGGCCATGAGCCGTAGCTGGACCTGGTTCTGCATCAGAAAATATCCCCAGAAGCTTGCAGGGGACGGGGCGTTTACTACCCCCTGTATTCCCGTGTGCTGCTTCCACCCTGGCAGCAAATGCCTCTAGGATTGCCGACATAGCGTCCATAGACACCTCAGGGACACCAGCTGCTAAATCTGGTGTTTCAGGGGAGAAGACATCTGGCTCAGATGCCATGCTGACTACACGCTGACACTCACAGGGCTCCAGGCAAGATATCAATAGGCCACCCTCCTGTGCTGCAGAGATGCTGGGTCACCCAGAGGACTCACCACCCTGGACCGGTACTGCTATGCTGCGCCTGTGATGCTGTCCCCTTGCTGCTGTGTCAGTCTGCTTCTTTTATCAGCACTTCCTGTGTGAATTTTCGCGCCAGTGTAATGCACCCTAGAGGCCGGAGGCTCTCGCAAAATGGTTGCCAAAAACGTCTGTATGGAAGATAATGTGGGCTCTAAGAAAATGGCCGCCGACAGAAGATAGAGGTCAGGCAGCCATAGCCCACAAAAAGATGGCCGCCGAACGGCAATATCTGCATACAGGGTGGACCAACATGGCCGCCGATCACCTGATAGGGGCCAGTGGGTGTGGCCAAACCACAGGAAGATGGCCGCCAGGCAGTTACAAGAGGCCAAACTTGGCATGGACCACCTCAAAATGGCCGCCGACAGCATGGAGACACAGAAACACAGGTAAGCAAAAATGACATTTCTTTTAAATGTTAGTTACAGCCAGCCCCGCTCCAGTGGGACCCCCTAGGTGACCCCCAGCACCCAGCAACCTTTAGCTAGAAGCCCAGGGAGGAGGGAAAGGCAGGGAGAGAGGGAAGAAAGGGGCCACAACCACTTACTTGATCTCTCCAGGAATGTCCAGCTAAATCACCCAGCCGAGGCAGGGGAGTTTTACTTACCTATCCTGCATGTATTCTGCTGGAAGACATTCCAAACAGATCATCGTCCGCGCACGGAAGGTGACTGTTGGCCAGGCATGCTGTGATTGGACCCAGAAGGGACGATCATATGTATGCCCTGGAGCGTGACGCTCACCGAACAGGCTGCTGCGACTCGGCCGTAAGGTCAGCCGAAGCTGAGCGGTCCGATGCAGGCCCTGGAGCGTAGGCTCACCGGCCACCCGTGGAGCGACGGGCATGTCGTGGAAAACCCAGCGCGTAGCTAGGGTCGGCACTCGCTCGATGGCCGAAACTGGGGAGACTACAAGGATCGAGGATCCAGCCTGTCACCCAGTCGGCAGTTGATCGAAGATCGCAGGAAACAACAAATGTAGCAAAAAAAAAAATATATATATATATCTTTTTTCCCCGGACCAATGGGCCCGAAGGGAGCCATGTCCTACTCCTTGCTAGACAGAAAAAAACTGATCTGCGAGATGCAGACTGAGAGGGTATACCCAGAGGGTCCGCCCCCTGGGCGGTACTGTAGAAGGTGTGATGCAACACTTTTTACAAGTTTTTCTGCCTAGTCACTCCTAATTAACAGATAATACCCACTTTGTCAATAGAGAAGCTGTGTCGGTCCATGGACGAAAGAGTAAACAAATTTTTCGAATTTCCGAAAAAAGCAAAAAAAAACGAATTTCCGATTTTCGAAAGTTCGGAAATTCTAAAAATTCGGAATTCAACTTTCAAAATTTCCTATTTTCGAATTTTGCCATTTCGAATTTTCGAATCTCGAATTTTCGAAATTTCCAATTTTCAAAATTCGGAATTTCGAAAATACGAAGATTCGAAAATCCGAAATTTTGGAAATCCGAAAAATCGTTAATTGAAAAATTCAGAAATCCGAAAATTCAGAAATTGAAAAATTCGGAAATTCGAAATTTCGGAAATTCGAAAATTGAAAAATTTGGAAATTTCGGAATTAACAAATTTCTCTAAATTCGTGAAAAACAAATTAGAAATTAAACTAATTGCACATGTCTACTGCTTACCCCAATCTGTCCGTCTATCTCCTTCTCTATTAGCTTTTAGAGGATCCCTGAAAACCCTCCTCTTCAGAGAAGCCTATCCCACCCACACCTAACAACTGTGTTTTCATTTTTGTCCATCTGATCATCCCCCACAGCTACTACCCTTTGTTCCACGTGACCCTCCCTTCTAGACTGTAAGCTCTAATGAGCCGGGCCCTCTGATTCCTCCTGTATTGAATTGTATTGTAACTGTACTGTCTGCCCTGATGTTGTAAAGCGCTGCGCAAACTGTTGGCGCTATATAAATCCTGTATAATAATTAGGCCCGGTTCTCACAGGGGCGGCACGACTTCAGGGGCGACTTGGCGGCGCGATCTCGAGACGACTTGAGACGCCCGCCTGAGGCGATTTGCATAATGACTTCTGTAATAAAAGTAAATGCAAGTCGTCCCGAGTCGCCAACAAAAGAAGTACAGGAACCTTTTTCTAAGTCGGAGCGACCCGAGTCGCTCCTATTAGAATGGTTCCATAGTACAGAGCGGGACGCGACTCCTCAGGCGACCGAGTCGCCTGAGGAGTCGCCCCTATGTGAACCGGGCCTAATCGACTGTGTTTACTCTTTTTAAATCATAATAACAACAGAAACTACCCAAATGACCCTGATCAAAAGTTTACATACCCCAGTTTTTAATACCGTGTATTGCCCCCCTCCCATCAATGACAGCTTGAAGTCTTTTGTGGTATTTGTGGATGAGGCTCTTTATCTTCTCAGATGGTAACGCTGCCCATTCCTCTTGGTAAAAAGCCTCCAGTTCCTGTAAATTCTTGGGCTTGTCTCGCATGAACGGCATGTTTAAAATCTCCCCAGAGGGGCTCAATGATATTGAGGTCAGGAGACTGAGGTGGCCACTCCAGAACCTTCACTTTATTCTGCTGTAGCCAATGACAGGTGGACTTGGCCTTGTGTTTTGGATCATTGTCATGTTGGAATGTCTGAGTACATCCCATGCGCAGCTTCCTGGCTGATGAATGAAATGTTCCTCCAGTATTTTCTGATAACATTCTGCATTCATCTTGCCATAAATTCCGACCAAATTTCCTGTGCCTTTGTAGCTCACACATCCCCAAAACATCAGCAATCCACCTCCGTGTTTCACAGTAGGGATGGTGGACCTTTCATCATAGGCCTTGTTGACTCCTCTCCAAATGTAGTGTTTATGGTTGTGACCAAAAAGCTCAATTTTGGTCTCATCACTCCAAATGACTTTGTGGCAGAAGGTTTGAGGCTCGTCTCTGTGCTGTTTGGCGTATTGTAAGCGGGATACTTTGTGACATTTGCATAGTAATGGTTACATGTTTTGTAAAATAGTGACTGCAGGCTCCTAGGGGCAGGGACTGGTGTCATTGTACAATATATGTAAAGTTCTGTAAATGGTTGGCGCTATATAAATACCTGTAATAAGTAAAAATAAATAAGGGTATTTTCTCTCCAGGTTGAATGTTTTTTTAGTAATACAGAATAGAGACAATTAGTAAAATACTGCATTATGGCCACTAGATGGAGCTGATGTTTATTATTTACTGTGGTCATCAGCTCCATCTAGTGGCCATACTGCAAGAAAACATTCAACCTGGAGAGAAAATAGCCTAATACCATTAGTTTTAGCATCCATTTTGGCAGAACGAATACACATGCAGTTTTCTCTCCAGGTTGAATGTTATAAAGCACTGTGTAAATGGTTGGCACTATATAAATACCTGTAATAAATGTGGGTATTTTCTCTCCAGGTTGAATGTTTTTTCATTAATACAGAATAGACGAATTAGTAAAATACTGCATTATGGCCACTAGATGGAGCTGGTGTTCATTATTTCCTGTGGTCCTCAGCTCCATCTAGTGGCCATATTGTAAGATGGCATTCAACCTGGAGAAAAAATAGCCTAATAACATTATTTTTGTGAGATAGTGACTGTAAGCTCCTAGAGAAACAGAAACCGATGTCAATGTACAATATATGTAAAGTTCTGTGCAAATGGCTGACTCTATAAAAAACCTGTAATAAATAAATAAAAATAAATGACGCCATTTTATCTCGAGGTTGAATGTCCTCTTGCAATATGGTGGCCACTAGATGGAGCTAAAGACCATAGTACATATTGAACATCAGCTCCATGTTCTTTAGCTCCATCTAGTGGCCATATTGCAAGAGAACATTCAACCTGGAGAGAAAATAGCCTAACACCATTTGTTTTAGCCATGTATTTCATAGGACCCCTGTTTCAGCAGCTCGTTACAGTTGACTTTTACCCCGGTTTTGTATAGTAATGGCTTGTCTTTACCTGGTTTACAGTTGGGATTCTTTAAACGCAGTCACCACGAGAGAGAGGAAGAAGATAAAGTTTCAGAGTGAGTTGAGGAAAGCTGGGCGGTCAGCCGCAGCCCGCACACGTGCCTATATATTCAAACCTCTAGGGGCCAGGGGGAGGAGCTGGCTGGAGATCTGACGATAGAAGACAAAACGGACAGATGCCTTCTTGCACAAGACTGAGCCGGTAGCTCTGACTTCACCAGCAGACGCTACCTCAGGGAACAGGAAGGAACGAGCTCCCACTTCCACCCTCGGCCTCTATTTATTTCTATCATAATTGATCGGACGTTCGCTGAACTTTCAGCCAAAAGAACTGAACTTGTAAAAAAAAAAAAAAAAAAAAAAAAAAAAGAAGCTCTGACAGGTTATGCTCAGGGATCAACCAACTTCGTCACCACCGATCGGTGGAGACCAATATCCGTGTCCCTGGACTCCGTGTCTGAAATCATTCCTTGTGTTTTCTAGTTGTTTGATTTTTTTTTTTTTTTTTTTATTGGTTTAATATTAGCATGCCACTGTAACTTGTCCCGGGAAGAGGATGACGCAACGCGTTTGGTGGGATCGGATAAAGTTGTTTCTGGATGTTTCTATTTACAAAGACACGGTGGCCTGTGCAACTTCTTGTTTTGATGTTTTTTTGTTTTGTTTTTTTTTTTCTTTGATGGAGTTCATCCTTTACCCCGGATATTTATAAAGAAAAAAAAATCGGGGGAGGGGCTTTTAAAGATGAGAGAAATTTTGGAATAAGAATACAAATAGCAAATTTTACAAAGGAAGAGGGAGAGGCTTGTAACTATGTATCAATTTTATAGCGCCATAGTCATCCTTAAAGTGTTATTAAACGCAAAAATGTAATATATTGCAGCTTACCAATCATTAGATTGTTGGCTGCATTCATTTTATTTTCTTTAGGCTTTTTTTTTCTCTGTTTTCACCTGGTGATCTGGCCAGTAACACACCTCATGTATTAAAGCGCCCCCCCCCCCACTCTGGATGAAGGAGCACAGCAGTATTGTCATTCTGGGGAGAGGGGAGGGGTTAAATGTACTAGCAGTTTTAAATACACTAACAAATTCAAGCTAAACTCCATCTAATATTTTATAATCAGTTACAGAAGTTTTGTTATTTTTGGGATAAAGGTTTTACATGAATAAAAAAAAAAAAAACGGATCGTTTGTAAACACCCCCTGTCAGTGGTAAATGGTTTGCCTCATCCATGTAAACTGATACATCTGCAGAACAGCTTGTGCTTTTGAAAAACAGACTTATTGGCCGGATCACCAGATAGAAATAGAAGAAAAAAAAGCCTAAAAAAAGAAAACGAATGCAGCCACCACATCTAAGAATTGGTAAGCTGCAATATAATAAATGTCTGCTTTTAGGTTTATTGCCACTTTAAGTTTTAGTAAGAACCGCATACCATTGTTCAATCTGAAAAAAAAGTATTGACTGATGTATCATATAGAAGAGCTAGACACTAACACGGTCCACATCCGGGACCATTCCCCCCTTAACGCATTTCACCAAAGTAGCTTGATTGCAAGGCAGCAGGATACAGGGCAGAAACAGGATAACGGCGAGCAGTTTTAGGCAGCAAGCAAAACACTAGTAGGGGAGGACCTAAATACCCTCCCAGCAGCCAGCATCAGGTGGAAACTGATTACTGAGATCTGCTGGCTGCTGGGAGACACTCGCTGGTGGACTCAGGAACTATATCCTTCCGCTATGGGAAGCACAGTGCGACCAGCAGGCGATCCAGGTCCTGACAGCTACACCGACAGCATTGGGCATAACGACCACTACGTGCTGCAGAGACCAGAGGGGGGGTGGCTGGGATATTTGGGGTTAGTTCACCTTTTAATTTTTCATGGAAAGGTGAACTATTGTTCTATCTGAAAAAAGGGGTCTTTACTGAAGTATCATATAGAACAGCTAGACACTAACACCGTCCACATCCGGGACCGTTCCCACTTAACGCATTTCACCAAAGTAGCTTCATTGCAAGGCAGCAGGATACAGGATACAGGGTACAGCGTACAGGGCAGAAACAGGATAACAGCGAGCAGTATCTGTCAGCAAGCAAAACACTGGAGAGAGAGGCACTAGTAGGGGAGGACCTAAATACCCTCCCAGCAGCCAGCATCAGGTGGAAACTGATTACTGGCATCTGCTGGCTGCTGGGAGACACTCGCTGGTGGACTCGGGAACTACATCCTTCTGCTATGGGAAGCACAGTGCGACCAGCAGGCGATCCAGGTCCTGACAGCTACAGCGGCAGCATTGGGCATAATGACCACTACGTGCTGCAGAGACCAGAGGGGGGGTGGCTGGGATATTTGGGGTTAGTTCACCTTTTAATTTTTCATGGAAAGGTGAACTATTGTTCTATCTGAAAAAAGGGGTCTTTACTGAAGTATTATATAGAATAGCTAGACACTAACACCGTCCACATCCGGGACCGTTCCTCCTTTATGCATTTCACCAAAGTAGCTTGATTGCAAGGCAGCAGGATACAGGGTACAGCGTACAGGGCAGAAACAGGATGGCAGCAAGCAAAACACTAGTAGGGGAGGACCTAAATACCCTCCCAGCAGCCAGCATCAGGTGGAAACTGATTACTGGGATTTGCTGGCTGCTGGGAGACACTCGCTGGTGGACTTCGGAACTACAGCCTTCTGCTCTGGGAAGCACAGTGCCTCCAGCAGGCGATCCAGATCCTGACAGCTACACCGGCAGCATTGGGCATAACGACCACTACGTGCTGCAGAGACCAGAGGGGGGGTGGCTGGGATATTTGGAGTTCGTTCACCTTTTCATTTTTCATAGAAAGGTGAACTATTGTTCTATCTGAAAAAAGGGGTCTTTACTGAAGTATCATATAGAACAGCTAGACACTAACACCGTCCACATCCGGGACCGTTCCCCCTTAACGCATTTCACCAAAGTAGCTTCATTGCAAGGCAGCAGGATACAGCGTACAGGGCAGAAACAGGATAACAGCAAGCAGTATCTGTCAGCAAGCAAAATACTGGAGAGAGAGGCACTAGTAGGGGAGGACCTAAATACCCTCCCAGCAGCCAGCATCAGGTGGAAACTGATTACTGGGATCTGCTGGCTGCTGGGAGACACCCTCTGGTGGACTCCGGAACTACAGCCTTCCGATCTGGGAAGCACAGTGCCTCCAGCAGGCGATCCAGGTCCTGACAGCTACACCGGCAGCATTGGGCATAATGACCACTACGGGGGGTGGCTGGGATATTTGGAGTTAGTTCACCTTTTCATTTTTTATGAACAAGTAAACTTACCCATTGAATTAATAGATTTTTCAGATGTCCCTGGCTCTGGTTTTCTTTCTTATAAACTGTAATTTCAAAGTGTAAAAAAAAAGACATAAAATTGTTTAAAAAAATTCCAAAAAATAGCTGCCATCCAATAGAATTGCGAGTACACTTTCGTCTTGTTGTACACGATTGTTCGTTATCACCAGCTATTTGCAAGCAATGCATGATCAGAGGTAGGAGCGAGGAACGGGCTTTGTCTCGTGTTTCTTCATGCAGGGGCGGTTTTGACCTCAGCTCCATGAAATAAAAGGTAACCAGGCCTGATTTCCAATGACTATCATTTATCTGTTTTGGTGACACATAGAGTTGTATTTATAAATAATAATAATAATAAAAAAAAAAAAAAAACTTGCATAGCTGTTCATCCGATCGAAACATGCATGCTTTATTATCTGTAGATCAAATGTGTGAAAGAAGAAAATACTGAATGGTGGCCACTAGATGGCGCCAAGTATCATGTTAAAAAAGGATATGCTCATCAGCACCATCTAGTGGCCATAATGCAGTATTTTCCCTATTCACACATCCAATCTGCAGAGAATGTAGCCCAAGAACATGATATTTTTTTTGCCCCATCCGCACAAAATACATTTACATGTAGTTTCACAGGGCGAATAGCTCTGCAGTTTTACACCACATAATGTTCTACATCTGCCCTCTGTGCTTTTGTATTCTGTGCTATTTAAGATTAAATGCTATTATTAAAGAAATGCTGATAATGGTTTTATGTTTTTTATGTTCTTAAAAGTGATGGTAAACTTTCCATTTTTTTTTTATGAAAATAAAAAGATGTTATACTTACCTGCTCTGTGCAATAGTATTGCACAGAGCGGCTCCGATCCTCCTCATCTGAGTACCCCGCTGGTGCTCTAAACTCCTACTCTCCTGCGTGTGCCCCAGCCTGTGTGCTATGGGGGGGCAGATGTGTGGGTGTGCTCCTGAGCCAGGCTGTGCGTGTCCACGGACAGACACAGCCCGGCTCGGCCACACACCCTGCACACAGGATTGAATTTTACAGCAGCAGGAACTGATTTTACAGCAGCAGGAACTGATAGCTTTGGCTGCTATCACTGCAGCCTGTAAGAGTGGAGAGAGACCAAGGAAGAGCTACAAGCATAAAGGCACATTGCTGGATGGAGATTGGGCTCAGGTAAGTGTCATCAGTGCCGGGACAAGGTCATCTAACACCCAGGGCAAAGATGCCAAACGCCTCCCCCCCCCCCCCCCCCCAAAAAAAATGTATGAGCATTATGTGTCAGTGAAAATGCAAGCACTAATCTGCACACTTACCCCCTAAGCATCATTTCCATTTTCAAGCCACAGTTCTTCCCAAACAAAAATTCCCTCTCTTCCAATACAAATCCCCCCCCCCCCCTTCCTCCCATGATGAAATCCCCAACCCATCATAAATCTTTTCCCCCCTATCCCACCTTCCAGCTCCTCCCCTCCCCCAAATCACCCCTCCTATAACAAATCTTCTACCCCTCAAATTTCCCCTTTCAGCATAAATCCTCTCCCCCCTCCAAATCCCCCTTCCTAGCAAAAAGCCCCCTTCCTAGAACAAATCATCCAACTCAAACTTCCCCTCCTAGCACAAATCCCCTCCAATCATCCTTACAAGCAAAAAGCCCCCCCTCTCCCCTGTCTCAACACAAATCCCCCCTCCTAGCACAACCCCCCCCCCACACACACACACACACAAAATCCCCCATCCTAACACAAATTCCTTCCTAGCACAAATCCCCCCCCCCCAAATCCCCCATCCTAACACAAATTCCTTCCTAGCACAAATCCCCCATCCTAACACAAATTCCTTCCTAGCACAAATCCCCCATCCTAACACAAATTACTTCCTAGCACAACCCCCCCCCCCCCCACAAAATCCCCCATCCTAACACAAATTCCTTCCTAGCACAAATCCCCCCCCAAATCCCCCATCCTAACACAAGTTCCTTCCTAGCACAAATCCCCCCCCCCCCAAATCCCCCATCCTAACACAAATTCCTTCCTAGCACAAATCCCCCCCCCCCTCCCCCAAATCCCCCATCCTAACACAAATTCCTTCCTAGCACAAATCCCCCCTCCCCAAAATCCCCCATCTTAACACAAATTCCTTCCTAGCACAAATCCCCCCCCCCCAAATCCCCCATCCTAACACAAATTCCTTCCTAGCACAAATCCCCCCCCCCAAATCCCCCATCCTAACACAAATTCCTTCCTAGCACAAACCCCCCCCCCCAAATCCCCCATCCTAACACAAATTCCTTCCTAGCACAAATCCCCCCCAAATCCCCCATCCTAACACAAATTCCTTCCTAGCACAAACCCCCCCCCCCCCACAAAATCCCCCATCCTAACACAAATTCCTTCCTAGCACAAATCCCCCCCCCCCAAATCCCCCATCCTAACACAAATTCCTTCCTAGCACAAACCCCCCCCCCACAAAATCCCCCATCCTAACACAAATTCCTTCCTAGCACAAATCCCCCCTCCCCCAAATCCCCCATCCTAACACAAATTCCTTCCTAGCACAAACCCCCCTTCTTCGATCAAATTCTCCAACTCTAATTTCCTCTCCTAGCACAAATCCCCTCTAATTATCCCTACTAGAACTTATCCCCCACCCCCCTTCCTAACACAAGTGCCCCCAAATCCCCCCCAACCAGCACATCCCCCCAAAAATAACCCCCCAGCACAAATCACCCCCCCCCAAAAAAAATTTGCCTCCCAAAACAAGTCTTGCGCCACTGCCAAACCCCCCCCCCAAATCCTCTCCCCCAATCCGCCCTCTCCTTGCACATATCCCCCTAACCCCCCTCCTAGCACTAATCTTATTCTCCTCCCCCTTCTAGCTCAAAGTGCATAAGTGCCCCCCCCCCACACACACACATATCCCACTCTATCATTACTGTGCAGGAGGGTGGGGTGTAGCAAGATGGCGGCGACGGAACCTCACTTCCGGACCAATCTGTGATGGGGAGCCGAATGTGACGAGACAGCTGGTCCGTATTGTCGCAAATCGTTTGGAACGCATCGCGCAAGTGTTTGGAACGCATCGCGCATGCGCAGTGTGAAATTTCTGACCGCAACGTCACTTCCGGAGCATTCTATGATAGGGAGCGGAATATGACAACACACCTGCAGTCAGAAGGCGGCAGCGGACATCTCTTTACCCAAGTCTTGCATTTCACACTTATTTCTAACAGTAAACTGAGCTTATATGGTGAAATACAGGACTTAGAAATCCTGACACTGTTTTGATGTTGAATTTTAAAAGCAGCGGCGAGCCGGCTGATCTCACAGGTTTACTAATCTGACAGAAGACCGCTGCTTTTATAATTCAACATCAAGACAGTTTGAAAATCCTGTATTTCATGCTATAAACTCAGTTTAGTGGTAAAAATAAGTGTGAAATGCAAGACTTGGGTGGGTGTAAAAAGATGTCCACTGCCGCTGTCTTGTCATATTCGGCTCTCCATCACAGATTGCTCCGGAAGTGACGTTCCGCTGGAAAATGTCGCACTGCGCATGCGCGACGCCGCCATATGCGTTCCAACACTTTTATGACAAAACAGACCGAATGTGACGAAACACCGCCATCTTGCTACACCCCGCACTCCTCCACACTAAGGATACAGTGAGAAGCGGACATCTTTGTACACCCCCCCCCCCCCCCCCCGGATTTTTACATTTTCCATTTATTTATAACAGTAAACTGAGGTTATATAGTGAAATACAGAACTTAGAACTCCGTCTGACTGTTTAGATGTTGAATTTTAAAAGCGGCAGACTTCTGTCAGATTAGCAAACCTGTGAGATCAGCAGGCGCGCCGCTGCTTTTAAAATTCAACATCTAAACAGTCAGACGGAGTTCTAAGTCCTGTATTTCACTATATAAACTCAGTTTACTGTTATAAATAAGTGGAAAATGTAAAACTCCGGGGGGTGTACAAAGATGTCTGCTTCTCACTGTATCCTTAGTGTGGAGGAGTGCGGGGTGTACAAAGATGTCCGCTTGTCCCCCTTCTCACTGTATCCTTAGTGTGGAGGAGTGCAGGGTGTAGCAAGATGGCGATGTTTCGTCACATTCGGCTACCCATCATGGTTTTAGTGTGCTGTTTTGTCGTAAAAGTGTTGGAACGCATATGGCGGCGTCACACATGCGCAGTGTGAAATTTTTTCACTTCCGTAGCAATCTGTGATGTGATAGGTAGCCATATGTGACGAGACACCTGCAGTCAGAAGGCGGCAGCGGACATCTTTTTACCCAAGTCTTGCATTTCACACTTATTTATAACAGTAAACTGAGCTTATATGGTGAAATACAGGACTTAGAAATCCTGACACTGTTTTGATGTTGAATTTTAAAAGCAGCGGTGAGCCGGCTGATCTCACAGGTTTGCTAATCTGACAGAAGACCGCTGCTTTTATAATTCAACATCAAGACAGTTTGAAAATCCTGTATTTCACGCTATAAGCTCAGTTTAGTGGTAAAAATAAGTGTGAAAATGCAAGACTTGGGTGGGTGTAAAAAGATGTCCGCTGCCGCCTTCTGACTGCAGGTGTTCCGTCAGATTGGGCGACCCGTCAGAATTGATAACGGACATGACGTTCCATCGCCGCCATCTTGCTACACCCCGCACTCCTCCACAGTAATGATACACCGAGAAGGGGCCAAGCGGTCATCTTGTTACACCCACCGGAGTTTTGCATTCCACAGTTATATTTAAAGCGGTTGTATACCTAAATCTGTAACTTTGAATTTCATTATGTCTCCTAATCTCCCCAATCTATTGCCATTTTTTTTTTTTTTTAACCTACCTGCTTCCTTTCCGTGTTATCTCTATATTGCCGAGTAATGACGTTGATACGCGCATGCGCCGTATCATCGATAATTCCGGCAGGCCGTGACCCTGCCGGAAACATTCTTTGTGTATGTCCGGGCTGCGTCATTTCCTGTTGTTGACGTCAGCCCCGACATCCCGCGATTTCCTCCCCCAGAAGCTTGGCTATGTTATTACTGCGCATGCGCGGGATTACCGCAACGATTAGTTACTATGGGCGGAAGTAATTACCATATCAGACTAGGAAGACCACAGTGGAGATGGCGCCAGCGAGCATACAAGAGAAACGGGGAAAAACTAAGCTATAAATACAGTAAGATATAGAATTTATGTATATACATAGCGATCAATAGTTTTTATTTTAAGATGTCTTTCATAATATTAGGAAATTGTAAATAATGTTGGAGGGTTTACCACCGCTTTAACAGGAAACTGAGCTTTAGATGTTAAATTTTAAAAGCAGCGGCAAACCTGCTGACCTCACGTTTGCTAATGTGACAGAACACCTCTGATTTTAAAATTCAACATGTAAACAGTCCGTCGGATTTACAAATTCTGTATTTAAGCATGTAAGCTCTGTTTTGTGTTAAAAATAACTGTGAAATGCAAAACTCCAGTGGGTGTAACAAGATGTCCGCTTGGCTCCTTCTCGGTGTATCATTACTGTGGAGGAGTGTGGGGTGTAGCAAGATGGTGGCGACGGAACGTCACTTCCGTTAACAATTCTGACGGGTTGCCTAATCTGACGGAACACAGGCTTACTGCGATGAAGTGTGGGGTGTACCAAGATGGCCGTCGTGCTGTTGTGACAGAACGTCACTTCCGTTACCTATTCTGATGGGTCGCCGATTCTGACAGAACACAGATACTACATGTTTCGAGGCCATCCAAGCCTCTTTTTCAAGCCCTAGTGTGTTTGCTTGTACCAAGATGTTCTGCTATGGTGAAGATTACCACCAGAGGCCCTAACTCAGCCATTCTCAACCAGGGTTCCATGGAACCCTGGGGTTCCTCCAGAGGTTGCTATGGGTCCCTTGAGCTGTGGCGAATTGGCCTCCTATCTAATGAAATTCTGGAGTCAACGCTACTTAGCAGAGCCACCAGCATGACACCAATGGGGGTTATAGCTGTCTGAAAGGGCGGCATTCTGACCACCTCTGTAAGGGATGCATTTTTCCCACAGACAACCAATGTAACAAGCATTTTTCCTATTGACGCCTGCTATATTTGTTTTAGAAAGGGTTCTCCAAGACCCTAAAAATTACTTTAAGGGTTCCTCTAGGGTACAAAGGTTGAGAAAGGCTGCCCTAACCTATTGATAAGCGAGTTTTCAACGGTTTGTGTAAATTGGCAATTGTCTTTCACTCCAATAAATATCTTTTATATAACTGTAGCGGACCCCCAAAATTGGGGTCGCTATGCCTTAAATTTAAGGGCAGCCTGAGCAATAGTTTGGCTCAGGTTATTCTGATTCTATAGATTGGACTCTGCTCTGCTGTGGTGTTGCCTGGATGTATAGTTCCCCTTGACCTGCGGGTGGCGCTGTCGCTCAGGTCTCGGGTTGAACCAAAGGTGACATTATAGCGTGATTGGGTGTTCTCTGTCGGTAGCCATACAGTGGGCGTGGTTTGCCTGCTGTGCATTGCGGGGAGAGGGTACATAAGGGGCAGACGCCATGATTTGGGGAGATTTGGCCGGGGGATTCCAAGGTGGGCCCCCTGGTGGCGAGAGTCGCGCCCGTTGGCCTGCTGGCCAGGGGTGCGTGAACTGGTCGAGAAGTCTCGGGCACCTTTAGCCCGAGGCTATAGTGTTCCAGGTAGGCCCAGTACCTTCAACTGGGTCTACAGCTCAATCACTGGAGTCCCAGGGAACCCGAGGGAGGGTGGCCCGCTCTGAAAGAGAGGAAACCAGGGGAGGACCTGTCCGAAGGATCTTTGAAGAAAGTCACGGTCTCAGGAGAGGCCTGGTTGCCTATCAGAGGGAAGGATTCCGTGAGTTGCACAGTAGCGCCTGCGATGTGCCCCATTGGCACCTATGGTCTCTAAAGGTTGCAGGCGCTAAAGAGTTCTAGATTCAGGAACTAAAGGATTCTGTGGCAGAGGATCTCCTGAACTTGTCTTTGAAGGGGACTAAATCTGAAGTAACTGTTCGTGCTTCACTCCGGCTGCTAGAACTGTGAGAGGGATCTATCCGGGTGAGCAATACCCACTCAGGCTTGAGTGGAGAATAGGGTAACTGGGTGGCGCGTGCCTGAACCTATCTCCCTACCCAACTCTATCTCTGTCTTCAACCTTTTCACCAATCTGTTCCAAGCAAGGAAAATAAACTTGTCTGTTGGAGTTTAAACACCGTCTGGACACTGGCCTTCTTTTGGGGGAAAGAATAGACTTTTCCCTATACTCTAGGGACGAGAACCAATGGAGGGAGGTAACTCACTGCAGGACCCAACAATAGTATGAACACCGCTCAACCTCTTATACCGGGAGGATACGGGCATGTGGCACGGTGTGCCTTACCCTGCAAGTGAAGGTAAGCAGGAAAAAGGGTCCGTGTGCTACATAACACTTAGATTGCGCCCTCTCCTCTATCTGCTTACCAGGAGCCACTTCAGGAGGTGCTGCGTCAAGTGTCTGAGGCCAGCAAGAACCTGCCCCAGATGTTCCAATTGAACTTATAGACTTTTTTTGCTGAACGCATTATATCATCAGTATATACATGTAGCGGGGTCTCTAAATTTAGGTGGGACACTCAGGTGTGTAAGTATGGGAATAGTGGACCACTTGTGTTCGTGGAGGATTGGATGGTGTAATAATCTCCTTGGCCTCTGGGTGGCGGGGTACCTGGAGGCTCAAGGTAGATTTGCCATTACAGTGCTACCCCTTTTTGTCCCTTTCCGGAGATGGTACGGCGAGGGCGGGGAACCTGCTGTGGTGTCGATGGGAGGGGATAAAAGGGGGAGACGCCCTAACCACGAGGTCTGCAGGAGGATCTTCTTCACGCACCCAGGCACCTTAGGCCTGGGAGCGGGCGGTTCCGGATTCCGGTCCAGGCGCCCTAGGCCTGACCGGAATGGAGTTGGAGTCCATCCCAGGCACCTTCAGCCTGGGGTGAGGTACTAAACTAGGAGGCCTAGGGTCCAGTGACTTCGACTGGATCCCGCGAGGGTGGAGACGTCCGAGGGTCCCTGAGGTGGATGGGGACCATGTCTGAGGTGAGAAGGCCGGGGAGGTTACCCGTCCGGAGAGTCTGGAGCAGCATCAACCCAGTGATGGATGGGCCTCTGGTAACTCCCTTGGAGGGACATCTTCCCCTGATAGGGGCCGCAGCACAGCGAAGGTACTCCTATCTACGTTCTCTTGAGTCGCTGGTAGAGACTCTCAAGTTCTAAGTCCTTTCTAGCTAATGCTATAGTAACCGCTGGCGAGATCGCAGTGGTTTAGCTAATAACCAGGATAGTGCCTCGACCTGCTCATTCCCCGTATCAAAATGTTATCAAGTCGCAACCAGTTGGCTACTGAAGCACTGTTTATTGTGAGATGTACAATAAAGCAAGAGTTGGACTGTGATCGGTGTGTGCAACTCTGGTTAATGGGAGCAGAGGGAAGTGTTGACACAGCGGGTCTTGATTCTAGACAAAAGCACATAGGCCAGAGGAAATATCTGGTACTGGCCTTCACCTCACCCACAGCTATGGGGAGGACATGGGCCGTAGCGCATCTCACCCTGTCGTGTGACATACCCCTAGACAAAGGAGACGGGGTGAGGTCGCTACACGTGGGGGCTCGTGAGTCCGGGATGATATGTGTTTTAACTTTGGAAGAAAGAATGGCTGTGTCTGGACTTTGCTGCCCGGAGGAGTTCCGAGCAGGTCGGCCATGTGATTGGCCAAAGTGCATCCCTGCTCAAAGTCGTGGAAATGACCCTAGGACGGGAAAGGCCCATGCAGAGGAGCGAGAAGAGGGAGGAGTCCAGCTGTGTGAAGTACTACATGTGGGGGCTTTTATTGCACTGCGCCACGAGGCACCCTGTGACTGTACAGTTCGTGGGCGGAGCTTGATGGAAGCCCGCGAAAACGTGCAAGTCATGGGAGGAGTCTGGCCATGTGGAGGAACTCACGTGGAGACTTCGGCGCGTGGTCAGTGCGTGATGGAGCAGCAGACAGTCGGGATGGCCTCAAGCTCCCCGTGGATTCCGGTTCCCTACCCCACGAAGATGACTACGTTCGCTGCTCCCCTTACAGACACGGGGATAAGACTCAGGCCCCGAGGACAGTTGGCTTTGTACTCATGCAGAGACATGGAGGCCCTCGGCGTGATCTGTCCCGGATGCTCGGGACTGGTGGTCCACCTGA
The DNA here is from genome assembly GCA_029206835.1 of Rana muscosa. Classification (NCBI taxonomy): domain Eukaryota; kingdom Metazoa; phylum Chordata; class Amphibia; order Anura; family Ranidae; genus Rana; species Rana muscosa. The sequence continues at coordinate 421,473,883 of CM055118.1, forward strand.
AGCCATTCGGGCGTTGCGAGGCATGCAAAGAATTCTTGTTCGAGGTGGAGCCATCCACAGTAAGGCCCCGGGCCCTTCGCCTCAACAGCCTCACAGGTACCGCTACTCTAGAAGGAGAGATCCAGGCCTTTGCGGAGGTTCCCGTACGCACTGACCAGGGCGATGTGACTGCCCAATCAGAGACTGAGAGAGAAAAATCAGAGGATGCTGCTTCAGTCACCACAGATTCTCTGCTCCCACCTCCGAAGAGGAAAGTTGGCCTGGTGCAGGCCTCCTGTGGTCGTGGTCGAGCTTCACCCCGTCACTTGCCTGGCCTGGATGGATCCGGTTGGAAGAGTCCTGGACATCCCAGGTCTACAAAAGGTCAAGGTGAGCCAGGGGCTGGGACTGTGGTGGTGGTTGGAGGTGTCGGGGGTCCACAGCCGGTGGAGCCCGCAAGGGAGGGTAGCACCACGTCTACCAGAGACTACCTTCCCGCCGAGATGTATGACACTTCCGACCTAGAGTCGCTGTCAAATTGTGGAGATGACGGTGAGATTGATGAACTGTTTTATCGGAAGGGCTGGGACAAACGCCCATTGCCTGTGTTACGTGTACCGCAGGATTCCCCTATGTCAATAGGAGACCGCACGCCCCGGGTACAAGCCCCGGAGTCTATGAGGAAGTCTAGTCCTCAAAGTGCCTTCCCACAATCTACAACATCGCCCATCTTGGTGGCGGGGATGCAGCGAGCCTCACTACGAGCACCGAGAGAAAAGCCATCAGAGGTAGTGAAAGTACCTCGGCACCCGGAGGCCATCGTTCAACCCGGAGAAGGTGAGCGGGAAGCCATGCCTCCTTTGGCCAGATTGCAACGACTTTTCTCACAGAGAGTCGCCCGTGAGTATGGGTGGGAATATCCCTACTTGCCTCGGGACTTACTTTTTGAAGTTGAGGTCATACGCCAGAGATGGTATGACGAATTTGTTTGGAAAAAGCTCAAAGTACCCCATGCACGAAGATATTTGTCCTGTTCGCCACCCGTGTCGGAAAAGTTTCGGGACTGCAGAGCAGACTGGATGTGGGGCCGCCATATCCACGCAGACAAGGTGCGCATCTGCAGGAAAGATGGAGAGGATGCTGACTATTCGATTGAGGTTTTTGATAAACATCTGAAGCCCTTGTTCTTGCCTGACCCGAAGTTCTATCTGTGAGAAGAGACTCACTTGTTGTTTCCTTTCCTACAATCTTCTAGAAGTGTTCTTGCCGGAGCATTCGAACTGTGCCCTAGTTTTTTATTTGGGCTTTTGTTTTCTACTCTTTGGAGGAATGAGAGCAGTTTTTGTTCGTTCTCTCTTCCTCACGGCTCAAAGACAGACTTTGGGGTAGAATTAGAGTAGGGACGCAGGAAGAATGAAGATTGCACCAAGTGTCATTACTGCGGCACTGTCACCAGGTGGCAGTGTTGTGCAACGACTGTTTGTTTGTTTTTACACGTGCATCACTTTACTCATTGGAGCGAATGGGTCTATTGGTTGATGGACCCATTCATTCCAAATTAACACAAAAATGTCAGGATGTGGCTTTCCTTGTGTGTTGTTTTTTTTTTTTTTCTTTCCCTTCTGCAGGAGATTCGTCTGTCAAGACTGCTGAGTGTGGGGTGGTTCTTAGACAGTGAAGGGAGGGATTGTATATGTGTACATGATAGATGTTTTTAGGGAAAAGTTTTATTGTTTTATGTTCCCTTTTCCCTTTGAGCAGGTCTTGGTATGGTTGAGGTTCAAAAATTTAGGGATAGCCTCTGGGGCTAGGCTTGTGTCATCACTCCATGGGAGACATGGGTTTGCACCAGACGCTGGGGACCAGCGTCAAATCACAGGGGGGAGTATGTAGCGGGGTCTCTAAATTTAGGTGGGACACTCAGGTGTGTAAGTATGGGAATAGTGGACCACTTATGTTCATGGAGGATTGGATGGTGTAATAATCTCCTTGGCCTCTGAGTGGCGGGGTACCTGGAGGCTCAAGGTAGATTTGCCATTACAGTGCTACCCTTTTTGTTCTTTTCCGGAGATGGTACGGCGAGGGCGGGGAACCTGCTGTGGTGTCGATGGGAGGAGATAAAAGGGGGAGACGCCCTAACCACGAGGTCTGCAGGAGGATCTTCTTCATGCGCCCAGGCACCTTAGGCCTGGGTGCGGGCGGTTCCGGATTCCGGCCCAGTCGCCCTTGGCCTGACCGGAATGCAGTTGGAGTCCATCCCTGGGGTGAGGTACTAAACTAGGAGGCCTGGGGTCCAGTGACTTCGACTGGATCCTGCGAGGGTGGAGACGTCCAAGGGTCCCTGAGGTGGATGGGGCCCATGTCTGAGGTGAAGAGGCCGGAGAGGTTACCCGTCCGGAGAGACTGGAGCAGCATCAACCCAGTGACGGATGGGCCTCTGGTAACTCCCTTGGAGGGACATCTTCCCCTGATAGGGGCCGCAGCGCAGCGAAGGTACTCCTATCTACGTTCTCTTGAGTCGCTGGTAGAGACTCTCAAGTTCTAAGTCCTTTCTAGCTAATGCTATAGTAACCGCTGGCGAGATCGCAGTGGTTTAGCTAATAACCAGGATAGTGCCTCGACCTGCTCATTCTCCGTATCAGAATGTTATCAAGTCGCAACCAGTTGGCTACTGAAGCACTGTTTATTGTGAGATGTACAATAAAGCAAGAGTTGGACTGTGATCGGTGTGTGCAACTCTGGTTAATGGGAGCAGAGGGAAGTGTTGACACAGCGGGACTTGATTCTAGACAAAAGCACATAGGCCAGAGGAAATATCTGGTAGTGGCCTTCACCTCACCCACAGCTATGGGGAGGACATGGGCCGTAGCGCATCTCACCCTGTCGTGTGACATACCCCTAGACAAAGGAGACGGGATGAGGCCGCTACATACATGACACTCATAGCGCCATATACCCCCCTTGTTCTATCTATAACTTTTCCTCTACATGCATGCACTGGCTGGCCCCATTCATTATGTGTTGAGAATTCTGGGACCAGGAATTTTCCTCTACTGCCCAAGTGCCGGCTGCCCCGATTCCTGGTTGTGTTGAAAACTCTGGGACATTTTGTCTAATGCACATATTGCTTGAAAACTCTATGCCTTTTTCTCTACTGAACAGGTGTCAGATCACCAATTAATTGTCCATTCAAAACTTAGCCTAGACCAGCGGTCTCCATACTATGGCCCTCCAGTTGTTTAGGAACTACAATTCCGATCATGCCTACTGGGAATGTTAGAGCTTTACAAAGCCTCATGGGACATGTAGTTCCGCAACAGCTGGAGGACCATATTTTGGAGATTCCTGGGCTAGATCATGGGTGCTCAACCAGTGGCTAGAGGAAAAGCCAATATTTAACCACCATCTTAAATGCCCATTGTATTGTTTTCTCACACAAAAATTGACCAACAATTTATTTTATTAACTTATTTTCTCTTGGGTCAAATGACCGTCTTCTGGAGATTTTTCTATGTGAGAGGTTGGTGGAGCTTTCCATACAGGAAGTGATGTCACTTCAAACAGCCACTTCCTGAGAAAAGACGGAAACTGGCATGCTCAGCAGAGGATAAGTGATAGCGAACCTTGGCACCCCAGATGTTTTGGAACTACATTTCCCATGATGCTCAGTTATACTGCAGAGTACATAAGCATTATGGGAAATGTAGTTCCAAAACATCTGGGGTCCCAAGGTTCGCCACCACTGGTCAAGGTCATGGCTGCTCAACCTGTGGCCCTCCAGCTGTTGCAGAACTACAAGTCCCATGAGGCATTGCAAGCTGCTGACAGTTACAAGCATGACTCCCAAAGGCAGAGGCATGATGGGACTTTTTTTTTTTTAAAGTCAGCAGCTACAAATACTGCAGCTGCTGACTTTTAAAATATGGACACCTACCCGTTCAGGGCGCCCGCGATGTTGGCACCCGAAGCCGATCTCTCTCTCTCGGCTCTCGGGTGCTGCCGCCGCCATCTTCGGTAAGGGAATCAGGAAGTGAAGTCTTGCGGCTTCACTTCCTGGTTCTCTACTGCACATGTGCGAGTCGCGCTGCGCGATCTGAATGGTCCCTGCTGTCTTCTGGGACCTGTGTGTCTCCTAGAAGACAGTGGGGGGGGACAGAGGAGGGGCCGGATATGGCATAGATATCCGCGGATACTGCGGCTATCTATGCCCGGAATAGGGTGACCACATTTCCAAACTACCATTCAGGGACACCCTCCCTTCCCAAAAATCAGCTTGTGCTGTAACGAATCACAGCACAGTGATTGGACACAAGAGGCGGGATTTATGATTTCTCAAATCACAAGCAGGGGGTGGTCCTCCAGGCATTTCCGGCCAGGACAAGTATGGTCAGTGAGTAAAGCGGTGATGTGGGGCCCTTTTTTGTGGGCATCAGATTGGCCCGGGGGGTGGCTGTGTCAGTTTCATTCCGGGACACTGTATTGTCCTGGAATGAAGGTGCCCGGGACAGACCTGCAAAATGCGGGACTGTGGTCACCCTAGCCCGGAAGTGGTAGCAAATACCTGCATTATACAGGTATCTGCTCCCCCCTGAAACATGCCAAATGTGACACCGGAGGGGGGGGGGGAGGATTCCAAAAAGCGGAAGTTCCATTTTAGGGTAGAACTCGGCTTTAAGCAGGAAAATCTTCCGGTCTGTAAGTGGAAACGAAATAACTAGATTAACGAATATAAATAAAACAAAACTATTTTTTTCGTCGTGCACATCTCTAAGCGGGACTGCGATATTGCGGCAGACAATCTGGTACTTTGTGGGAACCAGTGACACTAATCAGTGCTAGAAATATACACTGTCACTGTACTAATGACACTGGCTGGGAAGGGGTTAATATCAGGGGCGATCAAAGGGTTAAATGTGTGCCTAGCCAGTGTTTTGTTGTATTGTGTGAGGTGCTTTTACTAGGGGAAGTAATGGATGGAAAGAAAATCCATGACTTTCTCACTGATAGGCAGAGCCCCGTCCTGTGTTTCTTCTGGACAATCAGCGAACGGATGACCGCCTGCACCCACTGATCGGCATCTGCTGTGTAGAATCACAGTACAGCCGGGTCGGTGGCAGAGCGCACGTGCGCCCCCTACTCGGAAGTGCCGGATCACAGATTTATTAAGTGATATGGTGCAGCAGAGCCACCTTGTTGCCATATATGTAAGTTATACGGTCGTCTATCGGTTAATCAATACAACTGGGAATCCAAAAGCAGTCCAACTAAGGACTAGGTAACACAGCAAACGCCAACAGGCCCACGTAACAAAAAGGTCAATAAAGGGTTGACAGACTCAGAGCAGCTTGCAGATGATGGAAATTGGTATCAGCAGAGGCCTGAGCATGGAAATGGTAGAACTTAAAGGTTATGAACAGAAGCCGCAGATGGCAGCCTTACAAATCTAAGAAACAGATGGCTGATGCTGAAAAGCCGAAGAAGCTTTGGTAGAGGATTCTAATTCTAATTAGTGGTGGTCAACTTGAAAATCATAGAGGGCCTCAAGTGTGAGAGGGTCGCACAATAGCAGCACATTTTTGGGCCTTCAGGTATGCTATGGCCCATTCATTTTATGCCCAAAAGTTGGCCCTGCTGCAATTTTTGCAATTTATCGCAATGCATACTGAAGTTGCTACAGTACAATAACCCCAGTATTAGTGGCAGTAATAATAACCCCCAACATTGGTGTCAGTGAGTGCAATAATAACCCAACGCTGATGTCAATGGACGCTAGACATGTGGGATTAGTTTCGTACGAATCGGAAATTCGTACAAATTTTTCGAAATTCGTACATTCGTACGAATCCGAATTACGAATTTTTATGGATACGAATTCTGTACGAAATACGAAATTTCGTTTACGAATTTCGGCTCCAAATTATCCGAATCCAAACTACCAAATAACAAATTTTTACTACATCCATTCTCACTCCCAGACATTCTAATTTCACCAAAAGCACCAAACCACACAAAAATAACCACAAATCCAACAATACCACTCTCTGCTCTGCTCTCTGCTCCTCCCCCTCCCCCACCACACCACACTAAATGGCCTCTCAAAATGACATACAGGGGCGGAGACTATAGCCAGTGCCACATGTCAAAAACGAAAGTAAAAAAATCGAGATTTCGAATAGTTACGATAACCGCGATGTATTATAAAAGTACTATTCGTGCGAAATTCGTATTTCGTACGAATCCGAATTAAATTCAGTACACGAATTACGAATTTTTTAAATGTAGCGGGGTATTCCCCTTTAAGACAGAGAGACAAGAAGTTCCAGGTGAGAGGTGAGTCGGGAGGAAGTAAAGAGACATTACTGGAAGTGAAAGCAGAGGAGAGAAAGAGACTACATCTCCCAGTACATCTTGCAGCACCCAGGGTGCATTGCTCCAGAACAGAGACTGCTGGGGCAGACTTTATAAAGGGGAGGCGGAGTTTTGGTCGCTCTCTTTGGACCCCCCTCTCCTAGCAAGAGGATGTCTGTGCTGAACTGCTGTGTGCACAAGGCCTGAAGCCCGGGCCGTGTGCTCCTTTCCAAAGAGCCCTCTGCCAGCCTAGCAGAGCCTTAGAGACATCTAATCCTCCTTGCTGCAGTACACCAGAAGGATTGAAGACTTGGATGTCGGTGGATTCCTGTTCCTAGACGAATCGATGGAGGAAAGGGACTTGGACTTGTCCAGGTGGTGAGAGATACTTTATCTTTACTATTCGTTGGGATTACAAAGTTGTTCTTCAAGTGCACCACCGAAAAGATTGCTAGCGAATATTGTTTCACTGAACTTCCATTTAGATCAGTCAGGCCTGACTGCATAGGTAGACATTGCTGGGTGTTAGTCTACCCATGAGGGGAAGTAGCTGTAAAAGGGCAGTGCTAGAGTTGCATAGCAATACTTTATTATTCTGATTACTCTGTTTATCTTTATTACTGTTTTTTTTGCAGGGATCTGCAACTTGTTATACTGTCGTTTATTACTTGCCCATTAGCCTCAGTAAAATATCTGGGTCAAGTACATTGGTGTCAGTTTCACTTACTTTAATAGAAGTTTTAAAGTATATCACTGTGTGTGTTTGCCATAGGACTGCGTCACCTAGAGTTGCGGTCACGCGGTCCTATCCCACTATCACTAGCTGTGCCACGGGAGGTTGGAGCCGATTGCCAGGGGTTGACAGCGGTGCACTACAGGGCCCAAAACAAAACCAGCGGCTCTCTTAACTGGGGGTAGCGCTACACGTGGGGGCTCGAGCCGGGATCTCTGTACGTTGCACACTGCAATCAAGCCAGTCAGAAGTACCAGCATGGACCCCATCAAAGTAGTCCAATGGTGCGAAGCAGAAGGGACACGCTCAGAAGCGAGCGTGGCCATTGAACTTCCAGGGAGTGACTGGAGAGAGAAACAAATTAAAGAGGTGGTACAAATATTGTCCCCGGATAGAAAGGCTTACGTGGTCGCAGTGAGACCAGACCCAAGGACCAACTGCACCTATGCACTGATAGAGTGGGGACAGGATGTTCCTGAAAACTTCCACGGTGACAGTATAAAATTGTCCGAAAAGACTGAGTTCCACCTGACACATCCCAGTCAGAAGCAGTTAGAACCCTTGGACAGGAAAGCAGGGGCTGCTGTTAAATCGCAGGCAGAGCAACAGCTGAGTGATCTGAAATGACAGTACCGTGACATACAAGAGAGGTTTCAGGAGACTTCCAGTATGATAGCTGAACGCATTAAGGAGTTACGTGTCGCTCCTGAGGATCAGAAAGATGGTCAGATAAAGCCCAAACCTGGGAAGGTACCGAAGAAACGAGCTCAGGGTCGCCTGCAGGAAGTAACCATCCGGAAGGATTTCCGCATTGATGGCCAGATAGGAGAAAGAGGGCAGAAGGACAAACTGTCCTACACCAACCTCCTACACCAAATAGAGTTGGGGTTACAGAAAGGATATCAGGAATCTGAAATTAGAGAGGCTGTAATCCATGCCATCAGCCCAGCTTCAAGTATTAGGGGCATGTTGGAGAGGAAGAGTGGGTTGACCCTGAACCAGCTAAAGAGGATACTGAAAAGCTACTATGAGGAGGAAGATGCCGCTGAGTTATTTCATCGACTGATAAATATAACCCAGGATAGTAGAGAGACTCCTCAGAACTTCCTATTCCGGGCCATTGAGCTCAAGGACCGCCTGTTGTCCACATCCGAGGAAGAAGGGACTGGGGAGCATTTTGAAGCCGAGCTAGTCCAAAAGAAATTCCAGAGATCTGTGACTACGGGATTGAGGAGTGACTATATCAAGCTACAACTGAAGCAACATTTGGAAGACCCCTCAACTCCGGATGAGATCCTCATTGAGAAAGTGAATGAAGCAGATAAGATGGAGATTGAGAGGGACCAAAAACAGAGGAAACTTCAACCTCCTAGCACCACAAGTGCCAAAGTACAGCACATAGATGTCCCCTCAGACACTCGGGAACTCAGTGTGCTGGTGGCAAGCACAACCGACAGAGATTCGGAGTTTGGGGTTCTGAAGACTCAGATGTCCAAAATAATGGAGATGGTGACCGGGTCACTGGATGTCAAGTCTGAGATAGACACACTGAAGGTGCAAGTGTCCCAGCTGGTGGAGATGATGAACAAATTGATGGCGGAAAGTACTGGATTGTCCGCCCAAAAGCCCACGAAGCAAGACATCTGTAGAAACTGTGGAGGTGTAGGCCACTACCAGCGAGAATGTCCAAGCCCAAGAATGGAGAGAAGATCCGGACCTTCAAAAGTAACTTTCTCTGAACCTACAAGGGAACGGTGGAGGACACCTGCAGTTTATGCCGTCTCAGTGAACAACGCCTATCAGCCTTCCAAACAAAGCCAGAAACGGCATTCCCAGCGCCGGAAGCTGAAGAGAGCACAAGTTCGAGTATGCCAGCCTGCTGTTACAGGTGTTTCCAAAAGGACTGCTACCCAATTGGTAGGTCCTCTGCCTGTAGTGCCTGTTCTGGTCGAAGGGATCTACACCAGAGCCATCCTTGATACAGGTGCTCAGGTTACCCTAATGACCAGAGACTTTTACAAGAAGTACCTGTCATACCTGCCCCTGGAAGAGATGGGAGACACCAAGATTCAGGGTATCCAAGCAGAAGAGTACTCTTGTGATGGATGTGTGCGGATCAAGTTGTCGTGTGATCCATTGAGGGCTGGGGAGCCCCAGAACTTTGAGACACTGGCCATTGTCTGCCCCTGGCTGTCAGGGCCCTCCAGAAGCTCTCTCATCGTTGGGACCAATACCGATCTGGTGAAACGGCTTTTAGCCCCTGCTGTCCCCAGATGTGATTCCTTACCCTCACTGCCAGAAGAAGGATCCATAGCAGTAGTGGAAGAAACCAATCTGCAGGAGGCAGAAGTACTCAAAGAGGCTAGTGAGCCTACCATGTCTGAGCCAGTGGAACAAAGGGCTCGAAGAGTCATAAGGCCTCCCAAAAAGTTGACCTACCCACAAATGGGGAAGAGCTCAGAAGATTCTGTGGTCACTGCCAGGAGGAATGCAGAGAATCCGAATCCCTCCACTGTTCATTTGGTGGAGGGCAACCCCAGCTCACTTCCTGGCACAGTTAGACAGGTCGCCCCCACTGAAGCGACCTGTAGACAGGACAGCTCCCCATCCTATGATGATTGGTGGGAGGCTCCTCTGTCAATCCTATGCAACCGCATTGAATCTAAAATGTTTTGTAGATCTAAAAAATGTCTTTGGGGACCAAAGATTCGAAGTGGGGGGAGTGTGTAGCCGGGTATTCCCCTTTAAGACAGAGAGACAAGAAGTTCCAGGTGAGAGGTGAGTCAGGAGGAAGTAAAGAGACATTACTGGAAGTGAAAGCAGAGGAGAGAAAGAGACTACATCTCCCAGTACATCTTGCAGCACCCAGGGTGCATTGCTCCAGAACAGAGACTGCTGGGGCAGACTTTATAAAGGGGAGGCGGAGTTTTGGTCGCTCTCTTTGGACCCCACTCTCCTAGCAAGAGGATGTCTGTGCTGAACTGCTGTGTGCACAAGGCCTGAAGCCCGGGCCGTGTGCTCCTTTCCAAAGAGCCCTCTGCCAGCCTAGCAGAGCCTTAGAGACATCTAATCCTCCTTGCTGCAGTACACCAGAAGGATTGAAGACTTGGATGTCGGTGGATTCCTGTTCCTAGACGAATCGATGGAGGAAAGGGACTTGGACTTGTCCAGGTGGTGAGAGCTGTTTAAAGACAGATACTTTATCTTTACTATTCGTTTGGATTACAAAGTTGTTCTTCAAGTGCACCACCGAAAAGATTGCTAGCGAATATTGTTTCACTGAACTTCCATTTAGATCAGTCAGGCCTGACTGCATAGGTAGACATTGCTGGGTGTTAGTCTACCCATGAGGGGAAGTAGCTGTAAAAGGGCAGCGCTAGAGTTGCATAGCAATACTTAATTATTTCTGATTACTCTGTTTATCTTTATTACTGTTTTTTTTGCAGGGATCTGCAACTTGTTATACTGTCGTTTATTACTTGCCCATTAGCCTCAGTAAAATATCTGGGTCAAGTACATTGGTGTCAGTTTCACTTACTTTAATAGAAGTTTTAAAGTATATCACTGTGTGTGTTTGCCATAGGACTGCGTCACCTAGAGTTGCGGTCACGCGGTCCTATCCCACTATCACTAGCTGTGCCACGGGAGGTTGGAGCCGATTGCCAGGGGTTGACAGCGGTGCACTACAGGGCCCAAAACAAAACCAGCGGCTCTCTTAACTGGGGGTAGCGCTACATAAAATACGAAACGAAACAAATTTTTTGACGGCTCCCATGTCTAATGGACGCAATAATAACCCACAAACATTGGTGTCAGTGAGCGCAATAGCCCTGTGCACTTGTAGTATTAACCCAAGACCAGCAGCGCTCCCAACCCAAATTGGTGGTTAAAAGAAGTAAAATTTATTCCCACCCCCCTGCACTGATGGTCAGTGGCAGTGAAAGTTACCCTTCCTTTCCCCCCTCCTACTTTGGTGGTCATGGCAGTGAAAGTTAACCCCCTCATTGATAATCACTTACCTGATCACTTGCCCCTGGCTCCCACCTTGCACTCTCTCTTTCTCCACAAGCCGGTATTTTACTTGTACTGTGGGTGGAGATAACTCTGCCTACAGTCAGTCTTCCTTTCAGTATTGGGCACTGGAACACAGATGCCTCCTTTTAACTGAGCGGATCGGTTCGGTACGGTTTGGTACGGTACGCTATTTTGGGTGTTTCCATTATGAAAGCGGCCCATACAACCGAACCATACCGCACCATTCTGGGTCCTGCTTCAGATGTGGGGCCATAGAAAATGGTACGGTTCGGTTAGGGCGGAGCTACAATACATTCCACTGATTGGCGGACACGCTAGGCATTTTTTCTAAACCCTGTATGGCCCCTGACGGTCCGACTTGCAGTGGAAACGCTCACCTGAATAGACCGGACCATTCTAACCGTTCCAAACTGTACCGACCCGAACCGTTCCGCCAGGGCCACCAGGAATTTTGGGGCCCCTTACATAGCTTCAGGCATGGGCCCCCTGGAGCAGAGAACTGGAGGGGGGTGCTGCCGCCGCAAATTGAGAACCGGGGGGGTGCTGCCATAAGTTCCCCCCCCCCGCCCCCCGAGAATTAGAGAATTAAGGTTGGAGGGGGGCTTTGGGTGCTGACAAACGAAAAAAAAAAATTTGAAAAAAAAGGGGGGGTTGCCATCCGGGCCCCTTACAAGAAAAAAAAAGGGGGGGTTGCCATCCGGGCCCCTTACATGTGTACTGCCTGTACCCCCCTGATGGCGGTCCTGCGTTCCGCTCAGTGGAAACGAGGCAAGAGAGCGTTCCAGCGCCTGGCACCCCACTGCCTCCCAGCTGACTAACTGAACCCCAAAAACCCGTGGGAAGCACACAGAGGGCCTGCAGGCTGCATGTCGGGCACTAGGACTCCTAATTAGTGATGAGCCGAACACCCCCGGGTTCGGTTCGCACCAGAACCCGCGAACGGACCGAAAGTTCGTACGAACATTAGAACCCTATTAAATACAATGGATGCGAACGTTCGAATTCTAAAGTGCTAATTATAACAACTATTATGCATGTTATTGTCCTAAAAAGGGTTTGGGAACCCGGGTTCTGCACCAGGGGACATGTATCAATGCAAAAAGAAGTTTTAAAAACGGTCGTTTTTCGGGAGCAGTCATTTTAATGATGCATAAAGTGAAAAAAAAAAGTCAAATATTCCTTTAAATATCGTACCTGGGGGGTGTCTAAAGTATGCCTGTGAAGTGCCACGTGTTTCCCGTGTTTAGAACTGTCCCTGCACAAAATGACACTTCTAAAGGAAAAAAAAGCCATTTAAAACTGCTTGCGGCTTTAATGTAATGTCTGGTCCCGGTAATATGGATGAAAATCTTTAAGAAAAATGGCATAGCTACCCCATGACCCCCCCCCCCTACCCCAGCCCATTACCAGCCCCTTTGGGTCTTGTATGGATATTAAGGGGAACCCCGCACATAAAATAAAAAAGGCCCTATATACTCTGAACAGCCGTATACAGGCGATGCATACAAGACAGGGACTGTAGGTTTGTTCTTATGTAGAATCTGTTTGTAATTTTGAACAGGTACATTGTTGAAGTGTAGCTCCAGCCCAAAAATCTATTTTTAAACTTTTTGGAAAACATAGGTAAGGGTTATCACCCCTGTAACATTTGTTTTGCTGTCTGTGCCCCTGTTCAGAACATTTCACCTCACTTTCCGTCCCAATGACAACTGTTTTTGAAATGTGGTGTTTTTCTTGAAACAAGGATTGCTGATAAAGCATCAGTACAGAGGAGACACCTTTCTCCCATATTTATTCTTACAGGAGAGAATTTTCCTTCCTAGTGGTAGATTTCCTCTCACTTCCTGTTGTCTTCTTGCGTTTGCAAGTAGGAGTCGTTTGTAAGTTGGATGTTTGAAAGTAGGGACCTGCCGTATATACTCTGCAGAAATAGGCCCCTTAGTTGTTGGTGTTGGCACAACACTGTAAGCACTCACAGTTACTCTTGGTTGGTGCTGGAACGCCCTGCTGTCAACTATTATATCAGGAATTTTAATTACATATAATTGTTGAACAGTGGTAGTAAAAATTGGGCCTTTGATGGTGGTGCTGGTGCCACAACACTGTAAGCCCTGACAGTTACTCTTGGTGGGTGCAGCAATGGGCCCTGCTGTGAATTATTAGATCAAGAATTGTAATTGCATGCCCCTGTTGAACAGGGGCTGAAAAATTGGCCCTTAGGCACTGGTGGCACAACACTACAACCCCTCACAGATACTGTACTTGGAGCACAGCAATGAGCCCTGTTGCAAAGTATTGCTTCAAAAATTGTAATGACACGCCCCTGTTAAACAGGGGCTGAAAAATTGGGCCTTAGGCACTGGTGGCACAACACTACAACCCCTCACAGATACTGTACTTGGAGCACAGCAATGAGCCCTGTTGCAAAGTATTGCTTCAAAAATTGTAATGACACGCCCCTGTTAAACAGGGGCTGAAAAATTGGACCTTAGGCACTGGTGGCACAACACTACAACCCCTCACAGATACTGTACTTGGAGCACAGCAATGAGCCCTGTTGCAAAGTATTGCTTCAAAAATTGTAATGACACGCCCCTTTTAAACAGGGGCTGAAAAATTGGGCCTTAGGCACTGGTGCCACAACACTCCAACCCCTCACAGATACTGTACTTGGAGCACAGCAATGGGCCCTATGGCAAATTATTGCTAAAAAAATTGTAATTACACGCCCCTGTAAAACAGGGGCTGAAAAACTGGGCCTTAGCCACTGGTGGCGGCACCCATAAACAAAAATGATCTTCCAAGCTATCATCATGAATCGTATCATTGAGGACTCGGAGGAGGAGGATAGCCAGTCAACATAACAGCACAGGCACTCAGCATCAGCATCAGTCTTGAAGGGATGTGACATGTTAAAATCAATTAGTCTGTTATATCAGCATCAGGTGTGTGGTAGCTGGTGGTGATCCAAGACTGGTTCATCTTGATGAAAGTCAGTCGATCAACCGAGTCGGTGGACAGGCGCACCCTGTGATCCGTGACAAATCCTCCAGCAGCACTGAATGTGCGTTCCGAAAGAACGCTGGATGCAGGACAGGCCAGTAGCTCAATTGCATACTGTGCAAGCTCTGGCCAGTGATCCATCCTCAAGACCCAGTAAGCCAGAGGATTTTCGGTGGGGAAGGTGTCCAAGTCTGACCTTGCCCCTAGATATTCCTGCACCATGTTTATCAGACGCTGGCGATGGTTGCTGGAACCGATCATACTTTGGGGCTGCGGACTAAAGAATTGTCTGAACGCATCGGTCAGACGGCCACCTTCCCCATCGCTCCTTCTTTGACTGGCCGAAGCCTCAGCAACTCGTTGTCCAGGACCAGGAGTTTGTAACCTCCCAGTCTCTGGGAACGCGTTGCACAGACCTTTCTGCAAGGCCTCCCGGAGTTGTCTCATCCTCTGCTCCCTCTGCGACGGTAACATAAGGTCTGCAACCTTACCCTTGTACCGTGGATCAAGGAGAGTGGCCAGCCAGTAATGGTCCCTCTCCTTGATCCGAAGAATACGAGGATCCTTCCGCAGACTTTGCAGGATCAGGGAGGCCATGCAGCGTAGGTTTGCTGAGGCATTCGCTCCGGAGTCCTCTGGGTCACTAAGGACGACATGATCCGCAGCCACCTCCTCCCAGCCACGTACAAGTCCACTGGTTTCTTGGGACTGTAAATCATCCCTAAAAGACTGCTGCTGATGATGCTGAGTGCCAGCCTCCACCTCCATGCTGACACAATCCTCCTCCTCCTCCTCCTCCTCTTCCTGTGCGATGGGTGGGACAGAAGGAACACTGTCTGGGTAAAGGGGGCCTTGAGAGGCAAGGAAGTCCTCCTCTTCCTGCCTCTGTTCTGCCTCAAGTGCCCTGTCCATTATTCCACGCAGCGTGTGCTCCAACAGGTGGACAAGAGGTACAGTGTCACTGATGCATGCCCTGTCACTGCTCACCATCCTCGTGGCCTCCTCAAATGGTGCCAGGACAGTGCATGCATCCCTGATCATGCCCCACTGGCGTGGAGAAAAAAAACCAAGCTCCCCTGACCCTGTCCTGGTGCCGTAGTCGCACAGGTACTCATTGATGGCCCTCTGCTGCGTGTGCAGCCGCTGCAGCATGGCCAACGTTGAGTTCCACCTGGTGGGCATGTCACATATAAGGCGGTTCTTGGGCAGGTTCAACTCCTTTTGCAGCTCAGCCAGGCGAGCACTGGCATTATAAGATCTGCGGAAATGCACACAGACTTTCCTGGCCTGCCTCAGGACATCCTGTAAGCCCGGGTACCTGCCCAAGAACCGCTGCACCACCAGGTTAAGGACGTGAGCCACACAGGGCACATGGGTCAGTTGTCCCTGTCGGAGGGCGGAGAGGAGGTTGGTGCCATTGTCGCAAACCACCATTCCTGGCTTAAGCTGGCGTGGCGTCAACCACCTCTCGGCCTGGCCCTGCAGAGCAGACAGGACCTCTGCCCCAGTGTGGCTTCTGTCCCCCAAACACACCAGCGCAAGCACGGCATGGCATCTTTTTGCCTGCGTACTTGCGTAGCCCCGTGAACGGCTACGGAGCACCGCTGGTTCATAGGACAAACCACAGGAAGAGGCCATGGAGGAAGAAGAAGAGGAGGGGGTGGAGGAGAGAGGTGTGTCACAACCAGTAGTAGCATTTTGGAGGCGTGGCGGTGGAACAACCTCCAACACTACTGCACCTTGTCCTGCATCCTTCCCAGCTGCCAAAAGAGTGACCCAATGGGCCGTGAAAGAAAGGTAACGTCCCTGTCCATGCCTGCTGGACCATGAGTCAGCGGTAATATGCACCTTACCGCTGACCGCCCTGTCCAGCGAGGCCAAGACATTGCCTTCCACATGCCAGTAGAGAGCCGGAATAGCCTTCCGTGAGAAAAAGTGGCGTTTGGGAACCTGCCACTGAGGAACCGCACATTGCACAAACTCACGGAAGGGGGCCGAGTCTACCAACTGAAAAGGCAGCAGTTGAAGCGCTAGCAATTTAGCCAAGCTAGCATTCAACCGCTGGGCATGTGGATGGCTGGGAGTGAACTTCTTTCGACGGTCCAGCAGCTGGGGCAGGGAAATTTGCCTGCTAGAATCGGACGTCGGTGTACTGCTAGCAGAGTGGCCGCAAGTACTTGGCTGTGACACACCTAATTCTACACCTTCATTCCTCTCAGTGCATGTTTCAGAGAGGACTGAAGTTATAGTGGGGTTGGAGATCCCAGCTGATGCGGTGCAAGGAGAGGTCCGCTTTGTTCTTTGGTGTGGGTCTTTGAGGTAGGCTTGCCAACGAGCTGCATGGCAGGTCAACATATGTCTGGTCAGGCATGTGGTACCCAAGCGGCTGATGTTTTGGCCACGCGATATACGCTTGAGACATATGTTGCAAACAGCAGCTGTGCGATCTGATGCACTAGCCTCAAAAAAGGCCCACACCAAGGAACTTTTTGAATGACGGGCAGAGGCAGCGCCCTGCACAGGCGGAGCTCTGCGGTGTGATTCCGTCGGTGTACTGCCCTTACGCTGGCCACCAAAGGGCATCCTGCCTCGTTGGAGATGTGCCTCCTCCTCATCCTCCTCCTCCTCCTCTCTCCTATTAGGCACCCACGTGGAGTCAGTGACCTCATCATCCCCTCCCTCCTCATCACTGGAGCCAATCTGGCAGTATGCTGCAGCTGCTGGAACATGACTGCCAGATTGGTGTCCTTCTTGAGCATCCCCTCTGTCTGCTCTCACGCTACTGCCTTCCTGTAGCTGGGTTTCATCATCAGACCCTTCGAAACGCTGGGCATCCTCCTGGAGCATGTACCCAACACTGTGCTCAAACAGTTCGGGGGACTCCTCAGGAGGAGGACATGGTGGGTCTAGGGAAGGAGTGACTGATGATGAGTCTGACATTGATACCAGGGAAGAGGACGCTTTGGCAGCTGCTTTGCCAGTACCCTGAGCCTGGGTGAGAGAGGATGAGGAGGAGGAGGAGGGCTTGGTCATCCACTCTACCAAGTCTTCGGCATGATGTGGCTCAACATGTCCAGCTGCCGAAAAGAAGGACAAGCGTGTCCCATGGCCATGTGCTGATGACAATGCACCGCGTCCACGACCAGCACTGTTGCCCCCAGACACAGAGCCTGCTTGCCCTCTTTTATTGCCTCCTGACTGTCTGCCTCTCCTTGTTTGCCTTCCAGACATTCTAATAGATGGCCTGCATGGAGATGGGAAAAAAGCAATAAGGGCTACCTTCAGGTGTCCTTCTCTGTCCCTTTACTTAAGGATTTCTAAATATGGTTGAGGATGGTTGCTTTTGCACAGAATAGCACAACGACAATTTCCCTGACTGTCCAAAAAACAAGGATTTCAAAGATGGTTGATGAGGAATGCTTTAGCACACTATAGCACAAGGAGAATTCCCCTCACTTTCCTTCTTTGTCCCTAGAAACAAGGACTCGCACAGTGAAAGAAACTGACACTCTCCCTACCTAGAGTTTTCTGTCCCTAGAAAAAATGTTTTTTTAAAGCACACTATAGCACAAGGAGAATTCCCCTCACTTTCCTTCTTTGTCCCTAGAAACAAGGACTCGCACAGTGAAAGAAACTGACACTCTCCCTACCTAGAGTTTTCTGTCCCTAGAAAAAATGGTTTTTAAAGCACACTATAGCACAAGGAGAATTCCCCTCACTTTCCTTCTTTGTCCCTAGAAACAAGGACTCGCACAGTGAAAGAAACTGACACTCTCCCTACCTAGAGTTTTCTGTCCCTAGAAAAAATGTTTTTTTAAAGCACACTATAGCACAAGGAGAATTCCCCTCACTTTCCTTCTTTGTCCCTAGAAACAAGGACTCGCACAGTGAAATAAACTGACACTCTCCCTACCTAGAGTTTTCTGTCCCTAGAAAAAATGTTTTTTTAAAGCACACTATAGCACAAGGAGAATTCCCCTCACTTTCCTTCTTTGTCCCTAGAAACAAGGACTCGCACAGTGAAAGAAACTGACACTCTCCCTACCTAGAGTTTTCTGTCCCTAGAAAAAATGTTTTTTTAAAGCACACTATAGCACAAGGAGAATTCCCCTCACTTTCCTTCTTTGTCCCTAGAAACAAGGACTCGCACAGTGAAATAAACTGACACTCTCCCTACCTAGAGTTTTCTGTCCCTAGAAAAAATGTTTTTTTAAAGCACACTATAGCACAAGGAGAATTCCCCTCACTTTCCTTCTTTGTCCCTAGAAACAAGGACTCGCACAGTGAAAGAAACTGACACTCTCCCTACCTAGAGTTTTCTGTCCCTAGAAAAAATGTTTTTTTAAAGCACACTATAGCACAAGGAGAATTCCCCTCACTTTCCTTCTTTGTCCCTAGAAACAAGGACTCGCACAGTGAAAGAAACTGACACTCTCCCTACCTAGAGTTTTCTGTCCCTAGAAAAAATGTTTTTTTAAAGCACACTATAGCACAAGGAGAATTCCCCTCACTTTCCTTCTTTGTCCCTAGAAACAAGGACTCGCACAGTGAAAGAAACTGACACTCTCCCTACCTAGAGTTTTCTGTCCCTAGAAAAAATGTTTTTTTAAAGCACACTATAGCACAAGGAGAATTCCCCTCACTTTCCTTCTTTGTCCCTAGAAACAAGGACTCGCACAGTGAAAGAAACTGACACTCTCCCTACCTAGAGTTTTCTGTCCCTAGAAAAAATGTTTTTTTAAAGCACACTATAGCACAAGGAGAATTCCCCTCACTTTCCTTCTTTGTCCCTAGAAACAAGGACTCGCACAGTGAAAGAAACTGACACTCTCCCTACCTAGAGTTTTCTGTCCCTAGAAAAAATGTTTTTTTAAAGCACACTATAGCACAAGGAGAATTCCCCTCACTTTCCTTCTTTGTCCCTAGAAACAAGGACTCGCACAGTGAAAGAAACTGACACTCTCCCTACCTAGAGTTTTCTGTCCCTAGAAAAAATGTTTTTTTAAAGCACACTATAGCACAAGGAGAATTCCCCTCACTTTCCTTCTTTGTCCCTAGAAACAAGGACTCGCACAGTGAAAGAAACTGACACTCTCCCTACCTAGAGTTTTCTGTCCCTAGAAAAAATGTTTTTTAAAGCACACTATAGCACAAGGAGAATTCCCCTCACTTTCCTTCTTTGTCCCTAGAAACAAGGACTCGCACAGTGAAAGAAACTGACACTCTCCCTACCTAGAGTTTTCTGTCCCTAGAAAAAAATTTTTTTTAAAGCACACTATAGCACAAGGAGAATTCCCCTCACTTTCCTTCTTTGTCCCTAGAAACAAGGACTCGCACAGTGAAAGAAACTGACACTCTCCCTACCTAGAGTTTTCTGTCCCTAGAAAAAATGTTTTTTTAAAGCACACTATAGCACAAGGAGAATTCCCCTCACTTTCCTTCTTTGTCCCTAGAAACAAGGACTCGCACAGTGAAAGAAACTGACACTCTCCCTACCTAGAGTTTTCTGTCCCTAGAAAAAATGTTTTTTTAAAGCACACTATAGCACAAGGAGAATTCCCCTCACTTTCCTTCTTTGTCCCTAGAAACAAGGACTCGCACAGTGAAAGAAACTGACACTCTCCCTACCTAGAGTTTTCTGTCCCTAGAAAAAATGTTTTTTTAAAGCACACTATAGCACAAGGAGAATTCCCCTCACTTTCCTTCTTTGTCCCTAGAAACAAGGACTCGCACAGTGAAAGAAACTGACAATCTCCCTACCTAGAGTTTTCTGTCCCTAGAAAAAATGTTTTTTTAAAGCACACTATAGCACAAGGAGAATTCCCCTCACTTTCCTTCTTTGTCCCTAGAAACAAGGACTCGCACAGTGAAAGAAACTGACACTCTCCCTACCTAGAGTTTTCTGTCCCTAGAAAAAATTTTTTTTTAAAGCACACTATAGCACAAGGAGAATTCCCCTCACTTTCCTTCTTTGTCCCTAGAAACAAGGACTCGCACAGTGAAAGAAACTGACACTCTCCCTACCTAGAGTTTTCTGTCCCTAGAAAAAATGTTTTTTTAAAGCACACTATAGCACAAGGAGAATTCCCCTCACTTTCCTTCTTTGTCCCTAGAAACAAGGACTCGCACAGTGAAAGAAACTGACACTCTCCCTACCTAGAGTTTTCTGTCCCTAGAAAAAATGTTTTTTTAAAGCACACTATAGCACAAGGAGAATTCCCCTCACTTTCCTTCTTTGTCCCTAGAAACAAGGACTCGCACAGTGAAAGAAACTGACACTCTCCCTACCTAGAGTTTTCTGTCCCTAGAAAATTTTTTTTTTTAAAGCACACTATAGCACAAGGAGAATTCCCCTCACTTTCCTTCTTTGTCCCTAGAAACAAGGACTCGCACAGTGAAAGAAACTGACACTCTCCCTACCTAGAGTTTTCTGTCCCTAGAAAAAATGTTTTTTTAAAGCACACTATAGCACAAGGAGAATTCCCCTCACTTTCCTTCTTTGTCCCTAGAAACAAGGACTCGCACAGTGAAAGAAACTGACACTCTCCCTACCTAGAGTTTTCTGTCCCTAGAAAAAATGTTTTTTTAAAGCACACTATAGCACAAGGAGAATTCCCCTCACTTTCCTTCTTTGTCCCTAGAAACAAGGACTCGCACAGTGAAAGAAACTGACACTCTCCCTACCTAGAGTTTTCTGTCCCTAGAAAAAATGTTTTTTTAAAGCACACTATAGCACAAGGAGAATTCCCCCCACTTTCCTTCTTTGTCCCTAGAAACAAGGACTCGCACAGTGAAAGAAACTGACACTCTCCCTACCTAGAGTTTTCTGTCCCTAGAAATTTTTTTTTTTTTAAAGCACACTATAGCACAAGGAGAATTCCCCTCACTTTCCTTCTTTGTCCCTAGAAACAAGGACTCGCACAGTGAAAGAAACTGACACTCTCCCTACCTACAGTTTTCTGTCCCTAGAAAAAATGTTTTTTTAAAGCACACTATAGCACAAGGAGAATTCCCCTCACTTTCCTTCTTTGTCCCTAGAAACAAGGACTCGCACAGTAAAACACACTGACACTCTCCCTACCTATCCTTCTCTTTCCCTAAACTAAAGGAATCCAGGTTAAGCAAGAAAGAAATAAATGTCACTGTCCCTGCCTATGCTTGTCTTTCCCTGCTCCGGAACACACTACACTAGGCCGCCGTG
This sequence comes from Rana muscosa, assembly GCA_029206835.1. Taxonomy (NCBI): domain Eukaryota; kingdom Metazoa; phylum Chordata; class Amphibia; order Anura; family Ranidae; genus Rana; species Rana muscosa. Next base: position 421,495,182 of record CM055118.1, read on the forward strand.
CTGGCGGCCTTTTATAGTGTGGGGCGTGTACTAAACACCCTCAGCAATAATTGGCCACAGGCATCCTGCCTGTGGCCAATCATTGCTCTCCTCGCTGCCGGCGCTGTGATTGGCCAAGCATGCGGGGTCACAGTGCATGTTTGGCCAATCACAGCGCCTGGATGTCACTGCGATAGCGTAGTGCATTGTGGGCCGTTCGCGTCACTCGAATTTGGCGCGAACGGCCCAAATCGTTCGATCTTCGTCGAACGATCGAACAGCCGATGTTCGAGTCGAACGTATGTTCGACTCGAACACGAAGCTCATCCCTACTCCTAATATCTTGTCTTATCCATCTAGGAATAGTGAAGTATGAAACATGGGGAATTCTGTGGAAACCCTCAGGAAGAGGTAATCTGATTGTCTAAAAAAAAAAGGCAGTGGTTGAGAGGTAAACTCGCACAGCACATCAAGATAGTAGAGGAAAATGTCCTTAGATGCTTCGGAGCTGGACATAACCAGGACATTTCCATATTAGGGAAGGAATGACAGAGCCCACCTTTGGTAGGAAGGCCTCAAAACAACATTGTCCTTATGTATCACTAAATGGCTTTCTACAGGATAAAGTCGATAACTCAGAGACCATCCATACAGGAGGCAGCAACATGAAAGGCAACCTTGCCAGTAAAGGTCAAACAAGGGAATGTCCCTGAAGCCTCGTACACACGACCGGTTTTCTCGGCAAGAAAACTGCTGGGAGAGCTTTTTGCCGAGAAAACCGTTCGTGTGTATGGTTTCTCGTCTGGAAAACTGCCGGGAATCTCGACGAGAAAAATAGAGAACCTGCTCTCTAACTTTCTCGTCCGGATTCTCGGCAGAGTTTTCCTGCCAAGAAACCCGGTCGTCTGTATGCTTACCTTGTCCAGGTAAACCCACGCATGCTCGAAAAAAGGCTTTGACGCATGCGCGGTAGCATACAAGAGTAGTGTAGGGTGTAGCAAGATGGCGGCGACAGCATCGAATGTGACGAGCGCATGCTCGTCATAGTCGATGACGTCACTGCGTTTTTTCCATTCAAAAGAACGGCGGTTCTTTTGAATTGCCGCGTGTACACTCGGCGAGCAAGGCAAGCTTGCCGGGAATCCCGTCGGAAAAACCGACGTTTTTTTTCCCCCGACGGGATGAGGCTACACAAGTTCAAAAGCCAGCCTTTGAAAAGCCAAGAACCAGGTTAAAGGGGTTGTAAAGGTAAAAGTTTTTTCACCTTAATGCATTCTATGCATTAAGGTGAAAAAATATCCGACAGTACTGGCTCTCCCTGGCCCCCCGTTTAGCTTACCTGACCCCTCGAATGTCCCGCACTTGCCCCCGACATCCTCTTCGCCGCTCAGCCTGGCCGTTGATTGGTTACAGCCATTGGCTCGCGCTGCTGTCAATCACATCCAATGACGCGGCGCGCCGGGGGGCGGGGCCGAGTGATACAGTGAGCTGCAATAGCTGCTGGCCAATACAGCCGCCGAGGGACCCCAGAAGACGTGGATAGGGGCCACTCTGTGCAAAACGAGCTGTACAGCGTTGGTAAGTATAACATGTTTGTTATTTTTTCTTTTTTTCTTTAGTGATCCTTTAAGGTCCCCAAGGGGACACAGAAGAACGCATAGGGCAAAAGATGTATGCTGCATTTTGAACAAAGGCCTTAAGGAAGTGAGAGGCCAAAGTTCTTTCAAACAGGACAGCCAAGGTTTAGATTAGTCCGTTGATAGGAACTCAAAGCCATATGTAGCGGGGGTCCTAAATTGAGGTTTTGCTGTACCAAATTTAGGGGTGATTTGAGTGGTAGCTGGCTCAAGTCTTTTCAATTGCTGGACTCTGCCTTGCTGCTGTTTCACCTGGCATGCAGTTCCCCCAAGTAGTATGGGTGGCGCTGTCACTGGTACTCGGGGTTGAACCACAGGTGTTGGGGTGGCGATTGGGTGTCCTCGCTTGGCAGCCGTGCAGTGGGCATGGTCTACCAGCTGTGTATGCCGGGAGAGGGTACAAAAGGGGCAGACGCCATTGATAGGGAGAGGTTACTACCCCAGGGGACCTGCACACAGGGATAGGTAGAGTGTGCCTCAGTCCCAGGCACCTTTAGTCCTGGGACTGCAACTTCAGCCCTGGGCCCAGCACCTTTAGCTGGAGCCCACTTTGGGAGGAGGAATCCCAGGGTGCCAGCCTTGCGAGGGGACCCGTTTCTGGAAGAGGAGGCTGGGGGAGGACCTTTCCCAGGGACTGGTGAGAGATCACAGTGAAGGAAGGGGCCCAGTAACTCTCTAGAGGGATGTCATCCATCTGGAAACAAGGGGCCTAACATCTGGTCCATCAGGAGGTTTGGGACACTATAGATTCTGTGGCAGAGGATCTCCTGAACGCATCCATTAGGGAACTTAATAGACTGTTCGAGCTGCACGCCGGCTGCTAGTGCCGTTGGGTGACTATCCGGGTGAGCTATACCCACTCGGGACCGAGTGGCGACGAAGCCAGGAGTGTCTGAATTCTATCTGTCTTCCTAACACCTTTCACTCTTCATGCATAAGAAAATAAAGCTCTACGTTGGAGTGATATACTGGTGTGGACCTTGGAGTTACTTGGGGTATAAAGACTTTGTCCCTACATGTGATCATGATTAGCTGCAGGACCCAGCAGCCTCCCCTTGCTTTCAATGGGTCTGTAAGGGGCCATGATTAGCTGCAGGAGCCGGAAACCTCTCTTTGCTTCCAATGGGTCTGCAAATGGCTGCAATTAGCTGCATGAAGTGCCGGTTCACACTTGTGCGAGTTGATGCCGAATGCGATGCGTCAAACACAAACTAGATTCGCATGTCATCCAAAAAGTAATTGTTTTCAATGATGGTGGTTCACATCTATGCGTTGCGATTCCTCTCCGAAGACGATGCGATGAAAAAAAGGGTCTTGTGCGAGTTTAGACCGCTGCGTTGCGAATTTAGTCTCCATAGACATCAATGTAAATCGTTCTGGAATCGCATTGGTGGTTCACATATGTGCGAATACTTCACCTCCAGCTCCTCCTTCCAGTTCTGCCCCCTCACTTCCTGTTTCCTGTCTCGTGTCCATATGTAAACAGAGAAGATGGCCCCAAGGCGCCGGAACACCATTGATAATGAGGAGTTTATCAGGCTTGTCCGTGACAGGCCTTATATATGGGACAGCCGGATTGAAGAATACAAAAATCATGCCCGGAAGAGCAGAGGCTGGGTTGAAATTTGTCAATCTCTGTATGCAGACTGGGATGACTTCACACCTCAGGTTCGCAAAATTAAACGTAAGTACATTCCTATTTATTCATCCCACTGACCACCAATGTAAGGACATGTATCCCACTGACCACCAATGTAAGGTGACCACCAATCCCACTGACCACCAAACAATCCCACTGACCACCAATCCCACTGACCACCAATGTAAGGGCATGCTTCCCACTGACCACCAATATAAGGTGACCACCAATCCCACTGACTACCAATGTAAGGGCATGCATCCCACTGACCACCAATGTAAGGTGACCACCGAACAATCCCACTGACCACCAATCCCACTGACTACCAATGTAAGGGCATGCATCCCACTGACCACCAATCCCACTGACTACCAATGTAAGGGCATGCATCCCACTGACCACCAATGTAATGTTGTGGGATGATATTGCATGCTCAGTATGTTGACACAAAGCAGAAAAAATACATGTACACACTGTTGAACAATAAAACATTATCACATTTATTGAAAAAAGGAAAAGATATGAGACGATGCAGCATCGACTGGTAAAAAAGTTATTGATCTTTATGCAATGGCATCAAGCTGCCATGATAATTGACCGGCAGGACTCATAAAGAAGTCAGTAAACTTCTCACGGACGCTGGCCCCTCTGTAATTGCCCCTTGTATGTGTCCAATCTGCGCCTTCCATCTCATCCAACAAAGAGTCCTCGAAAAGGTATCCATCTCTTTCCCGCACAAAATTGTGGAGTGCACAGGCAGCTTTTACGGCAATTTCGGCGTTTTCCATGTTTAGAGTAATTGGGGTGTGCAAAAATCGCCATTCGTTTGCCATGATTCCGAAAGCACACTCCACAACTCTTCGGGCTCTTGTTAGCCGATAGTTAAAGACCCTTTTCTCCACAGACAGTGACCTGTTGGCATATGGCCTTAGCATTTTTTCCGAAAGAGCGAAAGCCTCATCACTGACAAATATTAGAGGGAGAGAGGGTTCAGATGTTCCAGGGAGTGGTCGTTCGTTTGGGAGGTCCAGTGTGTTCTCCCGAATCATTCTTCCAAAACTAGAGTGGGAAAAAATGCTGGAGTCAGAACTACTCCCATAAGAACCAATGTCTATGTATGTGAACGAGTAGTTTGCATCAGCCACTGCCAGAAGCACGAAAGAAAAATATTTTTTATAATTAAAATATTTTGTCCCACTACCGACTGGCCTAACAATTCTGATGTGCTTTCCGTCGATTGCCCCCACACAGTTAGGGAAGTTGCAGCGATCCCAAAATAACTGAGCTTTGGAGTTCCATTCGTCTTTGTTTGGTTTTCTCATGACCACATCTCTTAAGACCTCCCAGATGGCCATACAGGTGTCCCGTACAATTGTGCTGACCGTAGATTTTCCCAGTTTGAACTCGTATTGCAAGCTGGCAAATGAATTTCCCGTTGCTAGGTACCTGTAAAAGATAGAAAAATAATTAGTGTTATTTTTTTTTTACAGAAGGACTCATACGCACTAGGTGGCGGAGCCTTAAAGACACACTTCAGAGACACCAGAGACTGGAGCGTGAAGCAAGGAGTGGGTCAGGTGCCCCCCCAAAGCGTCCCTACGCCTTCGCCAGATACATGTGTAGCGGGGTATTCCCCTTTAAGACAGAGAGACAAGAAGTTCCAGGTGAGAGGTGAGTCGGGAGGAAGTAAAGAGACATTACTGGAAGTGAAAGCAGAGGAGAGAAAGAGACTACATCTCCCAGTACATCTTGCAGCACCCAGGGTGCATTGCTCCAGAACAGAGACTGCTGGGGCAGACTTTATAAAGGGGAGGCGGAGTTTTGGTCGCTCTCTTTGGACCCCCCTTTCCTAGCAAGAGGATGTCTGTGCTGAACTGCTGTGTGCACAAGGCCTGAAGCCTGGGCCGTGTGCTCCTTTCCAAAGAGCCCTCTGCCAGCCTAGCAGAGCCTTAGAGACATCTAATCCTCCTTGCTGCAGTACACCAGAAGGATTGAAGACTTGGATGTCGGTGGATTCCTGTTCCTAGACGAATCGATGGAGGAAAGGGACTTGGACTTGTCCAGGTGGTGAGAGCTGTTTAAAGACAGATACTTTATCTTTACTATTCGTTGGGATTACAAAGTTGTTCTTCAAGTGCACCACCGAGAGATTGCTAGCGAATATTGTTTCACTGAACTTCCATTTAGATCAGTCAGGCCTGACTGCATAGGTAGACATTGCTGGGTGTTAGTCTACCCATGAGGGGAAGTAGCTGTAAAAGGGCAGCGCTAGAGTTGCATAGCAATACTTTATTATTCTGATTACTCTGTTTATCTTTATTACTGTTTATTGCAGGGATCTGCAACTTGTTATACTGTTGTTTATTACTTGCCCATTAGCCTCAGTAAAATATCTGGGTAAAGTACATTTGGTGTCAGTTCCGCTTACTTTAATAGGAGTTTTAAAGTATATTCTGTGTATGTTTGTTATAGGACTGCGTCACCAACAGTTGCGGTCACGCGGTCCTATCTCTCTATCACCAGCTGTGCCACGGGAGGTTAGAGCCGATTGCCGGGGGTTGACGGCGGTGCACTGCAGGGCCCAAATCAATATCAGCGGCTCTCTTAACTGGGGGTAGCGCTACACGTGGGGGCTCGAGTCCGGGATCCTTGTATGTTGCACGCTGCAATCAAGCCGGTCAGAAGTACCAGCATGGACCCACTGGCAATGTCACAGTGGTGCGCAGCGATTGGCGCCGATCCAACCGCGGCGGTAGTCATTGTACTCCCGGGGGAAAGATGGAAGGAAGAGGAGATAAAACAGCTCGTATTGTTACTGTCTCCGAGCCACAAAGCATGGGTGATGGATTTTAGGCCAGATCCAGTGATCTCGTTTACATACGCACTGGTAGAATGGAATAACGAAATCCCAGAGCATTTTAAAAGTCAGAGTATACAAGCCATAGATAATCAGATCTATCACTTGATACATACGCTGCCAGTGAAGGAAGAATGGTTTCAGACACCAAAGCCATCACTCCCACAATTATCTCCACCACTATCCCCTAAAGCAGAAAAGCTTAAGGAACTATTAAGCCCGGGATCACCGCTGGCCGCTATAGGGCCTGAATTGTTGAATGCTCTAGGAGACCTTGTAATTAAGTGCCAGAAAAGCAGTACGGTACATGTGGAGGCTGGTTACCGGAAGCTTAGCACCTTCTCAGGGAAGCTCCCCGTCCCTGCGGGGGAGGAAGATTTTGACACTTGGGTGGAACAGGCATTGCAGGCATTAGAAGCATGGGAGGTGCCTGAGGCACAGAAGAGACAGCGAGTCTTAGAAAGTCTGAAAGGTGCCGCGGCAGAAGCGGTGAAGAGCTTCCGGTTTGGAAATGAAAACTGTACAGCTCAAGATTGCCTGACCATGCTGCAGGAAGAGTTTGGTCAGCTGGAGAAGGTGTCAGAGATGATTTATCAAATTGAACACACTCTCCAGCAGCCGAATGAGAAACTGTCAGAATATGTTAGAAGGCTGAACAGGCAGTTATGCAAGATTGTACTGAAGAAGGGAATGCTGCCCAAAGATGCAGATGAAGCACGCATGAAGCAGATCATGAGGGGAGCGCGGCGCTCAGACCCGGTCTGGCTGCACCTGAAAACCTCAGGAGGAGGAATGTCACTAACCTACTCCGATCTAATAAAAATTATTAGGGACGAAGAGGCGCTGCAGGAACATCAGCAGGTGGCCAAGGCGAATGTCACACCTGTACCAGTGTTGGTCCATTCGGGTCAAGAGCCCAGAAAGAGATGCGGAGGTTGACACTCTGAAATCGCAAATGGCCCAAGTGTTGGAGATGCTGACCTCTTTGATGGAGAAAGATCAGAGAAGACGAGAGAAACCAAGCCCAAGAAAGGAGTTGTTCCCGAACACCTCAGCACCGGCCTCCCTACAGGACCGAGAAGAGGTGATTTGCTATAACTGCGGAGGGAGTGGCCACTTTGCTAACGTATGCTCCAGCCCAAAGAAGAAGAGAACAGATAATTGCAAGCCGGCGGGAAACTCCAAAGGGCCCCGGTGAAGGAGTCAACCGGGTGCCCATCATCTTCAGTGCGCTCCAAACTAAAAAAAAGGCCAAGAATGGAGGAGACAAAACTCCTAGGAGGAGGTATAGTACACCCCCACCAAGATGTACCCCAGAGGGAGGGGGCAAGACCCCTCAGTGGAAGTACAGCACCCCAAAGAAGGAACATCCACCTAAAAGGAACAATAACATCCCTCAGCGGGTTTGTGCCCCCATTGAGAGGGAGAAAGTCAATGCATGCCAGGCTCAGGAAAAATTAAAGTCCAAAAGGAGCAGGGCAAGGGTCGAAAGCCAAAAAAAAGAGGTGACCCCAGTCCGGCCATACCCAAAGAAACTGGTGGGCCCGTCTCCTACTGTGCCCATTCAAGTGGAAGGAGTCTATACTAAAGCTCTTTTGGACACCGGAGCACAGGTGACTTTACTATACCGGGACTTCTATGATAGGCACTTGAGTCATCTGCCTATCCAGAAGATAGAAGAGCTGGAGATATGGGGACTTGGAACCCAGAGTTTCCCTTATGATGGGTACCTGCCCATAAAGATGACTTTCGACCCATCCGTGGCTGGGAAGGCTGAAGTGTTTGACACCCTGGCAGTTGTGTGTCCCCGGCCGCCTGGAGCCAGCAAGATTTCCCTGATCATTGGGACAAACACGGATCTAGTCAGGAGACTCCTGACCCCTCTAGTGAAAGAGAGAAACCATTCAGCCACCAAAATCCATCCCATGCTAAAGACGGCCTACCAACGACTGGTCTTAGAGCAGAAGACCCCGGGAGAGGGGATAGGGAAGGTGTGGAGACTTGGCAGAGAAGGAGAAGTGCTACAGCCCGGAGAAGTAACCTGTCTTAGGGCCACTGTGAAGCTTTCGTGGGAACAACCTGGTCCCTTTGTCATGCTGGAATCAGACCCAAGGGAAGAGTCCTCAGGCCTGGAAGTGATACCAGAAGTGATTCCGTTCAAGGCCCTGAAGAAGGCCCATGGCAGAGTTCCGGTGAGTGTTAGGAACACTACGGGAGGACCCATGGAGATCCCTGCCAGAGTGTTGCTTGGTCAGGTGAGCCCTGCTGCCCCGGTCACTTGGTCCGAAGTCAAGGGGACGGGTGACGGAGGAGATGTTTGGGAGAAACTGTCTGTGGAAAACCCGAACCTACCCAGGGCTTGGAAAGAAAGAGCCAAGGCCCAGCTGACCAGGTGGGAGAAGATCTTTTCCGAAGATGAATTCGATGTGGGGTGTGCAAGAAGTGCCACCCATCGGATCCGCCTCCAAGAAGATAAGCCCTTCCGAGAGAGGGTCAGGCGGGTCCCCCTGGCAGATCTGGAGGATCTGAGGGAACAACTTGTAGAACTAAAGAAGACTGGTGTGATCCGGGAGTCTAGAAGTCCCTATGCCTCCCCAATCGTGGTGGTCAGAAAGAAGAATGGGTCGTTGAGGCTTTGTATCGATTACAGGACTCTCAACAGGAGAACCATCCCTGACCAATACACCACGCCAAGGATAGAAGATGCCCTACAAAGTTTGTCTGGAGCCAAATGGTTCAGTGTGATGGAACTCAAGAGTGGGTACTATCAAATCCCTATGCACCAAGAAGACAGGGAGAAGACAGCCTTCATAACCCCGGTGGGATTCTTCGAATTCAATAGGATGCCTCAGGGTCTGTCTGGAGCACCTGCTACCTTTCAACGCCTTATGGAGAAGACTGTTGGAGACATGAATCTTATAGAAGTCCTTGTGTACTTGGACGATGTCATTGTCTTTGGAAGAACCTTGGAAGAACATGAAGCCAGGTTGTAGAAAGTATTGAGAAGACTCAGCGAAGAGGGACTTAAGCTTTCCCCCGAGAAGTGTCGGTTCTACCAGTCTTCTGTGAACTATCTGGGGCACATAGTGTCTGAAGAAGGGGTGGCCACAGATCCTGAGAAGTTGGAAGCAGTCACTTCCTGGCCACGACCCACCACAGTAACAGAGCTCAGATCCTTCCTGGGGTTCTGCTCCTATTATAGGAGGTTTGTGGAGGGGTTTGCTCGGATTGCCCGCCCGTTGAATGAATTGCTAAAGGCAGAAGGGGAAGAAGATGACTCAGGGCCCAGGAGGCCTGGTGAGTCAGTTCAAGATCAGTGGAACCCAAGGTGTGAAGAGGCCTTTCATGCTCTGAAGAGGAGCTTAACCACTGCCCCAGTCCTGGCCTACGCCGACCCTACCAGACCTTATGAATTACATGTGGATGCCAGCCATGAGGGTCTAGGTGGTGTACTCTACCAAGAACATGAAGGACAACTGCGACCAGTGGCCTATGTGAGCAGGAGCCTGACCCCCTCAGAAAATAATTACCCCACTCATAAGCTGGAATTCCTGGCCCTCAAATGGGCGGTAGTAGACAAGCTAAAAGACTACTTGTATGGGGCAGAGTTTACTGTGAAGACAGACAACAACCCCCTGACCTACCTCTTCACCACCGCGAAACTAGATGCCACCGGACACAGGTGGTTGGCCGCATTGTCTGGATTCAACTTCAGTCTGAAGTACAGACCAGGAGCCGGAAATAGGGATGCAGATGCCCTGTCCCGGAGGTCTCATGCCACGACAAATGACTGGGAAGATTGGACCCAAGTGGCACCGGACGGGGTGCGGGCCCTTTGTCAAGGGGCTGAATTCCAAGCCAGAGGAGGCTCCAGAGCAGAAGAAATAGGGGTTACCATGGTAGGAGTCCCCAAACACTATTGTGGGGTAACTCAACTGGAGGAAGACAACCTACCGAGACTGCCCAAGAAGGAGTTGAGGTGTGACCAATTGGAAGACCCCATGGGGAGATTGGTCCTCGAAGCCCTGGAGAATCAGGATCCCAACAAATTCCTACATCACCCCTCAAAGGAGGCTCGCCTGTTGAGGAAGGAATTGGACAGGCTACAGGTACATCAGGGAGTGGTCTACCGAAGGGGCCCCTCTGATGACTCAGAAGATAAGTGGCAGTTATTTCTTCCAGAGAAGCACCGAGAGACTGTACTAATTGCCCTGCATGACCATCATGGTCACCTAGGGGCAGAAAGGACCTTCCAGCTTGTCAGAAATCGGTTCTATTGGCCCTGCATGAGGGCAGAAGTAGAGGAGTATTGCCATTCCTGTGCACGATGCATTCAGAGAAAGACCCTACCCCATCAAGCTGCCCCAATGGGCCACTTACAGAGTCAAGGCCCAATGGATCTGGTATGCATTGACTTTCTCTGCCTCGAACCCGACCTGAGTGGATTGGGGAATGTTCTGGTAATAACCGACCATTTCACCCGCTATGCTCAAGCTTTCCCAACCAAAGACCAGATGGCATCCACCGTGGCCAAGATACTTATGGAGAAGTATTTTGTCCATTACGGACTACCACAGAGACTCCACTCAGATCAAGGAAGGGACTTTGAGAGTCGGTTGATCCGAAGACTTTTGGATTCATTAGGAATAAAGAAGACCAGAACCACGCCTTACCACCCACAAGGAGATGCTCAGCCGGAGAGATTTAACCGGACCCTGCTCAACATGTTGGGAACCTTAGAAACAGAGAAGAAGCAACACTGGAGTCAGCACATATCAGCCCTAGTACATGCCTATAACTGTACCACAAGTGACGCCACTGGCTACTCCCCTTATCGACTTATGTTTGGGAGAGAAGCAAGGCTACCTGTGGACCTGGCCTTTGGCACTTCTATAGACAATACCTCAGCTACATCCCACAAGGGATACGTGGACAGACTTAGACGTAGCTTGCAGGTGGCCTATGAACAAGCCCAGGCGGCTTCGGATCAAAGGGGGGCCCGCAACAAGAGAAATTTTGATCTGAAGGTTCGAGTGCAAGATCTGCAGCCCAGGGACCGAGTACTGCTACGCAATCTGGGGGTCCCTGGAAAACACAAGCTTGCCGACAGGTGGAGATCTGAGCCCTATGTTGTCTGTAGGAAGTTGCCCGGTTTGCCTGTCTACAAACTAAAGCCAGAAGGAAAGGTGGGTCCACTGAAGACGTGGCATCGGAACCACCTGCTCCCACTTTCTGAGGCAGTCAGAATACCTCCCGTGAGAGACTCCCCTGAACCGGCCTCTATCCTGGATATTCCTAGGCCGAACACTCGGTCCCAGACCTCTCGAGCCAAAGATGGGGAGGCCTCCCAATTGAGTACAGAAGAAGGTGGAGAACTGGACTGGCTGTGGCCTCCCTCGACTCTGGGAACGTCCGCCATAGATCTCCCAAATGGAGGGGATACCCCAGATGCAACGCTGAATCCGGAGGCTACTGAATTCATCCCTTCTAGTCCTTCAGCAGAATACTGGGAAGATGCCCAGGATGGTTGTTCAGAGGAAGAGGAGCCTGAGGCGCCAGAGCCAGAAATCCCAAGAGAGCAAAGGGCTCAAAGAGTCATCCGGCCTCCTAAGAAGCTGACCTACCCACAAATGGGGAACAGTTCGGAAGACTCTGTAGTTACTGCTAGAAGGAATGCTGAGAATCCGGATCCTTCCACTGTCCATTTAGTGAAGGGCAACCCCAGCTCACTCTCTGGCACAGTTAGACAGGTCGCCCCCACTGAAGCGACCTGTAGACAGGACAGCTCCCCATCCTATGATGATTGGTGGGAGGCTCCTCTGTCAATCCTATGCAACCGCATTGAATCTAAAATGTTTTGTAGATCTAAAAATGTCTTTGGGGACCAAAGATTCGAAGTGGGGGGAGTGTGTAGCGGGGTATTCCCCTTTAAGACAGAGAGACAAGAAGTTCTAGGTGAGAGGTGAGTCAGGAGGAAGTAAAGAGACATTACTGGAAGTGAAAGCAGAGGAGAGAAAGAGACTACATCTCCCAGTACATCTTGCAGCACCCAGGGTGCATTGCTCCAGAACAGAGACTGCTGGGGCAGACTTTATAAAGGGGAGGCGGAGTTTTGGTCGCTCTCTTTGGACCCCCCTCTCCTAGCAAGAGGATGTCTGTGCTGAACTGCTGTGTGCACAAGGCCTGAAGCCCGGGCCGTGTGCTCCTTTCCAAAGAGCCCTCTGCCAGCCTAGCAGAGCCTTAGAGACATCTAATCCTCCTTGCTGCAGTACACCAGAAGGATTGAAGACTTGGATGTTGGTGGATTCCTGTTCCTAGACGAATCGATGGAGGAAAGGGACTTGGACTTGTCCAGGTGGTGAGAGCTGTTTAAAGACAGATACTTTATCTTTACTATTCGTTGGGATTACAAAGTTGTTCTTCAAGTGCACCACCGAGAGATTGCTAGCGAATATTGTTTCACTGAACTTCCATTTAGATCAGTCAGGCCTGACTGCATAGGTAGACATTGCTGGGTGTTAGTCTACCCATGAGGGGAAGTAGCTGTAAAAGGGCAGCGCTAGAGTTGCATAGCAATACTTTATTATTCTGATTACTCTGTTTATCTTTATTACTGTTTATTGCAGGGATCTGCAACTTGTTATACTGTTGTTTATTACTTGCCCATTAGCCTCAGTAAAATATCTGGGTAAAGTACATTTGGTGTCAGTTCCGCTTACTTTAATAGGAGTTTTACAGTATATTCTGTGTATGTTTGTTATAGGACTGCGTCTCCAACAGTTGCGGTCACGCGGTCCTATCTCTCTATCACCAGCTGTGCCACGGGAGGTTAGAGCCGATTGCCGGGGGTTGACGGCGGTGCACTGCAGGGCCCAAATCAATATCAGCGGCTCTCTTAACTGGGGGTAGCGCTACACATGGATTTTTTGAAGCCTGTTCTAGAATTGAGGAAGTAAGTTATCATACATGAATCGGTCACTCTACCATCTCTATCTAATTATCCTGTCCTAGCCCTAACCTTTACTTCTCCCCCTATCATCTTTTTATTTTTTTTAAAAATAGAGTTCTAATTTTTGTATTGCAGCACAGAAGCAAGTTGGGAGGAGGAGGAGGAAGAGAAGGAGGAGGGGGAGGAGCATGCTGCTACTGTTGACGCTGATGAAGGAGTATCATTTGCTTGCTCAAATCATGAGGATTTAGCTATGGAGCTCCAGGGTGAGGTGATCGAGGTTCACAAGTCCTCTTCTCATGAGCTGGATAACGTGGATACAGACGTTTCGACACCTTCCAGCAGAAGGCAAAGACAGGCATCTACTTCCCGCAGAAAGCAAAGCTGCAGGGCAGCTGAACAGGTTGAAGACCAAGACCAGACCAAGAAATTGCTACACATTGTGTCAGGGATCACTGAACAAATTGATGCCCAGCGATGCCCTCATACAATGTTTGCCAATTGCCATTAGTTTGGTGCCTCTTCTGAAAGAGGTCTTGCCAGACTATTACTTTAATATGAGGATTGCAGTGGAACATTGCATCCATTCATTTACTGTGCCACGCCATGTTTCTGTGCCAACGCACCAGAGTCTTTCTACTACTTCAAACACTGCACCAAACCCTTACCCCTCTAGTTTTGCGGAACCCACTAGCATCTATGAGACCCCCAGATCACGAATCCCATATCCCATTCCTTCACCAGTTGCCTCAGTAATTTCATCCCCAAGTACAACCACCGATATTACTAGACCAATGGATATGAGACCACTTGAGTCAACATCTTACCATGTGCCATCACAAAACAGACCACAACAGCTCTACGAGCAAATACCGTCCGTGACAAAGCAATTTCCACCTGTAGCAAGGCCAATGGAACAGCACAAACCGATAATTCAAAATCATTATCTATATCACAATCAGTCGATTGAAGTTGCCTCTAATATGCATATGCCCTATAGACAATATGGGCCCCCAAGTGTACCACCGGATACCGAGATATCCCCACCTGTGCCATTGAGGAAATATCCCTCAACACAAGATGAAGCCTTGCTAACACCACCAAGCTCTTCAACACTACAACGGCATGATTTCAACAAGCCTGGTGAACATAGTTCACCAAGTTTTTTGAATTTGTAGAGGACTACCTGCTAATTTCACTACCAACTTCATGTGGAAATTCAATACTTTCTTAGTAAACGTTATGTTTTTTGTTAAATTATATATCCTATTTTGAATATCTCAGGGAAAAAGAGACGGAGAGAAAAAAAGTTAGTGGGGAAAGTGGAGATGAAGATGCGAGGAAGGGAGGATGAGAGAGTTGGATATGACAGGGAGGATAAGGTGGAGAGGTAGAGTTAGTAAAGTTTTGTAAGTTAGAATTAAAGTTACTTTAAGTTAAAGCTAGACAGTGAGAGCAAGTTAGAGAGTCAGAGGAAGTTAGAAAGTCAGAGGAAGTTAGAAGGGCAGAGTAAGTTGTAGAGGCAGAGTAAGTTGTAGAGGCAGAGTAAGTTGGTGAGGTAGAGGAAGTTAGAGAGGCAGAGGAAGTTAGAGAGGCAGAGGAAGTTACAAAGTCAGAGGAAGTTAGAGAGTCAGAGGACGTTGGAGAGTCAGAGGACGTTAGAGAGTCAGAGGACGTTGGAGAGTCAGAGGACGTTGGAGAGTCAGAGGACGTTGGAGAGTCAGAGGAAGTTGGAGAGTCAGAGGAAGTTGGAGAGTCAGAGGAAGTTGGAGAGTCAGAGAAAGTTGGAGAGTCAGAGAAAGTTGGAGAGTCAGAGAAAGTTGGAGAGTCAGAGGAAGTTGGAGAGTCAGAGGAAGTTGGAGAGTCAGAGGAAGTTGGAGAGTCAGAGGAAGTTGGAGAGTCAGAGGAAGTTGGAGAGTCAGAGGCAGTTGGAGAGTCAGAGGAAGTTAGAGAGGCAGAGGAAGTTAGAGAGGCAGAGGAAGTTAGAAGGTGATGGAAAAGGGGGAAAAAAATGCATAGTGTGTTTAAAAAGTAAAACAAAAGTGAAGGAGAGTGTTGTCTCCTCTTTATGTTGTTCTTGATATGTAAGAAAAAATGTGAAAGTTTCTCCAATGGTTGGTGCAAAGCATGTAGTCACAAACTGATTAGAAGTTTTTGAAAAAAATAAATAAAATACTTATTTTGGAAGACAATTTTATTGTGATTTATGTCTGCATTCTTTGCATTCCTATAGCTTACTATGGTGCATAGCATAAAATTCACAAAGTATATCGATGAAATTTACCTTAATGTAACAAGCAACCTTTCCGCTGGCTCCACACTTTTCCGAAAGGTGGTGTTCTGATACTCCAATCGTGTACCAAGCAACCAAAGTAATTCATCAAAACTAAGAAATAAAACCACAAAACCAATGTAAGTGACAAGTTAAAGCCCATACAAAATGACATGGTAAGAGGCAAGAGTACTAGTGAAAGGATAAAAGAGATGGAAAGTTGGA
The DNA here is from genome assembly GCA_029206835.1 of Rana muscosa. NCBI lineage: Eukaryota > Metazoa > Chordata > Amphibia > Anura > Ranidae > Rana > Rana muscosa. The sequence goes on from CM055118.1 coordinate 421,510,740, forward strand.
TTGGTGGTCATTGGGATTGGTGGTCAGTGGCATTGGTGGTCAGTGGGATGTATGCCCTTACATTGGTGGTCATTGGGATTGGTGGTCAGTGGCATTGGTGGTCAGTGGGATGTATGCCCTTACAATGGTGGTCAGTAGGATTGGTGGTCATTGGGATTGGTGGTCATTGGGATTGGTGGTCAGTGGGATTGGTGGTCAGTTGGATTGGTGGTCAGTGGGATTGGTGGTCAGTGGCATTGGTGGTCAGTGGCATTGGTGGTCATTGGGATTGCCCTTACATTGGTGGTCAGTGGGATTGGTGGTCATTGGAATTGGTGGTCAGTGGTATGCATGTCAGTGATAGATAGAAAAAAGGAGGGAGGAGGAGAAGGAAGTGGGGTACAGGTACTAACCTATTTACTGACATCCGGGAATAGTTGAAGAACTTCTCCTCATGCTGCCTGAGATGATTGTAGAGGATCCTAAACTGACCTCTCTCTTCCCTATTTAGAATAATTGGATGGACCCAATATCTTCTTGTACTCATCAGTCTCTTGGTCCTCCTCCTCCTCTTCCTCCGGGCTTTGTCCATCAGTACTGCAGCAGTAGCAGTAACAACTGCCATTATCAACGGCACATGATGAAACATAATTACCAAAAAACAAAATCCTCACTGACTACTCACAAAAACCACACTGCTCCAACGACAATACTTTCCCCACAAGAGAAAACAGGAAAAGCACAGGAAGTTAACACCCATTTTTTTTTTTTTTTTTTTAATTGGCCTGAGCAGAAATCGCATCTGTGCCTAATTTACATTGTAAGCGCATTAAATTCGCATTGGATTCGCATTGCAATCGCGCTGGTAATTAATAAACAAACAATGAAAAAAAAACCCTCATAATCGCATCGCACAAGTGTGAACCGACACGAAAAGGCAGCCTCACCTTGATTTTAGACTTGTGCACAACGGAAAATTTTGTTTAGTGTTGGTTTCTTTCTTTTCGGTCCTGTTGATTCGTAATCATTCGTAATTTTGCTAGACAGGATTTTTCGTGTTCGGACTAATTCGTATTTTCGCAAGCGACATTTTTAGTTTAATCTTTAGTTGATTTATAATTCGTACTTTCGGTAGAGTACATTGTTTTTCGTTGATTCTGGACACAACTCCTACTTTCGTAACTTTTTTGGGGTTTGTTGATTCGTAATTTTCTGTGTCTCTCTCACAATGGCGCTGCCTGTTATGCCTAATGTGCTTCGAATGGATTTGTACTTTTCTAAATACATTGCGGTTATTTGTAACGATTCGAAATCTCGTATTTTACTTTCGTTTTTTACATGCGGCTATAGCCTCCGCCCCCTGTACACCATTTTGAGAGAGTTCAGCACGGTGAGGAAGAAGCAGAGAGCAGAGCAGAGTGTTATTGTGCTTCGTATGGATTCGTACATTCGTAACTTTTTTCATAACGAATTATGCCGAAGACATTCGGGCATTCGCTATTTGCGGTATAATTTATTTCGGATTCGGTTTTATTCGTAATTGCTTTGTTTGGAAATAGGAATGCTTCCGAATGTCCGAAAGTTGCTAAATTCGGACTAATTTTGATTCGTTACGAAACGAATTGCACAAGCCTACTTGATTTTAATGGGTCTGAAAGGGGTCACGATTAGCTTCAGGAGCCGGTAGCTTCCCCTTGCTCTCAATGGGTCTGCATGCTGCCGCGATTAGCTGCAGGCGCTGGTAGCTTACCCTTGCTTTTATTGGGTCTGCATGCTGCTGCGATTAGCTGCAGGAGCCGGCAGCCTCCACTTGTTTTCAACTGGTCTGCAAAGGGTCATGATTAGCTGCAGGAGCCTGCAGCCTCCCCTTGCTTTCAATGGGCCTGCATGCCACTGCGATTAGCTGCAGGAGCCAGAAGCCTTCCCTTGCTTTTAATGAGTCTGCAAGAAGCCATTATTAGCTGCAGAAACCAGCAGTCTCCCCTTGCTTTCAATAGGTCTGCAAGCTGCCGTGATTAGCTGCAGGAGCCAGCAGCTTCCTCTTACCTTCAATGGGTCTACAAGTGGCTGCAATTAGCTACGGGAGCCCGCAGTCTCCCTTTGCTTTCAATGAGTCTGCGAGACGCAATGATTAGCTGCAGGAGCCTGCAGCCTTCCCTTGCTTTCAATGGGTCTGCATGCCGTCGCGATTAGCAGCAGAAGCCGGCAGCCTCCCCTTGCTTTCAATGGGCCTGCCACCGCAGCTAATCAACAGGAACCCCTGCTGAGGTATTAACATGTACTCAGTGTCACTGTAGCCCAATAGAAAAGCATTGCGTTATTCTTCTGTGTCACCTAGAAAGTTGGTTGGGTTTCCATACAAAACTTGTACCACATTCACAGGACCTTCTCTTCCCATGCTGTGCGCTCCAACAAGCATTTTACGTTGGCTACTTTGCTGGAACTGCATGTAGTAGCTTCTGCTAGGCCAGAGGTAGGCAACCTCAGCCCTTCAGCTGTTTTGAAACTACTACAAGTCCCATGAGACATTGCGAGACCCTGATCATCACAGGCATGACTCCTAGAGGCAGCTAGAAAGAATGGTGTGGTCCAAGGCACCATAAGTAATTGGCCTCCATCCCAAATTTGTACAGAAAAAGAGAAAGTTTGGTCAGGGGGACTCCTAGAGGCAGAGGCATGATGGGATTTGTAGTTTCACCACAGCAGGAGGGCCGAGGTTGCCTACCCCCCCCCCCCTGTGCTAGGCGGTCAATGTCTACGCACGCTGGAGCAGTGAAGCCAACATACCCATTACTGTATATGGATACACCACTGGCAAGAACAACAGATATGTTCGCTGAAGCAAGCATACAATTGTTGGGCCTCCGATGTCAGCAATTAGCTTACCAATGCAGAAGAAGCGATCCACAACAAGAGAGAGAGCGCACATACAATATACTTGGAAAATATCATGGCACAATAATAATAATAATAAAAAGTAATCCCCACCAAGTATTAAACAGACTCTCATTTTTAATCATCCACAGTCAGCCAATATTCCTGGTACCTGAGGGAAAAACCCCAAAAATTCCAGAATTCCCATATCGTGTGTGTGTGTGTGTGTGTGCAGCATTAAGAAGTACGAAAAGACTAAAACCTGTGAATGTGAATAAATACCAATCAGAGAAGAAGCCATGTTGCATCATTCCATAGAGTAAGAATAAGGCGAATAAGGCACTCGGGTTGCCAGCGGCCTCCTATACTTCCAGAGGACTCGGAGGATGGACTTCATTCCACGTTAGAAGGAATTGCCAGCTTTTCTAATGCAACTTTTCCAAAAAAAAAAAAAAAAAACAGACAAGCTTTCAAATATAGTATGGCTCTTGTACTGCAAGAGATCTGTATTATTCACTGCCCGCTGTACTGCATACATAGACACTGTATACAGAAACTTATACATAGACACTGTATACAGACACTTGTACATAGACACTGTATACAGACACTTGTAAATAGACACTGTATACAGACACTTGTACATAGACACTGTATACAGACACTTGTACATATGCACAAGGACTACTGGCTAGGAAAGGACAGGATCTGCAGAGGTTTAACCCCAACCCATAGAACTATAATGGAAAAAAACAGGACCTGCAGGTGTTTAGACACAACACACAGAACTATAATGTTTTTTTTTTTTTTTTGCCATTATAAAATCCAGTATGAACATAATAATTAAACTGGGTTTCCACCAATCTTTCCCTTAAAGTGGTTGTAAACCTCAGACATGAAATTTGAACAAAGCATATCCCTCTATAGTGTGTACTTGTCTCACTCCAGTGTATTAGCCAGTTGCCTACCGCAGATGTACTGCGGCAGGTCGGCTCTATTGCGTGAAACTACGTACCTGTACGTCATTTCGTGCAATAGACACTGGGGGGGGGGGCGCCGCGATCGCATGCCGATTGGACACAGGGGATGCTAATCAGCGGGTCCGGGGGACCAGATGTCCGCAGGCCACCCGCAACACACTCGGGCTCCCACTGATTCTGCATTATGGGGAGTTGAACCATTTCATTTTCTGTAACAATGTAATAATATAAATAATGCGCTTTAATCATCCTGACACCATAACAACCATGGTGCCGTGATGATTGAATCGCCAACACCAGCCATTTCCCAAATAAATTGCCCGCAAAAAATTGTATTTTCTGGCAGTGCCCCTCCCGAGACTAGACTCTGGATCCGCCCCTGCCCCAGAGGAGGCAGAACGGCGATCTGCCGATGTAAACAAGGCAGATCGCCGCTCTGACAGGGGGAGAAGATAGAGATCTGTGTTCCTGCTAAGCAGGAACACCGATCTGTGTCTTCATCCAGTCAGAGCAACCCCCCCACACACAGTTAGAAAGCACACCTTAGGGACACATTTAACCCTTTGATTGCCCCTGATGTTATCCCCCTTCCTGGCCAGTGTCATTAGTACAGTGACAGTGCATCATTTTAGCACTGATTACTGTAATGTCGCTGGTTCCCAAAAAAGTGTAAAAAAAAAGAAGAAGAAGTGTCAGTTAGGTGTCCGATCTGTCCGCCGCAATGTCGCAGTCCCTTAAAAAAAACAAGAAAACACCCTGATCGCCGCCATAACTAGAAAAAAAATAAAATGAATAAAAATATCACATAATTTGTAGACGTGATAACGTTTGCGCAAACCAATCATTATACGCTTATTGGGATTTTTTTACCAAAAATATGTAGCAGAATACATATTGGCCTAAATTGATGAATACATTAGATTTTTTTTTTACATTTTTTTATTGGGAAGGTTTTATAGCAGGAAGTAAAAAAGTAATTTTTTTTTTCAAATTTGTCAGTTTGTTTATACCGGTAGTGCAAAAAAACCCGCAGAGGTGATCAAATACCACCAAAAGAAAGCTCTATTTGTGGGGGGGAAAAAAGGACATCAATTTTGTTTGGGTACAGCGTCACATGACCGAGCAATTGTCAGTTAATGTAATGCAGTGCCGTATCGCAAAAAATGGCCAGGTCATGAAAGAGGTGGGGGGTAAAATCTTCTGGGGCTGAAGTAGTCAAGTGTCATTTCTGTCTGCTGCAGTGTTCCTCTGCTATCTGCATGAAACACTTCTGACAAGTTTTCCTGACACCAAGAAAAAAATGGCGATGGGGAGTGATCTCCAGCACACAGCATTGTCAGCTCTCTGTTGCGGTGTGAAGGGGGTGTGTCCCTTCCCTCCAATCAGCTCTCAGAGCTCTCCTCGCTGAGCTCTGCAGAGTAACTTGAATTCGCCACCCCCTTTTTTTCCTGAAAGCTCAGACAAGCTATATCAATTTTGGACTTTGAATACAGCAGATAAACCGGTACAACTTATGTAGGAGGATTGGTTTAATCTCTAAAAGGTTTCCCAATTCATTGGTGAGGAAACACATCAAGGGGTGGGTATGCCCAACAATTCAGCCACTCCTCCCAATACAGCAACTAGCATTCATCACAAATTAAAGTGACTGTAAACCCTTCCCTATACCCAGTGAAGTGATTGGCCCCAGGTGATACACAGAGATGAAACAAATCCTCCTACCTAAGTTGTACCCGTTTATCTGCTGCCTTCTTCTACCATAGTAAAAAGCCGGCACTCGGTCCCAGGCTATACAATTTTCTTTATTAAACAGAGTAAAATCCATAGATCAGACAGTACTAGTGCTAACGCGTTTCAGCCAGGAAAGGCCCAATAGCTATGTTTAAGGCTTTTCCTGGCTGAAACGCGTTAGCACTAGTATGGTGTTCTCTCTGCATTTTACCTTGTCGTCTAATAAAGAAGATGCATAGCCTGGAGACAAAGTGCAGTTTTTTACTATGATAAATCTGCAAGGCATGCAAAGGCACACCGATACTTGGATTCATCAAAGTCAAGCATGGTGAGTTTATATTGCAAGCGCTCTACTCTACAGTCGCTGAAAGTCCAGAATTTACACAGCATTTCTGAGCTTTCAGAAGGCAGAAATTTGAGGTCACATGCTGCACAGCAGAGAGCCGAGTTTAATCTGAGACCTGAGTGGAGGAAATGGACCCCCCCTCTACACAGTCTCATAGGGAAACATGCACAGCTCAGGCTGTCAATTACTTGCTGTGGGATCTGGAGGAGGGCAGGGCCGTCTCCCAGGATTGCTTGGTGTCAGCGTAGACCAGCCTCTCAGCTGTGTAATCTGAGACCTGAGTGAAGGGAATGGACACACCCCCCCTCTACACAGTCTCATGGGGAAACATGCACAGCTTAGACTGTCAATTACTTGCTGTGGGGGCTGGAGGAGGGCAGGGTCGTCTCCCAGGATTGCTTGGTGTCAGCGTAGACCAGCCTCTCTCAGCTGTGTAATCTGAGACCTGAGTGAAGGGAATGGACCCCCCCTCCCTCCTACACAGTCTCATAGGGAAACATGCACAGCTTAGACTGTCAATTACTTGCTGTGGGGGCTGGAGGAGGGCAGGGTCGTCTCCCAGGATTGCTTGGTGTCAGCGTAGACAGAGGAGGGCAGGACCGTCTCCCACGATCGTTTGGTGTTGGCATAGACCAGCCTATCCCAAAACTTTTTACCCCAGAGGAACCCTTGATACAATTTTAAGGTCTCAGGGATTCCCTGTTAAGATTTGTGTTATTGAGGCAGATTGGGAAAGTGCCCCTTACATAGGTGGTGGTATGTGTGAAGAACGCCTCCCTACAGCCTCGTACACACGATCGGATTTTCCTGCAGACAAAGCCTCAGACTTTTGTCCGAAGAGCGTTGGCCAAAAACTTGTCTTGCATACAAAACGGCACACAATCGTCGGCCAACAAACACGAACGTAGTTACGTACTACGTAGTTATTCAGCTCTTTAGCACCACCCTTTGGGCACCTTCTGCAAATTTTGTGTTATGGTGAGCATTGCTTCCGAGCATGCGCGTTTGTACTTTGGACTTTTATCTGACGGACTTGTATACACGCACGCTCGGAAAATCTGACAACAGACCGTTGTTCGCTGAATTGTTTTTAAAGCCTGTGTGACAGCAGGAAGGTGTGACTTTCACCTGGTTGCATCCAGGGGGGTAGATATATTTCTCCCAGATTCAGGCTTTATGCCGACTTATACAACTAGGGAGGGAGTTGATGAAGCCCAGCTGAGGCTAGTGGGCTCATGGATGATTCATACCTCTAGGGAGAGGGCTGGGCGTCGTGCAGGCAGGGAGTTGATGAGACCAGCTGAAGCTTGTCAGCTCGTTTAAGGCCTCTATAAAAACTCCCAGCTTCATTAGGTGTTTGCTCGTGCCTGGACCCAGACCTGTGTGGACTGTCTAGGGAGAGTGAACCCCTGTGCGGTGAGACAAAGCCTGTGTGGCTATTTGTTTGGACATTTACTAAACCAGGGACTTAGGGACTAGGACAGCACCAGGCTGATCCCAGTTGTTAGTTAGGAAACCTGCATGTTTAGTCAGAGGTCAAGCTGACCAGGATTTATTTTGTTTATGTTTCTTTTTGCTTTGCTGTGTTTTTTTGTCACTGTAAATAGAGAAATAAACCGCACCTTTTTGATCTTGAAAACCACAACCTCCGTCTGCTGGGCCTGTTTTTGTGTGGGGAGCCCATCCAGGGGATCACACACACCCACTGCCGAGCTAACCCCCCCACAGTTGGTGGAGAACCAGTGGCAGTTTTTTTTAAGCCAGCATGGAGGAGATACTGAAACAGCTGGCTCTAGCAAATGCCAATCAACAGCAGACAAATGCAGGTTTGCAAAAGAGCCTTGCAGCTCAACAACAGAGCTTCGCAGCCCAGCAGCAAGCTCATCAACAGAGCCTTGCAGCCCAGCAGCAAGCTCACCAACAGAGTCTGGAAGCTCAGCAACAAGCCCAGCAGCAATCTGAGGCCCGATTCATAGACCTGTTACAGAAGAAAGAGCAGAGACTACAACAACAGATGGAAGCAGTAATGCAGCAACGTCCGCAGACCAGTGAGGAAAGCCGTCCCACTAATACCGCGTCCTTTGGGGTGAGTCGTTTATTGACAAAAATGACTGGAGAGGATGATCCAGAGGTATTTTTGACCACATTTGAAAGGACTGCTGAAAGAGAAAAGTGGCCTGAGGAGCAGTGGGCTGGACTGGTGGCTCCTCTGTTAACTGGTGAATCGCAGAAGGCTTACTATGACCTAGAGCCTGACCAAGCAAAAGACTATGTGATGCTAAAAGCTGAAATATTGGCAAGGCTGGGTGTCACCCTGGCTGTCCGGGCTCAGCGTGTGCATAACTGGACTTTCCAGCTTGGAAAACCCCCCAGGTCTCAAATGTATGATCTCATTCACCTGAGCAGGAAGTGGCTACAGCCAGAGACTTTGTCCGCACCAGAGATTGTGGAACGTGTTGTAATGGATCGGTTTTTGAGAGCTCTTCCTACTGCCATCCAAAAGTGGGTAAGCCATGGAGACCCAGAGACGGCCGATGGTCTTGTGGATCGTGTAGAGAAATACTTGGCTACAGAGAACCTGACGGCCTCTTCCAGAGACTCTCGGACTTTCCACCCTAAGACCAGACCATCCCCAGGGGCGGATAAGAGGATTCCAAGGGGTGAGGGTGGAGAGAGTGAGAGGGTGGGAGCTCTACCCAAAGTTTGGCGAGAACAGCCTGGGAAGTCAGGGGCTCAAGAGGCAGCCAAATGGATTGTTTGCTACCGCTGCCGGCAAGCGGGACATATTGCAGCAAATTGCCCGGTTGTGGAGGAACCCATGCAATGTGACTTTCTGACGGACAGACGTCAGTCGCTGTGTGCGACAGTCGCATGCACTGCCATTCGGGGAACTGAGAAACATTTATGCAAAATGTGTATTAATGGTAGAAATGTTGTGGTATTACTGGATTCAGGTAGCCTTGTGACCCTGATAAAGGCTGAATTAGTTAAAACAGAGGTCTCTGGGAATAGCAAGGTAGCTGTGATTTGTGTGCATGGGGACACCCGAGAGTATCCAGTGACTACAGTGTGTTTCAAGACCCCCAAAGGTACCCTCTCTCATCCAGTGGGGTTAGTATCTCAATTACCGCATGATGCCATTGTGGGAAGGGATTTTCCGAAGTTCTGGGAACTGTGGGATGATCCTGAGCCCCCCACTGGTGCCCCTATGTACCAGGAATGTGATAGCCAGAACTCCTCTGAGAGTGGTGAGGACTCTCCAGAATTTCCCTTGTCAGTATTGGCAGGCGAGACTCAAGAAACTGGAGAGGAGCCCACCTCCTCAGACGAAAACCTACCGTCTGTGGAGTTTTCTGATCTTGAGGTTCACAGGGAAAATTTTGCCACAGAACAGTTAAAAGACCCCGCCCTAATAAAGGCACGGGAAAACGTAGTGGAAATAGATGGCGAGTTAGTGAACCTAGATAATACCTGCACTTACCCATACTTCAGCGTAGAGAAGGACCTACTGTATCGGGTGGCAAAAAGGGCAGAAGAAACCGTGGAGCAGCTTGTGGTGCCCAAACCTTACAGGAAGTTGGTGTTGGAGTTGGCCCATGGGCACATTCTTGGAGGTCATCTGGGGACAGAGAAAACCCGAGAGAGGGTATTACAGAGATTCTATTGGCCTGGGGTGATGAAGGACATAGAAAACTATTGTTCCTCCTGCCCTGTGTGTCAGAGGTCGGCCCCGATGCCACATTTCCGTAGCCCGCTGGTCCCTCTACCCATCATTGAGGTCCCGTTTGAGAGGGTCGCAATGGATTTGGTAGGTCCTATAATCAAGTCCGCTAGGGGGCACCAGTACATATTAGTTATAATGGACTATGCCACCCGTTATCCAGAAGCGATCCCTCTCCGAAATACCTCGGCCAAAACCATAGCCAAAGAGCTATCTCTTGTTTTTAGCCAGGTGGGTATTTGTAAAGAACTGCTTACGGACCAAGGTACACCCTTTATGTCCCGGGTTATGAAAGAGCTGTGTAAATTGTTCAAAGTGACGCAATTGCGTACGTCTGTGTATCACCCCCAAACCGATGGGCTGGTTGAAAGATTCAACAAAACCCTAAAACAAATGTTGAAGAAAGTGGTGGATAGAGATGGAAAGGATTGGGACTGTCTACTTCCTTATTTGATGTTTGCTATTAGGGAGGTGCCCCAATCCTCTACGGGATTCTCCCCCTTTGAGTTACTGTATGGGAGACACCCAAGAGGACTGTTGGATATTGCCAAGGAAACTTGGGAAAGTGAGAGTTCTCCCCACAGGAGTGTGATTGAGCATGTCGCCCTGATGCAAGATCGAATTGCACAGGTAATGCCCATCGTGAAGGAACATTTGGCCCAAGCGCAGTTGGCACAGCAGAGAGTGTACAACCGTGGAGCCAAGACCCGTACCTTTTCCCCGGGGGATAGGATACTGGTACTTGTCCCTACGGTTGAAAGTAAATTCCTTGCCAAATGGCAAGGCCCCTACGAGATAATGGAAAAAGTGAGCGAAGTGAATTACAAGGTCAGACAACCAGGAAGGCGAAAGCCCGAACAGATCTATCACGTTAATCTGTTGAAAGCCTGGAGGGATAGAGAGTCCCTAGTCGCAGAAACTTGGTCACCAGCTCAAACTGGTTGCGTGATTCCGGAGGTTGGAATAGCAGCCACCTTGTCACAACCCCAACAACAGGAGGTGAAGGAGTTTGTGCTTCGCAACAAGGAGGTGTTCTCTGAGCTGCCGGGACAAACATCTGGGGTAGAGCATGATATTATTACCCCGCCCGGTGAAAGGGTGAAGTTAAAACCCTATCGGATCCCAGAGGCCCGACGGGAGGCAATACGGGAGGAAGTACAGAAAATGCTGAACTTAGGGGTGATAGAGGAGTCCCAAAGTGATTGGTCTAGTCCCATTGTGTTGGTGCCTAAACCGGATGGGAGCTGGCGATTTTGTAACGATTTTCGTCAGTTGAACAAAGTTACAAAATTTGACACCTACCCCATGCCACGTATAGATGAGTTGATCGACCGGCTGGAAACAGCCCGATACATGACGACTCTTGACCTCACAAAAGGGTATTGGCAAATTCCCCTGGCCAAGTCGGCCAAAGAGAAAACCGCATTTGTAACCCCAGACGGGGCGTTCCAATATAAGAGAATGCCGTTCGGGTTACAGAATGCGCCGGCCACATTCCAGCGGAAAATGGACCAGATACTGAGGCCCCATCGGAAGTATGCTGCGGCTTACCTGGATGACGTAATTGTCCATAGCACAGATTGGGCCTCACATCTGCCAAAAGTGCAAGCAGTCCTAGACTCTATCCGGGAAGCGGGGTTTACGGCTAACCCCAAGAAGTGTACCATTGGGCAGGAGGAGGCCAAATATCTTGGGTACACCATTGGCAGGGGAGTAATAAAACCCCAACTCAACAAAGTCGAGGCCATCCAGAGTTGGCCACGTCCCAACAGCAAGAAGCAGGTACGGGCCTTTCTGGGAATCGCGGGTTATTATCGGCGCTTCATTCCCCACTTTGCTTCTAAGGCTGTGCCCCTAACCAACCTGACGAAAGGGAAAGGGTCGGTCATGATTAAATGGACCCCCGAGGCTGAGGCAGCATTCCAATTCTTGAAACAAGCCTTATGTAGCCAGCCAGTGTTGTACTCACCCGACTTCTCTAAAGACTTTGTCGTACAAAGTGATGCGTCAGATGTGGGGTTAGGAGCAGTATTGTCCCAGGTCTGGAACGGGGAAGAGCACCCAGTCATTTACCTCAGCAGGAAGTTGAAGTCCCATGAGGTAAATTACGCCACGGTTGAAAAGGAGTGTTTAGCGGTGAAGTGGGCTCTAGATTCCCTTCGGTACTATCTGCTAGGTAGGCACTTTGACATGGTTACGGATCACGCTCCGTTAAAGTGGATGGCTCAAAACAAGGAGACAAATAGAAGAGTGAATAGGTGGTTCCTGGCCCTACAGGAATTCAACTTCACAGTAAAGCATCGCCCTGGCGTTCAAATGGGGAATGTGGATGCTTTGTCTTGAGTACATGAATGCCTGATTGCTGGTGCTCCAACCCCAAGGTTAAAACAAGAGGGGGGGGTATGTGACAGCAGGAAGGTAAAGTCACCTGGTTGCATCCAGGGGGGTAGATATATTTCTCCCAGATTCAGGCTTTATGCCAACTTATACAACTAGGGAGGGAGTTGATGAAGCCCAGCTGAGGCTAGTGGGCTCATGGATGATTCATACCTCTAGGGAGAGTGCTGGGCGTCGTGCAGGCAGGGAGTTGATGAGACCAGCTGAAGCTTGTCAGCTCGTTTAAGGCCTCTATAAAAACTCCCAGCTTCATTAGGTGTTTGCTCATGCCTGGAACCAGACCTGTGTGGACTGTCTAGGGAGAGTGAACCCCTGTGCGGTGAGACAAAGCCTGTGTGGCTATTTGTTTGGACATTTACTAAACCAGGGACTTAGGGACTAGGACAGCACCAGGCTGATCCCAGTTGTTAGTTAGGAAACCTGCATGTTTAGTCAGAGGTCAAGCTGACCAGGGTTTATTTTGTTTATGTTTCTTTTTGCTTTGCTGTGTTTTTTTGTCACTGTAAATAGAGAAATAAACCGCACCTTTTTGATCTTGAAAACCACAACCTCCGTCTGCTGGGCCTGTTTTTGTGTGGGGAGCCCATCCAGGGGATCACACACACCCACTGCCGAGCTAACCCCCCCACACCTGCCATCCAACATTTGTTCCAGGAAAATCCAACAACAATTGTCCGATGGAGCGTACAAACTGTCTTTATTTTTTCCCGCCAACAGGCTGTCATCACACCATTCCCATCGGAAAATGCGATCGTGTGTACGAGGCTTTACAGCGGTGGCCAGAATGACACCCTTGCAGACATGCTCCTGGCTCTGCCGAGTGGTGTTGGACCTGGAACTACCCAGATGGGAGGGGTCAGTTAGCCAAAGCTAAAAAAGGAACCCCTATCTATCCATGGAACCCTGGCTGAAAATGGATGGCATAGACTGCAACTCGTGCGGATAGAGGAATGAGAAAGAACAGAAAAAAAATTGTATAGAGACAAGTAGACACTACAATAAAAATAAATAAATAAGAATTCCTGCGCTTATCCCTCCATTAGTGATGAGCCGAACACCCCCGGGTTCGGTTCGCACCAGAACCCGCGAACGGACCGAAAGTTCGAACGAACATTAGAACCCTATTAAATACAATGGATGCGAACGTTCGAATTCTAAAGTGCTAATTATAACAACTATTATGCATGTTATTGTCCTAAAAAGGGTTTGGGAACCCGGGTTCTGCACCAGGGGACATGTATCAATGCAAAAATAAGTTTTAAAAACGGTCGTTTTCCGGGAGCAGTCATTTTAATGATGCATAAAGTGAAAAAAAAAAAGTCAAATATTCCTTTAAATATCGTACCTGGGGGGTGTCTAAAGTATGCCTGTGAAGTGCCACGTGTTTCCCGTGTTTAGAACTGTCCCTGCACAAAATGACACTTCTAAAGGAAAAAAAAGCCATTTAAAACTGCTTGCGGCTTTAATGTAATGTCTGGTCCCGGTAATATGGATGAAAATCTTTAAGAAAAATGGCATAGCTACCCCATGACCCCCCCCCTACCCCAGCCCATTACCAGCCCCTTTGGGTCTTGTATGGATATTAAGGGGAACCCCGCACATAAAATAAAAAAGGCCCTATATACTCTGAACAGCCGTATACAGGCGGTGCATACAAGACAGGGACTGTAGGTTTGTTCTTATGTAGAATCTGTTTGTAATTTTGAACAGGTACATTGTTGAAGTGTAGCTCCAGACCAAAAATCTATTTTTAAACTTTTTGGAAAACATAGGTAAGGGTTATCACCCCTGTAACATTGTTTTTGCTGTCTGTGCCCCTGTTCAGAACATTTCACCTCACTTTCCGTCCTAATGACAACTGTTTTTGAAATGTGGTGTTTTTCTTGAAACAAGGATTGCTGATAAAGCATCAGTACAGAGGAGACACCTTTCTCCCATATTTATTCTTACAGGAGAGAATTTTCCTTCCTAGTGGTAGATTTCCTCTCACTTCCTGTTGTCTTCTTGCGTTTGCAAGTAGGAGTCGTTTGTAAGTTGGATGTTTGAAAGTAGGGACCTGCCGTATATACTCTGCAGAAATAGGCCCCTTAGTTGTTGGTGTTGGCACAACACTGTAAGCACTCACAGTTACTCTTGGTTGGTGCTGGAACGCCCTGCTGTCAACTATTATATCAGGAATTTTAATTACATATAATTGTTGAACAGTGGTAGTAAAAATTGGGCCTTTGATGGTGGTGCTGGTGCCACAACACTGTAAGCCCTGACAGTTACTCTTGGTGGGTGCAGCAATGGGCCCTGCTGTGAATTATTAGATCAAGAATTGTAATTACATGCCCCTGTTGAACAGGGGCTGAAAAATTGGGCCTTAGGCACTGGTGGCACAACACTGCAACCCTTCACAGATACTGTACTTGGAGCACAGCAATGAGCCCTGTTGCAAAGTATTGCTTCAAAAATTGTAATGACACGCCCCTGTTAAACAGGGGCTGAAAAATTGGGCCTTAGGCACTGGTGGCACAACACTGCAACTCCTCACAGATACTGTACTTGGAGCACAGCAATGAGCCCTGTTGCAAAGTATTGCTTCAAAAATTGTAATTACACGCCCCTGTTAAACAGGGGCTGAAAAATTGGGCGTTAGGCACTGGTGGCGGCACCCATAAACAAAAATGATCTTCCAAGCTATCATCATCAATCGTATCATTGAGGACTCGGAGGAGGAGGATAGCCAGTCAACATAACAGCACAGGCACTCAGCATCAGCATCAGTCTTGAAGGGATGTGACATTTTAAAATCAATTAGTCTGTTATATCAGCATCAGGTGTGTGGTAGCTGGTGGTGATCCAAGACTGGTTCATCTTGATGAAAGTCAGTCGATCAACCGAGTCGGTGGACAGGCGCACCCTGTGATCCGTGACAAATCCTCCAGCAGCACTGAATGTGCGTTCCGAAAGAACGCTGGATGCAGGACAGGCCAGTAGCTCAATTGCATACTGTGCAAGCTCTGGCCAGTGATCCATCCTCAAGACCCAGTAAGCCAGAGGATTTTCGGTGGGGAAGGTGTCCAAGTCTGACCTTGCCCCTAGATATTCCTGCACCATGTTTATCAGACGCTGGCGATGGTTGCTGGAACCGATCATACTTTGGGGCTGCGGACTAAAGAATTGTCTGAACGCATCGGTCAGACGGCCACCTTCCCCACCGCTCCTTCTTTGACTGGCCGAAGCCTCAGCAACTCGTTGTCCAGGACCAGGAGTTTGCAACCTCCCAGTCTCTGGGAACGCGTTGCACAGACCTTTCTGCAAGGCCTCCCGGAGTTGTCTCATCCTCTGCTCCCTCTGCGACGGTAACATAAGGTCCGCAACCTTACCCTTGTACCGTGGATCAAGGAGAGTGGCCAGCCAGTAATGGTCCCTCTCCTTGATCCGAAGAATACGAGGATCCTTCCGCAGACTTTGCAGGATCAGGGAGGCCATGCAGCGTAGGTTTGCTGAGGCATTCGCTCCGGAGTCCTCTGGGTCACTAAGGACGACATGATCCGCAGCCACCTCCTCCCAGCCACGTACAAGTCCACTGGTTTCTTGGGACTGTAAATCATCCCTAAAAGACTGCTGCTGATGATGCTGAGTGCCAGCCTCCACCTCCATGCTGACACAATCCTCCTCCTCCTCCTCCTCCTCCTCCTCCTCCTCCTCTTCCTGTGCGATGGGTGGGACAGAAGGAACACTGTCTGGGTAAAGGGGGCCTTGAGAGGCAAGGAAGTCCTCCTCTTCCTGCCTCTGTTCTGCCTCAAGTGCCCTGTCCATTATTCCACGCAGCGTGTGCTCCAACAGGTGGACAAGAGGTACAGTGTCACTGATGCATGCACTGTCACTGCTCACCATCCTCGTGGCCTCCTCAAATGGTGCCAGGACAGTGCATGCATCCCTGATCATGCCCCACTGGCGTGGAGAAAAAAAACCAAGCTCCCCTGACCCTGTCCTGGTGCCGTAGTCGCACAGGTACTCATTGATGGCCCTCTGCTGCGTGTGCAGCCGCTGCAGCATGGCCAACGTTGAGTTCCACCTGGTGGGCATGTCACATATAAGGCGGTTCTTGGGCAGGTTCAACTCCTTTTGCAGCTCAGCCAGGCGAGCACTGGCATTATAAGATCTGCGGAAATGCACACAGACTTTCCTGGCCTGCCTCAGGACATCCTGTAAGCCCGGGTACCTGCCCAAGAAGCGCTGCACCACCAGGTTAAGGACGTGAGCCACACAGGGCACATGGGTCAGTTGTCCCTGTCGGAGGGCGGAGAGGAGGTTGGTGCCATTGTCGCAAACCACCATTCCTGGCTTAAGCTGGCGTGGCGTCAACCACCTCTCGGCCTGGCCCTGCAGAGCAGACAGGACCTCTGCCCCAGTGTGGCTTCTGTCCCCCAAACACACCAGCGCAAGCACGGCATGGCATCTTTTTGCCTGCGTACTTGCGTAGCCCCGTGAACGGCTACGGAGCACCGCTGGTTCATAGGACAAACCACAGGAAGAGGCCATGGAGGAAGAAGAAGAGGAGGGGGTGGAGGAGAGAGGTGTGTCACAACCAGTAGTAGCATTTTGGAGGCGTGGCGGTGGGACAACCTCCAACACTACTGCACCTTGTCCTGAATCCTTCCCAGCTGCCAAAAGAGTGACCCAATGGGCCGTGAAAGAAAGGTAACGTCCCTGTCCATGCCTGCTGGACCATGAGTCAGCGGTAATATGCACCTTACCGCTGACCGCCCTGTCCAGCGAGGCCAAGACATTGCCTTCCACATGCCGGTAGAGAGCCGGAATAGCCTTCCGTGAGAAAAAGTGGCGTTTGGGAACCTGCCACTGAGGAACCGCACATTGCACAAACTCACGGAAGGGGGCCGAGTCTACCAACTGAAAAGGCAGCAGTTGAAGCGCTAGCAATTTAGCCAAGCTAGCATTCAACCGCTGGGCATGTGGATGGCTGGGAGTGAACTTCTTTCGACGGTCCAGCAGCTGGGGCAGGGAAATTTGCCTGCTAGAATCGGACGTCGGTGTACTGCTAGCAGAGTGGGCGCAAGTACTTGGCTGTGACACACCTAATTCTACACCTTCATTCCTCTCAGTGCATGTTTCAGAGAGGACTGAAGTTATAGTGGGGTTGGAGATCCCAGCTGATGCGGTGCAAGGAGAGGTCCGCTTTGTTCTTTGGTGTGGGTCTTTGAGGTAGGCTTGCCAACGAGCTGCATGGCAGGTCAACATATGTCTGGTCAGGCATGTGGTACCCAAGCGGCTGATGTTTTGGCCACGCGATATACGCTTGAGACATATGTTGCAAACAGCAGCTGTGCGATCTGATGCACTAGCCTCAAAAAAGGCCCACACCAAAGAACTTTTTGAATGACGGGCAGAGGCAGCGCCCTGCACAGGCGGAGCTCTGCGGTGTGATTCCGTCGGTGTACTGCCCTTACGCTGGCCACCAAAGGGCATCCTGCCTCGTTGGAGATGTGCCTCCTCCTCATCCTCCTCCTCCTCCTCTCTCCTATTAGGCACCCACGTGGAGTCATTGACCTCATCATCCCCTCCCTCCTCATCACTGGAGCCAATCTGGCAGTATGCTGCAGCTGCTGGAACATGACTGCCAGATTGGTGTCCTTCTTGAGCATCCCCTCTGTCTGCTCTCACGCTACTGCCTTCCTCTAGCTGGGTTTCATCATCAGACCCTTCGAAACGCTGGGCATCCTCCTGGAGCATGTACCCAACACTGTGCTGAAACAGTTCGGGGGACTCCTCAGGAGGAGGACATGGTGGGTCTAGGGAAGGAGTGACTGATGATTTGTCTGACATTGATACCAGGGAAGACGACGCTTTGGCAGCTGCTTTTCCAGTACCCTGAGCCTGGGTGAGAGAGGATGAGGAGGAGGAGGAGGGCTTGGTCATCCACTCTACCAAGTCTTCGGCATGATGTGGCTCAACATGTCCAGCTGCCGAAAAGAAGGACAAGCGTGTCCCAAGGCCATGTGCTGATGACAATGCACCGCGTCCACGACCAGCACTGTTGCCCCCAGACACAGAGCCTGCTTGCCCTCTTTTATTGCCTCCTGACTGTCTGCCTCTCCTTGTTTGCCTTCCAGACATTCTAATAGATGGCCTGCAGGGAGATGGGAAAAAAGCAATAAGGGCTACCTTCAGGTGTCCTTCTCTGTCCCTTGAAACAAGGACTTTCACAGTGAAAGAAACTGACACTGTCCCTACCTAGAGTTTTCTGTCCCTAGAATAAATGTTTTTTTTAATCACAATATAGCACAAGGACAATTCACTCAATGTCTCTCCAGGTCCCTGGAAACAAGGACTTGCAGAGTGAAAGAAACTGACACTGTCCCTACCTAGAGTTTTCTGTCCCTAGAATAAATGTTTTTTTTAAGCACAATATAGCACAAGGAAAATTAACTCACTGTCCTTACAGGTCCCTGGAAACAAGGACTTGCAGAGTGAAAGAAACTGACACTGTCCCTACCTAGAGTTTTCTGTCCCTAGAATAAATGTTTTTTTTAAGCACAATATAGCACAAGGACAATTAACTCACTGTCCTTACAGGTCCCTGGAAACAAGGACTTGCAGAGTGAAAGAAAAAAAACACTCTCCCTACCTACAGTTTTCTGTCCCTAGAAAAAATGTTTTTTTTAATCACAATATAGCACAAGGAAAATTAACTCACTGTCCTTACAGGTCCCTGGAAACAAGGACTTGCAGAGTGAAAGAAACTGACACTGTCCCTACCTAGAGTTTTCTGTCCCTAGAATAAATGTTTTTTTTAAGCACAATATAGCACAAGGACAATTAACTCACTGTCCTTACAGGTCCCTGGAAACAAGGCCTTGCAGAGTGAAAGAAAAAAAACACTCTCCCTACCTACAGTTTTCTGTCCCTAGAAAAAATGTTTTTTTTAATCACAATATAGCACAAGGAAAATTAACTCACTGTCCTTACAGGTCCCTGGAAACAAGGACTTGCAGAGTGAAAGAAAAAAAACACTCTCCCTACCTACAGTTTTCTGTCCCTAGAAAAAATGTTTTTTTTAATCACAATATAGCACAAGGAAAATTAACTCACTGTCCTTACAGGTCCCTGGAAACAAGGACTTGCAGAGTGAAAGAAACTGACACTGTCCCTACCTAGAGTTTTCTGTCCCTAGAATAAATGTTTTTTTTAATCACAATATAGCACAAGGAAAATTAACTCACTGTCCTTACAGGTCCCTGGAAACAAGGACTTGCAGAGTGAAAGAAACTGACACTGTCCCTACCTAGAGTTTTCTGTCCCTAGAATAAATGTTTTTTTTAAGCACAATATAGCACAAGGACAATTAACTCACTGTCCTTACAGGTCCCTGGAAACAAGGCCTTGCAGAGTGAAAGAAAAAAAACACTCTCCCTACCTACAGTTTTCTGTCCCTAGAAAAAATGTTTTTTTTAATCACAATATAGCACAAGGAAAATTAACTCACTGTCCTTACAGGTCCCTGGAAACAAGGACTTGCAGAGTGAAAGAAAAAAAACACTCTCCCTACCTACAGTTTTCTGTCCCTAGAAAAAATGTTTTTTTTAATCACAATATAGCACAAGGAAAATTAACTCACTGTCCTTACAGGTCCCTGGAAACAAGGACTTGCAGAGTGAAAGAAACTGACACTGTCCCTACCTAGAGTTTTCTGTCCCTAGAATAAATGTTTTTTTTAATCACAATATAGCACAAGGAAAATTAACTCACTGTCCTTACAGGTCCCTGGAAACAAGGACTTGCAGAGTGAAAGAAACTGACACTGTCCCTACCTAGAGTTTTCTGTCCCTAGAATAAATGTTTTTTTTAATCACAATATAGCACAAGGAAAATTAACTCACTGTCCTTACAGGTCCCTGGAAACAAGGACTTGCAGAGTGAAAGAAACTGACACTGTCCCTACCTAGAGTTTTCTGTCCCTAGAATAAATGTTTTTTTTAAGCACAATATAGCACAAGGACAATTAACTCACTGTCCTTACAGGTCCCTGGAAACAAGGACTTGCAGAGTGAAAGCAAAAAAACACTCTCCCTACCTACAGTTTTCTGTCCCTAGAAAAAATGTTTTTTTTAATCACAATATAGCACAAGGAAAATTAACTCACTGTCCTTACAGGTCCCTGGAAACAAGGACTTGCAGAGTGAAAGAAACTGACACTGTCCCTACCTAGAGTTTTCTGTCCCTAGAATAAATGTTTTTTTTAAGCACAATATAGCACAAGGACAATTAACTCACTGTCCTTACAGGTCCCTGGAAACAAGGCCTTGCAGAGTGAAAGAAAAAAAACACTCTCCCTACCTACAGTTTTCTGTCCCTAGAAAAAATGTTTTTTTTAATCACAATATAGCACAAGGAAAATTAACTCACTGTCCTTACAGGTCCCTGGAAACAAGGACTTGCAGAGTGAAAGAAAAAAAACACTCTCCCTACCTACAGTTTTCTGTCCCTAGAAAAAATGTTTTTTTTAATCACAATATAGCACAAGGAAAATTAACTCACTGTCCTTACAGGTCCCTGGAAACAAGGACTTGCAGAGTGAAAGAAACTGACACTGTCCCTACCTAGAGTTTTCTGTCCCTAGAATAAATGTTTTTTTTAATCACAATATAGCACAAGGAAAATTAACTCACTGTCCTTACAGGTCCCTGGAAACAAGGACTTGCAGAGTGAAAGAAACTGACACTGTCCCTACCTAGAGTTTTCTGTCCCTAGAATAAATGTTTTTTTTAATCACAATATAGCACAAGGAAAATTAACTCACTGTCCTTACAGGTCCCTGGAAACAAGGACTTGCAGAGTGAAAGAAACTGACACTGTCCCTACCTAGAGTTTTCTGTCCCTAGAATAAATGTTTTTTTTAAGCACAATATAGCACAAGGACAATTAACTCACTGTCCTTACAGGTCCCTGGAAACAAGGACTTGCAGAGTGAAAGAAAAAAAACACTCTCCCTACCTACAGTTTTCTGTCCCTAGAAAAAATGTTTTTTTTAATCACAATATAGCACAAGGAAAATTAACTCACTGTCCTTACAGGTCCCTGGAAACAAGGACTTGCAGAGTGAAAGAAACTGACACTGTCCCTACCTAGAGTTTTCTGTCCCTAGAATAAATGTTTTTTTTAAGCACAATATAGCACAAGGACAATTAACTCACTGTCCTTACAGGTCCCTGGAAACAAGGACTTGCAGAAAGAAAGAAACTGACACTGTCCCTACCTAGAGTTTTCTGTCCCTAGAATAAATGTTTTTTTTAATCACAATATAGCACAAGGAAAATTAACTCACTGTCCTTACAGGTCCCTGGAAACAAGGACTTGCAGAGTGAAAGAAACTGACACTGTCCCTACCTAGAGTTTTCTGTCCCTAGAATAAATGTTTTTTTTAAGCACAATATAGCACAAGGACAATTAACTCACTGTCCTTACAGGTCCCTGGAAACAAGGACTTGCAGAGTGAAAGAAAAAAAACACTCTCCCTACCTACAGTTTTCTGTCCCTAGAAAAAATGTTTTTTTTAATCACAATATAGCACAAGGAAAATTAACTCACTGTCCTTACAGGTCCCTGGAAACAAGGACTTGCAGAGTGAAAGAAACTGACACTGTCCCTACCTAGAGTTTTCTGTCCCTAGAATAAATGTTTTTTTTAATCACAATATAGCACAAGGAAAATTAACTCACTGTCCTTACAGGTCCCTGGAAACAAGGACTTGCAGAGTGAAAGAAACTGACACTGTCCCTACCTAGAGTTTTCTGTCCCTAGAATAAATGTTTTTTTTAATCACAATATAGCACAAGGACAATTAACTCACTGTCCTTACAGGTCCCTGGAAACAAGGACTTGCAGAGTGAAATAAACTGACACTCTCCCTACCTACAGTTTTCTGTCCCTAGAATAAATGTTTTTTTTAATCACAATATAGCACAAGGAAAATTAACTCACTGTCCTTACAGGTCCCTGGAAACAAGGACTTGCAGAGTGAAAGAAACTGACACTGTCCCTACCTAGAGTTTTCTGTCCCTAGAATAAATGTTTTTTTTAATCACAATATAGCACAAGGAAAATTAACTCACTGTCCTTACAGGTCCCTGGAAACAAGGACTTGCAGAGTGAAAGAAACTGACACTGTCCCTACCTAGAGTTTTCTGTCCCTAGAATAAATTTTTTTTTTAAGCACAATATAGCACAAGGACAATTAACTCACTGTCCTTACAGGTCCCTGGAAACAAGGACTTGCAGAGTGAAAGAAAAAAAACACTCTCCCTACCTACAGTTTTCTGTCCCTAGAAAAAATGTTTTTTTTAATCACAATATAGCACAAGGAAAATTAACTCACTGTCCTTACAGGTCCCTGGAAACAAGGACTTGCAGAGTGAAAGAAACTGACACTGTCCCTACCTAGAGTTTTCTGTCCCTAGAATAAATGTTTTTTTTAAGCACAATATAGCACAAGGACAATTAACTCACTGTCCTTACAGGTCCCTGGAAACAAGGACTTGCAGAGTGAAAGAAACTGACACTGTCCCTACCTAGAGTTTTCTGTCCCTAGAATAAATGTTTTTTTTAATCACAATATAGCACAAGGAAAATTAACTCACTGTCCTTACAGGTCCCTGGAAACAAGGACTTGCAGAGTGAAAGAAACTGACACTGTCCCTACCTAGAGTTTTCTGTCCCTAGAAAAAATGTTTTTTTTAAGCACAATATAGCACAAGGACAATTAACTCACTGTCCTTACAGGTCCCTGGAAGCAAGGACTTGCAGAGTGAAAGAAACTGACACTGTCCCTACCTAGAGTTTTCTGTCCCTAGAATAAATGTTTTTTTTAAGCACACTATAGCAGAAGCACAAAACACACTGACACTCTCCCTACCTATCCTTCTCTTTCCCTAAACTAAAGGAATCCAGGTTAAGCAAGAAAGAAATAACAGTCACTGTCCCTGCCTATGCTACTCTATCCCTGCTCCGGAACACACTACACTAGGCCGCCGTGCTGGCGGCCTTTTATAGTGTGGGGCGTGTACTAAACACCCTCAGCAATAATTGGCCACAGGCATCCTGCCTGTGGCCAATCATTGCTCTCCTCGCTGCCGGCGCTGTGATTGGCCAAGCATGCGGGGTCACAGTGCATGCTTGGCCAATCACAGCGCCTGGATGACACTGCGATGGCGTAGTGCATTGTGGGCCGTTCGCGTCACTCGAATTTGGCGCGAACGGCCCAAATCGTTCGATCTTCGTCGAACGATCGAACAGCCAATGTTCGAGTCGAACGTATGTTCGACTCGAACACGAAGCTCATCCCTACCCTCCATCACTCCAAATAAACCAATTAATGCGAATTGATTCATAAATAAGCTGCAACCAAATCAGTCCGAACACAAGACTAAATAAAGTGCGCTAATCTGATACCAAACGGTAATAGTGATAATCAAAAAATCTATAAAAAATAAATAAAATCAATGATTCACCAATTAAGCCCCGCACCATTTTGTAGCTAAAAGGACCGGCCCACTTTTTGCGATTCGGCACTGCGTCGCTTTAACTGACAATTGCGCGGTCGTGCGCAAACAAAATTGGCGTCCTTTTTTCCCCACAAATAGAGCTTTCTTTTGGTGGTATTTGATCACCTCTGTGGTTTTTATTTTTTGCGCTATAAACAAAAATAGAGCGACAATTTTGAAAAAAATGACATCACGAGGTACCGCAGACCGGAAGTACCCGGAGGACGAGTAAGACGGCGTACAACGCTGCTGTTGTTTCTTTTTAAGCTGCACAATCTTTGTTTCAATGTACGAGCACTACAACGAATTTTATAATAAACCAGTTTTGGACCGTTAATACTACACTATTGGAAGCCCCTTTTTCTTCCTTATTCCTACCCTATCCCCTTGGAGTTGCACTCCTCTTCCCCCTCCTCCCCCTCTTTCTCTCCTTAGGGATTGCATTAATACTGTAAACAGAGGATACGAGGTCGGGAGCAGCAACAATATACACCAGAAGAACCACCATTAATGTGGTTGTAAACCCACTTTATAAACAAAGACCTACAGGTAAGCCTAGATTAAGGCTTACCTGTAGGTGCAAGAAATATCTCCTTAACCTACACGGTTAAGGAGATATTTGCATTTAAAAGCGGCGACGCTGACGTCACGCGCATGCGCATGGGGTTAACCCCATTCACAAATTCGGCTAGGTCGCAACATTCGACGACGTAGCCGAATTCGACGGCTCACGCGCGCATGCGCGGAGTCACGTCTTCGCCGCTCCGGCCAATCACAGCGCCGGAGCGGCGCTGTGATTGGCTGCAGCGGCGATACCCGGAAGTAACATTCCGGCTATCGCCGCAGCGATGGATGCGGCTAGAGGAGGGACACGGACGACTTCGGGGGCCCCGATCTAAGGTAAGTGGTACATAATGAGCTAGTATGCTAGTCATACTAGCTCATTATAGCTTTGTCTTGCAGGTTAGTTAAAAAAAATATATTTCTCAACAGGGTTTACAACCACTTTAAGGAGATATATTGCTCAAACCTACATGTTATGTTCTAATGGAGGTGAGAGTTCTGTGAGACCACTGCATGGACATATTAGAGATATTTTTATCCTTTTATTCAGCAGAGGATTTATACTTCACACCAGTCCATTTTGTTTGAACATTCGCATTTAAGGACTTTTAAACACGGACTATTTTTCACCTTTTACTTTTTTCCTTTTATTCCCAATATTATTATTATTATTTTTTTAAATATATATATAGTATCGTTGTGTCTTATACATATATAGATAGCACTGTGTGCACTTTATTATTTATGTTATTATACCAAGATTCACTTACTTATATATAATCATTGCACTTTAATACTTGTGCACTTTATTTATCACTGGATATTAATCAATCTAGGACTATTAACATAGACCTAAATATTTTAGCACCTTATTTAGTTTTAGTGTTGGCTTTTGGCACTTTATATAGTTCAGCTGCTGGCTTTCAGCGCAAAAACACTCCCCCTTTTTTCTATAAAAATTGCACTGATTACTGTAAAAATGACACTGGCAGTGAAGGGGTTAACCTGTAGGGGGCGCTGAAGGGGTTAAGTGTTTCCTAGGGAGTGATTACTACTGTGTGGGGGGGGGGGGGGGGCAAGTGACATCACTGATCGTCGTTCCCTGACAGAGAACAGACGATCAGTGACACTCGCACTAGGAAGCACGGCAAGAGGTTTTTTTACACTTACCTCTCCCCGTTCTTCAGCTCTGTGACCCGATCGCGGGACACCGGCGGCGATCGGGTCCCGCGGGGGGCGGTCACGGAGCTCAGGACCGGGTCGCAAGCGCTTCTTAAAGGAGGACGTACCTGTACGTGCTTGTGCCCAGCCGTGCCATTCTGCTGACGTATATCGGCGGTCCTTGAGTGGTTAATATCCTAACCACACGTGAATAAATTGGTACTCATTATAACATATATGTGAATGAAAATAAATATTGAGCACAAACATCCTGTGAAAAAAGGAAATAATCTTTCAAGAAAAATGTACCCATACATAAGTCCAGAAAAAAAAAAAAAACGCTTATGAAAAGAGTTATCAATATCAACACCCAATTCTGTGATAGGAAAAACTGATGAAATATCCGTAATCCTGATAAACACAGTGTTCAGATAAATCCCTTTACCACAAACACTCGCCTCTTACCAGAAGTAGTGGATCTCAGGTAAAGATCACATGTGCTTGTTTAACTGCTTGCCGACCACTCGCCGTCATCATACTGCAGCAGGTCGGCTCGTTCCCGTGAATCGCCGCAGCTGTACGTCGGTCCCTTTAACAGCTATAGCAGGGGGCGCGTGCTGCACGGCGGGGGAAGCTGATGCGCGTGGCAGGCGGCCGCGATCGCTCCACAGAGAGCCAGAACGGGGGATCTGTCAATGTAAACGGACAGATCCCCGTTCTGACACAGGAGGAAAGAGAGATCTGCTGTTCCTAGTGATTATGAACAGCGATCTCTCTGTACTCCTCGTCAGTCCCCTCCCCCCCCTCAGTTAGAAACACCTCCCAGGGAACACATTTAACCCCTTGATCGCCACTAGTGTTAACCCCTTCCCTGCCAGTGACATTTACACAGTAATCAGTGCATTTTTATAGCACTGATTACTGAATAAATGTCACTGGTCCCAAAAAAGTGTCAAGTGTCTGATCTGTCCGCCGCAATGTCGCAGTCCCGATAAAAAAAACAAATATATCGCAGATTGCCGCCATTGCTAATAGAAAATGAAGCCATTAATATATCCCCTATTTTGTAGACACTATAACTTTTGCGCAAATCAATATACGCTTATTGCGATTTTTTTTTACCAAAAAATATGTAGAATACATATTGGCCTAAACTGAGGAAGAAATTAGTTTTTTGTTTTTTTTTTTTATATTTATTATAGCAAAAAGTAAAAAAATAAATAAAAATATATCAAAATTATCTGTCTTTTTTTTGTTTATAGCGCAAAAAATTAAAAACCACAGAGGTGATCAAATACCACCAAAAGAAAGCTCTATTTGTGGGAATAAAAGGACTTCCATTTTGTTTGGGTGCAACGTCGTACGACCGCAAAATTGTCAGTTAAAGCGGAGTTCCACCCAAAAATGGAACTTCCGCTTTTCGGAACCCCCCCCTCCGGTGTCACATTTGGCATCTTTCAGTGGGGGGACGTGGGGTGCAGATACCTGTCTTTGCACCCACTTTGGGGAATACACTACTGCGGCAGACACATCCCTACCAGCTCTCCCCCGCTGTCTTCTGGGAAACACACTGTCCCCAGGAGAGAGCGGGGACCAGTGACGGTGCGTCGCACTACACGCGCATGCGCAGTAGGGAACTGGGCAGTGAAGCCGCAAGGCTTCACTTCCCGATTCCCTCACCGAGAATGGGGGCGGCAGCATCAGAGGACCGAGCGACTGCTCGACCTCGTCTGCCGACATCGCGGGCGTGCTGGACGGGTAAGTGTCCAAATATTAAAAGTCAGCAGCTGCAGTATTTGTAGCTGTTGGCTTTAAAAAAAAAAAATTGTCAGAACCTCCGCTTTAAAGTAACGCAGTGCCAAATCGCGAAAAAAATGGCCTGGCCATTAAGGAGGCGAATCCTTCCGATCCTTAAGCGGTAAATTCCAATGGACTCAGCAGTCAGGCTGGAGGAGAGATCTGATTGACAGGTGGTGATGGTAGCGGTTCCAAAAGGTAACCGTTGCTTAGGAATCCGGTAGCAATACTCCCAATATGTGCGGAGAAGAAAGCCTCGTAGTGTAATGTGTTTAAAACCTTTATTAAAAAAAAAAAAAGTAGTTCACTTACAAAAGAGCAGCTTGAGGTCAGCATAAAACAAACACGGCGGCGGTCGGCACTGGCCTGCTCGTGCGGGATGAAGTTACAGATAGTGGTTCTGCCCGAACGCGTTTCCCCGTAACAAGCTTCAACTGGGAAAGGAGTCTCCTTTTTTTCACAGGGTGTTTGTGCTCAATATTTATTTTTATTCACCTATATAGTATATTGAGTACCAGTTTATTCATGTGTGGTTAAGATATTATTCATCGTGTTTTGTTTTTTTGATGCTCACGATTACCGTTTGGTATCATATTAGCGCACCTATTTATTAATTAAGTACACACTACAGAAGGATGTGCTTTATTCATTTTTCATATCAGAGGTTTACAATCACGAATACAATATCAGTCCCGCTGACGCATTCATTTTTTTTTTTTCTTAAAACGAAAAAAATCCAACATGCAGAATAAGACCACTTGATAGTTACCAAAGCAGGGGGAGGGGGGAGGGGCGGACTTTGGAAACGCAGGAGGGGGAGGGATGATAGAAAATACTAGTGATTCCATCTAGTAGAATCCACCAATCTCTAAAATGCTATGAGATGCATTTATGAAACGTCGGCAGAGTTGTCCTTCCATTGAAAATGCATGAAAATTCATTCGGCTTGAAGGAGGCAGAATCAAATGTTCTCAGGCTATATTCTCTACAGATCGAACGTGTGAAGGACGACAATATAGCATTACAGTCATTAGTCACAGTCAACTTTTCTTTTAACTCAGTGATCAGAGAAAAAGGGGGGGGGGGGTGTCACTTTTTATCCTGGAGTTGGACTTCAAGGCCCGGTTCACACCTATGCGTTTTACAGAAACACACTACAGTCCATTTAACATGCTTTCCTATGGATGTGGTTCACATCTGTGCAGTTTATGGAAAGGGCCAGGGGACTTTTTTTTTCAGGTTTTTGGTTCCATAGACTGCAACGGATCAAAAGCGTGTATTGAAAAAAAAAATGCAAAATGCACCTGCAAAGGTGTGAATCAGGCCTAAAAAAAAACCCAACAAGTTTGCAATTGCAGCACCCAAATATTTAACCTGAAAGAATCAAAAATTCAGGCTGAAATCGGACCTGAGCTGGTGAATGGAGCCGCTCCGTTCTCTAGTGTGAACCCAGCCTAAAGTGTTACTAAACCCAGGACTCTGCACTCACTATATCTGATCTCCCCAGGACTCTGCACGCACACTATATCTGGTCTCCCCAGGAGCCTGCACGCACACTATATCTGGTCTCCCCAGGACTCTACACGCACACTATATCTGGTCTCCCCAGGACTCTACACGCACACTATATCTGGTCTCCCCAGGACTCTACACGCACACTATATCTGGTCTCCCCAGGAGCCTGCACGCACACTATATCTGGTCTCCCCAGGACTCTACACGCACACTATATCTGGTCTCCCCAGGAGCCTGCACTCACTATATCTGGTCTCCCCAGGACTCTACACGCACACTATATCTGGTCTCCCCAGGAGCCTGCACACACACTATATCTGGTCTCCCCAGGACTCTGCACGCACACTATATCTGGTCTCCCCAGGACTCTGCACGCACACTATATCTGGTCTCCCCAGGAGCCTGCACGCACACTATATCTGGTCTCCCCAGGACTCTACACGCACACTATATCTGGTCTCCCCAGGAGCCTGCACGCACACTATATCTGGTCTCCCCAGGACTCTGCAATCATTATATCTGGTCTCCCCAGGAGCCTGCACGCACACTATATCTGGTCTCCCCAGGACTCTACACGCACACTATATCTGGTCTCCCCAGGAGCCTGCACGCACACTATATCTGGTCTCCCCAGGACTCTACACGCACACTATATCTGGTCTCCCCAGGACTCTACACGCACACTATATCTGGTCTCCCCAGGAGCCTGCACGCACACTATATCTGGTCTCCCCAGGACTCTACACGCACACTATATCTGGTCTCCCCAGGAGCCTGCACGCACACTATATCTGGTCTCCCCAGGACTCTACACGCACACTATATCTGGTCTCCCCAGGAGCCTGCACACACACTATATCTGGTCTCCCCAGGACTCTGCACGCACACTATATCTGGTCTCCCCAGGACTCTGCACGCACACTATATCTGGTCTCCCCAGGACTCTGCACGCACACTATATCTGGTCTCCCCAGGACTCTGCACGCACACTATATCTGGTCTCCCCAGGACTCTGCACGCACACTATATCTGGTCTCCCCAGGACTCTGCACGCACACTATATCTGGTCTCCCCAGGACTCTACACGCACACTATATCTGGTCTCCCCTGGACTCTACACGCACACTATATCTGGTCTCCCCAGGACTCTACACGCACACTATATCTGGTCTCCCCAGGACTCTACACGCACACTATATCTGGTCTCCCCAGGAGCCTGCACGCACACTATATCTGGTCTCCCCAGGACTCTACACGCACACTATATCTGGTCTCCCCAGGACTCTACACGCACACTATATCTTGTCTCCCCAGGAGCCTGCACGCACACTATATCTGGTCTCCCCAGGACTCTGCACGCACACTATATCTGGTCTCCCCAGGACTCTACACGCACACTATATCTTGTCTCCCCAGGAGCCTGCACACACACTATATCTGGTCTCCCCAGGACTCTGCACGCACACTATATCTGGTCTCCCCAGGACTCTGCACGCACACTATATCTGGTCTCCCCAGGACTCTGCACGCACACTATATCTGGTCTCCCCAGGACTCTGCACGCACACTATATCTGGTCTCCCCAGGACTCTGCACGCACACTATATCTGGTCTCCCCAGGACTCTGCACTCACTATATCTGATCTCCCCAGGACTCTGCACGCACACTATATCTGGTCTCCCCAGGAGCCTGCACTCACTATATCTGGTCTCCCCAGGTGCCTGCACTCACTATATCTGGTCTCCCCAGGAGCCTGCACACACTATATCTGGTCTCCCTAGGAGCCTGCACACACTATATCTGGTCTCCCCAGGAGCCTGCACGCACACTATATCTGGTCTCCCCAGGACTCTGCAATCATATCTGATCTCCCCAGGAGCCTGCACGCACACTATATCTGGTCTCCCCAGGACTCTACACGCACACTATATCTGGTCTCCCCAGGACTCTGCAATCATTATATCTGATCTCCCAAGGAGCCTGCACGCACACTATATCTGGTCTCCCCAGGACTCTACACGCACACTATATCTGGTCTCCCCAGGACTCTGCAATCATTATATCTGATCTCCCAAGGAGCCTGCACGCACACTATATCTGGTCTCCCCAGGACTCTACACGCACACTATATCTGGTCTCCCCAGGAGCCTGCACGCACACTATATCTGGTCTCCCCAGGACTCTACACGCACACTATATCTGGTCTCCCCAGGAGCCTGCACGCACACTATATCTGGTCTCCCCAGGACTCTACACGCACACTATATCTGGTCTCCCCAGGACTCTACACGCACACTATATCTGGTCTCCCCAGGAGCCTGCACGCACACTATATCTGGTCTCCCCAGGACTCTACACGCACACTATATCTGGTCTCCCCAGGAGCCTGCACGCACACTATATCTGGTCTCCCCAGGACTCTACACGCACACTATATCTGGTCTCCCCAGGAGCCTGCACACACACTATATCTGGTCTCCCCAGGACTCTGCACGCACACTATATCTGGTCTCCCCAGGACTCTGCACGCACACTATATCTGGTCTCCCCAGGACTCTGCACGCACACTATATCTGGTCTCCCCAGGACTCTGCACGCACACTATATCTGGTCTCCCCAGGACTCTGCACGCACACTATATCTGGTCTCCCCAGGACTCTGCACGCACACTATATCTGGTCTCCCCAGGACTCTGCACGCACACTATATCTGGTCTCCCCAGGACTCTGCACGCACACTATATCTGGTCTCCCCAGGACTCTGCACGCACACTATATCTGGTCTCCCCAGGACTCTACACGCACACTATATCTGGTCTCCCCTGGACTCTACACGCACACTATATCTGGTCTCCCCAGGACTCTACACGCACACTATATCTGGTCTCCCCAGGACTCTACACGCACACTATATCTGGTCTCCCCAGGAGCCTGCACGCACACTATATCTGGTCTCCCCAGGACTCTACACGCACACTATATCTGGTCTCCCCAGGACTCTACACGCACACTATATCTTGTCTCCCCAGGAGCCTGCACGCACACTATATCTGGTCTCCCCAGGACTCTGCACGCACACTATATCTGGTCTCCCCAGGACTCTACACGCACACTATATCTTGTCTCCCCAGGAGCCTGCACACACACTATATCTGGTCTCCCCAGGACTCTGCACGCACACTATATCTGGTCTCCCCAGGACTCTGCACGCACACTATATCTGGTCTCCCCAGGACTCTGCACGCACACTATATCTGGTCTCCCCAGGACTCTGCACGCACACTATATCTGGTCTCCCCAGGACTCTGCACGCACACTATATCTGGTCTCCCCAGGACTCTGCACGCACACTATATCTGGTCTCCCCAGGACTCTGCACTCACTATATCTGATCTCCCCAGGACTCTGCACGCACACTATATCTGGTCTCCCCAGGAGCCTGCACTCACTATATCTGGTCTCCCCAGGTGCCTGCACTCACTATATCTGGTCTCCCCAGGAGCCTGCACACACTATATCTGGTCTCCCTAGGAGCCTGCACACACTATATCTGGTCTCCCCAGGAGCCTGCACGCACACTATATCTGGTCTCCCCAGGACTCTGCAATCATATCTGATCTCCCCAGGAGCCTGCACGCACACTATATCTGGTCTCCCCAGGACTCTACACGCACACTATATCTGGTCTCCCCAGGACTCTGCAATCATTATATCTGATCTCCCAAGGAGCCTGCACGCACACTATATCTGGTCTCCCCAGGACTCTACACGCACACTATATCTGGTCTCCCCAGGACTCTGCAATCATTATATCTGATCTCCCCAGGAGCCTGCACGCACACTATATCTGGTCTCCCCAGGACTCTGCAATCATTATATCTGATCTCCAAAGGAGCCTGCACGCACACTATATCTGGTCTCCCCAGGACTCTACACGCACACTATATCTGGTCTCCCCAGGACTCTGCACGCACACTATATCTGGTCTCCCCAGGACTCTGCACGCACACTATATCTGGTCTCCCCAGGACTCTGCAATCATTATATCTGATCTCCCCAGGACTCTGCACGCACACTATATCTGGTCTCCCCAGGACTCTACACGCACACTATATCTGGTCTCCCCAGGACTCTGCAATCATTATATCTGGTCTCCCCAGGACCCTGCATGCACTATATCTGGTCTCCCCAGGACTCTGCACGCACACTATATCTGGTCTCCCCAGGACTCTGCACGCACTATATCTGGTCTCCCCAGGAGCCTGCACTCACTATATCTGGTCTCCCCAGGAGCCTGCACTCACTATATCTGGTCTCCCCAGGAGCCTGCACTCACTATATCTGGTCTCCCCAGGAGCCTGCACTCACTATATCTGGTCTCCCCAGGAGCCTGCACTCACTATATCTGGTCTCCCCAGGAGCCTGCACTCACTATATCTGGTCTCCCCAGGAGCCTGCACACACTATATCTGGTCTCCCCAGGAGCCTGCACGCACACTATATCTGGTCTCCCCAGGAGCCTGCACGCACACTATATCTGGTCTCCCCAGGACTCTGCACGCACACTATATCTGGTCTCCCCAGGACTCTGCACGCACACTATATCTGGTCTCCCCAGGACTCTGCACGCACACTATATCTGGTCTCCCCAGGACTCTGCACGCACACTATATCTGGTCTCCCCAGGACTCTGCAATCATTATATCTGATCTCCCCAGGAGCCTGCACGCACACTATATCTGGTCTCCCCAGGACTCTACACGCACACTATATCTGGTCTCCCCAGGACTCTGCAATCATTATATCTGATCTCCCCAGGAGCCTGCACGCACACTATATCTGGTCTCCCCAGGACTCTGCAATCATTATATCTGATCTCCCCAGGACTCTGCACGCACACTATATCTGGTCTCCCCAGGACTCTGCACGCACACTATATCTGGTCTCCCCAGGACTCTGCACGCACACTATATCTGGTCTCCCCAGGACTCTGCACGCACACTATATTTGGTCTCCCCACGACTCTGCACGCACACTATATCTGGTCTCCCCAGGAGCCTGCACGCACTATATCTGATCTCCCCAGGAGCCTGCACTCACTATATCTGATCTCCCCAGGAGCCTGCACTCACTATATCTCATCTCCCCAGGAGGCGAGTCTGGATTTCAGCTGCGACATTCAGATGGTGGGGTCAGAATTTGGCGCATGGATCCATCCTGCCTTGTATCACCGGTTCAGGCTGGAGGTGGTGGTGTAATGGTGTGTGGGGGATATTTTCTTGGCACACTTTGGGCCCCTTACTACCAATTGAGCATGGATTAAATGCCACGACCTACCTGAGTATTGTTGCTGACCATGTCCATCCCTTTATGACTACAGTGTCCCCATCTTCTGATGGCTCCTTCCAGCAGGATAATGCACCATGTAACAAAGCTCCAATCATCCCACCACTGGACAATGAGGTCGCTGTCCTCCACACTCAACACATCTCATCCAATAGAGCAATTTTTGGATGTGGTGGAACGGGAGATTGGCATCATGGCTGTGCAGCCGATAAATCAGCAGCAACTGCGTGAGGTTATCATGTCACTATGGAGCAATATCTCTGTGGATCGTTTTCAACACCTTGTTGTATCTATGCCACCAAGAATGAAGGCCAAAGGGGGGGGTCCAACCCAGTACTGGCAAGGTGTACCTAATAAAGTGGCCGGTGTGTGTGTGTGTGTGTGTGTGTGTGTGTGTGTGTGTGTGTGTGTGTGTGTGTGTGTGTGTGTGTGTGTGTTAGTATGCTGCCATGGATCGGCACCAGGAAAGGAAAGTTACGGCAAGTATTCGATACAGTTTTCCGTTTTCTAGTTTAGAAGATAAGAATTGTTGGAAGCTGGTCATACACACAGTTAGAAGGCGGAATTAAAACAAAAACAGTGCAGACTGATGAAATCTCCTGCAGTGGTCATTGTACTCTGATAACCAGCACCAGCGGCCGTCAGAACACCTGAATAGCAGGGGGCGTGGCCTGATCCCCAATGTGAGCGGACCTGCACACTAAAGCCTTGTACACACGATCGGATTTTCCGCAGACAGAGCGTAGGACTTCTGTCCGAAGGGCGTTGGCCGGGAACTTGTCTTGCATACAAACGGCACTCAATTGTCGGCCAACAAAACACGAACGTAGTGACTTACTACGTGGTTCTTTAGCGCCACCCTTTGGGCACCTTCTGCTAATGTTGTGTTATGGTGAGCATTGCTTCCGAGCATGCGCGTTTGTACTTTGGACTTGTGTACACACACGATACTAAAATTTGACAACAGATAGTTGTCCGCGGAAAATTTTAAAGCCTGCCATCCAACATTTGTTGGATGGCAACAATTGTCCGATGGAGCGTACAAAACGGTTGGATTTTCCGCCAACAGGCTGTCACACAATTCCCGTCCGAAAATCCGATCGTGTGTACGAGGCTTTAGACTTCCTGCAACCCTCCGGGACAATCGATCCTGCATCAGCACTTCGAATCCAGAAAACCTCAGAAGGTTTCTGCTATTATCTTCCTGATGGGGGGGGGGGGGGGACAAACTATCTAGAACAGGGGTCTCAAACCGGTGGGCCCTCCAGCTGTTGCAAAACTACAAGTCCCATCATGCCTGTGGGAGTCATGCTTGTAACTGCCAGCCTTGCAATGCCACATGGGACTTGTAGTTTCACAACAGCTGGAGGGCCACCAGTTTGAGACCCCCGAACTACAACCTACGACCAGGATATAAAAGAAAAAAAAAAAAGGAGGAGACGCCACAGGTTGATCACAACCTCCAAGAAGGTACCGGAGCCTCGCCGCCAAGATCAGGAAAACGGGAATAGAGAGGCTGCAGCCCACCTGGGGAAATTCGCAAGAACCTCAACCAAGGAATTCTCCCCAGGCCCCCCAACGCCACACTGGGATCAAACACAAGGATTCCTGAAGCAACCGTCAAAGACTAAATATGGCGACCCTCAGCAGGATGCAGCGAGTACGAATGGGAAATGAGACATTAGAACAACCCTGGTGTACAGACAGACCCCCTCCACTGAGCCGGGAACCCACCCTCACCCTGCTAGCGGTTAATACATAAACACCTCCCTGGCAGCACTCACCCAAAGCCTTGGTAACATTTAAAGCGGAGCTCCGACGTTAAAAAAAAAAATATTAAAAGCCAGCAGCTACAAATACAGCAGCTGCTGACTTTTAATATTAGGACACTTACCTGTCCTGGAGTTCAGCGACGTCTGCAGTAGAGGACGAGCGATCGCTCATCACTCTGCTGCCCCCACCGCCATCCTCGGTGAGGGGACCAGGAAGTGAAGCCTTGCGGCTTCACTGCACGGTTCCCTACAGCGCATGCGCGAGTCACGCAGCGCCATCCTCACTGGTCCCTGTTGTGTTCTGGGAGCCGTGTGTTTCTCAGAACACAATGGGCGTTCTGCAGGAAGTGACGTAATACCCGCAGAGAGGACTCCCGCAAGTGGGTGCAAATACCTGTCTTAGACAGGTATCTGCACCCCCCCCTCCCCCCTGAAAGGTGCCAAATGTGACACCGGAGGGGGGGAGGGTATCGATGAGCGCAAGTTCCACTTGGGTGGAGCTCCGCTTTAAGAGGACCTATCCCTTGTCCGACAAAATACCCTAAAAGCAGCCGAATCTGATAGGCCAGTATTTTCCCTTCCTTCTTTTAGATGTTGGGTGGGAGGGTAGTGAATTATAGCCAGTTCATCAAGAACTTTTACTGCCCCCCCCCCCAGAGGCAATGGCCAGAGGTCTACTAATGTCATGGCATCATATATTAAGATGTCAAGCATTCAAAAAGAATCTCCGACAACCAAACAGATGTAGATGCAAGGGCGGGTATTTACTAAAACTGGAGAGTTCCAAATCTGGTGCAGCTGTGCATAGAGACCAATCAGCTTGCAGGTTTGTTTTTGTTTTTTCCCTCAAAGCTTAAAGAGTAACTCCACTTTTGTTTAGAAAAAAAAAAATCTCCTCTGGGTGATCTATTTATATTGCAAGGATTTTAACAAACTTTGTTGCAGATTCCTACCTTTTGTAAGACCCCTTTGACACTGAGGCAGTTCTCAAGCATTTTAGCTCTAGAAATATCGCCTATAAGGCTACTTTCACACTGGGGCAAGGGTGCGTTAGCGGTAAAGCGGTGCTTTACCAACGTTTTAGCAGCACTTTACGGCTGCAAGTGGGGCGCTTTTAACCAGTTAGCGGCCAAAGAAAGGGTTAAAAGCACTCGTGTTGCAGCGCTGCCCATTCATTTCACTGGGCAGGGCGTTTTGGTAACAGTGTATACGCCGCTCCCGCACTGCCCCAAAAGATGTTTGCTTGCAAGACTTTTTCCCGCCCTGCAAGCGCACCCCCCCAGTGCGAAAGCGCTCAGGCTTTCACACTGGGGAGGCATGAGAGGCGCTTTACAGGCAAACATTTTAGCGCTAAAATGCCTGAAAAGCACTCCCAGTGAGTAAGGGGGTCTAAAGCACCTGAAAACTGCCTCCCATTCATTAAAAGTGCTTTCACAGACCAGGCCGTGTACTTGCAGGACAGAGGAAAAAAAAAATTCCTGCAAGCAGCATCTTTGGGGCGGTTTGGGAGCGCTGTATACAGAGTTCCCAAAAACGCCCCTGCCCATTGCAATGAATGGGCAGCACTTCCGAAGAGCCTGAAAAGCTACGGAAGCGAACCAACATGGGAGTTTTTAACTTTTGGGTTAAAAACGCCCCGCTAACGGCCAAAAAGCGCCGCTTAAACAGCTGTAAAGTGGCGCTAAGAAGAGCAGCGCTTTAAGTGTGAAAGCAGCCTTATTCGAAAGAAATCCCTGTGCATTTGTCTGTGTCCATGTGGAGTGGTTTCAGAATTAATCAACCAGCTGCTGCACCTGCAGGACACAAAATGAGTAAAGCTGCTGGGTCTGCATCCCTTTAGAAGTGATTTCCTATTGGGAGTATCTCACCAAAACTGAAATTTTTTTGCTGCACAGGATGCCAGAAATCTGACTTGCGTCTTAGTGCAGACTTCTGGGAAAATCAGTGAGCCAATCACACACACAAGAAAGGATGTTTCTTGGGGGCGTTCTGTGTACAGAACACCTCCAGGTGGCCACACTGCATTTTACAAAAAATTACAGCGCTGCAGATTGAATAGAAAAGGTAATTGTTAACATTCAATTACAA
Organism: Rana muscosa; assembly: GCA_029206835.1. Taxonomy (NCBI): domain Eukaryota; kingdom Metazoa; phylum Chordata; class Amphibia; order Anura; family Ranidae; genus Rana; species Rana muscosa. Next base: position 421,548,560 of record CM055118.1, read on the forward strand.
TATGACTTGAGTTGCAATTGTACATGCAAGATTATTTTTTTTATTTGCCTTTCCCCCCCCATGAAAGTGAAGTTACCCTTTAATTGAACAAGCTGAAGTTAGAAGCCAATTGGCTACCATGCACAGTTGCACTAGATTCTGAGAGCTCGAGTTTTAATAAAATCACCCCCAAGGTGTCAGGTAAGAAGTAGGAGGGCTTTAAAACAAGCCACCCCTGACCGCTCTAGATGCTTGTAAGGTAAAAGTTTATTCTCAAAGATGACCGCTAGTGATGAGCGTAAACATTCCACGGCCGCAGCAGCAACTGTACCCCATCGCTACGCCTGCCAAACACAACCTATTCAAAAGAATGTGGCCGCTCTGCAAACGGTTGCGGCCCACAAGTGCAGAGATCAAGGTGGTCAAAGCAGGTGATGGAGGTGATAAAACGCTTCCTCACCGCTGGTCAAATGCTCTGTTAAAGCGATCCGTTCTTTAGAGATCAAAGCAAAGAGCAAATGGTCCAAAGCAAAGAGCAAATGGTCCAAAGCAAAGAGCAAATGGTCCAAAGCAAAGAGCAAATGGTCCCTAAAACATATTTTAGCAGCCAACTGTTCCATGGCTCATTTTTGAAGACCGATCTTGTCGAAATGTTATCGTGTATGAAAGGACTATTAACAGCAATCAGATATACGTGTGTAGGAACACCTACATTATAAAATTTTTAACATTAATGGGTTTATGTATTTTTGCAGTGATTATGACCTACTCGTGTTACATAACCATCCATCTTAGAAGTTCTCAGTTGAACTGCCCTCAGACAAGCATTAAGATCACAGAACACGCATCATATCGGTACACAACATTCAACGGTATTCAGTTTGTGTCTGCTGACGTCACCGACATCCGATGTGTCCTGCTCAGACCCTTCTTTGGCACATTGATAGCTGCTGTGAGCAGAGGTCTATAGATGTGACACTCACAGATCTTCAGGCCCATCTAAGAAAAGCGCAGGAGGAAGTGAAGTGTGCGCAGTAAAATAACACCCCCCACCCCCAAAAGGAAGAAGGCCTGAAATGCTAAGTGATGAAGGTGTGCCTGTATGCATATACAAGTTCTGCTAGCAATAGCCCTTTCATTTGAACAATGTCGTCATTCCAGTTTACTGGCCCTTAAGGGTACAACTGAAGCCGCCATGTTTTGATTTAAAGTGGAATTCCAGTCATACCCCAAGCTTAAATCTACTCCCCCATCCATTCCAAGAATATTCTATCCACCCTGTAAAAAGGAATGATGCTTAAATCTACCCTATTCTGAAGCCACTGCGATTCAGTTACATGACCAGCTTTAGTGCAGAGGAGAGGCAGCGGCTGCATGATGACGTCACCCATAGGGCTTACTATGGAACTTGGAGTTATCAGCTGTCGGCACTGGGACCCGATCATGGGACTGGACTGGAGTGGCCTCAGAATAGGCAAGTATAGACATCTTTCCTTTATAGGGTATGGACAACCCCATAATAAGCCCATGGGTGACGTCATCGCGCAGACTCTGCAACTGTTGTTTTTGCGCTCTCCTCTACACTGACGCCAGGGCTGCGATCCGATCATGTGACCGGAGCAGAGCGGCCTCAAAATAGGCAAGTATAGACATCTTTCCTTTACAGGGTACAGATGCCCCCCCATAGTAAGCCTATGGGTGACGTCACCACGCAGGCTCTGCAACTGTTGTCGCGGCTCTCTTTTACACTAAAGCGGGCGTTGGAACCTGATCGTGTGACCAGACTCAGAATGGGCAAGTACAGACATCTTTACTTTACAGGGTACGGCCGCCTAATGGTAAGCCTATGGATGACATCATCACGCAGACTCTGCAACTGTTGTTGCTGCTGCTGCTCTCTCCTCTACACCGAAGCTGGAGTTGGGACCTGGTCATGTGAGCAGTATAACAAAAAGCAAACTTTTTGCTTCGTTTTTGGATAGTGTGAGGGGACAGGAAGTGAAGGGAAATCTCCCTAATGGGACACAGATGTCAGGAAAAAAAAAAACCTGACAAGTGTTATTATAACCCTCCTTTATTCTATCCAAAATTATATAAAAAGTTTATCCTTTTGCTCTACTTCAACCAAATGATAATGAGTAGAACCCCCTTAGGTTTCTAGTTCTGTATGTGTTCCCATTACGGAGATTCACTCGCTACATTTACCCTGACCATCGAAACAGGAATAGAGGGGAAATCTTCCACCAGGGACACAAGTTCAATTTGAAAGGAATTCCCTCACTTCCTGTTTGGGTTATGGGACAGGAAGTGAAGGGAAATCTCCTTAATGGGACACAGATGGCAAAAAAAAAAACTGACAGGCGTTAAAACCCTCCCTTCTATCCAAAATTATATAAAAGTTTAGCCTTTTGCTCTACTTCAACCATATTATGAAAACGTGTAAAAAAAGGCGACAACACATTCAGGCCTCTTACATGGGCATAGAGTTGTGGGTAAGAGTAGGGAACCCTCGTTCAATTTTTTTTTGTGCAGTTTGTCCCATTGACAAGATTTACCCTTGCTTCGTTATCTGAGGACAATTGCAAAATGTTTAATTTTCCATGAATGCAAAGCATTCTGATTGGACGAGGTGGAGAGGCGGGGGGCAGTGACATCACGATCGCCACCTTATCCAATCAGAAAATGATTGGCATTCATTGAGTGAATGTAAAGTGTCCTCCTGTAACCAAACAGGCGACCTCCTGTGATCACCAAGCAGCTGATCGGCACAGGACCCGGGAGAGAGAGTAGGGGACACTGTACTATCGCTGCCTACTACTACTACAGTGATTTCCAGCTTCCACAGGGATCCCATAGAAATGGCATATACATCGTTTTACTGGTCCAAGCTGGAACATTGTAACAACTGCCATACCTAAACTTTAAAAATAGGACCCACAATTAGCAATAACCAAATCTGAAGTGGGAGGAGGAACTATTGGTGCACCAACTCCAGTCCTCAAGATCCACCATTTTCACACATTGGGACTTCTAACATTATTATTATTATTATTATTAATAAAAAAAAGCATAGAATTAAATTGGAACCCAAAAAAGGCAAACCCCCCCCCCCCCATTTTGAATTTTAAAAAAAAGGGGTTATAACCCCTTTCAATTTTTCTGCCATCTGTCCGATTGGGGAGATTTCCCTTCACTTCTTGTCCCGTAGCTAAAACAGGAAAGGAAATCCTCTGCAAATTAAGGGAAATCACCAGAACTAGTGTCCCCATTGGAAGATTTCTCCTCCATTAGGCCCCTTTCACACTGAGGCGTTTTTACTGCGTTTTTGCGGTAAAAATAGCGCTGTAAAAATGGCTGAAATAATCCTGCCCCATCATTCTCAATGTGAAAGCCCTGAGGGCTTTCACACTGAGGCGTTTTGCTGGCTGTGCGTTGGAAAAAATCCTGCAAACAGCTTCTTTGGAGCATCTTTGGGGCGCATAATTGAAATGAATGAGTACCGCTGTAAAAAACACCCAGAAGCTGTGGGAAGGTCACATGACCGCAGTAGAGTGGAGGATTGTGGGATACCAAATAATCCTTTTTACTGCAAAACGCGGTAAAAACACGTATGCGTTAGCGCTATTTTTACCGCGAACGCAGTAAAAACGCGATAAAGTCGCGGTAAAAAAAAACACCATTTTTTTAGCGTTTTTTCAACGCCTCAGTGTGAAAGGGGCCTAACATTTCTGGGGGCGTTTCATCAGATTAGGCGACCCGTCAGAATTTGTAACGAAAGTGACATTCCGTCCTCCCCATCTTGCTACACCTCACACTCCTCCACAGTAAGGATACCGGGGTGTACCAAGATGGCGGCGACAGAACTACCGTTACAAATTCTGCTAGGTCGCTGAATCTGAAGAAACTACCGGCAACCCAAGATTTGTGTTTTTGTTTTACTTTCAATGTTCTTTGTAAACGGGACACAGAGGGTAAATCTTCCCTCCTAATGAGGACACAGAAAGCAATAAAAAATCTGTCAGGGGTTCAACTCTACCTCCACTCCATCCAACAAATAAGTTTTGCCTTTTAATTAGGCTCCAGTCGCAGCTGGGCGTTAGCGAATGTGGGAAGAATCGTGATCCTAAAACTCTATACAAAAAAAAAAATTTTTTTTTAAAAATTACAAATTCGACAATGCTTTCATTTTCAATGGTACCTAAACGTGGGTGCAAAGTGGTCGCCCCAAAAGAAACTCCTGCTCCTTTTTTGAGTGACAAGCTTCTCACTGTAAAAAAAAAAAAAAAATAAAAAAAAAAAAAGGGAGAAAAGCACACACTTTTAGGCGCCATTAAAAAAAACTGGCACCTGAACAAGCGTTGTGCGATTTGCCATTTTTTTGCACAGCGTTTTGGGGAATTGCGGGCAGAATCACGGCAATGGTGCCTGCAAACGCCCAGGTGTGAACCGATCCGTATACCAAGGTATGGTTTGCTACTCTTATGCTTACCATAACATTCAAAGGATTGATGTTGGCCCCACACAGCTAAACAGATCACTTAGGACAGGGGTCTCAAACTGGGGGCCCTCCAGCTGTTTTGCGAAGCTACAAGTCCCATTATGCCTCTGCCTGTGGGAGTCATGCTTGTAACTGCCAGCCTTGCAATGCCTCATGGGACTGTACCCTGTAAAAAGAAATGATGCTTAAATCCACCCTATTCTGAAGCCGCTGCGATTTGGTTACATGACCAGCTTTAGTGCAGAGGAGAGGCAGCGGCTGCACGATGACGTCACCCATAGGCTTACTATGGGGCTTCAAGCTGTCGGCGCTGGGACTCGATCATGGGACTGGAGTGGCCTCAGAATAGGCAAGTATAGACATCTTTCCTTTATAGGGTACGGACAACCCCATAGTAAGCCCATGGGCGACGTCATCGCGCAGACCCTGTAACTGTTGTTTTTGCGCTCTCCTCTACACTGAAGCCAGGGCTGGGATCCGAACATCCGAACTGGCGGCCCTCCAGCTGTTTTGCGAAGCTACAAGTCCCATTATGCCTCTGCCTGTGGGAGTCATGCTTGTAACTGCCAGCCTTGCAATGCCTCATGGGACTTGTAGTTTCGAAGCAGATGGCAGGCCTTCAGTTTGAGACCCCTGACTTAGGACCTTTCATTAACCCCCCCCCCCCCATAAAAGGAATTCTGATTTCTTCAAGCTGAAACATATATAATCTAATAGTATGAAATTATGCAAAAATAATTCAACTTAAAAATTGCAAAAGCTTCATTAAAAAAAAAAAAAAAAAAAAAAAAAAAAAATGAATTGACAGTTGAATTGTAAACCCCACCCCCACGGGATCTCCTGTCCCCGACAGGATCACCTCACAAATTCAGCACCTTATTTAATGTACAGCAGCTTCCTGCCGTAGCATAAATTGTTCCATATGAATCTGCATTAGAGTCCTGCGTACAGCACAGGAAGAGAGTACATTGGAGGAAAAGGGGACTTCATGTTGGGTTGGTTCCCCCCATTGCTCGGCCGCTGACATTTTAGTAATGGACTACATCCATCCCTGGAGAGAATAACATGCACATAAAACGTGGATCTCCTCCATGCGCAACACCTAATGAAATTCCACAAACTCCTCGAGTGTTCTGGGAATCTGATTCTGGTATTTAATTTTGTGCAATCGCACGGCTCGAGCGGCCAGGCACTTCAGGCTGAGCTTCATCTGCGTCTTTAGTAGGATCTCGGCCACGCCTGTAGTGCTCCTGTCCAAGGGGGTCTTCTTCTCCTTATTGGTCATGTCCGTGTGAGCACCGGCCTCCGCCAAGCCGATAATGATCGAATGCAACGTGAGAAAGTCGCTGATGGGACGGTTGTACTGTACAATCAGATGCAGCGGGGTGTTCCCCGCGTTGTCTGTGGCGTTAACGTTGGCGCCGCAGTCTATGAGCAGCTTGGCCACGGCAGCGCTGGGGAAGCTGCAAACGTCGTTGGTGTGAAAATCGTCCACAGGCGTGCTGCAGTCCACGGCTAGGTGGAGGAGGCTGTTTCCTTCCCGGGTGCGGGGGTCGAGGTGCGCCAGCCGGTAGATCTGCTTGTTGATGCGGGACTGCTCTTCTTCGCCGCGCTGAGTCTTGGTGGAGATGCAGACGAGGTAGAGGAAAGTGCAAAGGTTGCATTCGTGGTTTTCCAGTGCGGAGTGAGCGTCGGGCTCTTGAGGGTTCTGGATCCGAGTTATCCCACGTTCGATCTCCAGGACGCTGCACCTCAACACGCTCTCCACGTCGTGCGCCTTCACCGCCTCGTTTAGGTGGATCATCTGAGAGAAGACCTGAGCGAACCTCAGCAAGTCCTTATGCGTGTTGCGGTTTCCTTTCTGACGCAGCTGTAGCGCGTGCAGCCAGAGCTTAATACAATGCTCAAATTCCATGTTATCGGCATACACTGCGCCCCGGTAGATGATCGGGTGAGATACATCGATGTTATCTGAGCCGAGTATTCGCTCACGTACAATAAGCCCTTCCATGTGCAACGCGTCAGTGTCATGGCGTATGCCATCCAACTCCCGCGGGGTGCGACATTCAGTTCTCATGCTGTAGGCCGGAATGGGCGGAAGGACTTGCTTGTGGAGGATGTTGTCGGGATCTCGGAAGCGTTCCAGCATGGCCAGGTACAGGTACTGATAAGTCTTAGTGATATTATAGTTCTCTCGGTCGTTGGCAAAGGAGGCCCCCAGCAGCTCCAGGGCCTCCACTCGGCTTCGGAGATCACAATCAGAATGGGCAAGCAGCAGCTCCACCACTTCGGCCTTACAGCTTTCCGCCGCTACCTTTAAAGGCGTCATCCCGTGTCCATTGACCACCATGGCCGCCTTGCACTTCACCAGCTCTCGCACAATGTCCAAGTGTCCGGCTTCGGCGGCAAAGTGCAAAGCCGTGGCCCCGCAATGAGCTCTGGCGTTGGGGTCGGCGTTCTGCTCCAGAAGGTAGCGGACTACGTCCGTGTGGCCCTTGTAAGCAGCGATCATTAGGCACGTGTTGTCGTATTTGTTGGCAATACTAATGTTTGCATGGTTTTCCACCAGGAACCGGACAATGTCTAGTCTTCCGTCAAAACAGGCGGCCCGGAGCGGAGTGGAGTTCGTTACAGTCGTATGGTTGACATTCGCTCCGTGGCCGACTAACAGCTTCACAACTTCGTAGTGCCCTGCCCCCGCCGCACACCAGAGGGCTGTTGCTCCATCGATGACGTAACTGCGGGGGATAAAAGAACAATATATAAATAGTAGAAGGATAAAAACAAACAAAATGCAATGAAAGAATACTGTGAGAAAGATGAAAGATTTCAGCTGAAGTTCACAGGCGCTGCCAGAGCAGTTTTTGCATTTTAAAGCTCGCATTCCATGCATTCAGGTGAAGAACCTTCTGTGCTGCACCACCCCCCACCCTTTTTCCTTACTTGAGCCCATCCAATCCAGTGATTTGCACGAGTGCAGCGGCTCCCGCCGCTGTCTCGCTCCTCATTGGACAGATTGATAGCAGCGGTAGCGATTGGCTCCTGCTGCTGTCAATCAAAATCCGGAAACATGGGAGTGGGGGGTGGCGCCAAGTCCCCTCTGTCTCAATGAAAGCAGCTGTAGGACTCGGAAGCAAGCTCGTATGGGTGCCCCCAGGGGATGAGGCTTCCCCTGGGGGGCACCCGATGAAGAGGAAGGGCCTGGAGCGCCTGAGGAGGACCCCAGAAGAGGAGGATCGGGGCTGCTCTGTGCAAAACCATTACATAGAGCAGGTGTGTATAACATGTTTATTATGAGGCTGTGCATTTTATTTTTTCTAGATCTTTTTCACTCTAATATAAATATACAACCTAAATAAAATACACGTACATACGTGTGTGTGTGTGTGTGTGTGTGTGTGTGTGTGTGTGTGTGTGTGTGTGTAAAAGTATTGGGACACCTGCCTTTACACATGAACTTTAATGGCATCCCAGTCTTAGTCTGTAGGGTTCAATATTGAGTTGGCCCACCCTTTGCAGCTATAACAGCTTCAACTCTTCTGGGAAGGCCGTCCACAAGGTTTAGGAGTGTCTATGGGAATGTTTGACCGTTCTTCCAAAAGAGCATTTGTGAGGTCAGGCGCTGATGTTGGATGAGAAGGCCTGGCTCGCAGTCTCCGCTCTAATTCATCCCAAAGGCGTTCTATCGGGTTGAGATCAGGACTCTGTGCAGGCCAGTCAAGTTCCTCCACCCCAAACTCAGTCATCTGTGTCTTTATGGACCTTGCTTTGTGCTCTGGTCCAAATCATTTGGTGGAGAGGGGATTATGGTGTGGGGTATGTATTTCAGGGGTTGGGCTTGGCCCTCTTAGTTCCAGTGAAGGGAACTCTTAAGGCGTCAGCATACCAAGATATTTCGGACAATTTCATGCTCCCAACTTTGTGGGAACAGTTTGGGGACGGCCCCTTCCTGTTCCAACATGACTGCACACCAGTGCACAAAGCAAGGTCCATAAAGACATGGATGAGCGAGTTTGGGGTGGAGGAACTTGACTGGCCTGCACAGAATCCTGACCTCAACCCGATAGAACGCCTTTGGGATGAATTAAAGCAGACTGAGCCAGACCTTCTCGTCCAACATCAGTGCCTGACCTCACAAATACACTTCTGGAAGAATGGTCAAACATTCCCATAGACACCCTCCTAAACCTTGTGGACAGCTTTCCAAGAAGAGTTGAAGCTGTTATAGCTGCAAATGGTGGGCCAACTTAATACTGAACCCTACGGACTAAAGCCTCATACACACTATTCGATTTTCTGCAGATTTTTGTCTTCAGATTTACCAAAACCTTGTAGGTGCAAGGGCCTGCCTGATTCCATACAAATTGAAACTCTTAAGGTTCGACCTCATTACATGGTTTTGGTAATTTTGAAGACAAAAATATGTAGAAAACCTAATAGTGTGTATGGGGCTTAAGACTGGAATGCCAATAAAGGAGGAAGTAAACCCAAAAAAATATTTCCTTATAAAAAAAAACCCTGCAAGAAAAAAGGCATAATGAGCTAGTATGCATAGCATACTAGCTTATTATGTGGCACTTACCTCCGCTGCCATGTCCCCTCGGAGCGTCTTCCTTATATCGCCGCTCCAGCGCTGTGACTGGCCGGAGCGGCGATGACGTCATTCCCGCGCATGCGCGTGGGACTGGCATTATCCCATTGATAAAACAGACACGCTCAGTGTGCATGCGCCGTAGACATCGGTGCAGTGTTTTCTGCAAATATCTCCTTAACCGTGTAGGTTTAGGAGATATTTCTTGCACCTACAGGTAAGACTTAATCTAGGCTTACCTGTAGGTGCAAGTTGTCTGGTTGGGGTTACAACCACTTTAAAAAGTTCATGTGCGTGTAAAGGCAGGCGTCCCAATATTTTTGGTAATATAGTGTACATTGGTGTAGATAAGAGTCATTTTTAGAAGGGGTTCCCTGAGACTGGAAAGTTATTTCAAGGGTTCCTCTGTGTTGAAAAGGCCAAGAAAGGTGTCCCAATACTTTTGGAGATATATAGATTAAATACACACACACACACACACACACACAGGGTCTATTTCTAAAAAATCTGCTGTATGAATGTCAAAAGCATTGGCCCAGCCTTCATTATTTAAAAGAACACAAATGAAAATATAATAAAAATATATATTTTTCAAAATAAACATATTTGCTTCCTATGCATTTGCACCCCAGCTTGCTGCATTATCATACTACTGCCCCCCCCCCCCCCATATAACTGGCCTGCCTGTCCTCTGTCACCTTGGAGTTGCCTCCAGCTTTATGTTGTGTGGACTGGCGGTAATTCTTTGTGAATCTGTCCATATGGAGAGGCTCTTTATATTGTGGTAAAAAGACCTACCTGAGCCTGTGGTACACGTCAGAACTCCAGCAATGCTTTCCTGCTGTCATAAAGGGCCGTACTGTCATAAAAGTGCCATAAGTGCTTTACTGAATTCCCTCCATTCGGGGGGGGGGGGGGGGGACTACGACCCTCATTATGATTTCACTGCACCTCCGCAAAATAAAAATAGCGCCTGCAAAGCACCCTGAAAAAGCCACTACTTTGTATCCAGTGTGAAAGCCCGAGGGAGCGTTGCGCTTGCAGGAGGGTAAAAGGTAAAAAAAAAACTCCTGCAAGCCGCATCTTTGCGGCGCGATAGGAGCGGCAAAAATACCGCTCATATAGCGCCCCTGCCCATTGAAATCAATGGGGTAGCACCTCCAAAACGCCGCAAAGAGGCGCTATTGCAGGCATTTTTAACCCGCTAGCGGGGGTTAAAATCACCCCGCTAGCGCCCGCAAATCGCGGCAGAAACGACGGTATATGGGCGTTAAGAATAGCGCCCCTATACTGCCAGTGCTTCAGTGTGAAAGTAGCCTTAATGTCAATGCTGGGGGCAAGTTAGGGGGGGGGTGGCGGGTGCACTGAGGCTGTCCATACAGACAATGTGCCCCCCCCCTCCACGGGTCACACAGCCAGCGCAGCGATTGTGGAGTTTTGTGACTAACAGCCTGCTATTGGCTATAGAATCCGCCAACTACTGCAATGAGAGAGCGGACCTGATTGAGAACTGGTCCCCCAGTGTCCCCATCAGGCCCCGCCCACTGTCATTGGTGCTAGAAATCTTCCACCAGTAAAGCTGACAGCATCCCTGACAACCAATGACAGGCGGGGAAGAGGAGGGGCCAACATCCTGTACACTGACATTGTGTGGAGAGAGTGGCAGCCGGCACTGCGTCTATCTCTGTACACCGATTGGGTGTCTTAGTTCCGCCTCACACTGATGAGAGTTCATAACGAATGAGATGCGTCAAAATCATTCGAAATTCGCATGTCATCCATGAAGTCATTGTTTCATTGTTTTCAATGGCGGTTGTTCACATACATGCGTTGCGATTCGTCTACGAATGCGATAAAAAAAAAAAAGGGTCTTGTGCGAGTTTACAGCGTTGTGAATTTAGTCTCCATAGACATCAATGTAAATAGTTCTGGAATCGCATTGATGGTTCACAGATGTGCAAATTCCAACACGCGATTCTCCACAAAAACCAGGAAGTTCACACCTTTTGTTTTACATTATGATTCCATTGGCTAGAACATCAATCACAGCTACAGGCACATGTCCCACTCCTGAACATCGCACCTCACAGGACAAAAAAACTGAACAAATTCACAGCGCAGCAGTGTGACCCGAGCCTTAAGGTCCGGGACCCTCGCCGACACCTCTGCTGGTCGGCTCAGGGTGACGCAACTCCTTGTCACTTGTACCCCCCCCAGTATATACACCCCCATATCCGGGTCACTTGTACCCCCCAGTATATACACCCCCCATATCCGGGTCACTTGTACCCCCCAGTATATACACCCCCCATATCCAGGTCACTTGTACCCCCCCAGTATATACACTCCCATATCCGGGTCACTTGTACCCCCCAGTATATACACCCCCCATATCCAGGTCACTTGTACCCCCCCAGTATATACACCCCCATATCGGGTCACTTATACCCCCCAGTATATACACCCCCATATCGGGTCACTTGTACCCCCCAGTATATACACCCCCCATATCGGGTCACTTATACCCCCCAGTATATACACCCCCCCATATCGGGGTCACTTGTACCACCCCAGTATATACACCCCCCATATCCGGGTCACTTGTACCCCCATATCCAGGTCACTTGTACCCCCCCAGTATATACACCCCCCATATCCGGGTCACTTGTACCCCCCAGTATATACACACCCCATATCTGGGACACTTGTACCCCCCCCAGTATACACACCATATCCGGGTCACTTGTACCCCCCAGTATATACACCCCCATATCCTGGTCACTTGTATCCCCCCAGTATATACACCCCCATATCCCGGTCACTTGTACCCCCCCATTATATACACCCCCCCATATCCTGGTCACTTGTACCCCCCCCATTATATACACCCCCCCATATCCTGGTCACTTGTACCCCCCCCATTATATACACCCCCCATATCCTGGTCACTTGTACCCCCCCCCATTATATACACCCCCCATATCCTGGTCACTTGTACCCCCCCCATTATATACACCCCCCATATCCTGGTCACTTGTACCCCCCCATTATATACACCCCCCCCATATCCTGGTCACTTGTACCCCCCCCAGTATATACACCCACCATATCCGGGTCACTTGTACCCACCCCCCCCAGTATATACATCCCCCATATCCGGGTCACTTGTACCCCCCCAGTATATACACACCCCATATGCGGGTCACTTGTACCCCCCCAGTATATACACACCCCATATGCGGGACACTTGTAACCCCCCAGTATATACACACCCCATATGCGGGACACTTGTAACCCCCCAGTACATACACCCCCCATATCCGGGTCACTTGTACCCCCCAGTATATACACCCCCCATATCTGGGTCACTTGTACCCCCAGTATATACACCCCCATATCCGGGTCACTTGTACCACCCCAGTATATACACACCCCATATGCGGGTCACTTGTACCCCCCCCAGTACATACACACCCCATATGCGGGACACTTGTAACCCCCCAGTACATACACCCCCCATATCTGGGTCACTTGTACCCCCCAGTATATACACCCCCATATCCGGGTCACTTGTACCCCCCATTATATACACCCCCATATCCGGGTCACTTGTACCACCCCAGTATATACACCCCCCATATCCGGGTCACTTGTACCCCCCCCAGTATATACACCCCCCATATCCGGGTCACTTGTACCCCCCAGTATATACACCCCCATATCTGGGACACTTATACCCCCCCAGTATATACACCATATCCGGGTCACTTGTACCCCCCCAGTATATACACCCCCATATCCTGGTCACTTGTACCCCCCCCCATTATATACACCCCCCATATCCTGGTCACTTGTACCCCCCCATTATATACACCCCCCATATCCTGGTCACTTGTTCCGCCCCATTATATACACCCCCCCATATCCTGGTCACTTGTACCCCCCCATTATATACACCCCCATATCCAGGTCACTTGTACCCCCCCAGTATATACACCCGCCATATCCGGGTCACTTGTACCCCCCAGTATATACATCCCCCATATCCGGGTCACTTGTACCCCCCCAGTATATACACCCCCCATATCCAGGTCACTTGTACCCCCCCAGTATATACACCCCCCATATCCGGGTCACTTGTACCCCCCCCCCAGTACATACACACCCCATATGTGGGTCACTTGTACCCCCCCAGTATATACACACCCCATATGCGGGACACTTGTAACCCCCCAGTACATACACCCCCCATATCCGGGTCACTTGTACCCCCCAGTATATACACCCCCCATATCCGGGTCACTTGTACCCCCCAGTATATACACCCCCCATATCCGGGTCACTTGTACCACCCCAGTATATACACCCCCCATATCCGGGTCACTTGTACCCCCCAGTATATACACCCCCCATATCCGGGTCACTTGTACCCCCAGTATATACACCCCCATATCCGGGTCACTTGTACCCCCCAGTATATACACCCCCCATATCCGGGTCACTTGTACCCCCCAGTATATACACCCCCCATATCCAGGTCACTTGTACCCCCCAGTATATACACCCCCCATATCCGGGTCACTTGTACCCCCCAGTATATACACCCCCCATATCCAGGTCACTTGTACCCCACCCAGTATATACACCCCCATATCCGGGTCACTTGTACCCCCCCAGTATATACACCACCCATATCGGGGTCACTTGCCCCCCCCCCAGTATATACACCCCCATATCCGGGTCACTTGTACCCCCCAGTATATACACCCCCCATATCCGGGTCACTTGTACCCCCCAGTATATACACCCCCCATATCCGGGTCACTTGTACCCCCCAGTATATACACCCCCATATCCGGGTCACTTGTACCCCCCAGTATATACACCCCCCATATCCGGGTCACTTGTACCCCCCAGTATATACACCCCCCATATCCGGGTCACTTGTACCCCCCAGTATATACACCCCCATATCCGGGTCACTTGTACCCCCCAGTATATACACCCCCATATCCGGGTCACTTGCACCCCCAGTATATACACCCCCCATATCCGGGTCCCCCTCTCACCCGTCGAAGCGCACGGTGCCGGTCTGCTGGGTGTCCACCCGGTAATGCTCCAGCAGAAGTCGGACCACCTTGCTGTGGCCGTTGCGGGCGGCGATGATGAGCGGAGTGGATCGCTGTCCGCCATGCTGGGTGACGGAGCCGAGGAGGGATCGGATCTCGGACTCGGTCCGGTTGAGGAGGAGGGCGGCCAGGGTCAGCACCCGGCCCTCCGCGGCCGCCTTATACACATACGCTGACAGCCCCTCCAGGGCCATTCCCGGGGCCGCGGCTGCAGGAGGTCCGCACAGACCCACTTCCGGTCCGTTCTCACTTCCTGTCAGCTCTCCCGGAAACAGCGGCCGAAGCGCCGAAGTTCCGGGTTGTGACAAGAAGGGGGCGGGTGTGTTTACATAACATTAGGTGGGCACTATCGGCGGAACCTCCCCTCTGTACCCGCCCCCTGCCACTTTCCCCCGCCCCTGTCCTTATTTCCTCGGAGCAGAGCGAGCTCAAAACTTAGCGCTCCCGGCGTGACCCGCCCACTATATATGGAGTCACGTGACTCCCTCCTGTGATTGGTTGCTGCGCTTTTTGGGTTTCTCCTCTGATTGGCCGCCGCGGCGGTTCTCCTATTCTCTCTTCTATTCCAGACATAGAAGCCGGGCGGAGAACACGGAGCGGGATGCAGAGCGCAGTGCGGAGGCGGCACCTTCCCCCGGGATCACCGGCCAGGTACCGGACCATGGGGGGAGGGGGATCACCGGGCAGGTACCAGACCATGGGGGGAGGGGGATCACCGGGCAGGTACCAGACCATGGGGGGGAGAGGGGATCACCGGGCAGGTACCGGACCATGGGGGGAGGGGAATCACCGGCCAGGTACCAGACCATGGGGGGAGGGGATCACCGGGCAGGTACTGGACCATGGGGGGGAGGAGATCACCGGGCAGGTACCAGACCATGGGGGGAGAGGGGATCACCGGCCAGGTACCGGACCATGGGGGGAGAGGGGATCACCGGCCAGGTACCGGACCATGGGGGGAGAGGGGATCACCGGCCAGGGTACCGGACCATGGGGGGAGAGGGGATCACCGGCGGGTACCGGACCATGGGGGGGAGGAGATCACCGGGCAGGTACCGGACCATGGGGGGAGGGGATCACCGGACCATGGGGGGAGAGGGGATCACCGGGCAGAGTACCGGACCATGGGGGGAGGGGGATCACCGGGCAGGTACCGGACCATGGGGGGAGGGGATCACCGGACCATGGGGGGAGAGGGGATCACCGGGCAGGTACCGGACCATGGGGGGAGGGGGATCACCGGGCAGGTACCGGACCATGGGGGGAGGGGATCACCGGACCATGGGGGGGAGAGGGGATCACCGGGCAGGTACCGGACCATGGGGGGAGGGGGATCACCGGCCAGGTACCAGACCATGGGGGGGAGGAGATCACCGGGCAGGTACCGGACCATGGGGGAGGGGATCACCGGACCATGGGGGGGAGAGGGGATCACCGGGCAGGTACCGGACCATGGGGGGAGGGGGATCACCGGCCAGGTACCAGACCATGGGGGGGAGGCGATCACCGGGCAGGTACCGGACCATGGGGGAGGGGATCACCGGACCATGGGGGGAGAGGGGATCATCGGGCAGGTACCGGACCATGGGGGGAGGGGGATCACCGGCCGGGTACCGGACCATGGGGGGAGGGGGATCACCGGCCGGGTACCGGACCATGGGGGGAGGGGGATCACCGGCCGGGTACCGGACCATGGGGGGAGGGGGGATCACCGGGCAGGTACCGGACCATGGGGGGAGGGGGATCACCGGGCAGGTACCAGACCATGGGGGGGAGGCGATCACCGGGCAGGTACCGGACCATGGGGGAGGGGATCACCGGACCATGGGGGGAGAGGGGATCATCGGGCAGGTACCGGACCATGGGGGGGAGGGGGATCACCGGCCGGGTACCGGACCATGGGGGAGGGGGATCACCGGCCGGGTACCGGACCATGGGGGGAGGGGGATCACCGGCCGGGTACCGGACCATGGGGGGAGGGGGATCACCGGGCAGGTACCGGACCATGGGGGGAGGGGATCACCGGACCATGGGGGGGAGAGGGGATCACCGGGCAGGTACCAGACCATGGGGGGAGGGGATCACCGGACCATGGGGGGAGAGGGGATCATCGGGCAGGTACCGGACCATGGGGGGAGGGGGATCACTGGCCAGGTACCGGACCATGGGGGGAGGGGGATCACCGGCCGGGTACCGGACCATGGGGGGAGGGGGATCACCGGCCGGGTACCGGACCATGGGGGGAGGGGGATCACCGGCCGGGTACCGGACCATGGGGGGAGGGGGATCACCGGCCGGGTACCGGACCATGGGGGGAGGGGGATCACCGGCCGGGTACCGGACCATGGGGGGAGGGGATCACCGGCCGGGCACCGGACCATGGGGGGAGGGGGATCACCGGCCGGGTACCGGACCATGGGGGGAGGGGGATCACCGGCCAGGTACCAGACCATGGGGGGAGGGGGGGATCACCGGCCAGGTACCGGACCATGGGGGGAGGGGAATCACCGGCCAGGTACCAGACCATGGGGGGAGGGGAATCACCGGCCAGGTACCAGACCATGGGGGGAGGGGATCACCGGGCAGGTACCGGACCATGGGGGGAGAGGGGATCACCGGCCAGGTACCAGACCATGGGGGGGAGGAGATCACCGGCCAGGTACCGGACCATGGGGGGAGAGGGGATCACCGGCCAGGTACCGGACCATGGGGGGAGAGGGGATCACCGGCCAGGTACCGGACCATGGGAGGAGAGGGGATCACCGGGCAGGTACCAGACCATGGGGGGGAGGAGATCACCGGGCAGGTACCGGACCATGGGGGGAGGGGATCACCGGACCATGGGGGGAGAGGGGATCACCGGGCAGGTACCGGACCATGGGGGGAGGGGGATCACCGGGCAGGTACCGGACCATGGGGGGAGGGGATCACCGGACCATGGGGGGAGAGGGGATCACCGGGCAGGTACCGGACCATGGGGGGAGGGGGATCACTGGGCAGGTACCGGACCATGGGGGGAGGGGTTCACCGGACCATGGGGGGAGAGGGGATCACCGGGCAGGTACCGGACCATGGGGGGAGGGGGATCACCGGCCAGGTACCAGACCATGGGGGGGAGGAGATCACCGGGCAGGTACCGGACCATGGGGGAGGGGATCACCGGACCATGGGGGGAGAGGGGATCATCGGGCAGGTACCGGACCATGGGGGGAGGGGGATCACCGGCCGGGTACCGGACCATGGGGGGAGGGGGATCACCGGCCGGGTACCGGACCATGGGGGGAGGGGGATCACCGGCCGGGTACCGGACCATGGGGGGAGGGGGATCACCGGCCGGGTACCGGACCATGGGGGGAGGGGGATCACCGGGCAGGTACCGGACCATGGGGGGAGGGGATCACCGGACCATGGGGGGGAGAGGGGGATCACCGGGCAGGTACCGGACCATGGGGGGAGGGGGATCACCGGCCAGGTACCAGACCATGGGGGGGAGGAGATCACCGGGCAGGTACCGGACCATGGGGGAGGGGATCACCGGACCATGGGGGGAGGGGGATCACCGGCCGGGTACCGGACCATGGGGGAGGGGGATCACCGGCCGGGTACCGGACCATGGGGGGAGGGGGATCACCGGCCGGGTACCGGACCATGGGGGGAGGGGGATCACCGGCCGGGCACCGGACCATGGGGGGAGGGGGATCACCGGCCGGGTACCGGACCATGGGGGGAGGGGGATCACCGGCCAGGTACCGGACCATGGGGGGAGGGGGGATCACCGGGCAGGTACCGGACCATGGGGGGAGGGGGATCACCGGCCGGGTACCAGACCATGGGGAGAGGGGGGATCACCGGCCGTGTACCGGACCATGGGGGGAGGGTCATCACCGGCTGGGTACCGGACCATGG
The DNA here is from genome assembly GCA_029206835.1 of Rana muscosa. Taxonomy (NCBI): domain Eukaryota; kingdom Metazoa; phylum Chordata; class Amphibia; order Anura; family Ranidae; genus Rana; species Rana muscosa. The sequence continues at coordinate 421,566,663 of CM055118.1, forward strand.
GGGGAGGGGGGGATCACCGGCCAGGTATCGGACCATGGGGAGAGGGGGGGATCACCGGCCGGGTACCGGACCATGGGGGGAGGGAGATCACCGGCCGGGTACCGGACCATGGGGGGAGGGGGATCACCGGGCAGGTACCGGACCATGGGGGGAGGGGGATCACCGGGCAGGTACCGGACCATGGGGGGAGGGGGATCACCAGGCAGGTACCGGACCATGGGGGGAGGGGATCACCGGACCATGGGGGGAGTGGGATCACCGGGCAGGTACCGGACCATGGGGGGGAGGAGATCACCGGGCAGGTACCGGACCATGGGGGGGAGGAGATCACCGGGCAGGTACCGGACCATGGGGGGAGAGGGGATCACTGGGCAGGTACCGGACCATGGGGGGAGAGGGGATCATCGGGCAGGTACCGGACCATGGGGGGAGGGGGATCACTGGCCAGGTACCGGACCATGGGGGGAGGGGGATCACCGGCCAGGTACCGGACCATGGGGGGAGGGGGATCACCGGCCGGGTACCGGACCATGGGGGGAGGGGGATCACCGGCCGGGTACCGGACCATGGGGGGAGGGGGATCACCGGCCAGGTACCCGGACCATGGGGGGAGGGGGGATCACCGGCCGGGTACCGGACCATGGGGGAGGGGGGATCACCGGCCGGGTACCGGACCATGGGGGGAGGGGGGATCACCGGCCGGGTACCGGACCATGGGGGGAGGGGGGGATCACCGGCCGGGTACCGGACCATGGGGGGGAGGGGGGATCACCGGCCGGGTACCGGACCATGGGGGGAGGGGGGATCACCGGCCAGGTACCGGACCATGGGGGGAGGGGGATCACCGGGCAGGTACCGGACCATGGGGGGAGGGGATCACCGGACCATGGGGGGAGAGGGGATCACCGGGCAGGTACCGGACCATGGGGGGAGGGGATCACCGGACCATGGGGGGAGAGGGGATCACCGGGCAGGTACCGGACCATGGGGGGGAGGAGATCACCGGGCAGGTACCGGACCATGGGGGGAGGGGATCACCGGACCATGGGGGGAGAGGGGATCATCGGGCAGGTACCGGACCATGGGGGGAGGGGGATCACTGGCCAGGTACTGGACCATGGGGGGAGGGGGATCACCGGCCAGGTACCAGACCATGGGGGGAGGGGGATCACCGGCCAGGTACCGGACCATGGGGGAGGGGGATCACCGGCCGGGTACCGGACCATGGGGAGAGGGGGATCACCGGCCGGGTACCGGACCATGGGGGGAGGGGGGATCACCGGCCGGGTACTGGACCGTGGGGGGGGAGGGGGATCACCGGCCGGGTACTGGACCGTGGGGGGGGAGGGGGATCACCGGCCGGGTACCGGACCATGGGGGGGGAGGGGGATCACCGGCCGGGTACCGGACCATGGGGGGGAGGGGGATCACCGGCCGGGTACCGGACCATGGGGGGAGGGGGATCACCGGCCAGGTACCGGACCATGGGGGGAGAGGGGGTCACTTCAATGTGGGAGACAGTCAGTCTGAGGGGAGGGGGGCGGAGTTACCTCACTCATGGGCTGAACATTGCAGCGTTTGGCCATCATCAGGTTGGTGAGTTGTTTCTCCTGGAACCTGGATTCATCATACCCGAGCCGTGGGGGGCGGAGTTCTAGGCGCACACTTGTACAGGTGGTTTTGCTTCCTGTCACACCATTGCTTCACTTCCCATTTCTCTGCTTGTGATTGATTGTTTATCGGTTTGTTAGATTCGGCGCCGTGCAGCAAGACGATGGCTCAAGGAACTCGCGCTTCCACCTGGACCTCTGGTTCTATTTCACATTGCAGAACTGGCTCCTGGATTTCGGACGGCCAATCGTAATGGTGAGTTACATTGTTCTTATTAAAGGGGAGTTCCAGTTTTTTTTATGTTTATTAAAAGTCAGCAGATTCAAAAAGTGTAGCCGCTGGCTCTTAATAAACATACACTTACCTGTTCCACGGTCCAGCGACGCGGCCGAACAGAGCTTCGCTCCTTTACACCCCCCCCTCTCTTCCGGCGCCTCCATTCTAACTGTGGGCACCCGACCGTGACAGCTTTCGGGTTTCACGGCCGGGCACTCACTGCGCATGCGCTCCCTGAGTGGACAGGCGATCTCCTGGGACCTGTCACGTGTCCCAGGAGATCGCATAGAGGGAGGGGCCCGCCTTAGGCGATATGACGTGTTGCCTAAGTGGTCCCAGGGCGGAAGGAGGAAGTGGTACAGGAAGTCCCACTCTTACTGAAGCCCCCACTCCCCCCCCCCCAAAAAAAATGACATGCCAAATGTGGCATGTAAGGGGGCGAGGAGTGGTTTAAGTTCCACTTTTGGGTGGAACTCCCGCTTTAAGGAACACTTTTTATTAGAGCCCCTAAAAAAATATTTAGGCCTTGTGTTGTCAAATTAACCACTTCAGCCCCGGAAGGATTTACCCCCTTCATGACTGGGCTATTTTTTACAATTCGGCACTGCGTCGCTTTAACTGAAAATTGCGCGGTCGTGCAACGTGGCTCCCAAACAAAACTGACGTCCTTTTTTTCCCCACAAATTGAGCTTCCTTTTGATGGTATTTGATCACCTCTGCATTTTTTTTGGGGGGGGGGGGGTTTGCGCTATAAACAAAAAAGAACATTTTGAAAAAAATTAATATATTTTACTTTTTGCTATAATAAATATCCCCAAAAAATATATTAAAAAAAATTTTTTTTTGATCAGTTTAGGCAGATACGTATTCTTCTACATATTTTTAGTAAAAAAAAAATCGCAATAAGCGTATATTGATTGGTTTGCGCAAAAGTTATAGCATCTACAAAATAGGAGATCGTTTTATGGCATTTTTGATACTATTTTTTTTTTACTAGTAATGGCAGCGATCTGCAATTTTATTGTGACTGCGACATTATGGCGGACACATCGGACACTTTTGACACATTTTTGGGACCATTGTCATTTTCACAGCGATCAGTGCTATAAAAATTCACTGATTACTGTGAAAATGACACTGGCAGTGAAGGGGTTAACCACTAGGTGGCGATGTAGGGGTTAAGTGTTCCCTGCATTGTGTTTCTAACTGAGGGGGGGTTGAGCTCTGTGTCACATGACACTGATCTTCGCTCTGAGTACACGGAGCCGAGATACGTGTCATTGTCACTAGGCAGAGTGGGGAGATGCTTGTTTACACAAGCATCTCCCCGCTCTATACCTCCGTGAGACAATCGCGGGGATCCCTGCGGCGATCGAGTCCGCGGGACCCGCGGTCCGACTCACGGGGATGGCGGCAGGAGCGCGGCGGCGGCGCGACCACATGGACAGGCACTTAAAGGGGACGTACAGGTACGTTGATGTGCCGTTCTGCCGACGTATATGTACAGGAGGCGGTCGGCAAGTGGTTAACATCAACCAAGTTAGTTTTGCTTTTAAGCTGTTCATATGGTAGGGCAGCAGACTTCCAATTTCCTGGCTATGGCTATCTTTGCAGAAAAGAATATGAATGTGAGAAGCGGCCTGCAAGATCTGGAGGCTTCAACCACCCCACTCCCCAGTAAAGCTTGCTTTGCTGATTTTGGCAAATTAATCTGAGTGAGGGTGTAAAGAAAATTGTAAATCCTAATCCAAAACCTCCTGACCTTGGGGCATGTCCACCATATGTGATAAGTGGTGCCGGAGTTGGTCACAATTCCTCTGAAACACTGCCGGGTCGCCCCGGATACGAAAGTGGCCAACCTAGCCGGTACCATATACCAGTGTTTCTCAAATCCAGTCCTCAAGGCGCCCCAACAGGTCATGTTTTTAGGATTTCCCTCAGATGAAACGGCTGTGGTAATTACAAAGGCAGTGAAATGGATCAAATCACCTGTGCAAAATAATGTAGAGTCTGAAAACATGACCTGTTGGGGCGCCTTGAGGACTGGAGTTGAGAAACGCTGCCATATACCACCCGTAATAGAACCTTACAATTCGCCTCTATTATCGAGGTATTGATGAGCGATCGAGATGCTGTCTCCGCTATCGAGTGCCATTCACCAACTATTCCTCAAGTCTTAATCCTCCAATCTTGAACCATATAGTTCAGCTTTGTCGATATATGACCCTTTATCTTATCATATTGGTTACACAAATGTTCCATGGGTGTCAGTGTTGGTAGATCACTCTTACGGGCCAAAGTTTGTATATAATGAGAAATCTGGGTACCATATATACTCGAGTATAAGCTGAGTTTTTCAGCCCTTTTTTAGGGCTGAAAATACTCCCCCTCGGCTTATAATCGAGTCAGTACCTGAAAATCTTCTTATACTGCGTCCGGCGTCCATTGTTTAAGTTTCGCTGCTTTCTCCTGGTCCCTTCCGTGATGGTCGTTTCCAGCAAACACTCTGTTGAGTGTTCCGCCTATCACGGAGGTCCTCTCATTCTCGGACTCCGTTTCCCAGCGGGCACTGTGTTCAGTGTTCCACCTGTCATGGACGTTCTCTTGTCCGAGGATGAAAAGACGTTCGTGATTGGCGGAACACTGAACACAGTGCCTGCTGGGAAACAGAGTCCGAGAATGAGAGGACCTCCGTGATAGGTGGAACACTCAACACAGTGCTTGCTGGAATCGCCTATCACGGAAGGGACCAGGAGAAAGCCGCGATATTTAAACAATGGACGCCGCTCACAGTCTAAGAAGATATTCAGGTACACTGACTCGGGCACAGTGAGGTGGCAATGGGCACAGTGAGGTGGCAATGGGCACAGTAAGCTGGCAAAGCCACGATATTTAAACAATGGACGCTGTTTGCAGTCTAAGAAGATATTCAGGTACACTGACTCGAGCACAGTGAGGTGGCAATGGGCACAGTGAGGCGTGCAAATGGGCATTGTTGACCCTCTTTTCCGCTTACAGTAAGCTGCTGCATTTTCCCCCCCTAGGCTTATACTCGAGTCAATAAGTTTTCCCAGTTTATTGGGGTAATATTAGGTACCTCAGCTTATACTCGGGTCGGCTTATACTCGAGTATATACGGTATATCTGTAGCTTTCTACTAAAGGCATTTGATATTTATCTATCATAATCTGCTCGGACAACATACCCTTATGGTCATAAAAATCTGCTATACGCATTAAACCCTTATTAGTCCACCATTCAAACGCAAGGGGAGTGAGGCCCGGGGTGAAATGCTCTATTTTTCAACAGTGGCGCCAACAGAGAATGGGGAGATTTGAATTTCTGTGATCTTGAGAGTAGGGTTGGGAAAAAAATCGATTTTAATCTTGAATCGAGTTTTGAGTTCAAATCGATTCAGATTTGAAGAAAATCTATTTTTTTCCCTTCAGAGTTTCCATAGCAGGGCTGCAAGGGGCGTATCCGGAATGGCACTGGGAAAATTACATCTACTCGCCGCAGCCGCAGCGAGTAGATGTAATGTAACACTAACTAACCGCAAGCCGCCGTCTGCCTACCTGATCAGCGTGTCATGCAGACAGGCGGCGGCCATTGCAGTGTTCAAAAGCCGCACCTCCCGAGTCCTCGTCGTCTGTGATAGGCGGAACACTCAATTTCACAGCAGGCAGTGTTCAGCCTATCACGGACATCCTCTCATCCTCGTCTGTGTTATGAGGATGAGCGGATGTCTATGGTAGGCGCCGGAACACTGAATGCTGGAAAATTGAGCGTTCCGCCTATCACAGACGAGGAGGAGGCGCGGCTTTTGAATACTGGAATGGCCGCCAGTGTAGCAGTAAAATCCATAACCCACGAAAATCTGCATCAGGTACGGGCACTGTGATTGAAGCACGGGCACAGTGAGGCATTGGCACAGTGAGGCATTGGCACAGTGAGGCACGGGCACAGTGAGGCACGGGCACAGTTCAATTCAACGAAGAGTAACCTCAGGATTCTTTGTTGTTTTATTAGCGAAATCCAAATACAGTATTAATAATTTGGATGTTTAACAATCTTTGTTGCACACTGACTTTGCAGTTAGAGAAAGGGTTTGCCTTTGCAATTTTGTTTGTTGATGCACTTCAATTAATATAATAAAAAAAAAATCGAATCGTAAATCAAGTTTTTTATAAAAAAAAAATGCAGATTTTTTTTTGGGGGGGGGGGGGGGGGGGAAATCGCCCAGCCCTACTTGAGAGCCTGTCCCATATTTCTAGTGAGAAGGATAGGGTAGGGCATAATATCATTGGCCTCTCTTTGAGCGGGAGCCACATAATGTGAGAGATCGGGCGGGGGGGCGGCATGAATAAGATTCCATAGCCATCCGGATAGCTGGGGAGTGTTGGGAATGGAATCCAGTGAGTTGCGCCAACTGAGCAGCATAGAAGTATTTCTGTAAATCTGGCAGCCCAAGTCCACCTTTTCGTTTTGGCGTATGCAGAGTGTAATGGTCGTTTAACCACAAAGGGGTTAATATGGATTCTACTGCTGTTCCGAATTTTGGAGTTCCGATAACTTTGCGTGCACGGCTAGGAATAACTCACTGACACATCCGTCTCAGTCGAACTACACCGTTATCTCTGCTTTATTACAGGCAGTACTAAACTTTTTACACACAGCATGATACGTCACTATTATGTTAATGTAAAACTGGAAAGCACCTGATGGCTGAAATACAAGAAGAGTACAAAAATGTGATGATCAAGTTTGGTTGTCCCTCTGATCTGTCTTCACTTCCGCATTCCTAAAAATGTGTGGGAGAAGGGGGTATCCGCCATTTTCTGTCTTCTCCAGTTTTCTCGGTGGGAGGGGGTGTTATTAGAGGCTGATTTGAGTAAGGAAGGATTACAGCAGTGGTGTATATGAAAAAACAATATAGACTTTATAGTATAGCAAAGATGCATACAGAATAGACATTTTCTAGTTTAACATTATGCTCATCACATTCCTTCACAGAGTACTCTTATTCAACCTGGGCCTCTTGTCTCCCCAAATATACTGGAGAAGTTTCCTTTTGAAACATTTTGAGATCATTTAGAGCCAATGCTACTGGTAAGGTGCGAAAGAAATACAATAGTCTAGGTAAACCATTCATTTTTTTTATAGAGTGCAGTCTGCCAAACCACGATGGGGGGTGGATCTGCCACTTGGCTAAGTCTTTTGTTAGTCGTTTAAACCACTTGCCGCCCGCCCTATAGCAAATTGACGGCTGCAAAGTGGTTTCAATATCCTGACTGGACGTCATATGACGTCTTAAGGATATTGAACCGCTGCGCGCCCCCGGGGCGCGCATTGCGGCGATCGTTGTTGCGGGATGTCAGTCTGACACCCCGCAACACCCGATCTAGGTAAAGAGTCTCCGATGGAGACTCTTTACCACGTGATCAGCCGTGTCCAATCACGAATGATCACGATGTAAACAGGAAAAGCCGGTCATCGTCTTTTCCTCACTCGCATCTGTCAGACGCAAGAAGAGGAGAGCTGATCGGCTGCTCCTCTGACGGGGGGTTTGTGCTGATCCATTATCAGCGCAGCCCCCCTCTGAGAATGCCCTCACTGGACCACCAGGGATGCCACCAGACCACCAGGGATGCCCACCTTAAGGTATGCCAATCAGTGCCCACAATGGATGCCAATCAGTGCCCACAATGGGCACCACTGATTGGCAGGCATTATTGTTTGGCACTGATTGGCATCCATTAGTACAAAACATTACAGTACAGTGCCACCCATCCGTGCCGCCTCTCGGTGCCCATCCGTGCCGCCTCTCGGTGCCCATCCGTGCCGCCTCTCGGTGCCCATCCGTGCCGCCTCTCGGTGCCGCCCATCGGTGCCGCCTTTCGGTGCCGCCTCATTGGTGCCCATCGTTGGTGCCCATCGGTGCCGCCTCATTGGTGCCCATCGGTGCTGCCTCTCGGTGCCCATCGGTGCCACCTCTTGTGCCCATCTGTGCCTCCTATCAGTGCCCATCCGTGCCGCCTATCGGTGCCCATCCGTGCCGCCTATCGGTGCCCATCCGTGCCGCCTATCGGTGCCCATCCGTGCCGCCTATCGGTGCCCATCCGTGCCGCCTCTCGGTGCCCATCCGTGCCGCCTCATAGGTGCCCATCCGTGCCGCCTCATAGGTGCCCATCCGTGCCTCCTATCGGTGCCCATCCGTGCCGCCTATCGGTGCCCATCCGTGCCGCCTCTCGGTGCCCATCCGTGCCGCCTCTCGGTGCCCATCCGTGCTGGCTCTCGGTGCCCATCCGTGCTGGCTCTCGGTGCCCATCCGTGCTGGCTCTCGGTGCCCATCCGTGCTGGCTCTCGGTGCCATCCGTGCTGGCTCTCGGTGCCCATCCGTGCCGCCTCTCGGTGCCCATCCGTGCCGCCTCTCGGTGCCCATCCGTGCCGCCTCCGGTGCCCATCCGTGCCGCCTCTCGGTGCCCATCCGTGCAGCCTCTCGGTGCCATCCGTGCCGCCTCTCGGTGCCCATCCGTGCCGCCTCTCGGTGCCCATCCGTGCCGCCTCTCGGTGCCCATCCGTGCCGCCTCTCGGTGCCCATCCGTGCCGCCTCTCGGTGCCCATCCGTGCCGCCTCTCGGTGCCCATCCGTGCCGCCTCGGTTGCCCATCCGTGCCGCCTCATTGGTGCCCATCCGTGCCGCCCCATCGGTTCCCATCAGTGAAGGAGAAAACGTACTTATTTACAAAGTTTTGTAACTGAAACAAAAAAAAATTATTTTTCTAAATTTTCCGTCTTTTTAAAAAAAATTTGCAAGGTGATCAAATACCACCAAAAGAACGCTCTCTTTGTGGGAACAAAATGATAAAAATGTAGTTTGGGTACAGTGTTGTATGACCGCGCAATTGTCATTCAAAGTGCAACAGCGCAGAAAGCTGAAAATTGGTCTGGGCAGGAAGGTGTATAAGTGCCCAGTATGGAAGTGGTTAAAAAGGGCCGGGTAATTCCTCTTGTATAACGTTTCGATAGATGAGGTCAAATGTATACCTAGATAGGGAAGTGCTTCAGGTTCCCAACTGAATCGAAACGACTGTTCAAGCGCTGCCTGAGTGGAGCTTGACAGTGACGGGTTCAGTGCCCTAGATTTACTGTGGGCAATTTTTAGCCCTGAGAAAATGGTTGTAGAATTGCGTGTAAGTTAGGAAGGGAAGGTGATCGGTGAGGTCAGGGTCAGCAAAAAAAGCAAACCTTTTATGTTCATAATCTCCACAGGCAATTTCCCCCGGATATCTTGGCATGAGCGAATTTTAATCGCTAGAGGCTCTATCGCCAGAGCAAATAATAACGGGCAGCTCTGCCTAGTTCCCCTCCTTATGGCGAAGGATTGGGAGGAGTATCCCCTGAGCATTAAAGCAGCACATGGAGCATCATATAACGTCCCAAGGAGATCCAGAAAGCGCTCTTCAACAAACATATATATTTTTTAATCGAGGAGGCCCTAGAGAATAAAATGGCGGTTGTTGCAATACACACTGTATTTGAGCAGCAGTCTTACAAACGCAATTTTTGTGAATTAAAAAAAAAACAAAAAAAACAGTAAAGTTAGCCTATTTTTTTTTAAATATTATGTAAAAGATGATGTTGCGCTGAGTAAATGGATACCCGACATGTCACGATTTAAAATTGCGCACGCTTGTGCAATGGTGACAAATTACAGTACTTAAAAATCTCCATTGACAACGCTTTAAAATTTTTCAACGGTTACCAGTTTTTGATTACAGAGGAGGTCTAGTGCTAGAGTTATTGCTCTCACTCTAACAATCACGACGATACTTCACATGTGCGGGCGCGACTTGCGTGTGTGTTCACTTCTGCATGGGAGCTCAGAGGGACGGGGCGCTCCTTTTTATTTTTTTTTATTATGTATTACATTTTTACACCGTCCCTTTACATTTTTTTTTTTTTTTTTTTAATCACTTTTATTGCTGTCACAATGAAATCTAAACATCCCTTGTGGCAGCAATAGTCATGTATCAGGTATATTTTTTGGAGGGATCTGGGGTTACTAGATCCGAGACCCATGACAGAGGGCACTATGGTGAGGACGGACGGACAGAGGGCACTATGGTGAGGACGGACGGACAGAGGGCACTATGGTGAGGACGGACGGACAGAGGGCACTATGGTGAGGACGGACGGACGGACAGAGGGCACTATGGTGAGGACGGACGGACGGACAGAGGGCACTATGGTGAGGACGGACGGACGGACAGAGGGCACTATGGTGAGGACGGACGGACGGACAGAGGGCACTATGGTGAGGACGGACGGACGGACAGAGGGCACTATGGTGAGGACGGACGGACGGACAGAGGGCACTATGGTGAGGACGGACGGACGGACAGAGGGCACTATGGTGAGGACGGACGGACGGACAGAGGGCACTATGGTGAGGACGGACGGACGGACAGAGGGCACTATGGTGAGGACGGACGGACGGACAGAGGGGCACTATGGTGAGGACGGACGGACAGAGGGCACTATGGTGAGGACGGACGGACAGAGGGCACTATGGTGAGGACGGACGGACAGAGGGCACTATGGTGAGGACGGACGGACAGAGGGCACTATGGTGAGGACGGACGGACAGAGGGCACTATGGTGAGGACGGACGGACAGAGGGCACTATGGTGAGGACGGACGGACGGACAGAGGGCACTATGGTGAGGACGGACGGACGGACAGAGGGCACTGACGGATGGACAGAGGGCACTATGGTGAGGACTGACGGACAGAGGGCACTATGGTGAGGACTGACGGACAGAGGGCACTATGGTGATGACGGACCGACGGACAGAGGGCACTATGGTGAGGACGGACGGACGGACAGACAGAGGGCACTATGGTGAGGACGGAAGGACAGAGGGCACTATGGTGAGGACGGACGGACGGACAGAGGGCACTATGGTGAGGACGGACGGACAGAGGGCACTATGGTGAGGACGGACGGACAGAGGGCACTATGGTGAGGACGGACGGACGGACAGAGGGCACTGACGGATGGACAGAGGGCACTATGGTGAGGACTGACGGACAGAGGGCACTATGGTGAGGACTGACGGACAGAGGGCACTATGGTGATGACGGACCGACGGACAGAGGGCACTATGGTGAGGACGGACGGACGGACAGACAGAGGGCACTATGGTGAGGACGGACGGACAGAGGGCACTATGGTGAGGACGGACGGACGGACAGAGGGCACTATGGTGAGGACGGACGGACGGACGGACAGAGGGCACTATGGTGAGGACGGACGGACGGACAGAGGGCACTATGGTGAGGACGGACAGAGGGCACTATAGTGAGGACGGACGGACGAACGGACAGAGGGCACTATGGTGAGGACAAACGGACGGACGGACAGAGGGCACTATGGTGAGGACGGACGGACGGACGGACAGAGGGCACTATGGTGAGGACGGATGGACGGACGGACAGAGGGCACTATGGTGAGGACGGACAGAGGGCACTATGGTGAGGACGGACAGAGGGCACTATGGTGAGGACGGACAGAGGGCACTATGGTGAGGACGGACAGAGGGCACTATGGTGAGGACGGACAGAGGGCACTATGGTGAGGACGGACAGAGGGCACTATGGTGAGGACGGACAGAGGGCACTATGGTGAGGACGGACGGAGGGCACTATGGTGAGGACGGACGGAGGGCACTATGGTGAGGACGGACGGACGGACAGAGGGCACTATGGTGAGGACGGACGGACGGACAGAGGGCACTATGGTGAGGACGGACGGACGGACAGAGGGCACTATGGTGAGGACGGACGGACGGACAGAGGGCACTATGGTGAGGACGGACAGACAGACAGAGGGCACTATGGTGAGGACGGACGGACGGACGGACGGACAGACGGACAGAGGGCACTATGGTGAGGACGGACAGAGGGCACTATGGTGAGGACGGACAGAGGGCACTATGGTGAGGACGGACAGAGGGCACTATGGTGAGGACGGACAGAGGGCACTATGGTGAGGACGGACAGAGGGCACTATGGTGAGGACGGACAGAGGGCACTATGGTGAGGACGGACAGAGGGCACTATGGTGAGGACGGACAGAGGGCACTATGGTGAGGACGGACAGAGGGCACTATGGTGAGGACGGACAGAGGGCACTATGGTGAGGACGGACGGACGGACAGAGGGCACTATGGTGAGGACGGACAGAGGGCACTATGGTGAGGACGGACAGAGGGCACTATGGTGAGGACGGACAGAGGGCACTATGGTGAGGACGGACAGAGGGCACTATGGTGAGGACGGACAGAGGGCACTATGGTGAGGACGGACAGAGGGCACTATGGTGAGGACGGACGGACGGACAGAGGGCACTATGGTGAGGACGGACGGACGGACAGAGGGCACTATGGTGAGGACGGACGGACGGACAGAGGGCACTATGGTGAGGACGGACGGACGGACAGAGGGCACTATGGTGAGGACGGACGGACGGACAGAGGGCACTATGGTGAGGACGGACAGACAGACAGAGGGCACTATGGTGAGGACGGACGGACAGACAGACAGAGGGCACTATGGTGAGGACGGACAGAGGGCACTATGGTGAGGACGGACAGAGGGCACTATGGTGAGGACGGACAGAGGGCACTATGGTGAGGACGGACAGAGGGCACTATGGTGAGGACGGACGGACGGGCGGACAGAGGGCACTATGGTGAGGACGGACGGACAGACAGACAGAGGGCACTATGGTGAGGACGGACAGAGGGCACTATGGTGAGGACGGACAGAGGGCACTATGGTGAGGACGGACAGAGGGCACTATGGTGAGGACGGACAGAGGGCACTATGGTGAGGACGGACGGACGGGCGGACAGAGGGCACTATGGTAAGGACGAACGGACAGAGGGCACTATGGTGAGGACGGACGAACGGACAGAGGGCACTATGGTGAGGACGGACGGACGGACAGAGGGCACTATGGTGAGGACGGATGGACGGACAGAGGGCACTATGGTGAGGACGGACAGAGGGCACTATGGTGAGGACGGACGAACGGACGGACAGAGGGCACTATGGTGAGGACGGACGGACAGAGGGCACTATGGTGAGGACGGACGGACAGAGGGCACTATGGTGAGGACGGACAGAGGGCACTATGGTGAGGACGGACAGAGGGCACTATGGTGAGGACGGACAGAGGGCACTATGGTGAGGACGGACGGACGGACAGAGGGCACTATGGTGAGGACGGACGGACAGAGGGCACTATGGTGAGGACGGACGGACAGAGGGCACTATGGTGAGGACGGACGGACGGACGGACGGACGGACGGACGGAGGGCACTATGGTGAGGACGGACGGACGGACAGAGGGCACTATGGTGAGGACGGACAGAGGGCACTATGGTGAGGACGGACAGAGGGCACTATGGTGAGGACGGACAGAGGGCACTATGGTGAGGACGGACAGAGGGCACTATGGTGAGGACGGACAGAGGGCACTATGGTGAGGACGGACAGAGGGCACTATGGTGAGGACGGACAGAGGGCACTATGGTGAGGACGGACAGAGGGCACTATGGTGAGGACGGACAGAGGGCACTATGGTGAGGACGGACGGAGGGCACTATGGTGAGGACGGACGGACGGACGGACAGAGGGCACTATGGTGAGGACGGACGGACGGACGGACAGAGGGCACTATGGTGAGGACGGACGGACGGACGGACAGAGGGCACTATGGTGAGGACGGACGGACGGACGGACAGAGGGCACTATGGTGAGGACGGACGGACGGACAGAGGGCACTATGGTGAGGACGGACGGACGGACAGAGGGCACTATGGTGAGGACGGACGGACGGACAGAGGGCACTATGGTGAGGACGGACGGACGGACAGAGGGCACTATGGTGAGGACGGACGGACGGACAGAGGGCACTATGGTGAGGACGGACGGACGGACAGAGGGCACTATGGTGAGGACGGACGGACGGACAGAGGGCACTATGGTGACGGACGGACGGACAGAGGGCACTATGGTGAGGACGGACGGACGGACAGAGGGCACTATGGTGAGGACGGACGGACGGACGGACAGAGGGCACTATGGTGAGGACGGACGGACGGACGGACAGAGGGCACTATGGTGAGGACGGACGGACGGACAGAGGGCACTATGGTACGTACGGACGGACGGACAGAGGGCACTATGGTACGGACGGACGGACAGAGGGCACTATGGTACGGACGGACGGACAGAGGGCACTATGGTGAGGACGGACGGACAAAGGGCACTATGGTGAGGACGGACGGACGGACGGACAGAGGGCACTATGGTGAGGACGGACAGAGGGCACTATTGTGAGGACGGACGGACGAACGGACAGAGGGCACTATGGTGAGGACAAACGGACGGACGGACAGAGGGCGCTATGGTGAGGACGGACGGACGGACAGAGGGCACTGTGGTGAGGACGGACGAACGGACAGAGGGCACTGTGGTGAGGACGGACGAACGGACAGAGGGCACTGTGGTGAGGACGGACGAACGGACAGAGGGCACTATGGTGAGGACGGACGGACAGAGGGCACTATGGTGAGGACGGATGGACGGACAGAGGGCACTATGGTGAGGACGGACAGAGGGCACTATGGTGAGGACGGACAGATGGCACTATGGTGAGGACGGACGGACGAACGGACAGAGGGCACTATGGTAAGGATGGACAGAGGGCACTATGGTAAGGACGGACGGATGGACAGAGGGCACTATGGTAAGGACGGACGGACGGACAGAGGGCACTATGGTGAGGACGAACGGATAGAGGGCACTATGGTGAGGATGGACGGACGAATGGACAGAGGGCACTATGGTGAGGACGGACGAATGGACAGAGGGCACTATGGTGAGGACGGACGAACGGACAGAGGGCACTATGGTGAGGACGGACGAACGGACAGAGGGCACTATGGTGAGGACGGACGAATGGACAGAGGGCACTATGGGGGGGACGAATGCACAGAGGGCACTATTGGGGGGGGGGGGCGGACAGACAGAGGGCACTATGGGGGACAGACGGGCGGGCAGAGGGCACTATGGGGGGGGCAGAGGGCAATATAGGGGGTGGAGGAGGGCACTTTGTGGTGGGGGACAGACAGAGGGCACTATGGGGTGGGGGGACGGACAGACAGAGGGCACTATGGGGTGGGGGGGTGGACAGACAGAGGGCACTATGGGGGGGTGGACAGACAGAGGGCACTATGGGGGGGGGACAGAGGACACTATGGGGGGTACAGAGGACACTACAGTGGTGGGGGGGTGCAGGGGGCAGAGGACACTGCTTTAGGGGCACAGGGACCCCCATCACCCCTTAGGACAGAAACCCCATCTCCAGACCATGCTGGCAGGCAGGGCTGCGTCAGCCACCCTTGGGTGCCAGGATGGGGGAGGGGGCAGTAAAATCGGGATCCCCAGCCACACACTCCCTCGGGGTGAACTGTCTTTGTATTAGTGAAACACCTTAAAGTGAGATAAACCTGAACTGTTATTATTACTGTGTTAGGATTATTATTATCGTCATTTATTAGCCGGTGAATGCCGCCCTCCATACATTCACATACAATGATTCCGGCCCTGAAGTGGAATAAAGGTTGCTGGCCCCTGCAATAGGACTTCCTACTCCAGCACTAAGAACTGGTCTAGGTAGGTCTTTTGGGGGATAGTTTTCATTCCAGGGAGCCGCGTCTTCTGAGATTTACGTCTTGTGTTGGTCAGTATCGTCGCCATTTTGTCGTGGACCAGGTATCGCATCATTTTTTTTTTTTTTTTGCTTCACTTGGGATCTTTAACCGCTTGCTGACCGTATAACTTGCATATAAGACGGCTCTGTCCGTACCCAGTATGTGATCCTGCACGTCTGGGTCTGGGGCACACATGGTTGTGATTATTCACAGCAGGAGCTGATCTGTGGGTACTCGATGTCCGCCGGCACTCGCTGATGATTAGGCTGAAAAAGAGAGAACGGTGGTCTGCTGATGTTAACAGGGCAGATCACCGTTCTGTCAGTAGGCAAGGCATGGATCCTTGCAGGAACGTGAATCAATTCCCCCCCCCCCTCCCCCAGTAAAAGCACCTCCCCCACAGTACACAAGCACTGCCTAGATCAGTGATGGCGAACTTTGGTACCCCCCGATGTTTTGGAACTACATTTCCCATGATGCTCAGGCACTCTGCAGCATAGTTCAGCATCATGGGAGATGTAGTTCCAAAACATCTGGGGTGCCAAGGTTCACCATCACTGGCCCCTAGACATAGAGTTAATCCTTTGATCACCCCTGATGTTAACCCCTTCCCAGCCAGTGTCCATAGTACAGTGACAGTGCAGATTTTTAGCACTGATCACTGTATTGGTGTCAGGCTGGGTTCACACTGGGGCGACCTGTCAGACGACTTGGTTCCCTGACAAGTTGCACCCCATTCAGTGCAATGGAACCATTAGAATTGGAGTGACTCAAGTCACTCGGACTTAGAAAAAAGGTTCCTGCACTACTTGGGGGTGACTTCAGAGCGACTTGCATTGACTTCTAATAATCACTCGCCGACCAGCCGCTGTCGTCATACAGCGGCAGGTTGGCTCATTCACCGCAAATCCCCGTAGCTGTACGGCGGCCCCTTTAACAGCTACAGCGGGGTCCGCCGGCCACCCGCAATCGCTCCACAGAGAGCCAGAACAGGGATCTGTCAATGTAAACAAACAGATCCCCGTTCTGACACAGGAGGAGAGAGAGAGATCTGGTGATTAGGAACAGCGATATGTCTCCTCCTCCAGTCAATCCCATCCCCCCCCGCAGTTAGAAACACCTCCCAGGGAACAGTTAACTCCTTGAGCGCCCCCTAGTGTTAACCCCTTCCTGCCAGTGTCATTTATAAAGTAATCAGTGCATTTCTTTTTTAGCTCTGATCGCTGTATAAATGTCAATGGTCCCAAAAAAGGTGTCCTATCTGTCCGCCGCAATGTCGCAGTCCCGTTAAAAATTGCTGATCACCGCCATTACTAGTATAAAAAAAAAAAAAAAATTCCATAAATCTATTCCCATTTTTGTAGAGGCTATAACTTTTGTGCAAACCAATCAATATACGCTTATTACAAAGTTTTTTTTTTTGTTTGTTTTTTTTCACCAAAAATATGTATTGTATTGGCCTAAACTGATGAATTTATTTTTTTTTTTTGGGGGGGGGGGGGGGGGATATTTATTATAGCAAAAAAGTAAATAATATTAATTTTTTTTTTTTTTTTTTTTTTATAGCGCAAAAAATAAAAAAATCGCAGAGGTGATCAAATCCCACCAAAAGAAATCTCTATTTGTGGGGAAATAAGGAGACCATTTTTTTGGGGGGTACAGCGTCGCACGACTGCGCAATTGTCGGTTAAAGTGACGCAGTGCTGTATCGCAAAAATGGCCTGGTCATTAAAGCGGGGTTCCACCCGCGTATTTTTTTTTTTTAAGTCAGCAACTACAAACACTGTAGCTGCTGACTTTTATTAAGGCCCCATGCACACGAGACGCTGTTATTTGCTGTTGAACGCGCGTTCAGAGGCAGTTGGACGCTTTTTTCAACTGCTCCTGAACCCATTCAATGTTATCCTATGTGTCCATGCACACACTCTCGTTTTTTGGCGTTTACAAGCAGTTGCGTTTAACCTCGTTTTTCCAGAAGCAAAAAAATGGGTTCAGACGCAAAAGTTTTCACGTTTCAGACGCTAAACGCTGCTAAACGCGGCTAAACGCGGGTACCGGCGTTTTGCCGCGTTTGCGTTTATAAGCGTTTTTAAAGGTGACCTATTTTTTAACATTAGAAATCTCAAAAATGATGGCAAATGATGAAAAACTATTAAAAAATATAAAAGAAAACTGTAATTGCTTGCATCGCATTGTGGACAATCCACAACTTGTGGCAGGTAACGTGGCAAGTGGACAATCAACAACTTGTGTCAGGTGATGTGGCCAGGTGACGTGGCCAGGTGACGTGGCAAGTGGACAATCCACAGCTTGTGTCAGGTGATGTGGCCAGGTGACGTGGCCAGGTGACGTGGCAAGTGGACAATCCACAACTTGTGGCAGGTGACGTGGCCAGGTGACGTGGCCAGGTGACGTGGCAGGTGACGTGGCAAGTGGACAATTCACAACTTGTGGCAGGTGATGTGGCACGTGATGTGGCCAGGTGACGTGGAAAGTGGACAATCCACAACTTGTGGCTAGATGACGTGGCAGGTAATGTGGGCAGGTAACATGGCTAGGTGACGTGGCCAGGTGACGTGGCAAGTGGACAATCCACAACTTGTGGCAGGTGACGTGGCCAGGTGACGTGGCAAGTGGACAATCCACAACTTGTGGCAGGTGACGTGGCCAGGTGACGTGGCAGGTGACGTGGCAAGTGGACAATTCACAACTTGTGGCAGGTGAAGTGGCCAGGTGACGTGGCACGTGATGTGGCCAGGTGACATGGCAAGTGGACAATCCACAACTTGTGGCAGGTGACGTGGCCAGGTGACGTGGCAGGTAACGTGGCAAGTGGACAATCCACAACTTGTGGCAGGTGACGTGGCCAGGTGACGTGGCAGGTAACGTGGCAAGTGGACAATCCACAACTTGTGGCAGGTGACGTGGCCAGCTGACGTGGCAGGTAACGTGGCCAGGTGACGTGGCAGGTAACATGGCCAGGTGACGTGGCCAGGTAACGTGGCAAGTGGACAATCCACAACTTGTGGCAGGTGACGTGGCACGTGATGTGGCAAGGTGACGTGGCAAGTGGACAATCCACAACTTGTGGCAGGTGACGTGGCACGTGATGTGGCAAGGTGACGTGGCAAGTGGACAATCCACAACTTGTGGCAGATGATGTGACAAGTCATACGCTAAATACAAGTACACTGCTGCTCTCTCAGCTGCTGCTACTCACTCTGGTCTCACAAACTGGCTGAAATGGTTAAAATTTACTGTTTTTTGAGCTTAGGGAGGGTCTATGATGAAACGCTTATAAACGCAAACGCGGTTAAACGCCGCAAAACGCGGCCGCAAACGCGGCAAAACGCGCGTTTATAAACGCCGGTTTCAGCGTTTAAAAACGTGTGTTCAGCAGAGTTTGCACCTGCGTCTCGTGTGCATGGGGCCTAAGGACACTTACCTGTCCTAGGCGCCCGCGATGATGGCCCCCCGAGGCCGATCCCTCGATCACTGCAAGTCCCGCGCCACCATCCTCACTAAGGGAAACAGGCAGTGAAGCCTTACGGCTTCTCGCGCCGATTTGTGAACGGGCGGCTGCTCTCTGGGATACACACAGTTCCCAGAAGGCAGTGCGCCCCATTCACCAGAAGAGGATGCGGAAGAAGACCCACCGCGGATAAGGAAGAGGCAGATTAGGGACTTCGGCATAGCAACCGCTATTTCGGGTGAGTAAAAATTATTTTTTTTTTTCAAATTTTTTTTTGCAGCATTTCTGTGTAATTTTTTTTTTTCAGGGTTGAACTCCACTTTAAGGGGGCAAATCCGCCGGTCCTTAAGTGGTTAAAGAAGTCGTTTGCAAGCCACGATGAAGTCGCGCTGTGCGGCTGTGGCTTCAAAGTCGGGCGACTTTGAAGCCGCGCTAGTGTGAACCGAGACTCGCTGGCCCCCAAAAAGTGTCAGTTAGGTGTCCGGTTTGTCCGCTGCAATATCGCGGTCCCGCTATAAGTCGCTGATCGCCACTATTACTAGTTAAAAAAAATAAAAATAATAATAATTCCAGTATATATCCCATAGTTTGTAGTAGAGCTGCACGATTATTCGTTAAGAATCGAGATCGCGATTCTTTCCCCCTCGCTATCTTAAAGCATTTTCCCGATTCTCTGCTCAAGCCTGACAGCTGTCAAAAAAAAAAAAAAGCAGGCAGTCTAAGTATCACAACATTCCTCAGCAGCTGAGCTACAGTAACTATAAACATTGTAACACTTTGTTCTTTAGATCAAAGGGATGAACTTTGGTCTGTAAATGAGGGAAGTTTAACCACTTAAAGACTAAACCTTTTTCTGACACTTGTCGGTTTCAAGTTAAAATCCTTTTTTTTGTTGCTAAAAAATTACTTGCAACCCCCAAACATTATATATATATATATACAGGTCCTTCTCAAAAAATTAGCATATTGTGATAAAGTTCATTATTTTCTGTAATGTACTGATAAACATTAGACTTTCATATATTTTAGATTCATTACACACAACTGAAGTAGTTCAAGCCTTTTCTTGTTTTAATATTGATGATTTTGGCATACAGCTCATGAAAACCCAAAAATCCTATCTCAAAAAATTAGCATATCATGAAAAGGTTCTCTAAACGAGCTATTAACCTAATCATCTGAATCAACTAATTAACTCTAAACACCTGCAAAAGATTCCTGAGGCTTTTAAAAACTCCCAGCCTGGTTCATTACTCAAAACCGCAATCATGGGTAAGACTGCCGACCTGACTGCTGTCCAGAAGGCCATCATTGACACCCTCAAGCAAGAGGGTAAGACACAGAAAGAAATTTCTGAACGAATAGGCTGTTCCCAGAGTGCTGTATCAAGGCACCTCAGTGGGAAGTCTGTGGGAAGGAAAAAGTGTGGCAGAAAACGCTGCACAACGAGAAGAGGTGACCGGACCCTGAAGAAGATTGTGGAGAAGGACCGATTCCAGACCTTGGAGGACCTGCGGAAGCAGTGGACTGAGTCTGGAGTAGAAACATCCAGAGCCACCGTGAACAGGCGTGTGCAGGAAATGGGCTACAGGTGCCGCATTACCCAGGTCAAGCCACTTTTGAACCAGAAACAGCGGCAGAAGCGCCTGACCTGGGCTACAGAGAAGCAGCACTGGACTGTTGCTCAGTGGTCCAAAGTACTTTTTTCGGATGAAAGCAAATTTTGCATGTCATTCGGAAATCAAGGTGCCAGAGTCTGGAGGAAGACTGGGGAGAGGGAAATGCCAAAATGCCTGAAGTCCAGTGTCAAGTACCCACAGTCAGTGATGGTCTGGGGTGCCATGTCAGCTGCTGGTGTTGGTCCACTGTGTTTTATCAAGCGCAGGGTCAATGCAGCTAGCTATCAGGAGATTTTGGAGCACTTCATGCTTCCATCTGCTGAAAAGCTTTATGGAGATGAAGATTTCATTTTTCAGCACGACCTGGCACCTGCTCACAGTGCCAAAACCACTGGTAAATGGTTTACTGACCATGGTATTACTGTGCTCAATTGGCCTGCCAACTCTCCTGACCTGAACCCCATAGAGAATCTGTGGGATATTGGGAAGAGAAAGTTGAGAGACGCAAGACCCAACACTCTGGATGAGCTTAAGGCCGCTATCGAAGCATCCTGGGCCTCCATAACACCTCAGCAGTGCCACAGGCTGGTTGCCTCCATGCCACGCCGCATTGAAGCAGTCATTTCTGCAAAAGGATTCCCGACCAAGTATTGAGTGCATAACTGAACATAATTATTTGGAGGTTGACTTTTTTTGTATTAAAAACACTTTTCTTTTATTGGTCGGATGAAATATGCTAATTTTTTGAGATAGGATTTTTGGGTTTTCATGAGCTGTATGCCAAAATCATCAATATTAAAACAAGAAAAGGCTTGAACTACTTCAGTTGTGTGTAATGAATCTAAAATATATGAAAGTCTAATGTTTATCAGTACATTACAGAAAATAATGAACTTTATCACAATATGCTAATTTTTTGAGAAGGACCTGTGTGTGTGTATATATATATATATATATATATAATTAATTTTCTAGCAGAGATCCTAGAGAATAAAATAGCTGTTGCAATATTTTATGTCACACTGTATTTGCGCAGCGTTCTTTCAAATGCAATTTTTTTGGGCAAAAAATACACTTTTTTAATGAATTTAGAAAAACCTAAACAGTAAAGTTATTTTTTTTGTATAATGTGAAAGCTGATGTGTACGCCGTGAGAATCGTAATCTTTGTTCTAAGCAAAAAAAAAAAAAACGGTGATTCATATTTTTTCCCAGAATCGCGCAGCGCTATAACGTTCGCACAAAACAATAAACACTTATTGGAATTTTTTTTTGCTGCAAATAGAGCTTTCCTTTTGGTGGTATTTGATCACCTCTGCGGTTTTATTTTTTTGCGCTATAAAAAAAAGGGGAAGGACCGACAATTTAGAGAAAAAACCCCCCAAAAAAATCAATATTTTTTTACTTTCTGCTATAAAACACATCCAATAAAAAAAAATGACTTCATCAATTTTATGTAGCAGAATACATATTGGCCAAAATTGATAAAGACTTTTATGTTTTGTTTTTGTTATTGGATGCGTGTTCTAGCACAAAGTAAAAATATTTTGAAAAAACAAACCAAAAAAATATTTTTTTTACTTTCTGCTATAAAACACATCCAATAAAAAAAAAAAAGTCTTCATCAATTTTGGCCAATATGTATTCTGCTACAAAACATGTAGCAGAATACATATTGCATATACAAGACTTTGTTTTTTTTTTATTGGATGTGTTTTATAGCAGAAAGTAAAAAATATTGTTTTTTATTTTTATTTTTAAATTGTCGGTCCTTCCTTTTTTTTTTTTTTTTTTTTTTTATAGCGTAAAAAAATAAAAACTGCAGAGGTGATCAAATGCCACCAAAAGAAATCTCTATTTGTGGGAAAAAAGGACGTCAATTTAGCGTCGCACGACCGCGCAATTGTCAGTTAAAATAAAGACGGAGAGAGAGAAGAGAGGGGAGGGGAGAGGAGGGGAGAGGAGAGGAGGGGAGAGGAGAGGAGGGGAGAGGAGAGGAGGGGAGAGGAGAGGAGAGGAGGGGAGAGGAGGGGAGAGGAGAGGAGAGGAGAGGAGAGGAGAGGAGAGGAGAGGAGAGGAGAGGAGAGGAGAGGAGAGGAGAGGAGAGGAGAGGAGAGGAGAGGAGAGGAGAGGAGAGGAGAGGAGAGAGAAGAGAGGAGCGTAACCCAATATATGATCGGTGAGCAGATGACATGTTCAGCGCCGGCTCCTCTCTGGTGGAACACGAGTTGGATATGTGATCTCGCTGTTTACTTTGCCCCTCTGGGACTACTTAGCCTTGCCAGCTGGCGGGTGCAGATGGTTTAAATGGCCGGTGACACCATCACCCTGGAAATAAGGAGATTCCGAGGTTGGAAGGAAAGTTTATCTTCTTATAAGGTGATGAAGTCAGAGGAACGTTAAGCTGTAAAAAGGTTTTGCGTTGATGTCACTTTATCCTGTCGGGTAACATGAGGCTCTGCGCTCTGGGCATCGGGTTATTTGGTGTGCGTTACCTTTTTAAAAGTGTCATTAAACCCAAATCGTCAGAAGACGGGCAATACATGAGATGTTACATTGTGTCCATACTCACTCATAGAGCAGTGGTCTCCAAACTGGGGCCTTGGGGCACCATTCATCCCACTGACACCAATGATGGGGCACCATTCCTCCCTCTGATACCAATGATGGGGCACTATTCCTCCCACTGATACCAATGACGGGGCAATTTTACTAGTGCCCCATCATTGGTATCAGTGGGAGGAATAGTGCCCCATCGTAGTTAGTGGGAGGAATAGTGCCTCATCATTGGTATCAGTGGGAGGAATAGTGCCCCATCATTGGTGTCAGTGGGAGGAATAGTGCCCCATCATTGGTGTCAGTGGGAGGAATAGTGCCCCATCATTGGTGTCAGTGGGAGGAATAGTGCCCCATCATTGGTGTCAGTGGGAGGAATATTGCCCCATCATTGGTGTCAGTGGGAGAAATAGTGCCAATGATGATACCAATGTTGGGACACCATTCCCTCCACTGACACCAACGCACTATTCCTCCCACTGATACCAATGATGGGGCAACATTCATCCCACTGACACCAATGATGGGGCACTATTCCTCCCACTGACACCAATGATGGGGCAATTTTCCTAGTGCCCCATCATTGGTATCAGTGGGAGGAATAGTGCCCCATCATTGGTATCAGTGGGAGGATTAGTGCCCCATCATTGGTGTCAGTGAAAGAAATAATGCCCCATCATTGGTGTCAGTGGGAGAAATAGTGCCAATGATGATACCAATGATGGGACACCATTCCTCCCACTGACACCAATGATGGGACACTATTCCTCCCACTGACACCAATGATGGGGCATTATTCCCCCCACTGATACCAATGATGGGGCACTATTCCTCCCACTGATACCAATGATGGGGCACTAGGAAAATTGCCCCATCATTGGTGTCAGTGGGAGGAATAGTGCCCCATCATTGGTGTCAGTGGCAGAAACTATGCCCTAGTAGACAGTGGGAGGAATAATGGGTCAGATAAAAGAATGAAAAAGTCTGCAGTTTGGAGATCTCTGCATTAAACAAAACATCCCGACTAACAGGGTGCCCCCCCCCCCCCCCCAATGTGTTCCCCCAAATAAGACAGAGCTCGGAGTTGGGCTGTAATGTTGATTTATTTATTTTTTATAGAAGAATTTGCAGGAAGTTTTCATCACAACTCCTAATCTACATGATCTTCTTGTATTTCCTCCATATTATGTAAACCTTGGTGATCTGCTTTCCCCCCACAGATTGTCCTTCCCTTGGATTGGTTTCCTCTGAATAAGCCGAGCGCAGGAGATTACTTCCACATGGCGTACAACATCATCACTCCTCTGCTGCTAATAAAGGTCAATTAGAGAAACGCAAAGATTTCTTACCGTTCTACCTCTCAGAATATCCACTTCAGCTCCGGAAGGTTTTACCCCCCCCCCCCTTCATGACCAGGCCATTTTTGGTCAGTTAAAAAAAAAAACTGCACCAAAACCACACTTCCCCGCTGAAATGAATTGAAAACGCAGCAAGAACGCATCAATAACGCACCCGTGTTACGTTTTTGATTCCTATGAAAAACCATAAGCGCGGTAAAATCGCGTGCGTTTTCGGCACTTTTTTTTTTTGCTTATCGGCAAAATGCTGATAACTCCATTTTCAACCGATATGTTTCGGCGTATCTCTAGAGACCACCATGACTCCTTGGTCTCCAGCCCTGAGGTGACCCTATGTAGCTGAATATAACGCGGGGGTCTCTCCAGTTACCAGATAAATTACTCCGAATCGGAAGCCCCCCCCAACATCCCCCTAGAAGCCGACCGAGCCGCTGAAAAAACATGACAGGTCCTCTTAAATATGAGATCTGGGGGTCAAAAAGACCTCTCATCTCATATTTATACTAAAATGCAATAAAAAAAATTTTTTTAAATTGTCATTTAGGACGTTTTGATGTCACTTCCGCCCTGCTATGGTATGAAGACGGGTGGGGGGCCATCTTCCCCTCACTCGTCTCCATACACAGCTAGGAAGAGGACCCGATCGCCTCCGCCGCTACCGATGGCTCCGGTAAGCGGCGGAGGGCGCGGGAGGGGGGGTCCCTCTCCCGCCGCGGCGAATCCGCCGCAGAGACCACCATTATCATTTACAGGACCGGCGCCTGAAGAGATGGATATACCTCGGTTGTGGCAGCAGCTGCTGCCGTTACCGAGATATCCCTCTTCATAAAGAGGACGTATATAGTCGTGCGCTGGTCCTTAAGTAGTTAACCACTTCAGCCCCGGACCATTTGGGTGGTCAAGGACCGGGCCACTTTTTGCGATTCGGCACTGCGTCGCTTTAACTGACAATTGCGCGGTCGTGCGACGTGGCTCCCAAACAAAATTGACGTCCTTTTTTTCCCACAAATAGAGCTTTCTTTTGGTGGTATTTGATCACCTCTGCGGTTTTTTTTGGGTTTTTTTTGCGCTATAAACAAAAATAGAGAGACAATTTGGAAAAAAAATGCAATATTTTTTACTTTTTGCTATAATAAATATCACCAAAAAATATATAAAAAAACGAATTTCTTTCTCAGTTTAGGCCGATACGTATTCTTCTACATATTTTTGGTAAAAAAAAATCGCAAGCGGCGTTTATTGATTGGTTTGCGCAAAAGTTATAGCATCTACAAAATAGGGGAAAGTTTTTTTTTTTTATGGCATCTTTATTATTACTTTTTTTTTTTTTTTTTTACTAGTAATGGCGGTGATCTGCGATTTTTATTGTGACTGCGACATTATGGCGGACACATCGGACACTTTTGACACTATTTTGGGACCATTGTCATTTATACAGCAATCAGTGCTATAAAAATGCACTGACTACTGTGAAAATGACACTGAAGGGGTTAACCACTAGGTGGCGCTGAAGGGGTTAAGTGTGTCCTAGGGAGTGATTCTAACTGTGAGGGGGATGGGCTACCAGCGACACGACACTGATCACTGCTCCCGATGACAGGGAGTAGTAGATCAGTGTCCTGGCACTAGGCAGAACAGGGAAATGCCTTGTTTACATAGGCATCTCCCCGTTCTGCCGCTCCGTGACACGATTGCGGGACACTGGCGGACATCGAGTCCGTGGGTCCCGCGGGCGCGGTCACTGAGGTCGCGGCTGGCCCGCACAGCGTTTTTTTTTGTTTTTTTTTTTAAAGCAACGTTGCTTTGCCCACAGGAGCCATTCTGCCGACGTATATGTGCATTACACGGTCGGCAAGCGGTTAAAATGTTGATTTACCTAGAAGGTCAAAACAAAACAAAAGCTACTCGTACATTGATGATGCATCCGCAGAATTCCCCCAGTCCATATTCCCATCGTACACGTTCCTGGAATCGGCTCTTTAACCACTTCAGCCCCGGAAGAATTCTCCCCCCCCCCCCCCCCCCCCCCCTTCCTGACCAGGCCATTTTTTGAAATACGGCACTGCGTCGCTTTATAAGTGACAATTGCGCGGTCGTGCGACGCAGTACCCAAAATTTACGTCCTTTCAAAGCTCTACAACCCCTTTAAGGACCGAGCCTCTTTCTGAAATTTGGTGTTTACAAGTTAAAAACTGTTTTTTTTTTGGGTAGAAATTACTTGGAACCCCCAAACATTATATACCGTATAGGCCGAGTTTTTCAGCACATTTTTTTTTGTGCTGATAATGCCCCCCTCGGCTTATACTCGAGTCTGTGTCCATCTTCACATATGTGCACCTGATCCCGGCCAGCCGTCGGTCCCCTGGACCCCAATCTTGGTACACATGTAGCCCCACTCTTCCTCTACAAGCGTGCAAAGCTTGTTGTCCGGGGGACCTACGACCGGGGAGCACCGATTTTTTTTTTTTTCAAACCCGGGAACCCCTTCCATAGACTCTTATGTTAAACGGTAATTTCTCCGGTGAATTTGGGGACCCGGTACCGGCCGGTCGTAGGTCTCCTGGACCTGTTACTTGGCACACATGTAGCCCCACTCTTCATCTACAAGTGTGCAAAGATTGTTGTCCAGGGGACCTACAGCCGGGGAGCACTGATTTTTCAAAGCCGGGCATCCCTTCCATAGACTCCCATGTTAAACATCAGTCTAGTCACACAGCGCCGGAGATCAGGTAGGGAGATTGGACATAGTGAGGCATGCACATGGACACCCTAGGCTTATACTTGAGTCAATACGTTTTCCCAGTTTTTTGTGGTAAAAAGCCTCGGCTTATATTCGGGTCGGCTTATACTCGAGTATATACGTTTTTGTTTTTTTCTTTTTCTAACACCCTAGAAACTAAAATGGCGGTCAATGCAATACTTTCTGTCACAACGTGTTTGCGCAGCGGTCTTACAAGCGCACTTTTTTGGGGCAAAAATTCACTTTTTTTAATTAAAAAAAAATAAGATAACAGTAAAGTTAGCCCAATTTTTTTTTTTTATATTGTGAAAGATAATGTTACGCTGAGTAAATTGATACCCAACATGTAAACATCCCTTGTAATAGAAAAAAAAGCATGACAGGTCCTCTTAAATATAAGATCTGGGGGGTCAAAAAGACTTGCATCTCATATTTACACTAAAATGCAATAAAAAATAATAATTTTTTAATGTCTTTTAGAAAATAAATAAATAAATATATATATTTTTAAGAGCTATGGGCGGAAATGACGTTTTGATGTCACTTCTGCCCTGCAATGATATGGAGACGGGTGGGGGCCATCTTCCTTTCACTCAGCTCCATGCCAAGTAGGGAAGAGGAGGCGAGCGCCTCCGCCGCTGCCCACGGCTCCTCTCCCACCACCGATAAAAGTAATCTTGCGGCGAATCCGTGAAGAAGAGGATACCAGGCTAGCTGCTACCATAACCACGGTATTCCTCTTCAAAGTAGCAGCGTAAAACGACGGCGGGCGGTCCGGAAGTGCTTAACCACCTCCCGTCCGGCCCATAGCAGATTGACGGGCGGGAAGTGCTTCTGTTATCCTGACTGGACGTCATATGACGTCCGGCAGAATAACATGCCCGCGTGCGCCCGTGGGGACGCGCAGCGTGGCGATCGCGGCGTGTCAGTCTGACACTCCGCATCTCCGATCGTGATAAAGCAGAGGACAGAGGCTTCTTACCACGTGATCAGCTGTGACCAATCACAGCTGATCATCGCGTGAACCAGGAAGTGCCGGTAAACGGCCTTCCTCAGCTCGTGCTGACAGGGAGAGCTGATCGGCGGATCTCCCTGTCAGAGGGGGTGGGGGGTTTATGTGCTGATAACCAGCACATTGATTGGCACATCTGAGGGGGCTGTGCTGATAATCGCCTGCCAACCAGTGCCCAGCAATTTCCCAAGATTAAAATCTGCCAGTGCCCACCAGTGCCAATCACTTCCCTGCAGTAACACCTGTCAGTACCTCATCATCAGTGCTGCCCATCAGTGCCCATCAATTCTACATATCAGTGCCAACTCATCAGTGAAGGGGGAAACAAATTTTTATGACAGAAACTAAGAAAAACGAATTTTATTTTCAAAAGTTTGTCTTTTTTTAGCTTGTTTAGCAAAAAATAAAAACCCCATTGGTGATCAAATACCACCAAAAGAAAGCTCTATTTGTGGGAAGAAAATTATAAAAATGTCATATGGGTACAGTGTAGCATGACCGCACAATTGTCATTCAAAGTGCGACAGCGCTGAAAGCTGAAAATTGTCCTGGGCAGGAAGGGGGGAAAGTGCCCGGTATTGAAGTGGTTAAGGGGGCAAACCCTTCTGGTCCTTAACCACTTACAGACCCCTCACTGTATATATATATATACGTCGGCAGAATGGCTCGTACAGGCACTATCACGTACCTGTGCCCTTTAACTGTCGGGGTCGCGCGCGCCGCCGGAGGTGCGCTCGCGACCCCCCTGCCTTTACCGTGAGTCGGACCGCGGGTCCCGCGGACTCGATCGCCACGGGGAGATGTTAGTGTAAACACAACATCTCCCCGCTCCCCTACTGACAATGTCAGCGATCTCCGCTCTGTGTAATCAGAGCGGAGATTGGTGACGTGTCACTCGTAGCCACGCCCCCCGTCAGAAACACGCCCCTAGGCACACTTAACCCCTCCAGCGCCCCTAGTGGTTAACCCCTTCACTGCCAGTGTCATTTTTACAGTATCGGTGCATTTTTATTGCACTGATCGCTGTGAAAATGACAATGGTCCCAAAAATGTGTCAAAAGTGTCCAATGTGTCCGCCATAATGTCGCAGTCACGAAAAAAATCGCTGATCGCCGCCATAACTAGTAAAAAAAAAAATAATTATAAAAATGCCTTAAAACTATCCCCTATTTTGTAAACGCTATAATTTTTGCGCAAACCAATCAATAAACGCCGATTGAGATTTTTTTTTTTTTTTTTTAATTTTTTTTTTTTACCAAAAATATGTAGAAGAATACGTATCGGCCTAAACTGAGGAAAAAAAAATATTTTTATATATATTTTTGGGGGATATTTATTATAGAAAAAAGTAAAAAAATATGTAATTTTTTTCAAAATTGTCGCTCTATTTTTGTTTATAGCGCAAAAAAAAACAAACGCCGAGGTGATCAAATACCACCAAAAGAAACATTTGTGGGAAAAAAAGGACGTCAATTTTGTTTGGGAGCCACGCCGCACGACCGGGCAATTGTCAGTTAAAGCGACGCAGTGCCGAATCGCAAAAAGGGGCCTGGTCATTATGCTGCGTATTAGTCCGGGGCTTAAGTGGTTAAAGGGGTGTTCCGGGGAAAAATAAAAATTAAAAGCCAGCAGCTACACACACTGCAGCTGCTGGCTTTTAATAAATGGACACTTACCTGTCCTGGAGTCCCTCGATGTCGGCACCGCAGCTGATGTTTCCAGCAGCTGTCGGGTGCTACCGCCGCCATTGCGGGTGAGGGAACCCGGCAGTGTAGCCTTTCGGCTTCACGCTGGGAACCCTACTGCGTATGCGAGAGGCCCGCTCCTCTCTCCTATTAGCGCGGCGGCCGGGGGGGAGGAGGAGGGAGCCCCGCGGTGACGCCACGGCCGGACTCCCGGAAGTGGGAAAGGATACCTGTCAAAGACAGATATCCTGTCGTCCCCCCCGAAAGGTGCCAATTGTGGCACCGGAGGGGGGGAGGAATCTGATGAGCTCTGTGTTTACAAACCCACATAACTCCCATGTGCAATAGGAACAGCGATCTGTCTGTTTTCTTCTCCCTGATATTCAGATGATGAAATGATAGAAGTTGTTGTTTTGTAACTCTTGATTGCCAGACTTCGCTTCATTTTGTATTCTTGTTTTTTTTTTTCTTGCAGCTGATTGAAAGATCTCCGAAAACTCTCCCAAACTCAGTGATCTATATCAGCATCATGACCTTTGTGATGGGGGCCAGCATCCACCTTGTAGGGGACTCCGTCAATCACCGACTGATCTTCAGCGGATACCAGCTTCACCTGTCTGTGCGGGACAATCCAATCATGCAAAAGCTGCAACCCCCCACCCTGGTGAGGAGGGCGGGAGGGGTAAAATGAGATTAGGGTTCAGCACACACCCGGGAGGTGAGGAAGCTGTCTTACCTTAGAGCAGGGGTCTCCAAGCTACGGCCCTACAGCTGTTGTGAAACTACAAGTCCCATGAGGCATTGCAAGGCTGACCGTTATAAGCATGACTCCCACAGGCAGAGGCATGATGGGAATTGTAGTTTGCAACAGCTGGAGGGCTGGCAGTTTGAGACCCCTGCCTTAGCCCCCTTTCACACTGGGGCGTCGGCAGTAAAGCGCCGCTATTTTTTAGCAGCGATATACTGCCGTATTTGCGGGGGTATTCAGCCGCTAGCGGGGCGCTTTTACCCCCCGCTAGCAGCCGCTTTTACCCCCGCTAGCGGCCGAGAAGCGGGGCACTTACCCCCTGCTAGCGGCCGAGAAAGGGTTAAAAACCACCGCAAAGCTCCTCTGCAGATGGGCATTGCCGGCGGTATAGTCGCACTGTCCCATTGATTTCAATAGGCAGGAGCGGTATACATACCGCTCCAAAGATGCGGCTGGCAGGACTTTTTTTACCGTCCTGCTAGCGCACCGCTCCAGTGTGAAAGCCCTCTGAGCTTTCACACTAGAGACACAGCAGCGGCTCTTTCAGGGCGCTTTGCAGGCGTTATTTATTAGAGCAAAAGGGTGTATTTCAATGGAGGAAAGTGGGTTGGACATTTCTGTGCGGTCATCATCACTGCACCACATTTCAAGATTTTTCCTGGTAATGGGGTGTTGATCGAACATAAAAAAAAAAAAAAACTTGTACAGGTAAGAAAATGTCCATATGAGCCGCACATCTCTGCAAACCACAGGTAAGAAAGTTTACCAGCCTCAGCCTGGGCTCCAGCCAGGCCACGCCCCCAATGCATTTCACTCCACCCCTCAGCCTGAGCTCCAGCCAGGTCACGCCCCCAATGCTTTTCACTCTGCCCGGGCTCCAGCCAGGCCACGCCCCAATGCCTTTCACTCCGCCTGAGCTCCAACCAGGCCACACCCCCAAACCATTTTACTCCGCTTCTCAGCCCAGGCTCCAGCCAAGCCACGGCCCCAATGCATTTAACTTTTCTCCCGGAGCCTAATCCCAAATATTAAGCAGAGTGAAATGCATTGGGGTCGTGGCCTGGCTGGAGCCCGGGCTGAGGGGCGGAGTTAAATGCAATGTGGGCCTGGCTGGAGCCCGGGCTGAGGGGCGGAGTTAAATGCATTGTGGGCCTGGCTGGAGCCCGGGCTGAGGGGCGGAGTTAAATGCATTGTGGGCATGGCTTGGCTGGAGCCCGGACTGAGGCCATTATACTTTCTTGAAAAAGAGGAAGTCCGCGACTCCTTGCTGGCCCGTTACCACTTCAGCCCCGGAAGGTTTATATTCCCCCCCTTCATGACCAGGCTATTTTTTTGCGATATGTGCTGAGGTTTACAACCACTTTAAATAGTGGATGTGTGTGGTTTTATGGGAGAATGAGAATATCGCTTAGTGTTATTTTAAAGTAATCCTAAAATCAAAGCATTTTTTACCTTTATGCATTCACTGCATTAAGGTAAAAATGCCCTATCACCCTGCAAAAAATACTTGCCTCAAAAACTTACCTCCGTCCCGTATTGATCCAGTGCTGTGCCCTTTTGCAGCGGCTCTCGCAGGCAATGGAGGGAGCCGAGCCGTTGGCTCCCAGTACTGACAATCAGGGCTGGACTGGGATAAAAATTTGGCCCTGGACTTAATTTTGACCGGACCACTTTAATTTTGCAAACACGCACAAAAACAGTATATAAACTATACGCAATCGCGCAAAAAAACATAAGTACCATAATACCTCGGATTGTGAGTAACGCGGTCTACGAGCGCTTCGCAATACGAGCCATTATTTTTTTTTAAATGCTGACTCGGTTTGGGAGCGTTGTCTCGCAAAACTAGCAGGATTCAAGCCTCTGGGGTGTGCAGTACCAGTATTTGGCCAGAGGTGCGGGGGGGGGGGGGTGCCAGTGACACTCTGAGTTTTTCGGAAACACTCCGTTCCCGAGTGTCTCTGAGCCTCTCCGGGTGCATCCGAGCGGCTCCACGTGCTCTCTGAGTGTTTTCGAATGCCTCTGGCGCCCCACCTCTGGTTACATGCGGTACTGCAAACACTAGCTGTGCCACTGGAACGGATGATCTGAGTTTCCATTATTTCCTATGGGGAAACTCGTTTTGATATACGAGCTGTCGATAGACGCAGAAGCAGGACTTGGTAGTGTGCCCGGCATGGGTGTCCTGAAGGAGAGTGCTTCTCCGACGGGGCACTCAAGAAGAGGAGCTACCAGAGCCGCTGAGGGACCCCAGAAGAGGACGGTCGGGGCCACTCTGTGCAAAACCAACTGCACACAGGAGGGAAGTATATGTTTGTTATTTAAAAAAAAAATTGAAGCTTTACAACCCCTTTAAGTCGATCGATAGATTGTGTTTGACCAGCTGGGGCATTCATTGGGTCAAAATTTGTCCGGTTCAGCAGGGACCAATTTCAATCCATTTATGGCTGGCTTTAGTTTACACTTGCAGTTGGAGGTGGTAAACAAAGGAGGTTGAGCCTTGTTTTTACCAGCTCCCAAGCTGCAAAGGCAACTCTATGGGGGGGGGGGGGGTATACACATGTTGCGATGCTTTGCAATGTGTAACGACGAAAAAGTATCCCCTCCTCCGTCACGTTTGGTGGACAGCACTACCCTCTGAATGCATCCCATTCAAGTGAATGATGCCATGCTGCAACTGTGTGCAGTGGTGGTGTGGGCTTTTAGGGGTTTAAACAGGTGGTGAGGAGGGTGACCTATTAAAGAGAGGGGTTACTGGTGCGCAAACCACAACGGGTAAACAAAACCTAAACGTACACAAGCAGCTGCCACAACAAAGGAAATGTTCTCACATTAAATACAGTTATTATAGAGGGGGTGAAGTGACGCTTACTCAAATTAATCGAATCTAAGATATAGAACCAATTATTCAGGGCTATAAACCATTCCCTTAGTGCATGTACATCAAGTGCAAATGAACAATATTATTATTATTGAACAATATTACTTCAGTCCCTGCTGTGAAAATAAGCAATTGTGAATGAAGGTGCAAACAGTCAACCCAAAAAAAATTTGTGCAAATAAATGGATAAATATGGGCTAAAAAACGTTCAGTGTGAAACAGTCTTGAAAAACAAACAAGCAATTTGCAAAAAAACGTGCCTAAAAAAAAAGTTCTCTGTGCAGGTTAAAACAGTCCAGATGATGTGAAATGAAACTTCAAGTGCAAAATTGCAAAAATAATGAAATGCCGTATATACTCGAGTATAAGCTGAGTTTTCCAGCACTTTTTTTGTGCTGTAAATGCCCCCCTCGGCTTATACTCGAGTCACCTTTTTGCGCCTGATCTCTCGGAATTTGGGGACCCGGTATCGGCCGACCGTAGGTCCTCTGGACCCCAAACTTGGCACACATGTAGCCCCGCCTCTTCCGCTACAAGTGTGCAAAGATTGTTGTCCGGGGGACCTACGGCCAGAAAGCACCGATTTTTTTCAAAGCCGGGCACCCCTTCCATAGACTCCTATGTTAAATGGTCATTTCTCCAGTGACTTTGGGGACCCGGTCCTGGCCAGTCGTAGGTCCCCTAGACCCAGAACTTGGCACACATGTAGCCCCATTTTTCCTCTGCAAGTGTGCAAAGTTTGTTGTCTGGGGGACCTACGGCCGGGGAGCAACAATTTTTTAAAGCCGGGCACCCCTTCCATAGACTCTGATGTTAAACGTCAGTCTAGTCATGGGCACAGTGAAGCATGCACATGCACATTATACTCGAGTCAATACGTTTTCCCAGTTTTTTGTGGTAAAATTGGGTGCCTCGGCTTATATTTGGGTCGGCTTATACTCGAGTATATACGGTACTCTCCAAATGCCAAAGAAAAATTGTGTAAGTGCTTCAATCCAGTTTAAAATGAAATAATCTCCAGATGCCAGAAAAAAGTGCAAGTGCTTCAATCTTGTGCAAGTGCCCTTGTTTCCCCCAGCCCCTCACCACATCTGGCTTAAAATGAAGCCTTTCTGATAACCTCCAGTAGCCGAGCGATCGCTTTTCCTATTCAATCGACCACAATCAGGTTTCCTGTTTTAGATGCTCAGGTGACATAGAGAGGAAAGGGGGGACTCCATAGTGTAGTATTTTAAATAACCATCTTTTTTTAGTAAAAGTAAAAAACGTACAATTTTCATGAACATAAAACCGCATATAACATAGTGTGTGAAAAACAGAAAATGTGCGCTAGTTTTAAACAAAAGTGAAAACAAAAAAGCGGCTACAAAACAATGTGACTAAAATTCAAAATGTGGTGGTAAAAATTGTAGCGCTAAGTGTTCAGAGGGACTATAGATATCTGAACTACGTCCCACAAAGCAGACAATGATGATGAAACTAAAGACCACATAAACGTGATAAATGATGGTAATTGTCCATTCATAAAACAATAAAAATAAATGGTGAAATTGGACGTGGAACCACATAGATCAGGGATATGCAATTAGCGGACCTCCAGCTGTTGCAGAACTACAAGTCCCATGAGGCATAGCAAGCCTCTGACAGCCACAAGCATGACACCCAGAGGCATGATGGGACTTGTAGTTTTGCTAATTGCATAGCCCTGACATAGACCATCGTATAGCCCTTCTTGCAAAGAAATAAGCAAGGTAGAATACTCTTACCAGAGCTGGTGGATCTACGTGTCGGCGACAGCAGATCGTTAGAGCGTAGGAAAATCCAAGTGGCAGATCTCTGCGGCTTGTCTGAAGGCTCTCACTGTAGGAAACCATGGATGGAAATCGTGGACCCACACTGTACCTGTAGACAATCCTAATTCGAGATGTCCTGGACCAGGAAGGAACTCAAGGTGGACTGGATATCCATGTAATCCTCCAAAGGATGAAGGAAGACCAACAAATCTATCAGTGCCCTATCTGGACTGTAGAAGGCACACAGGAGCGAGCCTTTTGTTGCTCTAAAGAAGTAACTGTTTGCTGTCTGAATCTATAACATAGCGTGGTCCGACTTCCGGACTCGGCCGCGACCGGAAGTGATGTCACCGCAGCTCTGAACCCTGACGCATTGCGCGACTGATCAACGTCACCTTTGCCGCGACCGGAAGTGAAGTCACCGCAGCTCTGAACCCTGATGCGTTGCATGACTGATCAACGTCCCCTTTGAGAAAGTGACGTTGATCAGTCGCGCAACGCGTCAGAGTTCAGAGCTGCGGTGACATCACTTCCGGTCGCGGCCGAGTCCGGAAGTCGGAGCACTCTATGTTATATGCATATTTTATGTTCATGAAAATTGTAAGTTTTTTTTTTTTACTTTTATTAAATCGATGGTTACCGTATATACTCGAGTATAAGCCGAGGCACCTAATTTTACCACAAAAAACTGGGAAAACTTATTGACTTGAGTATAAGCCTAGGGTGTCCATCTGCATGCCTCACTGTGCCCATGCCTCACTGTGTCCATGACTAGACTGACGTTTAACATGGGAGTCTATGGAAGGGGTGCCCGGCTTTGAAAAATTGGTGCTCCCCAGCCGTAGGTCCCCCCAGACAACAAACTTTGCACACTTGTAGAGGAAGAGTGGGGCTGCATTTGTGCCAAGTTTGGGGTCCAAGGGACCTACGGCCGGCCAGTACCGGGTCCGCAAAGTCCAGGAGATCGGGTGCAAAAAGGTGACTCGAGTATAAGCCGAGGGGGGCATTTTCAGCACAAAAAATGTGCTGAAAAACTCGGCTTATACTCGAGTATATACGGTATTTAAAATACTACACTATGGAGTCCCCCCTTTCCTCTCTATTTCACCTGAGCATCTAAACAGGGAACCTGATTGTGGTCGATTGAATAGGAAAAGCGATCGCTCAGCTACTGGAGGTTATCAGAAAGGCTTAATTTTCAGCCAGATGTGGTGAGGGGCTGGGGGAAACGAGGGCACTTACACAAGATTGAAGCACTTGCCCTTTTTTCTGGCATCTAGAGATTATTTCATTGTAAACTGGATTGAAGCACTTACACAATTTTTCTTTGGCATTTGGAGAGTATTTCATTCTTTTTGCAATTTTGCACTTGGAGTTTCATTTCACATCATCTGGACTGTTTTAACCTGCACAGGCACCTTTTTTTGCAAATTGCTTGTTTGCTCTCAAGACTGTTTCACGCTGAACGTTTTCATAGCACATATTTATCCTTTTTTTTTGCACACAATTTTTTTGGTTGATTGTTTGCACCTTCATTCACAATTGCTTATTTACACAGAAGGGACTGAAGTAATATTGTTCATTTGCACTTGAAGTACATGCACTAAGGGAATTGTTTATACACCTGAATAATTGGTTCTATATCTTAGATTCGATTAATTTGAGTAAGCGCCACTTCACCCCCTCTATGATAAGGGTGACATATTGCATCCTCACTGCCTGCCAAATGCCGTCTGAAGAACGAGCCACTGTGGATCACATTTCAGAGGGCAACGCTTGTGTAAACCACCCATTACAGTCTGAACTCTCAGCAGCACGCCCAGCAAAGGGGACACCAGTGAAGTATCTAACAATAAGGGCAGATGCATTGGAGCTCCAATACCCTGAATAGCACACCCTCAATCCCTGCCCTCTTCTCTGACCAATCACATTGCATCCAGGAAGCTGAAAGTGCATGGAGACAAGTATAGGAACTGTCTTTTCTTATAATAAGAATAAACACCTAATCTTGTACAGTTGACTGTCTGCCCCATTCAAGTCAACATAAAAAGTTAAAGTTTGCATAAAGGTTATTGGTACAGTGAGAGGAAAAAAGTATTTGACCCCCTGCTGATTTTATACGTTTGCCCCACTGACAAAGAAATGATCCGTCTATCATTTTAATGGGCGGTTTATTTTAACAGTGAGAGACAGAATAACCACAAGAAAAACACATTTCAAAAAAGTTATAAATTGATTTGCGTTTTTAATGAGTGAAATAAGTACGGTATTTATCGGCGTATAACACGCACCTTTTCCCCCCTGAAAAAAGGGGGAAAATCACGGGTGCGTGTTATACGCCGATAGTGTACCTCGGACTCAGAGGAACGAGCGCCGCCGGAATTCACTGAGCCGTCATCTCCTGTTTACTCGGCTCTGACGTCGCACACACACAGTCTCGCCACCGGCATTGGACCAGTGTTCTGTCAATCACAGGAGCTGGGCCGATGGCGGAGGCAGGACTGTGTATGTGACTGCCGACGCGACTGAGAGCCGAGTGAACAGGAGATGATGGCTGCACTGCAAGAGAGATGGTGAGTCTGCAAATGGGCATCAGGCTGCATTGATGAGAGACGGGCTGCAGATGGACACAGATCGGGCTGCAGGGGGGACACAGATCGGGCTGCAGGGGGGACACAGATCGGGCTGCAGGGGGGACACAGATCGGGCTGCAGGGGGGACACAGATCGGGCTGCAGGGGGACACAGATCGGGCTCCAAATGGACACAGATCGAGGTCCAGATGGACACAGATCAGGCTGCATTGATGAGAGATGGGCTGCAGATGGGCACATAGGCTGCATTGAGGCTGCAGATGGACTGACCATTATTTTGCTTCAAAGTGGTTTATTTTTTTTTATTTTTTTTTTCCCTGAAACTTGCCTCTTAAATTGGGGTGCGTGTTATACGCCGATAAATACGGTATTTGATCCCCTATCAATCAGCAAGATTTCTGCCTCCCAGGTGACTTCTATACAGGTAACGAGCTGAGATTAGGAGCACTCTCTTAAAGGGAGTGCTCCTAATCTCAGCTTGTTACCTGTATAAACGTTACCTGTCCACATAAGCAATCAATCAGATTCCAATCTCTCCACCATGGCCAAGACCAAAGATCTGTCCAAGGATGTCAGGGA
Organism: Rana muscosa; assembly: GCA_029206835.1. Classification (NCBI taxonomy): domain Eukaryota; kingdom Metazoa; phylum Chordata; class Amphibia; order Anura; family Ranidae; genus Rana; species Rana muscosa. Next base: position 421,605,371 of record CM055118.1, read on the forward strand.
GAAGATTGGAGACCTACACAAGGCTGGAATGGGCTACAAGACCATCGCCAAGCAGGTTGGTGAGAGGTGACAACAGTTGGTGTGATTATTCACAAAATGAAAGAAACACAAAATAACTGTCACTCTCCTCAGTCTGGGGCTCCATGGAAGATCTCACCTCGTGGAGTTTCAATGATCATGAGAACGGTGAGGAATCCGCCCAGAACTACACAGGAGAATCTTGTCACTGATCTCAGCTGGGACCATCATCACCAAGAAAACAATCGGTAACACACTACACCGGGAAGGACTGAAATCCTGCAGCGCCCGCAAGGTCCCCCTGCTCAGGAAATCACATGGAGGTGGAAACATTATGCTTTGGGGGTGTATTTCTGCTAAGGGGACAGAACAACTTCACTGCATCAAAGGGACGATGGACGGGGCCCCATGTACCCTCAAATCTTAGGTGAGAACCTCCTTCCCTCAGCCAGGGCATTGAAAATGGGTCGTGGATGGGTATTCCAGCATGACAATAACACACGGCCAAGGCAACAAAGTAGTGGCTCAAGAAAAAGCACATTAAGGTCCTGGAGTGATCTAGCCAGTCTCCAGACCTTAATCCCAGATTAAATATGTGGAGGGAGCCGAAGGTTGGAGTTGCCAAACGTCAGCCTGGAAACTTTAATGACTTGGAGAGGATCTGCAAAGAGGAAAAAATCCCTCCTGAGATGTGTGCAAACCTGGTGGCCAACTCCAAGAAATGTCTGACCTCTGTGATTGCCAACAAGGGTTTCTCCACCAAGTACCAAGTCATGTTTTGCAAAGGGGTCAAATACTTATTAAAATGCAAATCAATTTATAACTTTTTTGAAATGCGTTTTTCTGGATATTTTTGTTGTCATTCTGTCTCTCACTGTTATAATAAACAGACCAATAAAATTATAGACCGATCGTTTCTTTGTCAGTGGGGCAAACTTACAAAATCAGCAGCCGATCAAATACTTTTTTCCCTCACTGTATTGTTATGGTCGGATCGGCTGTGATGTGACCGTACAACTAGTTTGTCCTGAGCAGCACAGATCTTTCATATCTGGATGTTATTGTCTTCTGCTTCTCTTCTGGACGTTTTACATTTATATTTTCTTCTTTTATATGACAGGTTGATTCCTTTGAGCTGCTTTATTATTATGACGAATACCTGGGCCATTCCATGTGGTAAGCATGTGATTTATGAATTTACTTTTTTTTTGTTAAATAAGGGCTTCTATTTTTCTAATTTTTGTACCTGCAATAAATGCTATACGCCAGGGGGAGGCAACCTGGGGCCCTCCAGCTGTTGCAGAACTACAAGTCCCATCATGCCTCTGGGAGGAATTGTAACTGCCAGCCTTGCAATGCCTCATGGGAAATGTAGTTCCACAACAGCTGGAGGGCCCCTGGTTGCCTCCCCCTGCTGTACAGTATATAACGTCTGTTCCCTATATGCAAGCAGCTAAAGTCATTTCTGATGCATCAAAACAAAAGGTGTGCTATGTCTTAAGCCGGCCACAGAGGGATCAAAATCCCACCGAAACTGCCAGATTTCGATCTATCTATGGCAGGGGGTCTCCAACCCCCAGGCCGCAGCCTGTTTACCGGCGGGTCGCGAAGTCTGTGCTATCTGAGGTGCAGCGGGCGAGCAGAGAGATCGCTGCCATCGCCGCACTTCCGCCCACACAGCCCCGCCGCACTTCCGCCCACACAGCCCCGCCGCACTTCCGCCCACACAGCCCCGCCGTACTTCCGCCCACACAGCCCCGTCGCTACACTGTTAGGGGTGAAGCAGGCGAGCAGAGAGATGACATCATCGCCCACCACTCGTCCGCATCACCGCTGTCCTCTCTCACGCTGAACTCACTGTGCTTAGTGACAATTTGCATCTAGGAGGCAGGACACGGTGGCATGTGCAATCTGCATCTGGTGGCATGTGGCAAGTGACTGTGGCAATCTGCATCTGGTGGCATGTGACTGTGGCAATCTGCATCTGGTGGCAATCTGCATCTGATGGCATGTGACTGTGGCAATCTGCATCTGGTGGCATGTGACTGTGGCAATCTGCATCTGGTGGCATGTGACTGTGGCAATCTGCATCTGGTGGCATGTGGCAAGTGACTGTGGCAGTCTGCATCTGGTGGCAATCTGCATCTGGTGGCATGTGACTGTGGCAATCTGCATCTGGTGGCATGTGACTGTGGCAATCTGCATCTGGTGGCACGTGGCAAGTGACTGTGGCAATCTGCATCTGGTGGCATGTGACTGTGGCAATTTACATCTGGTGGCAATCTGCATCTGGTGGCATTTGACTGTGCCAATCTGCATCTGGTGGCATGTGGCAAGTGACTGTGGCAATCTGCATCTGGTGGCATGTGACTGTGGCAATCTGCATCTGGTGGCATGTGACTGTGGCAATCTGCATCTGGTGGCATGTGGCAAGTGACTGTGGCAATCTGCATCTGGTGGCAATCTGCATCTGGTGGCATGTGACTGTAGCAATCTGCATCTGGTGGCATGTGACTGTGGCAATCTGCATCTGGTGGCATGTGACTGTGGCAATTTACATCTGGTGGCATGTGACTGTGCCAATCTGCATCTGGTGGCATGTGGCAAGTGACTGTGGCAATCTGCATCTGGTGGCATGTGATTGTGGCATTCTGCATCTGGTGGCATGTGGCAAGTGACTGGCAATCTGCATCTGGTGGCATGTGATTGTGGCATTCTGCATCTGGTGGCATGTGGCAAGTGACTGGCAATCTGCATCTGGTGGCATGTGATTGTGGCATTCTGCATCTGGTGGCATGTGGCAAGTGACTGGCAATCTGCATCTGGTGGCAAGTGACTGTGGCAATCTGCATCTGGTGGCATGTGACTGTGGCAATTTACATCTGGTGGCAATCTGCATCTGGTGGCATGTGACTGTGGCAATTTACATCTGGTGGCAATCTGCATCTGGTGGCAAGTGACTGTGGCAATCTGCATCTGGTGGCATGTGATTGTGGCATTCTGCATCTGGTGGCATGTGGCAAGTGACTGGCAATCTGCATCTGGTGGCAGGCGATGTGGCAATCTGGTGACAGGCACCGTGACAAGCTCCATCTGGTGGCAGATTCTGCATTATGGTGAGTTTAACTATTTAATTTTATATTCCAATATAATAATAAAAATAATGCGCTTCAATCATCCTGACACCCTACTAACTATGGTGTTGTGGTGATTGAAGTGCCAACACCAACCATTTCCTGACAAATTGGCCACGAAAAACCGCATCGTCACCCAGACCCTGAAGTCGACTTCAGTACAACCAGCCTGCCCATAGATGGAGTAAAATTCGGCCATTTCCAGACGAATTGGACAAATTTCGATCCGTCTATGGGACCGTTCTTGGCAGAGGATGTCTGACCACCACAGAGAGACCAGAGATCCTTCTTTGCTGCATGCTGACAGGGGACAGTCTTTTCTACTCGGGCTGTGGATGCTTTCTAAGGAAAACAGACGGAGACTTTGCACCCCTTTTTATTTTTTATGTATATGGAATGTATTCAGCTGATATCTACACTCACCGGCCACTTTATTAGGTACACCTTGCTAGTACCGGGTTGGACCCCCTTTTGCCTCCAATCTTGGTGGAATAGATACAACAAGGTGTTGGAAACATTCCTCAGAGATTTTCCTCCATAGTGACATGATAGCATCACACAGTTGCTGCAGATTTGTCGGCTGCACATCCATGATGCCGATCTCCCCTTCCACCACATCCCAAAGCTCCTCTATTGGATGAGATGTGGTGAGTGTGGAGGCCATTGGAGGACAGGGACCTCATTGTCCAGTGGTGAGATGATTGGAGCTTTGTGACATGGTGCATTATCCTGCTGGAAGGAGCCATCAGAAGATGGGGACACTGTAATCATAAAGGGATGGACATGATCAGCAACAATACTCAGGTAGGTCGTGGTGTATAAACCTTGGGGGGCCTAAAGTGTGCCAAGAACATATCCCCCCACACCATTACACCCCCACCACCAGCCTGACCCGGCGATACAAGGCAGGATGGATCCTTGCGCCAAATTCTGACCCCACCATCTGAATGTCGCAGCTGAAATCCAGACTCATCAGACCCGGCAACGTTTTTCCAATCTTCTTTTGTCCAATTTTGGTGATCCTGTGCAAATTGCAGCCTCAGTTTCCTGTTCTTAGCTGACAGGAGTGGCACCCGGTGTGGTCTTCTGCTGCTGTAGCCCATCTGCTTCAAGGTTGGATGTGTTGTGTGTTCAGAGATGGTATTCTGCATACCTTGGATGTAACGAGGGGTTATTTGAGTTACTGTTGTTTTTCTATCATCTGGAACCAGTCTGCCCATTCTCCTCTGACCTCAACAAGGCATTTTCCTCCACATAACTGCCACTCACTGGATATTTTCTCTTTTCCCACCATTCTCTGTAATCCCGAGAGATGGTTGTGTGTGAAAATCCCAGAAATACTCAGACGAACCAACAAAATGTCAGCCTCCGCAGCGGCGACAACTTTTTCTTAGTTGCTCGCTGTTGTATCGAAACGGCAAAGTCTTTTCGTGTTTTTTTTTTTTTTTTTTTTTCCCATTAAACCCAGCGAGTTGAACGGGGAAAAAAAACAGCTCTGATCAGAGCCACTGTACTAACGATCCAACGCTAGTACAGCGATCTCCACCGCTGAGCTGTGTTCTGACAGAGGGACCCCCCCGCCAGAACGCTCCAATAAGCGCTCTCCGCCATTGGTGGAGAGCTCTGATCGGGAGCCAGTCGGCTGCTGGTTATCCGGCAAGCTCGTCCTGCGCCTTGCCAAATGGCCGGCTTATGTCAGACGAAGTGCCTTCCACACGGGCCGAATGTCAGACGGTTTATATTGAATCGGCCTGTATTCAGCCTGTGTGTATGGGGCGATTATGGAAGTTCCCTCCACCCCACCCCCTCCTCCTGTCCTTGTAAATGAATAACGCTGTTTTTTTTTTGTTTGTTTGTTTTTTTTAACCACTTGACATCCCGCGTATAGTCATATGACGTCCGCAGGAGGGATCTCGCTCGGGAGCCGGTGCGTGTGCCCGGCGGCCGCGATGTCCGCCGGGCACCCGCAATTGCCGGTGACACAGCCATGGATGTGGATCTGTGTGTGTAAACACAGAGATCCACGTCCTGTCAGAGGAGAGGAGACCGATCTGTGTTCCTCTGTACTGGGAACACACATCGGTCTCCTCCCTTTGTGAGTCCCCGCCCCCTTACAGTTAGAATTACTCCCTAGGTAACACATTTAACCCCCCCCTAGTGTTAACCCCTTCCCTGCCAGTCACATTTATACAGTAATCAATGCATTTTTATAGCACTGTTCGCTGTATAAATGTGAATGGTCCCAAAATGGCATCAAAAGTGTCCGATGTGTCCGCTGCAATGTCACAGTCATGATAAAAATCGCAGATCGCCGCCATTACTAGTAAAAAAATAAATAAAAAATTCCATAAATCTATCCCCTATTTTGTAGACGCTAGAACTTTTGCGCAAACCAATCAATATACACTTATTGCGATTTGAATTTTAATTTTTTTTACCAAAAATATGTAACAGAATACATATCGGCCTAAACTGAGGAATTTTTTTTTTTTTTTTAATGGGATATTTATTATAGCAAAAAGTAAAAAATAGTGTTTTTTTTTTTTTTTGTTTTTTTTTTCAAACTTCTTATGCCCCGTACACAAGATCGGACCTTTTTCCGATGAAATTTCCATCGGAATTTCATCGGAAAAAAATAGAACATGTTCTATTTGAAAATTCCGATGGAATTCATCTGAATTTCTCCGATGGGGCCCACACACGGTCGGAATTTCCAATTGAAAAAACCCCAACGGACTCAGTCTGACTTTTTTCATCGGAAATTCCTATCGTGTGGGCATTACTCTTCTTTTGTTTTATAGCGCAAAAAATAAAAACCGCAGAGGTGATCAAATACCACCAAAAGAAAGCTCTATTTGTGGGGGGGGGAAGAAATCATAAAAATGTAATTTGGGTACAGTGTTACATGACCGCGCAATTGTCATTCAAAGTGCGACAGCGCTGAAAACTAAAAATTGGCCTGGGCAGGAAGAGGGGGTGAATATGCCCGGTATTGAGGTGGTTAAGCAAAAGTGTCCAAGCATGCGCGGCATCGCTTGCAAAACTTTGCTGCATATTAAGTCAGTATTTTAGTTTTGTAAAGTTGCACATTTGTTACACGTGTAACGTGTCTGCATGCAATGCATTTGTCAAAGGGTTGCGAATGAAACACTAAAGGAAATACCAATCCACGCTTCCCTGTGAGAGTCGCCCATAAATGACATCATTGATCTCAAATGACTAAAGAAAGCTTTTCCAAAAACACTTGAAATCGGTTACCCAACACAAATACTTGATGCGGATTGAAGTACTTGGCAAACAATGTAAGATTTATCGGCCTGCTGGACCTTTTGTTGCACCAGAACTCGTTTTTCCTGAAGTTTATTTATTTTATTACAGGTACTTTTATATAGCGCCATCAGGGGAGGGCTGGCGGCCCTAGGCCTGGGGGGGGCAAGTCCAGTCAAGTGGCCCATTGAACCGCCGAATCGGCTCACCATCCATGGTCCACCTGGTTTTTCAATGCAGCCTCACCAGTGCCCATCAGTGCGGCCAACTCCAGTGCCCATCAATGCAGCCTGATCACTGGGGCAGGTTACATGGGGTGTATGGGGAGGGAGATGGGGGGTCAGCTAGGGGTGTCAGGGTCTCTCACCTCAGTGATCTCAGCTCAGCAGGTCCTTGCACGCCACGGTTTCCTGGGGGGGGATAATGCTCCTGATCCTGGGGTCAAGTTGCAGCCAGCGCCCAGTCCTGCAGCCCGACTCCCTGGCACGCCCTGCCTCTGCCTGCTTCCAAGAATCTGGTCCCAGGGAGTTATAGTTTCCTCTGCGCTGCTGTGTTTTCCACCCACCAGAAGCTTGAGCGCGGACTACAACTCCCGGAATGCAACAGCTAGTGGTCTGCCGCCATGGCCATGCCCTCGGCCCGACTTCCTAGACCAGAATAAAAAAGAAAATGGTAGCGGGCAGCAGCTGTCGGACATTTTGAACATAAGTTAGAGTGGCATGGGAGGCAATTGCCACCCTGCCCCCTGGCCCAGCCCTCCCCTGAGCGCCATCAATTTACACAGCTCTTTACATATATTGTACATTCACATCAGTCCCTGCCCTCAGCTTACAATCTAAGGTCCCCAACTCACATCCATACCATAGGCGTGCGCACAGGGTGTGCCGGGGGTGCCCAGGCACCCCCTAATCACCCTGTGCAGCACAGATTCCCCCTATTGCCCTGGTCCCCCCCCCCCCCCCTCAGCGCTTCAGGCTTCCCTACTCTCCTCTCCCTCCAGCTGTTGCAGCGGGGATGTTTTTAGGATAAGTGGGGGAAGGGGCCGATAAATATGTAACTTACCGGCCCCTTCCCTTAATCGTGAGTGATCGTACTATTTGTTTGACTTTGGGGTGCACACCTTAATGCAATAGGCTGCGCACACCTATGATCCATACATACACATGTAGACAGGAGCCGATTAACCTCCCAGCATGCCCTTGGAGTGTGGGAGGAAACGGGGGTACCCGGAGGAATCCCACGCAGGCACATGAAGAATCTGCAAACTCCCAGGCAGGTAGTACCATTGTCGGGATTCAAATCGGTGATCCCAGTGCTGCTGGGGGGGGGGGGGAGTGCTAACCACTTAGGTACTTTTCAGTGGTGGGTCTTAAGCCTTGTTCATGCAGGGGTACTTAAAGCAGAGTTCCACCCATTGAAAAGTCGGCAGATACAAAAAGTGTAGCTGTTGACTTTTAATAATCGGACACTCGCCTGTCCTACGTTCCAGCGATGCGTACCTTGCATGAAGGTCACAAATTTTAGGCATCGTCATCAACCGCTCACTTACCTGAGCTCTCATCCGACCCAGCACTGTGCATGTCTGCAGCTCTTCTCTCCCCTCACTTCTAGATCTCACTGGCTTTGCTGGGGCACCCGGAGCCATTGGCTCCCAATACTGTCAATCAAAGCCAGTGACGAGGGAGTAGGGGACAGGGCTGAGTCCCTCTGTCTGTGTCAATGGATGCAGCAGTGGGGCTCGTAAGTGAGCACTCAGGAGTGCCCCCCATGGGAAGCGGCTTCCCGTGGGGGCACTGTACAGGGAGGAGGAGCCATGAACAGCAGCGGGGGACCCAAGAAGGGGAGGTTCGGGGCCGCTCAGGTAAGTACTGCTTGTGTGTTTTGTTTTTTTTTACCTTTTTACAATTGATTTAAGTTTAACACACTTGATAACTATTATCTTTTCATCACTGTGTTTTTTCTTCATTCTAGGTACATTCCATTTTTCCTTATCCTGTTCATCTATTTCTCCGGCTGTTTCACAACAGTGAGAGGTGAAAGCAGAATGCCGCTGTCAGCCTGGTCTTTGCTGGGCCCCAGCAGTCTGTATTACTGGTAGGTGTGGTGGACTCTTTGCATGTAACGTATGCTGGAATTACCGTATATACTCGAGTATAAGCCGAGTTTGTTTTTTTTTAGCACATTTTTTGTGTGCTGAAAATGCCCCCCTCGGCTTATACTCGAGTCTCGCTGTGTCCATCTGCAGCCTCATGCGCCTGATCTCCCCACGCTGTGACATGCAGTCAGTCTCCTCATCCTCGCCTGTGATAGGCGGAACACTGACTCACTGAGGGGAAAAACTGAATCGGTGTTCCGGCACGGACGAGAAGGAGGCGGGGCTTTGTTACACTGGACGGCCGCCGACTTGACTGCATGTCACAGCGCTGGTGTTCTGGAGATCAAGGTACATGAGGCGGCAGGGAGATGGGCACAGTGAGGCGGCAGGGAGATGGGCACAGTGAGGCGGCAGGCAGGTGGGCACAGTGAGGCGGCAGGCAGGTGGGCACAGTGAGGCGGCAGGCAGATGGGCACAGTGAGGCATGCAAATGGGCACAGTGAGTTTTAGTAAATCAACCCCATTATATCTTTGTCCTGGAGAGGCAGCAGTACCTGTTAGTTGGGAAACGCACTCCAGAAATATTTCCAGAGAGAAGTAATGGTGCCAGTCATTTTATTTACATAAAACCCAGGACTTGAACCCTTTTACACACACTCCACAATTCGGATTGCTTTGTGTGACTCCTGGAGCGTTCCCTCAACCCTGCGCGGGGGAAGAAGCTAATGGAGTGAGATCCGCATAGGCGAGATCTGGGATCCATTAGCTTCAATGGAGTGCAGATGAGACATCAGGGGTCTAAAAGACCCCTGATGTCTCATTAATGAGAACCCGTCTTCAAAATATTATATCGCGTGAGTTGAGGGGGGGGTCAAAAAATAAAGTTACACCAAGGCACATTAAGGCTTGATGCTTTTTTAGTACATTTTGCAGATTTGCACTACAGTCCATTTAACATGGTTTCCTATGGAACACGTTCTGTAGTGCAAATCTGCAAAATGCACTAAAAATGCCATAGGTGTGAACCGGGGCTAAAACCTTCCCCAAATATTTTTTTTTTTTTAACTGGGCCCCCCACCGACTAAAGAGTACATTTGTCTAAAGCAGGTGTTCCGCCAAAATCTGCAACCCATCAGAATAGGTAACGAAAGTGGCATTCCGTCACTACACCACGACAACCATCTTGGTACACCCCGCACTTGGCCGCACTAAGCCTGCAGTCAGAAGGCGGCAGCGGACATCTTTTTACCCCCAGCCAAGTCTTGCATTTCACTCTTATGCAGGATTTTGAAACCTGTGACACTTTTTTGATGTTGAATGTTAAAAGCAGCGGCGAGCCTGCTGATCTCACAGGTTTGCTAATCTGACAGAACACCGCTGCTTTTATAATTCAACATCAAAACGGTGAAACGGATTTCAAAATACTTTATATCACGATATGAGCTCAGCTTACTGGTAAAAATAAGATGTCCGCTGCCGCCTTCTGACTGCTGGCTTACTGGGGCTGAATGCGGGGTGTACCAAGATGGCGGTCGAGGTGTCGTGACGGAACGTCATTTCAGTTACCTAATTTAACGGGTCGCCGATTCTCCCGGACCACTGGCCATACATGCAGGGATGTCCAATTCCTATCGCCTGCATGTAACTGCCAGACAAGACGTTTTGTTTTTTACATTTAGCCCCGGGCAAGCAGCAGGGTTTAGAGCTGACGGTCAGCTCTCCTGTAAAAGCAATCCGAGCGACCAACTACATCAGGGTTCGACAAACCCCGGGCGCCAGGTTGCCATTGCGACTAGAATTAGCGACCTGGCGCCTGGGGCGGCACAGCTGGGGTATCCTGCGTCTCTGTGCCGCCACACGATCGCGTCGGGCCTTCTGCAGGCCTATGCTTCCTTCTGTGATCTGGCGCCATCTTGTGGTGGCCGTTGGTATGACAAGACAACCAGCAATACTAATGGAGCTTCCCCTGTTTGTTTTCACTGCCATCTCCTTCCCTCTAATTAGAACCCCCCAAACATTATATATATATATTTTTTATTCTAACACCCTAGAGAATAAAATGGCGGTCGTTGCAATATTTTCTGTCGCACCGTATTTGCGCAGCGGTCTTACAAGCGCACTTTTTTGGGGAAAAAATAATTTTTTTTTTTATTAAAAAATAAGACAACAGTAAAGTTAGCCCAATTTTTTTTTTTATATAGTGAAAGATAATGTTACGCCGAGTAAATTGATACCCAACATGTCACGCTTCAAAATTCTACAGGTTGCATGTTTTGAGTTACAGAGGAGGTCTAGGGCTAGAATTATTGCTCTCGCTCTACCAATCGCGGCGATACCTCACATGTGTGGTTTGAACACCGCTTTCATATGTGGGCGCTACTCACGTATGTGTTCGCTTCTGCGCGCGAGCTCGGCGGGACGGGGCGCATTTCTGGCTCCTAACTTTTTTTAGCTGGCTCCTAGATTCCAAGCAAACTTGTCAAGTCCTGAACTACATTACTTCCGGTTTCCCCGGCACCATTTTCAACCACTTCCGGACCGCCGAACGACTATATACGTCCTCTCTTTGAAGAGGGATATCTCGGTTATGGCCGCAGCCGTCGTTGTACGTCGGCTGTTTGAAGAGGACTACCATTGTTATGGTAGCAGCTAGCTACCCCGGTATCCTCTTCAAGAGCGGACGGCCCTCTTTCAGATAAAAGTGGTCTCATCCGCGGATTCGCCGCAAGATTACTTTTATCGGGGGCGGGAGAGGACCCACGCCTCCTGCCGCGCTCCAGTCGTCTCCGCTGCTTACCGGAGCCGTCGGTAGCGGCAGGGGCGATCGGGTCCTCTCCTCTCACAGGCTGGATGCCGAGCGAAGGAAAGATGGCCCCCAGTCGGCTCCAGAACATTGGAGGGTGGAAGCGACATAAAAGTCACTTCCACCCAATGGTCTTAAAGGTGAAAATAAATGTTGTTGCAAAAAAAAACAAAAACTATTTTTATATTGCATTTTAGTGTAAATATGAGATGTGAGGTCTTTTTGACCCCAAATCTCAGATTTAAGAGGACCTGTCATGCTTTTTTTATTATTACATTCCTTGTAATAGTAATAAAAGTGACCCAATTTTTTTTTAAAAAGGACAGTGTAAAAATAAAAAGTAAAATAAATAAGAAAAAAAAAAAGTAAAGCGTCCCGTCCCGCCGAGCTCGCGCGCAGAAGCGAACGCATACGTAAATCGTGCCCGCATCTGAAAACAGTGTTCAAACCACACATGTGAGGTATCGCCGCGATCGTTGGAGCGAGAGCAATAATTCTAGCTCTAGACCTCCACTGCAACACAAAACTGGTAACCTGCAGAAATTTTTAACCGCTTAAGGACCCCTTCACGCCGATATACGTCGGCAGAATGGCACGGCTGGGCACAAGCACGTACCTGTACGTTGCCTTTAAGGGCCCAGCCATGGGCGCTCCCGACCTGGTCCTGTGCTCCATGACCGCGCCCGCGGGACCCGATCGCCGCCGGTGTCCCGCGATCGGGTCACAGAGCTGAAGAACGGGGAGAGGTAAGTGTAAACAAATCTTTCCCCGTTCTTCCTAGTGTGACTGCCACTGATCGTCTGTTCCCTGTCATAGGGAACGACGATCAGTGATGTCACACGGTAAGCCACACCCCCTAACAGTAGTAATCACTCCCTAGAAAACACTTAACCCCTTCAGCGCCCCCTACAGGTTAACCCCTTCGCTGCCAGTGTCATTTTCACAGTAATCAGTGCATTTTTATAGCACTTTTCGCTGTAAAAATGACAATGGCCCCAAAAATGTGTCAAAAGTGTTCGATGTGTCCACCATAATGTCGTAGTCACGATAAAAATCGCTGATCGCCGCCCTAACTAGTAAAAAAAAAAATATTAATAAAAATGCCGTAAAACTATCCCCTATTTTGTAGGCGCTCTAACTTTCGCGCAAACCAATCAATAAACGCTTATTGCGGGGTTTTTTTGGTTTTTTTTACCAAAAATATGTAGAACAATACTTATCGGCCTAAAAAATTTTTTTTATGATTTTGGGGGATATTTTATTATCGCAAAAAGTAAAAAATATTGAATTTTTTTAAAAATTTTCTCTCTATTTTTGTTTTATAGCGCAAAAAATAAAAACCGCAGAGGTGATCAAATACCACCAAAGGAAAGCTGTATTTGTGGGGGAAAAAAAAAGTAAATTTTGTTTGGGAGCCACGTTGCACGACCGCGCAATTGTCAGTTAAAGCGACGCAGTGCTGAATCGCAAAAAGTGGCCTGGTCGTTAACCAGACAAAATTATCCGGGGCTTAAGTGTTTAAACGTCGCCTATGGAGATTTGTAAGGGTCAAAGTTTTTCATCATTCCACGAGCGGGTGCAATTTTGAAGCTTGACATGTTGGGTATTCGATTTTCTCTGCGTAACATTTATTTTTCACAATATAGAAAAAAATTGGGCTAACTTTACTGACTTTTTTTTTTTATTAAAAAATAAAAAATAAAAATTTCCCGAAAAAATTGCTCTTGTAAGACCCCTGCGCAAATACGGTTTGACAGAAAGTATTGGTAAGTAAGTAAAGTAAGTAAGGACCGCCATTTTATTTTCTATGGTGTAAGGAAATTTTTTTTATAATGTTTGGGGGTTGAAAGTAATTTTCTAGCAAAAAAAAAATGTTTTTAACTTGTAAACACCAAATCTCAGAAAGAGGCTTGGGGCTTAAGTGATTAAATCAAATCCACCCTGGTTCACATTATGTGGAATCTATAAATCAAGATCTATAATTTTCACACACATCTTGCATCTGAAGTATCTGATTGACTCTAGGGTGTACACACACACACACACACACACACACACACACACACACACACACACACACACACACACACACACACACACACAGTGGGGCAAAAAAGTATTTAGTCCCCCACCAATTGTGCAAGTTCTCCCACTTAAAAAGATGAGAGAGGCCTGTAATTGCCATTATAGGTATACCTCAACTATGAGAGACAAAATGTGGAAACAAATCCAGACAATCACTTTGTCTGATTTGGAAATTTTTTTTTTTGCAAATTATGGTGGAAAATAAGTATTTGGTCCCCTACAAATAAGCAAGATTTCTGTCTCTCACAGACCTGTATCTTCTTCTTTAAGAGGCTCCTCTGTCCTCCACTCATTACCTGTATTAATGGCACCTGTTTGAACTTGTTATCAGTATAAAAAACACCTGTCCACAACCTCAAACAGTCACACTCCAAACTCCACTATGGTAAAGAGCTGGCAAAGGACACCAGAAACAAAATGGTAGACCTGCACCAGGCTGGGAAGACTGAATCTGCAATAGGCAAGCAGCTTGGTGTGAAGAAATCAACTGTGGGAGCAATAATTAGAAAATGAAAGACATACAAGACCACTGATAATCTCCCTCGATCTGGGGCTCCACGCAGGATCTCACCCCGTGGGGTCAAAATGATCACAAGAACGGTGAGCAAAAATCCCGAACCGCGCACGAATGATGGCGGGGCGTGACCGGATGCAGCTGTGATAGGAGAGCAGTCCGCTCGCTCCTCGCTCCCCGCACCTCGCTCCATACTACACGCCGCAATGAGTAATTAACTAGCGGCAGAGAAGGAAGAGAGGAAACCGGCACCAGGGAAGGAAGAAAGACCGTTGGGATATTGCTGGGGTACCGAGCACAGACAAGGCATCCCGCTCTCAGCTGACCCGGCCAGCTGGTCTGATCTACGGGAAGGAGCAAGCGCCGACTGCTGGGGGAGTGGGACGGAGCCACCTATCACGGACTTGGTGAAACTGTGCCGCCCGCTTGTCTGTCAGCTGTTTGTCTGAGCTACATGAGGTACGGTCCTGCTTCGCGTGCGCTAGAGCCGGCCATTTCCTGGAGGAGAGACGCTGCGGGGGTTTTCTGTGTCTGTCTCCCCCTCCATTGCACCCTGAGGACGGAGGCTGGGCTGGAGGTGAGCAGAGGAAAAAAAAAAAAGATACATATATACAGTGTTTAAATTAGCTGATGTTAAGGGTAACCCGCTGTGTCTGAACCTGCCATAAATCTGAAAGGAAGAGGCTGGGGCAAGTGGATGTGAGGAGAATTTTTCGTTTTTTTGCCCTCTGTTTCAATTAGTAGCTGGAGTTGGCTGAAGGTTAAACTGTGGAACTGTGGAACTGTGGAGGATCGTAGCAGGGGAAGCTGGAACACTGGGAAGCTGGAACACCATAGGCGAAAGGACATTTATTTATACAGAACTGTACATAGAATAACCATAAAGCCATACAAAGACATATTTACAAGGGAGGAGGAGGAGGAAGAAAAGGAAAATGCCAGGTACACTGTCAGTGATGACCAGAAACGCACAGTTACAGTCACAGTTACATCCCCAGTTGCCCCAACCTCAATCCAGCCCCCGGGTCCACTCCCAGCCCCAGCCCCAGTCCCAGACGGTACGGGGAATAAGAACTGGACAGGCAGCAGTGGCAGCTAAACTGGAAAAATACGCACACATTCCGGGAAGCACAACAGGCCACACACCATCAAGGGGGCAAGGGGCCCAACAAGTAAGTGCCCAACGGAGAAGTTTGGGTCCAAACATAGAGACGGCTGGAAAGGTAACGGGCGAGCGTGGGACCAAAGCAAAGGCACTGGAAAAAGAGACAGATTTAAATACGGGAGCAGGGATGGAGGATGAGCCCTCCATGAGAGAGATTTTACTTGCTATAAACAACTGCAAGTCCTCCCTAACGGAAATATTTGATCAGCTGAAAGGGATAAAGGACGAAATGTCAACATTAAAACATGAAGTACAGGGGGTTGGGGAGCGTACCTCTGCTCTAGAGGAAAGACTCAGCCAGGTGGAAGACGATGTTAACCCTATGATAATGGACATGAAAACAATGAAAGAACAGTTAAACTTGTGCGTTAACAAAATTGACGACATGGAAAATAGGTTAAGAAGGAAAAATATTAGGGTACTGGGTCTCCCCGAAAAGTGCGAGGGCAACCGCCCCACTGAATTCATGGAAAATTGGCTTTTGGGGGTATTTGGACAGGACTGTCTATCAAAGCATTTTTCCATCGAGCGGGCCCACAGAGTACCTTTCAGAGCCCCAGCTGAGGGAGGGCGCCCCAGACCTATGCTTATTACATTTTTGCACTTTCCAGATAAAGTTACAATCCTCCAAAAAGCCAGAGAGATGAAAGAGGTCCTGGTCAATGGCACTAAAATTTCATTTTACCCAGACTTTTCCCCAGAGTTGCAGAGGCAAAGGGCTAAATTTTTTGAAGGGAAACAAAGACTACAAGAAAAGGGGATTAAATACGCAATGTTTTACCCGGCACGTCTGCGAATAACTATAAATGGGGCAAATATATTTTTTAACACACCTGCGGAATTGACGTCCTGGATGAACACTAAAGAAGGGGAAACCTAGGAAATTGGAAACAGTCACAGATTTGGTCACTGATTTATAGCACAGAATTCAGACTCTTATCCTATATTTCCTCCCTTTTTATTATTTTTTATTTTTTTTCCCCTCTCCCTGGTCGCCTGGGTTTCCTTTTTGTTCTTGTTTTCTTTTTTTTTTCTTTTTTTTTTTCTTTCCTTTTTTGTCGTGGTTTTGATATAGGAGCGGGGGGGGGGGGGGGCCGGGAGGGAGGAAGGGGTTGTCGGAAATGGTTCGGTTTTTGTGGAGAGTGGCACAGAGGTGGAGAAAAAACACTAGATGCCAAGCAAAATGGAAGAGAAACACTAGAGAAAGGAATACACGAGGAACACCAAGGGAAGTGCCAAGAGGGGGGGAGGGGGAAAGATCACACAGCAAAAGGGGAATCTGGTCACTGTAGAGGCCCTCCACAAGGGCCCCAAATAGGGCGGGGGAGGGGGGGTTGGAGGGGGGGGAGGGGTAGGGAGAGTAGGGAGTCGATGTGAAAGGCACATAATGATGAATGAACTCACTAAAATACGTCTTTGGTTTATGGGGGCAGGGGGTGGGGAAGGGGAGGAGGGAGGAAGGGGGGAAGTGAGAAGGAAAGTATGGTTGTATAGGGCACTAGAAAGAGTAGATCCACAAAAAACACGTTTTTGTAACCTGACATTATCAAGGCATACATGGTTAAGGCGGGTAAGGTGGGAGGTATTCTAAAAAGGGAAGAAATAGTAGGGGAGGATGCCGAAATATAATAGCGAGAAGAGTCTTCCTAATCAGGGAATAGGCATTAAGGTACGCTCATGGAATGTCCGAGGGGTAAAAGACCCAATAAAGAGACAGGTAATTTTTGCAGACGCCAATAGTAATAATATCAAAATACTGTGTCTGCAGGAAACACACCTGGATAAGGGAACCGTCAACTTGCTAAAACATAAGAAATATCAGACACAATTCCATTCCACACACACCTCCTATTCGAGGGGGGTGAGTGTGCTGATAGACTCAGGGATGGTGTTCTCCTGCAGCCACTGTAAGACTGACATTGAGGGACGCTATGTGTTTCTTCATTGCCGGATAGAAACAAGGGAATGTGTGGTGGCAGGTATATATATCCCCCCTCCGTTCGGGATAGAAATACTGTGGGATTTGATGGAGTTTATCATGGACAGATCGGGAGTACCGGTAATAGTGGCGGGGGATTTTAATATGACCATGAATAAAAACATAGATAAATTTCCGGTGGGTGCCCCCCCTGCACAGGCTGATAGCCCCCTTTCTCAATTTTGTGGGGAGATGGGCCTGATAGATGTGTGGAGAAGGAGGCACCCAGTGGAAAAACAATTCTCCTGCCACTCAAGGACACATTCGACTCTGTCCAGGATAGACCTCGTACTCTGCAATAAAGAGGCAATGGGGGTGTTGGGAGAGGTGGTATATGACCCCAGAAGCATATCGGACCACTCTTCAATGACCTTTGAAATAAAGACGAATAGAGGATATAATAAAAGGGACTGGAAGTTAAATCCATTCTGGTTAGAGGTTATCAAAGAGCCGGAGGGAATAAACGGCAGTCTGAAAGAATTTATAGAAGTAAATACCGGCTCTGCCTCGATGGGAATAATTTGGGATACTCTGAAAGCATTCCTGCGGGGAATCCTGATCCAAAAAATATTGCTTATTAAAAAACAAACGCCTGCCACAGAACTTGCGGCGAGTGAAAAGGTAAGGAGCTCAGAGATCTGCTATATAAATAACCCAAGACTAGAGGAACATAAGAAATGGCTAGAAGCGCAGGAGGAATATAAAAAAATAATAAGAAGAAAGGCGGAAAACAAAAAAACTATTTCAGAAACAGAGTTTGTTTGGTGAGGGTGAGAGAGTGGGGAGAATTCTCGCCTTGGCCGCGAGGGCCGACAATTCCCCTACCATTATACCGGCGATTCATGATGAGAACGGGGAGATTAAAAGAGACACACCAGAAATAATGCAGGTGTTCAAAAGGTATTACCAGAATCTGTATAGCAGCAATCGGCATAACAACAGTGAAGGGGAAATGGTCACTTTCTTTACCGACCTGAAAATACATCGGCTGACAGAGCAAGATAGGGAAGAGCTGGAGGCACCACTGACACTGGGAGAGATACAATTGGCAACTAAAGAAATGGCGGGTCAAAAGTCACCGGGTCCTGACGGTCTCCCAATAGAAATATATAAAACCTACAGTGAGGTGCTGCTTCCAAAATTGCTGGAAGTATTCAACTGGGCGGCGGAGGCAGGGAAAATGCCTGGGTCCATGGAAGAGGCAACTATAATAACACTATTAAAGGAAGGGAAAGATCAACTAGAGGCAAATTCCTATAGACCAATATCACTCCTGTGCGCTGACACCAAAATACTGGCAACAAGACTAAATAGGATAGTTACAAAACTGGTACATCCTGATCAAACAGGATTTATACCAGGAAGGTCCACTAGCTCTAACATCAGAAGAACATTCCTAAATATCCAGTTGCCAGTAGTAGAAAGAGAGGCAAGAGCAATCTTGTCCCTGGATGCCACAAAGGCATTCGATAGCCTTGAGTGGCAATATCTGTGGAAGGTGTTAGAAGAGTACAGATTCGGCCCTAAGTTTACTCAATGGGTTAGGTTATTATATGGGAATCCCAGGGCAAAGGTAAGGGTCAATGGTGAGTGCTCAGACTGGTTTAGACTGGCCAGGGGGACAAGACAGGGATGCCCGCTGTCGCCCCTGCTTTTCGCCCTGGCCATTGAACCACTAGCCACTGCAATAAGGGCATCTCCGGGGATAAAAGGATTCAAAAGAAAGCTAGGAGAGGAGAAAGTCGCATTATATGCGGATGACATCCTACTCTTTCTGGGGGATACACAGGCCTCACTGGCGACAGCAATGAATATTATAGGGGAATTTGGGAGATTTTCCGGTCTAACAATAAACTGGGAGAAATCCGCCCTCCTGCCGCTAGAGCCCTTGAGAGGGCAGATAGACCAAGTGAAGGTAGTACCCCAGATAAGATACCTAGGAATAAACATGACAAAGGATCCTGGGCACTATATAGGGGGAAATCTAGTGCCATTACTGGTAAAGATGAAACAAAAATGCAGGTTCTGGAATCGGCTTCCCCTATCTGTAGTAGGAAGGAGTAATTTGATAAAAATGGTGTGGATGCCGCAAATCTTATATATTCTACATAATTCCCCAGTATGGATCCCCAAACGGTGGTTCAGGAAGATAGAAGGGGTTTTCAGGGAATTGATCTGGAAGGGGGGAATAGCGAGACTCTCGCTCCGAGCCCTGCAATATCCAAGGGAGAAGGGGGGTCTCGCTCTCCCGAACCCCAGATTTTATTTCTTAGCGGCTCAGCTGCAGCATATGAGGAATAGTAATCAGAGAGGACCCAGTGTAGTCCTGAATGACACAAGCCATGACACGGAAGTTGAGGCAGATTCATTTCAGTCTAAATGCCCCACAGTCCAATTAATGGTAAAATGTTGGAAAGAGGGGAAGAAGATTCTAGGATACACAGGTTTCTCTGAATTCTCCCCTATTTGGGATAATAGCAACCTACAAGAACTTAAAAGCATGGGAAAGGTTGATGAGTGGGACAGACTAGGGATACATTTATTGGAACAACTATTTGCTGTTGGCAGAATAAAAACATTTCAAGAAATAAGAGAGGAGTTCGCGGTCCCAAATAGATCTTTCTATAGATACTTACAAATCAGACATGTGTTAAATGCACAATTTGGAAATAGGATACCGGAATGGAATAACATGGCCATCTTCCGAAACTTAGTAAACACTGAGGACGCAAGAGGAGTAATCTCAACCATCTATGACTCCCTAGAAAGGACAGATCGAAGTGAGATCATGGCTAATAAAATTAGGGAGAAATGGGAGAAGGATGTGGGCACAATCTCACAAGACCAATGGGAACAAATACTGGGTATAGGCCCCGAATTGTCAATGTCTCCCTCCCAGTATATGTCTCAGCTATATCTGATATATAGGGCATACCACACGCCCCAAAGAATGTTCCAATTTGGCAGGAGACCAGACCCAGGATGCCAGAGATGTGGACAGGATAAAGGAGATCTAATACACATGGTCTGGAGATGCCCCAAGCTGTACCAATATTGGAAAGCAAATAGTCGAAAAGATTAATAGAACATTTGGAACATTACTACAGCCGGAGGCGAGGCTATGTGTGCTGGGCCTGGTGGAAGAGAGGGTACCTTCAAAGGGCGAGCATATAGCGATTAGGAGATGCCTGTTTCAGGGAAGGAAACTTATTGCACAGAAATGGCAAGCGGTAAAGCCCCCTACAGTAACAGAATGGGAGGAGGTAATAAATTACACAATAAGAAAAGAAGAATTTATATACACTAAAAGAGGTAACAAAAAGAAATTTAATAATATATGGAATAAATGGATTGAAGGGGGGGCACGGGGGATGAGGGGGGCGGGGTCGGGAAATGGGAATGAGTTGGAGAATGTATAATATAAGTTAAGGCATATTTGTATTGTAACACAGGATTGAAATGGATGTATGTATAAATGATGTGATAAAGAAATAAAAAAAAAATATTTGATATATAAAAAAAAAAAAATCCCCGAACCACACGGGGGGACCTAGTGAATGACCTGCAGAGAGCTGGGACCAATGTAACAAAGGCTACCATCAGTAACACACTACGCCGCCAGGGACTCAGATCCTGCAGTGCCAGACGTGTCCCCCTGCTTAAGCCAGTACATGTCCGGGCCCGTCTGAGGTTTGCTAGAGAGCATTTGGATGATCCAGAAGAGGATTGGGAGAATGTCATATGGTCAGATGAAACCAAAGTTGAACTGTTCGGTAGAAACACAACTCATCGTGGTTGGAGGAGAGAGAATGCTGAGTTGCAACCAAAGAACACCATACCTACTGTGAAGCATGGGGGTGGCAACATCATGCTTTGGGGCTGTTTCTCTGCAAAGGGAACAGGACGACTGATCCGTGTACATGAAAGAATGAATGGGGCCATGTATCGTGAGATTTTGAGTGCAAACCTCCTCCCATCAGCAAGGGCATTGAAGAGGAAACGTGGCTGGGTCTTTCAGCATGACAATGATCCCAAACACACCGCCCGGGGAACGAAGGAGGGGCTTCGTAAGAAGCATTTCAAGGTCCTGGAGTGGCCTAGCCAGTCTCCAGATCTCAACCCCATAGAAAACCTTTGGAGGGAGTTGAAAGTCCGTGTTGCCCAGCGACAGCCCCAAAACATCACTGCTCTAGAGGAGATCAGCATGGAGGAATGGGGCCAACATACCAGCAACAGTGTGTGTCAACCTTGTGAAGACTTACAGAAAACGTCTGACCTCTGTCATTGCCAACAAAAGATATATAACAAAGTATTGAGAGGAACTTTTCATATTCACCAAATACTTATTTTCCACCATAATTTGCAAATAAATTCTTTCCAAATCAGACAATGTGATTGTCTGGATTTATTTCCACATTTTGTCTCTCATAGTTGAGGTTTACCTATGATGACAATTACAGGCCTCTCTCATCTTTTTAAGTGGGAGAACTTGCACAATTGGTGGCTGAGTAAATACCTTTTTGCCCCACTGTATATGTACCGTATATACTCGAGTATAAGCCGACTCGAATATAAGCCAAGGCACCTAATTTTACCACAAAAAAATGGGAAAATTTATTGACTCGAGTATAAGCCTAGGGTGTCCATCTGCATGCCTCACTGTGCCCATGCCTCACTGTGCCCATGCCTCACTGTCACTGTGTCCATGCCTCACTGTGTCCATGCCTCACTGTGTCCATGCCTCACTGTGCCCATGCCTCACTGTCACTGTGTCCAATGCCTCACTGTGACTAGACTGATGTTTAACATGGGAGTCTATGGAAGGGGTGCCCGGGTTTGAAAAATAGGTGCTCCCCGGCCGTAGGTCCCCCAGACACCAAACTTTGCACACTTGTAGAGGAAGAGTTGGTCTATATGTGTGCCAAGTTTGGGGTCCAGGGGACCTAGGGCCGGCCGGTACTGGGTCCCCAAAAATCACTGGAGAAATGACCGTTTAACATTGGAGTCTATGGAAAGGGGTGCCCGGCTTTGAAAAATCGCTGCTCCCCGTCCATAGGTCCTCCGGACACCAAACTTTGCACACTTGTAGAGGAATAGTTGGGCTACATGTGTGCCAAGTTTGGAGTCCAGGGGACCTACGGATGGCCGGAATCAGGCGCGCGAAATTGAAGTCGGAAACAGACTCGAGTATAAGCCGAGGAGGGCATTTTCAGCACAAAAAAATGTGCTGAAAAACTCGGCTTGTACTCAAGTATATACTGTCTGTGTGTGTGTGTGTGTGTGTGTGTGTGTGTGTGTGTGTGTGTGTGTGTGTTTGGGGGTTCTAAGAAATTTTCTAGCAAAAAAAAGATTATTTTAACTTGTAAACACCAAGTCTTAAAAATAGGCCGGTCCTTAAGTGGTTAAATCCGCATGGATGTACGCACCAGGATACACGTGACTTAGTGATTAAGCTAGAAATATTAAATATCAGGCCGGGGAGGAACTGGCGACTGAGTGACTCCCTTATTCAGGACCCGGGGATTATCAAAAAGGTCGAGCAGGAGCTTGAAAATTTATTTGCGGTAAACGATACACCAGAAATCTCGCGTACAGCCCTGTGGGAAGCACACAAGGCTGTTATAAGTGGGATATTAAAAGGGGCAGGTACACGTAAAAAGAGAGAAAGGGGAGAGAAACTTCGCTCTCTATATAGAGAGATACAGGATTTAGAACAAATAACAAGACCCCAAGGTACCCCGGAGACACAGGAGTTAGTAATAGAAAGGGGTGCAATTAGCAGACCTCTTAGAACAGGAGAAAAAACGTGCTTTCCACATGGTTAACAAGGAGAGATACCAATGGGGAAATAAATCCGGAAAGTGGCTGGCTAGGGCAATAAGGGGGGGAAAAAAATTGTTCCTTTATCCCTAAAATTAAGAACCACCAGGGAGAGATGGTTTACTCATCCCCGGAAATAGCGGGGGGTTTTCATGGATATTATAGCTCATTATATAATGTGAATCAGAAGGAGGTACGTAGGGAGGGAGAAGTCTATGAGTAACTGAGAGGCCTTGCCCTCCCCATGGTGCCTAGGGAGGAACTGAAGCAACATGAAGCTCTAATTACTCCAGAAGAAGTAAGTAGAGCAATAAATAGTATGGCCCTGAGAAGGTCTCCGGGTCCCGATGGGTTCTCCACTCAATATTATAAGAGATTTCAAAAATTTTCGACCCCTAAACTGTGCGAATATTTCAATGCCCTGGCCGAAGGAGAGAACCTGTGGGAGGAATCATTACTGGCCCATATAACCCTCATTCCAAAAGAAGGGAAGGATCCAACAGTCCCTGCGAGTTACCGCCCAATATCCCTGTTAAATACAGATATAAAGATTTTTGCGAAAGTAATAGCCGAAAAATTAAAGGCCCTACTACCAAGCTGGGTAAACGGTGATCAGGTAGGGTTTGTATCAGGGAGAGAGGGGAAAAATAACGGCCTGAAGTCACTGTGTTTGATCCATGAAGTAGAGGGGGGGGAGACCCCAGTCACATTCCTGTCGATTGATGCCGAATAGGCCTTTGACAGGGTGGACTGGGGCTTCATGTTTGGAACATTAAGACATTTGGGTATGGGGGTTTAAATTATGAAATGGATATCGGCTTTTTATCACCATCCAATGGGCAAAAACAGAATAAATGGGACTCTATCCCCCCCCCCCATTTGGACTTATTTAATGGAACAAGGCAGGGGTGCCCCCTGTCCCCAATGCTGTTCGTAATGGCATTGGAACTGTTCTTAGCTGCGATTCGTAAAAACCCAGACATTGGAGGGGTAAAAGTAGGGGAAAGGGAGTTTAAAATAGCCGCATATGTCGATGATCTGCTTTTCTATATGTCTAACCCCAGAACAACAATCCCAGTCATATTAGATGAGCTGACTAACTTCAAAAAAAATATGTCTAAATCAGAGATCTTGAATATTACTGTCTCAAGGGAGTAACAGCGAGCGATTCAACCTAAATTCCCCTTTGTATGGTGTAAGGAGGGATTGGGGTATCTGGGACTAAAATTGGCTGCATCCGTAGGGACCAATTATATACCAGTGCTCAATAAAATGAAAGAACATTTGGAGAACCTGAGACATAAGCCTCTTTCATGGATAGGAAGAATAAATGCTGTCAAAATTAATATCCTACCAAGGCTGACCTACGTCTTCCAAATGATTCCAATAACAGTACCCCAGGACTATTTTAAGAAACTAAGATCGATAACATTAAAATATATCTGGGCACACAAAAGGCCCAGAATTGCATATGCAACATTGATAAAAGCTAAAAGGTCTGGAAGGATTAGCAGCCCCAGATTTCGAGAAATACTATCAGGCGATTTGTATCTCTCGGATGTTAAGCCTCGTACACACGACTGGTTTTCTCGGCAAGAAACGACAAGAAAACAGCTGGGAGAGCTTTCTTGTCAAGAAAACCGTTGGTGTGTGTGGTTTCTCGTCAAGAAAACTGCCGGGAATCTCGACGAGAAAAATAGGGAACCTGCTCTCTAT
Organism: Rana muscosa; assembly: GCA_029206835.1. Lineage (NCBI taxonomy): Eukaryota > Metazoa > Chordata > Amphibia > Anura > Ranidae > Rana > Rana muscosa. The sequence goes on from CM055118.1 coordinate 421,629,966, forward strand.
TTTCTTGTTTTTCTCGTCGGGATTCTCGTCGGCCTGTTTCCTGACGAGAAAAACGGTTGTGTGTATGCTTTTCCGACTCTTAAAAAACCACGCATGCTCAGAATCAAGTATAAGACAGGAGCGCTCCTTCTGGTAAAACTAGCGTTCGTAATGGAGATAGCACATTCGTCACGCTGTAACGAACTGAAGGCACGAAGACTGAAAAGCGCGAATCGTCTCTCCCCAAACTTTTACTAACACGCGGTAACACGAGATCAGCAAAAGCAGCCCAAGGGGTGGCGCCATTGGAATCGAACTTCCCCTTTATACTGCCGTTGTACGTGCTGTACGTCACCGCGCATAACAGCGACGAGATTTGCAATTGACAGTGTGTATGCAAGGAAAGCTTGACAAGAATCCCGTTGAGAAAACCAACGTTTTTTTTTTACACTGGGATTCTCGGCCCTGTGTACGAGGGCTTTAGAGTGGATTCACAATAAAGAGGGGAGAAGCTGGGTGAATATGGAGATTTCACAAAGTAAGGTAGATTTAGGGAAGATGGTTAGGATACCACGGCAGTACCGAGATTTAGCTAATAGCACAAACCCATTAACTAGAAACACTTTTAACTACTTCAGGCCCAAAGGCCGTCATATGACGTCCTCGGCTTTGTGGGGGTATATCTGAATGATGGGTGCAGCTACAGGCATCATTCAGATATTGCCGGTTTCAGCCGGTGATTCCCTACACCATGAGAATGATCATAGCGGCTGTTCCACCGCTTCATCGTTCTTACGGGCAGCGGAATGGGATGTCCCCCCCCCTCCCGCCGCCCTCCGGTGCTTCTACCGGCTCACCTGTGCGATCGGTGACAGGATCCGCCGGCCCCAGATGTTGATCAAAGATATTTCCGGTGGACCAGATGGTCGCCGGAGTCTCTATGATCGTCGGAGGCCGGGCGCGATGTTATGATGTCACGCCCGGCCTATGCATTAAAAAAAACGGTGCCGCTTCGGCTTTGAAGCAGTGATCATTTTTTTTTTTTTTTTTAGGCTTCCAAGCCTAGAGGTGAGATATGGGGTCTTTATTGACCTCCATATCTCACTGTAAAGAGGACCTGTCATGTCATATTCCTATTACAAGGGATGTTTACATTCCTTGTAATAGGAATAAAAGTGATCAAAAATTTATATATTTTTTTTAAAGTGTTAAAATAAAAAAAATAAGTAAAATTAACAATAAAAAAAAAAACATTTTTTTTTACAGTGTCCCTGTCTCCGTGTGCTCGCATGCAGAAGCGAACGCATACACAAGTCCCGCCCACATATGAAAACGGTGTTTAAATCACACAAGCGAGGTGTCGCCGCGAATGTTGGAGCGAGAGCAATAATTCTAGCCCTAGACCTCCTCTGTAACTCAAAAAATGTAGCCAATAAAAAAAAAATTAAATCGTCGCCTATGAGGATTTTTAAGTACCGAAGTTTGTCGCCATTCCACGAGCGTGTGAAAATTTGAAGCGTGACATGTTGGGTATCTATTTACTCGGCGTAACTTCATCTTTCACATTATGCAAAAAAATTGGGCTAACTTTACTGTTTTTTTTTTTTTTTTTTTTAAAGCATGACATTTTTTTTTTCCCCAAAAAAACGCGTTTGAAAAATTGCGGCGCAAATACCGTGCGAGATAAAAAGTTGCAATGACCGCCATTGTATTCTCTAGGGTCTTTGCCAAAAAAACATATATATAATATAGTGTTTGGGGGTTCTAAGTAATTTTCTAGCAAAAATAAAATGATGATTTTTACATGTAGAAGCGAAGTGTCAGAATTGGCCCGGGCCTGAAGTTGTTAAAACTTGGGATGGTTTAGGAAAGACGCACCATTGGGATCACAATTCACCATTACTATCGATATTGGGCACAAATTACTTTAAGCCAGGGAAAGAGGAACATATATATTTCACCAGATGGGCAAAAAAAATAAGAAATATTATTGCAAGATGTAATGAAAGGAAATAGGATTTGCACGTATGAGGAAATCACACAAAAATGGGGAAATATGCCACTAGATAAATGGAGGTACACACAACTACAGCATTTTACACAATCACTGCCACAATCGTTACGGGGAAAAGGATATATGGGGACAATTAGAGAAACTTTTTCACTCTCCCCTTAGCTTAAAGCAAAGTTTATTCAAAATTTATAGGATACTACTGTATATATACTCGAGTATAAGCCGAGATTTTCAGCCCTTTTTTTGAACACTGATCACACTGTCTGCTGGGAAAATGAGTCAGAGGTTACGAGAACGTCCGTGATAGGCTGAACTGTGTCAGCTGAGAAACGCCTATCACGGAAGGGACCAGGAGGAGACCGCGAGTTTTAAACAATGAATGGACACCCGCAGCCTCTCAATTTCAAGGTACAGTGAGTATGGGCACAGTGACGACGGGCAGAGTTAATATGGGCACAGTGAGGTTGCAAATGGGCATTGTTGACCCTCTGCATTCTCAACCTCGGCTTATACTCGAGTCAATACGTTTTCCCAGTTTTTTGTGGTAAAATTAGGTGCCTCGGCTTATACTCGGGTCGGCTTATACTCGAGTATATACGGTAATTAAAGAAAATGAACTGGAATTTCCTCCATATCTGGGGAAATAGGAAGAGGAGATAGGCCCGCTTACAGACGAGGAACACAGAAGGAAAATTCTGAGAATGTCGTGCTATTCCTCAGGAGACCTAAAGACATAAAACTCCTGGCGAGATGGTATGCAACCCCCCAGAGGGCGTGCAGGATCGGGGCAGAAAAAAAAGAGAGAGAGGAAAAAAAAAAAAAAGGATACACGTGAAGGTGTGTGTAACTGGCAGCCTGTTATTGAATATATTGGGCTGCCTGCAGGGCATGCCCCTTCGCACGGACATACAGATTGCTACACCCGTGTGAATGAAGCCTAAGGCCCCTTTCACACGGGACGGATCCGTGCTCAGCAGGGATCGCTCCGCTGATCCCCCCCTGAGCCGGCGGATGACAGGGCGGTCCCCGCAGACTGTGCAGGGACCGCCCTGTCAGATCTCCGCTCTCCCCTATGGGGGGGGGGGGTGATCGGATGAACACGGACCGTCTGTCCGTGTTCAGCCGATCCGCTCTGCAGACGGAAAGAAAAATAGGATTTTCCTCCGTCTGCAGAATCGGAGGATTGCGGACACAAAGGAGGTTGGGTGTCAGCGGATGTTCATCCGCTGACACCCGCGATCTCATAGGGACCAATGTATGTCCCTTTTTCATCCGTAAACGGACGGATGAAAAAGCGGACATACGGTCCGCTGGTGTGAAAGGGGCCTAAAATGTCTTCCTATGCTGTAGCTTGAATGGTACCCTTCACTGGAAGCACCTGAACTCAATCATTTTGAGGGGTGCCCACGTACTTTTGGTGAGATGTCCACAACCTTTTGGCCCGCATAGTGTATACTGTATGTATTCCGCTCTGTTTTTACTCAGCAGTCTTTTCACTTGTTTGTCTTGCAGGTACCTGGTGACCGAGGGCCAGATCTTCATCATCTTCATCTTCACCTTCTTTGCAATGCTGGCCCTCATCCTACACCAGAAGCGTAAGGGCTTTCGCCTGGACAGTAACGGCCTCTTCTTGCTGCTCTCCTTTTCAGTGACTTTGGTCCTCATCGCGGTTTGGATCGCGTGGCTGTGGAATGATAAGATATTGCGCAAGAAATACCCCGGGGTTATCTATATTCCAGAGCCCTGGGCCTTCTATACATTGCACATCAATAGCCTGCACTGATAGTGGCCGGGTCCGGTTATTGCTCTGTGAGCTCCTAAAGATTGGACCTCAATGTAGAGTGGACCTCAATGTAGACCACTGTTCTCAACTCCAGTCCTCAAGGCGCCCCAACAGGTCATGTTTTCAGGAATTCCCTCAAATGAAACGGCTGTGGTAATTACTAAGGCAGTGAAACTGATCAAATCACCTGTGAAAAATAATGGAGAACCTGAAAACATGACCTGTTGGGGCGCCTTGAGGACTGGAGTTGAGAAACACTGATGTAGACCTCTCTTAGTCAGTCTTGTGTCACCCCCAGTAGAAGGGGTGAAGTATAGGAAACCCTTCTTCCTTTCTTCAAACTATAGTAGAGTGATTTATTTTATTTTATTTTTAAAATTTAACGATTAAGTCTATATTAATATTTTATTAACTGCTTCAGTCACAAGTGGTACTTTTTAGACCATTATGATGGGAATTTTGCGGAAAGGAATTTTACATTTTTGACTTAAGGGTTAATTATACACAAAACTGACTCAGATGCCGGGGGGGTTAGTGGAGAGTTGAAGAACAGATTTTATCTCTGTGGCAATGATCTCTCTCACCTGAAAGGTACTATAAGGCAAAAGTATGTGGACTTAACTCCAAATTATTGGGTTCAGGGGTTTCTAGTGAAGGGTACGGTTAGTGCTTCACCATAAAAGCCCATTTTAGACAGTTGTACATTTTAAACCTTGTGGGGACAGTTTGGGGAAGACCCTTTGCCCAAAACCAGGTCCATAAAGACATGGCCTAATGAGTTTGGTGTAGAAAAAGTGCCCTGCACAGAGCCCCGACCTCAGCCCTTCTGAGCCCCGTCCTCAGCCCTTCTGAGCCCCGTCCTCAGCCCTTCTGAGCCTCGTCCTCAGCACTTCTGTGCCCCGAGCCCCGACCTCAAGCCCTCCGAGCACAGAACCCCGACCTCAAGCCCTCCGAGCACAGAGCCCCGACCTCAAACCCTCCGAGCACAGAGCCCCGGCCTCAAGCCCTCCGAGCACAGAGCCCCTGCCTCAAGCCCTCCGAGCACAGGGCCCCGGCCTCAAGCCCTCCGAACACAGGGCCCCGGCCTCAAGCCCTCCGAGCACAGAGCTCCAACCTCAAGCCCTCCGAGCACAGAGCTCCGACCTCAAGCCCTCCGAGCACAGAGCTCCGACCTCAAGCCCTCCGAGCACAGAGCCCCGGCCTCAAGCCCTCCGAGCACAGAGCCCCGGCCTCAAGCCCTCCGAGCACAGAGCCCCGGCCTCAAGCCCTCCGAGCACAGAGCCCCGGCCTCAAGCCCTCCGAGCACAGAGCCCCGGCCTCAAGCCCTCCGAGCACAGGGCCCCGGCCTCAAGCCCTCCGAGCACAGGGCCCCGGCCTCAAGCCCTCCGAGCACAGGGCCCCGACTTCAATCCCGCCGAGCACAGGGCCCCGACTTCAATCCTGCCGAGCCCCGACCTGGCCCCCACTGAACGCGCAGAGCCCCAACCTGTACCCCACCACATTGGGTTTTTACACACACAGTGTGTGTAAATCTGACAAGTGCGCCCGTCGGCGAACCTGGGACTGGCATGTCGGGTGCCGCAGAGGAAGATCCTTGAACATCGTTTCATTGATCTCCCTTTCCTGCTAATGACCCAGAAGCAATGTGTAAAAGGTCACTTCCAGGTCCTGGTGTCATTTTCCCCAGACAGTATGGCCAGGGTAAGAAGCTATGAGAAATGAATCTGCACTCTTATTAGCTTCATTAGAGGGCAGGTGAGACATCTGGGGTCTTTTAGACCCATCACATAGGTAACCTTTTGTCCCCTATGCCGTGAAAATAAAGATTTTAGTAAAAAAAAAAGTGTACAAGTTTACAAAGCGTAAAAATTTGTTACACCCAAGCACTTAACATTCTTCAATCGCCCATCCCCCCAGATTTTTTTTTTTTTTATGTGTGTAAAAAACCCCTGCAAAACAACAGCCCTGGCAGCGAAAGCGATCAAGCTGCTAAGGAAGGAAGGGAGGGCGGGCAATTCCATATGATTGCCCATGGTTTTGGAATGGGTTGTCCAGCAAGCTTAAAATAGGTGTGAAGTTCAGGTGTCCTCAGACTTTTGGCCATATAATGCAGCTCAGTCCACGTGCCATGGCCACTGTTTTATAGTGGGAGTTTTTTCCTAAACCTGGAGAGTGCAAAATCAGATGCAGCTCTGCATCGATACCAATCAGCTTCCAGGTTTTATTGCCAACACTTAGCCACTTGACCTCCGGAAAATGAATCTCCTTGATGACCAGGCCATTTTTTGCGATACGGCACTGTGTTACTTTAATTGACAATTGCGCGGTCGTGCGACGCTGTACACAAATTACATTTACCGTATGTCAATTTTTTCCCACAAATAGAGCTTTCTTTTGGTGGTACTTGATCATCTCTGCGGTTTTTATTTTTTGCGCTATAAACAAAAAAAGAGCGACAATTTTGAACAAAAATAATATATTTTTTGCTTTCTGCTATAAAACAAATCCAATTAAGAAATAAAATTTCTTCATGAATTTAGGCCAATATGTATTCTGCTACATATTTTTGGTTAAGAAAATCTCAATAAGCTTCTACTAACTATGGGATATATACTGGAATAAAAAAAAAAAAAAAGTTTATACTAGTAATGGTGGCGATCAGCGACTTATATTGGGACTGCGATATTGCGGCAAACAATCAGACACTAACTGGCATTTTTGACACTTTGTGGGAACCAGTGACACAAAAAAAATTTTTGTTTTTTTTACACAAATTCATTTAATTTGTTTTTGCAATTTGTTTCGCTTATTTGAGTTCGGATCGAGTCAAATTTTTCTAATTCCATTTGAAATAGAATTTATTCTATATGAAATTTGAATTTTTGGAAGATGGTTATATTCTTTCTATTCTATTGTTTTATTCTATTGTATTCTATTTATTTTTTCTATTCTATCATTTTATTTTCTATTTGTTTCTTTTCTATTATTTTCTATTCTATTCGCATTTCGGAAGATGGTTATATTGTTCTATTCTGTTGCTTTTTTCTATTCTATTCTTTCCTTTTCTTTCCTTTTTCTATTCTACTTGAACTCAAAATTTATTCTATTTGAAATTCAAATTTCAGAAGGTGGTTAAATTCTTTTATTCTATTCTATTCTTATATTTTCTAGTCTATTCTTTTATTTTCTATTCTATTTTATTCTGTTTTACACTATTCTTTTCTCTTCCTTTATTTTCTATTCTATTTTATTCTCTTCTGAAATTCTATTGGAAAACTATTCGAATTTCGTCCAAAATGTTTGTTTCGGATTTGTTGCAATTCGTTACTATTGTAATTCGGAAATTCGGATACATCGGAACGAAGCGAACCGCACATGTCTAGTGACACCAATACAGTGATCAGTGCTTAAACTCCACACTATCACTGTACTAATGACACTGGCTGGGAAGGGGTTAAACGGGTGTGATCAAAGGGTTAAATGTGTGCCTAGCCAGTGTTTATGTGTACTATATGGGAGGTGCTTTTACTAAGGGAATTGATGAATTTTATTCCCTGCTTTGCAGGAACACAGAATCCATCACTTCCCTGTCAGAACGAAGCTCTGCCTTGTTTACAGAGGCAGAGCTCGGTTCTCAGTCTCTGCCCGACGATCGGCGGGTGCCGGTGGACATCCATTGCCCGGCACCCGCAGATTGGCTTCTGCTGTGAGTAAGCACAGCAGAAGCAGCGCGCCCCCTGTAGGCGGAAGTGCAGAATCGCGTATATATATATATATATATATATATATATATATATATATATAATGTGATTCTGCACAGGAGGGCCGCCCTGTAGCAGTATATCTTTAAGTGGTTAATCGAACAAGCTGAGGTTACAAGCTGATTGGCTGCCATGCACAGCTGCACCAGATTCTGAGTTCTCCAGTTTTAGTAGATTATCCCCAGTGTCTCGGAGTCGGGAACTCTGGCAGCGCCCCAAGAGGTGAAGGCAGGTAGAGAGTGACTGAGTCTATGGCATCCACTCAAAACTACTGTTTCAGATTCTGGGTGGACACTTCAGTATTGCACCCAAAAGCAAACATTTATTATACCGTGTTTCCCCCCAAAATAAGCCCGGGTCTTCTATTATTTTTAGCAACCAAAAGCACGGTAGGGCTTATTTTCAGGGTAGGGCTTGCATGCCAGGAATCCCCAGTGTGAACTGAGTAAAAGTGCCTGTAAAATGCTGGAATTATCTGTATTGCAGAATTGTGTAATATGGAGGGTGTGTGAATTGTGCCAGTACCTTCTTATAGCGCTGCTCGATGCTTCCATGGCCCGCCTGAGCTGTCCTCCACAACTCCGAGCACTACAGAGGGAGGGGGGACGAGATCCCCCACTGACACCCAGGAGACGAGTAGATAAGCAGAGCTGAGTGCCTGCAGAGGGAGGGGGGACGAGATCCCCCACTGACATTCGGGAGATGAGTAGAGCAGCGGAGCTGAGCGCCTGCAGAGGGAGGGGGGACGAGATCCCTCACTGACACCCGGGAGATGAGTAGAGCAGCGAAGCTGAGCGACTGCAGAGGGAGGGGGGACGAGATCCCCCACTGACATTCGGGAGATGAGTAGAGCAGCGGAGCTGAGCGCCTGCAGAGGGAAGGGGGACGAGATCCCTCACTGACACCCGGGAGACGAGGAGCGCAGCGAAGCTGAGCGACTGCAGAGGGAGGGGGGACGAGATCCCTCACTGACACCCGGGAGACGAGTAGAGCAGCGAAGCTGAGCGACTGCAGAGGGAGGGGGGAACGAGATCCCCCACTGACATTCGGGAGATGAGTAGAGCAGCGGAGCTGAGCGCCTGCAGAGGGAGGGGGACGAGATCCTCCACTGACATCAAGGAGACGAGTAGAGCAGCGAAGCTGAGCGACTGCAGAGGGAGGGGGGACGAGATCTCTCACTGACACCGGGGAGACGAGTAGAGCAGCGAAGCTGAGTGACTGCAGAGGGAGGGGGGACGAGATCCTCCACTGACTTCAGGAGACGAGTAGAGCAGCGAAGCTGAGCGACTGCAGAGGGAGGGGGGACGAGATCCCTCACTGACACCCGGGAGACGAGTAGAGCAGCGAAGCTGAGTGACTGCAGAGGGAGGGGGGACGAGATCCCTCACTGACACCCGGGAGACGCTGAGAGCAGCGGAGCTGAGTGCCTGCAGAGGGAGGGTGGCCAAAATCCCCCGCTGACAGCCAGGAGGAGAAGAGATCAGTTGAGCGCCGCTGTACCGAGGGGTATGTGATACGATTTTATTACAGAGGCACACACCTTTTTGAATTGTGCACTACTATAGAACAGTGGATTCTACCTTTTTCCAACCACTTTCAGCTAGGGCTTATTTTCGGGGTAGGGCTTATATTGCAGCTCTTCCTGAAAATCTAGGTAGGTCTTATTATCAGGGTAGGTCTTATTTTCGGGGAAACACGGTATTGCAGGTTACCAATTCTTAGATGTGATGGCTGCATTCGTTTTCTTTGTCGCTGTCCTGCAGATATGACAAACCATTGACCACTGACAAGCGGTGCTTACAATGATCATCTTTTATTTATTTATGTAAAAAAAAAAAAATGTTACTGTGATTGCTTTTAAAGTGTTATCTGGAGTTTGGCTTCAGTTTGTTAGGCCCCTTTCACACTGGCACGTTTTTCAGGCGGTTTAGCGCTAATATTAGCGCTGTTATACCGCCTGAAAAATCGTGCCCTGTATTCTTCAATGTGAAAGCCCGAAGGCTTTCACACTGAAGCGGTGCGCTAGCAGGACCGCTCCAAAAGTCCTGCTAGCCGCATCTTTACAGCGGTGAAGGAGCGGTGTGTTCACCGCTCCTTTACCGCGGCTGCCCATTGAAATCAATGGGACACCGCAGTAATACCGCCCGCAAACCGCGGCAATAGCCGCGGTTTGCGGGCAGTATTAACCCTTTTTCGGCCGCTAGCGGGGGTTAAATTCACCCCGCTAGCGGCCGCATACCGCGGTGATAACGACGGTATAGCGGCGCTGAAAATCGCGCCGCTATACCGCCACCGCACATGCCCGCCCCAGTGTGAAAGGGGCCTAAGTGTATTTAAATCTGCTAGTGCATCTAACACTCCCCTCCCCCCCAGACTGTCAGTGCTGCTGTCGGCCGTGCCCCCTGTGCTCCTTCATCCAGAGTGGGGGGTGCTCTAATACAGGAGGTGTGGTACTGGCCAGTTTACCAGGTGAAAACAGAGGAGAAAAAAAGCCAAAAAAAAGAAAACGAATGCAGTCATCATATCTGATTTGGTAAGCTACAACATGATGTTTTGGGGTTAATACCACTTCATTAAATTGATACATAGGAGTTAGTTCTGTATCTTCCATGACTTGGAGAAAGAAGTTCTGGAGATCAAAGCTGTATGAAGAGTCTTCCAGCAAAAGGCAGCAATTGCATTACAATCAGTTCCATACAGTATATGCAATGTACATGAATATATATTTCAAAATAAAATCTATATTTTCATTTTACTAAAGAAAATTATTTTAAATGGGAAAAAAAAGACTGAATGTTTTTATTTATTTTTTTGTTTTTTTTCTCCTTACTGGTTCATTTCATTGTGGCTTTTAAACAATTGTATTGAAATTTCCTTGAAAATGCTTTTTTTTTTTTTTTTTGTTGTTTTCTTTTTCTCTCAATCTGGTATTACCGCCCCCATGAGGTGGAAAGTTTTTACTTTTATGCCGCGCACGCACGACTGTTTTTAATGTCATTGAAAAAAACTGCGTTTTTCTCGACGTGATTCTTCTCAAGCCTGCCTTGCCTACACACTATCGTGAAAAAAAACGCTCGAGTAAAGCGCGGTGACGTACAACACGTACGACGGCACTATAAAGGGGAAGTTCCATTCGATTGGCGCCACCCTTTGGGCTGCTTTTGCTGATCCTCGTGTAATGCGGCCAGGGCCGTCTTTAATATGGTTTGGGCCCTGGGCAAGTATTTTTTTTGGGCCCCCCCCCCCCCCCATCAGCTTATTTTGGGCCAGGCTGGTTCACATGTATGTGTTTTTGCGGCCCTCATTTGCGCAGGCACAGCAGCCCATTCATTTCAATGGGCTGCCATGCCTTTGTTTCCTGCAGAAAAAAAGGTGCATGCATCATTTTAAAAATGCAGTTGCCTTGAAATCCATTCTGCTTTTGCACCGTGCAACTTACCTGCAGTTCCTGCACACACAAATGCACTGTGTTTTTAAAATAGTGACCTAAACATCTAAAAATGCAGCAAGTTTGCCGGTGTAGGAACTGCAGATAAGTCACATGGTGCTAAAGCAGAATGGACAGACAGTGCTGTATTTCATTGCTTGATGGGCAGAGGTGTGCCGTGTGCACAGCCTATTACATGATGCATGCACTTTTTTTTTTTTTTGCAGGAAACGCAGGCATGGCAGCCCATTCAAATGAATGGGCTGCTGTGCCTGAGCAAATGTGGGCCGCCAAAACACATACATGTGAACCAGCCAGGCCCAAAATAATCCCATCAAGCAGTTAAATAGACAGTAATGCCATGTGCTGTAAATTATGCCGTGTCCTCTGAGGCCTCACTCAGCCTGGACTGCAGGTCTGGTCAGTGTTTTTTAAAAAGTTCCTCTATTTTACACATGGCATGGTATTTGTAAAATAGAAGAAATTTTAAAACACTGACCAGGCCGCATGCCATGTGTAAAATACAGACATCCCAACCTGCAAAAACTCGTTTCAGGGAGGTGGCAAACTCATTTCAGGCCGGTGACGCTCCACGCCAGCGCCGACAACCCCCCCCCCCCCCCCCAATTAAATGCAGCCTGATCAGCGGCAATTAAAAGGTTTGTAAAGAAAAAAATAAAAACCGACAAACATGTCATACTTACTTCCACTGTGCAGCTCGTTTTGCACAGAGTGGCCCCGAACCTGGTCTTCTGGGGTCCCTCGGCGGCTGTCTCGGCTCCTGCCCTCAATAACTCGCCACCTATATGCGAGCGAGCATGGTGGTGAGTGATTGCGGGCGTGTTCCAGTGATACAGCCAGCGGCTATTGCCGCTCACTGTATCACTCGGCCCTGCCCCCCGGCGCCGCGTCATAGGATGTGATTGACAGCAACGCCAGCAAATGGCTGCACTGCTTTCAATCTATCCACTGTAGCCAATCAACGGCCAGGCTGAACGGCAAAGGAGGATGTCGGGGGTGAGCGCGGGACTTTCAAGGGCTCAGGTAAGTAAAACGGGGGCTCGGGGGGGGGGGGGGGGTATTGTCGGATATTTTTTCACCTTAATGCATAGGATGCATTAAGGTGAAAAAACTTTTTCCTTTACAACCCCTTTAATGTTTGCAGTTTCTGAAATACATAGGCATTCTGTGTCTCTTATGTTTATATTTTATTTTTTACTAGTAAATGTTTTTTGAATGAGTACTGTCTGCTTCAGAGAGAAGGGAGAGTGCAAAACTGTGAGTGCTGGAACATGGAAACTTCAAGTTAAATTTGCAATAAAATGTATAACGTCCTATTATGGCAAGTTCTCCTGCCATATCCCCAGCACTCAGCTCTTCACAGAGGAATATGCTAGGACTGCCATTGTAACATCAAATATAAAGACTTTAGAAATACTCTACTGAAAACTTCTATTTGCAATATACATTAGCAAACAGTGGCATACCTTGGGGTGTAGGACATGAAGAGGAAGTCAGCCTCGGGTACAGCAAGCTGGGGATGCTCTGAAATCACATTCTAATTCACAAGCAGCACCCAGTGGCAGGAAGGGAGAAGTGCACGTCTAGAGGGAAGCCAGGGGTGCTGTACATTTTATAACACTGGGAAGGGAAGCAGTACTGGCCCTGGCTGCGCGCCGCTGATTATTATTATTTTCAGCGCCGATTTGTGGGCAGCACGCAGGCTTAACGGGCGGCTCTGCTTTGGGCCCCTAACAGTGACAGGGCCCTGGGCAGCTGTCCCCATTTGCCCTGCGGTAAAGACGGCCCTGAATGCGGCGTACACACGATCGTTTTTCATGCCATTTTTTTGAACCAACGTTTTTCTCGTCGTTTTTTTTTTCCATGTTTCCTCTCAAGCCTGTCTTGCATCCACACGATCATTAAAAAAAACGCTTGAGTAAAGCGCAGTGACGTACAACACGTAGGACGGCACTATAAAGGGGAAGTTCCGTTCGGATGGCGCCACCCTTCATGTTAGTAAAGTTTGTTGAGAGACGATTCGCGCTTTTCAGTCTTCGTGCTTTTCAGTCCATTACAGTGTGACGAATGTGCTATCTCCATTACGAACGCTAGTTTTACCAGAACGAGCGCTCCCGTATCATACTTGATTCTGAGCATGCGCGGTTTTTTTTCCCCTCGTAAAAGCATACACACTATCGTTTTTCACGTCGTTAAAAAAAACGACATGAAAAACGACGTGAAAAAATAGAGCAGGTTCGAAATTTTTAATGGCCGTTTTTCACGCCGTTAAAAATGCTCTGGAGCATACACACGATCGGTTTTAATGGCCATTTTAAAAAATGGCATTTTTAACGGCATGAAAAACGATCGTGTGTACGCGGCATAAGTAAAAGTTTGTTGAGAGACGATTCACGCTTTTCAGCCTCGTGCTCTTCAGTCTGTTACAGCGTGACGAATGTGCTATATCTCCATTACGAACGCTAGTTTTACCAGAACGAGCGCTCCCGTCTCATACTTGATTCTGAGCATGCGAGTTTTTTTTTTTTTTAAGACTCGCAAAAGCATACACACGAGCGGTTTTCTTGTCAGGAAACAGGCCGACGAGAATCCTGACGAGAAAAATAGAGAGAGAAAATGACCGCTCCAGGTGAGTGAGTTCTGTTAATCCTTCAACAATCAGGAAACCATGGGTGCTGGCAATGCACAAGGCAAACAGGAACAGCAGAAAGGAAGGGATCGACAGCCGCACTGCAAAAAAACCTTAAAGGTTGCTTTTATTGTAAAAAAGATAGAACACATGCACCACAGGTCACAGCAAGGCAGGGATCAGCTGACGCGTTTCACACTACAAATGTTAGTGCTTACTCATAGCAGGTTCTCTATTTTTCTCGTCGAGATTCCCGGCGGTTTTCTCGAGAAAAATTAGAGCACGTTCCAAATTTTTAATGGTCATTTTTCACGTCGTGAAAAATGCTCTGGAGCCCACACACGTTAATTTTTAATGACCAAAAAAAAATAAATGGAATTTTTCTCGTCATGAAAAACGGTCGTGTGTGTTCATGAGGGCCAGTTCACACCACATGCAGTCCAGTGCGTTTTTTTTTTTTCTGTATCAAAAACGCAAGGAAAGTAGGTTATATGGTTTTCAATGGCATACCAGTGCTGTTAGTTTAAAAAAAAGTAGAAGATGCTGCATTTTTTCTGCACTGCACTGGAACGCAGTAAAACGCACTGGAACGCACATGTCCTTATTTTAGGTCAAGAAAAAAGAAAAGGGGGGGGCGTGCACTGGACTGCATCAAAAACACGCATGCAGAAAAACATCCGGACTGCGTTTTCTATGGTGTGAACTGTCCCTCAATGCATTCTATCTGTGTGCAGCTCCCCCCCCCCCCCCCCTTATACTTGCCTGAGCCTGATGTCATACCGGTGCTGTGCATGAGAGCAGCATTCCCTCTCCCTCCAATCACAGCGAGTGAGGCAGAACCAGGAGGGCGAGGAAAAGCTGCACTGTGTGTGGAAATGGACGCACAGCTCAGGGGCGAGCCTGCATGAGTACCCCCCCCCCCCCGTATAAGGTAATCCCCAGGTAAAGTGACGCACCCGGCCATCCATATGATGGAATAGAAAACGTGATTCATCAGACCAGACCACCTTCTTCCATTGCTCCGTGGTCCAGTTCTGATGCTCACGTGTCCATTTGGCTGTGGACACGGGTCAGCATGGGCACCCTGACCAGTCTGCGGCTACACAGCCCATACATAACAAACTGCGATTCCCTTTTTTTTTTTCTACTTTTAACACATCAACTTCAGGGACAACATGTTTACTTGCTGCCTAATATTTCCCACCCACTTTCAGATCCCATTGTAATGAGATAATCATTGTTATTCACTTGACTGGTTGGTCTTGTGATTTAGAAATGGAGAGACATCCGTGTTCAAATCAAATAGTGCATGTACTGTATGTTGTGTACGTAATAAAGGAAGCTGCGCTAATAATGAATTAATTGTGTTAACCAGTGAGATACACGACTAAATGTGATGGGAATAAAGCGGAGGTTCACCCAAAAGTGAACCTCCGCTTTTCGGAACCCCCTCCGGTGTCACATTTGGCACCTTTCAGGGGGGAGGGGGTGCAGATACCTGTATAAAACAGGTATTTGTACCACTTCCGGGTATAGAGTCCCGCCCCTTCCCATCACCCCCCCCCCCCCCCCCGTTGTGTTCTGGGAAACACTCGGCTCCCAGAACACAGCGGGGACCAGTGAGGACGGCGCAGCGCGACTCGCGCATGCGCAGTAGGGAACCGGGCAGTGAAGCCGCAGCGCTTCACTTCCCGATTTCCCTCACCGAGGATGGCGGCGGGGGGAGCCGAGCGGTAGCTCAGCTTCGGCTGCCGATGTCGCGGGCGACCTGGACAGGTAAGTGTCAGCATTTGCAGTATTTGTAGCTGCTGGCTTTAAAAAAAAAAAAATTCCAGGTGAACCTCCGCTATTAGGTCCCTTTCACACTGAGGTATTGCAATTTTTTTACCGCGATTTTACCGTGACAGCGTTAAAAATAGCGCTAACGATAATAACCTATGCGGTTTTACCGCGTTAGCGCTAACGCGGTAAAAACGCAGCAATAACGCATAGGTTATTACCATTTTTACCGCAATCCTCATTCATCTCAATGGGGATAGGCGTTTTTACAGCGCTATTTTATGCGCCCCAAAGATGCTCCAAAAAAGCTGTTTGCAGGATTTATTCCAACGCACAGCCAGCACAACGCCTCAGTGTGAAAGCTCTCAGGGCTTTCACATTGAGAATGCTGGGGCAGGATTATTTCAGGCGTTTTTGCAGCGCTATTTTTAGCGCTCAAACGTCTGAAAAACGCCTAAGTGTGAGGCCCCTTTCAGACTGAGGCGTTTTTGCGGTAAAAATAGCGCTGGAAAAACGCCTGAAATAATCCTGCCCCATCATTCTCAATGTGAAAGCCCTGAGGGCTTTCACACTGAGGCGTTGTGCTGGCTGTGCGTTGGAAAAAATCCTGGAAACAGCTTTTTTGGAGCATCTTTGGGGCGCATAAAATAGCGCTGTAAAAACGCCTATCCCCATTGAGATGAATAAGTACCGCGGTAAAAATGCATAGGCGTTAATGCTATTTTTAAAAAATAGCGCTAACGCCTATGCGTTTCCGCCGCGTTATTTTTTCAAAATAGCGGTAACGCGACAAAAACGCATAGGCGTAAATCGCAACGCCTCAGTGTGAAAGGGGCCTTAAGGCGCTAAAAATAGCGCTTTAAAAACGCCTATCTCCATTGAAATGAATGACTAACGCGGTAAAACACAGGCGTTAGCGCTATTTTTACCGCAAACGCGGTAAAATCGCGGGAAAAAAACCTCATAATTTTTTGGCGTTTTTCAACGCCTCAGTGTGAAAGGGGCCTAATAAATAAACACAACCAAGAAAATATAATAAAAAATAATTTCCTAGATAGCAATAATAAAACACCACATGACAAATCCTCAATATACCATAGATGAATTATCGAGTGGGATTAAACCAGTGGTTCTCAACCTGGTGGTCGGGACCCCCTCGGGGGTCGAATGATGTTTTGCCAGGGGTCACCATATCCTGGGCTGTTCCTGTAGCCCACATCGCTCTCCCAGACTCTTTGCGGCCGACCAGCTGGGCTGTCCCTGGAGCCCGTAGCCTCCCACTCAGCCTCTTCGCAGCCGCCCATTCAGTTCACGGCATGGCTGGGGGGGCAGAGACTAGAGGTCAGCTGACTGGTGAGGAATGTGAAGTGGGAGGGGCTGGAGGAGACCCTATCTCCTGATTTCGGCATAGGTGTCACTGCTACGAGACACTACAAAGTCAGAGACACAGTGAGTAACACTACCTGTGATTAGAGTTGCCATTAAAAGTCCCCACTACAGTTCTCAGATCAGCAGATGACCTTGATCAAGAGCACCTAAGTTGGCTGATCAGAACTCCCCCCAGCACTGACACTCATCCCATTCCCCCCACCAAGGAGTAAGAGAAGGAAATAAAAATAGAGAGAATACATAGAAGGGAGAGGAAAAGAGGGGGAGGAACAAAGAAAAAGGGAGAGAAAGAATAAGAGAAAAAACAAGAAAGACGGCTGGGGAAAAGAAACAAGAAATAAGGATAGAGAGAGAGATAAAAGGGAAAGAAAGGAGAACAAAGACTAAAGCCTCGTACACACGACCGAAAATCTCGTCAGGAAAAAACCCATCGTTTTTCCCTGACGAGATACTTGACAAGAATCTGGTCCCAGCCGAGTGTACACACGTACGATTCAAAAGAACCGCCGTTCTTTTGAATAGAACGAATGCGTTGACGTCATCGACTACGACGAGCGGGCGCTCGTCACATTCGATGCCGTCGCCGCCATCTTGCTACACCCTACCTATGCCTAGGAAGCTACCGAGCATGCGTCGAAGTCATTTTGAGCATGCGCAGGTTTCCACAGCGACAGGTAAGCGTACACACTCTGGGGTTTCTCGTCGGGAATCCCGACGAGAAAATAGAGAGCAGGTTCTCTATTTTTCTCGTCGAGATTCTGGCCAGTTTTCGAGAAACCTGAAAGCCTCGTACACACGGCCGGTTTACTCGGCAAGAAAGCTCTCCCCGCAGTTTTCTTGCTGAGAAAACCGGTCGTGTGTACGAAGCTAAAGAGTGGTACATAAAATGTACCATAAGAGGTTTTAATACTGTACGAGTGGAAGGGACTCGGGGAGTGTTAAATATCCGTGGTTTAGGGGCGCAAATTACTTGTCTTGCCTTGGGTGCTGACAACCCACGCTTACAAAAATAATTTTACTGTTAGGGGTCCCCAAAACTTGGGAAATTTTATCAATGGGTCACGGCACTAGAAAGGTTGAGAAGCACTGGATTACACCATATGATGGTAGAATGGGAGGCAAAAAAAGGCTGAAATAACACAAACAGTCTCTATCATAGATGTTCAAGACGAATAAACATTGCAGCACCCTGTGACAAATCTTCAATAGACACGGGACACTGTGAATCCGCCACCACATAGAATCAAGGCTTACCAGCTACTCAAACCAAGATGGCTTGTCACCCAACCTGGGTTATTTAGATCTCCCACCGCTACAAGTGGCCCACAAGCCTGGCGTTCCTGGAGCTCCAACCTGGATAGTCTTGCAGTCCCAATGTGTCAGTACCCGCTGACACACTTGACGTTAGAGACTTGGTGCTTGATCCAACAGGGGAACGTGGCAGAGGAGGTAATCTCAATAGGTGTAGGCGACCAAGGAGAAAAAATAAAAATGGACCGCCATCGGTAAAACCAGATGATTTATTGGATAAAATGACAGGTCTAAATAGGCATCAGACTCAATGTCATAAGAGCAAACAGAAGCCAGCTGGCATAGATTAAAAACAGAAAACACGCCCGTGCAAGGCGGAACATGAAAAGCACGGTGACGTCAGCACGTCGCTCACCCTACGCGTTTCGTCACAGAAAGGACATCATCTCTGGGCACGGGCGGCGTCCTAACGCACCACTATAAATAGTCTAACCAAAAAAATCAAGCCTCGGTCTGAGTCCCGGGTCACTGGTACAATATCGCCATCTTGCTTAAGGGAAAACAGGAGGTAAAAACTTATGAATATACACGTAATGTGGGCAAAATGTGTAAACGCCCTCAGCACCAACAACAGTCCCAAATGTTCACAGTATTGCACCATCTTGTTGAAGAAAAAACAAGAGGTAAAAACCGAGACATCTAAGGTGCTCGTAATAAGGACCACTGCGGACTCATAATTAGTCCATGCGGCTAACATTGAAATTTCCGTTTTAATAGGGAACATCTAAAATAAAAAACTAAATTATTTAATAATACAAAAATTTATAAATATTGAAAGATAATAATAAGGGTTTTAAAGGTAGAGGTTGAAAAATGTCCTATTATAAATTCAACCACTATTGCAAATGCGGCATAAAAAACAGTGTGGCCACATCAATGCCACACGCCGATACAGCCCAAAAGGAGCCACGACTCACCCAAAAAAATTATAGTAAATGGGAAACTAGAACTATCGTTCAATGGCAGGTACTAAATAGTCTGCTCACATAGCTACTTGATAAAAACGATTTATAAAAATAAATATAGAGAGCACAATTAAGGTTCACAACATCAAATATAGCTATAAAGCGCTAAAATTGGCCATAGATGTCCAGCTCAAGCAATTAAACCATTAATAAAAAACTAAATGCAAATGAACTAATACACGGCCCAACAAGAATTCTCTTGCCTTTGTGGCTGTGTGTGGTGAAGAGATGAGCTCGGGCGTGTTATGTGGATATACCGTATTTATCAGCGTATAACACACATCTTCACTTTAAGAGGGAAGTTTCAGGAAAAAACGTTAATTCTAAATAAAGAACTGTGAAGCAAAATAAGGGTCAGTGCCCATCTGCAGCCTCACCATTGCAATGAATGCAGCCTCACCATTGACATGAATGCAGCCTCACTATTGCCATCAGTGCAGCCTGATCCATGCCCATCTGCAGCCTTGGAGGGGACAGGGAGGGGGGCGGGATGAGCGCCAACAGATTACATACAGGGGAATCTCCTGTTTATTTGGCGGTAAACAGGAAATTCTCCTGTATGTAATCTGACGACACTCGTCCTGCCCCCTCCCTGTCCCCTCCGAGGCTGCCAAGACTGAACAGTATATACCGTATTTATCGGCGTATAACACGCGCCAGCGTATAGCATGCACCCCAAGTTTAGGAGGGAATTTTAGGGAAAAAAACTTTTAGGAGGGAAGATTTAGGATAAAAACTTACATTGAAATGCCCTTATCAGTGTCCATCTACTCTACAGCCTTGCCCAGTGTCCATCTACAGCCAGTGTCCTTGCAGCCTTGCCCAGTGTCCATCTACAGCCAGTGTCCTTGCAGCCTTGCCCAGTGTCCTTGCAGCATGATCGTTTAAATTTTACCGCCACGGCGCCGAGATATACAGAGCCGGATGTCCTGTGTACTCGGCTGTACTCGGCTCCTCTCGCATTCCCGCCCCTTGGCCACGCTCCTATGATGGACATAACACAGGTCCAATGGCGGGACTGGGCGTGACTGCAAGCGGAGCCGAGCTTAACCGAGTACACAGTACACTCGGCTATGTGTATATCGGCGGCGCTCACTCCTCTCTTCCCCTCAGACAGCGGGGATCGGCGTATAACACGCACCTACGACTTTCCCCTGATTTTAAGGGGGAAAAAAGTGCGTGTTATATGCCGATAAATACAGTATATCTTTTGAGGCCCCGCAGCGCTCGGGGTTTCGTTGGGGGACACAAAAGATATGTATATATCCAAATTACCAGTGGGGCCGTATTAAACCGGAACACTGGCCGCAATTGGCCCGCGGGCCAGACTTTGGACATGCCTGGTCTATGTGGACAGCTTTACCCCGGGTGCCTGCATACTTAGATGTGCCTCTTAATCATCAACCACGTGAGTTGCTAAATGTTGTACCTTCATTAAATGTAACCATATTGCTACACTTAGAGGCACCTCTCTTCTCTTTTATACTCAGTTCTGACAGGACGCTACTCTTATATCAAGACCGCTTGTATATCAAGTCAAAATTTATAATAAAAAAATAGCTTGAATTGCAAAACACTCTCAAACCAAGGTTTTACTGTATTATATAGATTCATTTCACACAGAATGATAGATTTCAGGCATTTCTTTCTTTTAATTTTGATGATTTATGGCTTGCAGCGAGTGTCACCCCAAAATTCAGTATCTCAGAAAATTATAATATCACATAAGACCAATAAAAAAAGGATTTTTAATACAGAAATGTTGGCTTAGTGAGAAGTCTGTCCATGTACAGTATAGTATGCACTCAATACTTGGTCGGGGCTCCTTTTTCATGAATTACTGCATCAATGCGGCGGGGGATGGAGGAGATCAGCCTGTGGCACTGCTGAGGTGTTATGGAAGTCCAGGTTGCTTTGATAGCGGCCTTCATCTCGTCTGCATTGTTGGGTCTGGTGACTCTCATCTTCCTCTTGACAATACTCCACAGATTCTCTATGGGGTTTAGGTCAGGCCAGTTTGCTGGCCAATCAAGCACAGTGATCCCATGATCATGTGACCAGGTATTGGTACTTTTGGCATTGTGGGAGGTGCCAAGTCCTCCATAAAGCTGGTCAGCAGAGTGAAGCATGAAGTGCTCTAGAATCTCCTGGTAGAGGGCTGCGCTGACTTTGAACTTGATAAAACACAGAAGACCAACACCAGCAGATGACACGGCTCCCCAAATCATCACTGACTGTGGAAACGTCACACCGGACCTCATGCAACTTGGATTCTGTGCCTCTCCACTCTTCCTCCAGTCTCTGGGGCCGCGATTTCCAAATGAAATTCAACATTTTCCACAGTCCGTGATGATTTTGGGAGTCATGTCATCTCCTGGCATCATAAATGAGATTATGCAGCTTAGGGTTTTCCCCCATATGTGGTCACAACATAGTTTACACGCCACAAAACGTCTTCTCTGCCTCTTAAAGCAAATCTTTTGCTTGGAATAAAAAGCTGCCTGGTCTTTTGTTCCCGGCCCCTCGTCCCTGAGGGTACAGGGCCCTTAACACCGGTACCACTGAGTACAGCATTCAGCCGCAGCCTGCCATAGATTTTGGCGCAATGCCTGTAGCAGGGTTAGACACTGCATTTGTCCTTTCTGGGCACACGAAAACACCAGGAGGGAATCCCTGCTCATAGATGGCCCCGTGTGCAAGGAGCCTAAAGAAGACTCTTAGGCAAGCCATACATTATGCAATTTTCTTGACTTTAAACCCAGGTTGAAGTTTCTTACCTAAAATTGCAGTCGCATGACAGGCTGGGTCCTAATCAGGGGTGGTCCGTTCATTAGGGGCACATGGGCGCCGTCCCCTCTGTCACGCCACCACTGGCGTTGCAAGGCAGGTGCGGGGGGGTGCTGGTCGCACCCGGGTGACACCCGCCAGAGGGGTGACACCATCACGGCGCTGGATTGAGAGAGGCACCTTTTCCTACTTCCCCTGCGCACTCCAGTGTCTCCTTCGCTCCCCGCAATGTTCGGGGAGGGAGGAGGAATTGTGTTGTGACTCGAGGCAGACAGTGCCATAGTCCAGTGCACAGCGCCCGGCACTGCAATCCGCCTATTGACGCTCAGGCAGGTGGGGAGAGGTGCCGGCTCACAACAAATACATTCCTCAGACCGATGGAGCCTAGTCTCCTCCTCCTCCACACTGACAGTATATTCACAACAGGAGGAGGAACGTCCATGTGGACAGAGCGCGCTAATCCGAGGTCTGTGACTGTAGGGAGAGAGGAGATATAGGGGGGGGGGGGGGTTACATTAGGGAGATTGCAGGTGGGGGTGGATTACATTAGGGAGATTGCAGGGGGGGGGGTTACATTAGGAGGAATACAGGGGGGGGGTTACATTAGGAGGAATACAGGGGGGGTTAAATTAGGAGGAATTGCACAGGGGGGGTTACATTAGGAGGAATACAGGGGGGGGGGTTACATTAGGAGGAATACAGGGGGGGTTACATTAGGGAGATTGCAGGGAGGGTTACATTAGGAGGAATACAGGGGGGGGGTTAAATTAGGAGGAATTGCACAGGGGGGGTTACATTAGGGGGAATACAGGGGGGTTACATTAGGAGGAATACAGGGGGGTTACATTAAGGGGATTGCACAGGGGGGTTACATTAGGGGGAATACAGGGGTGTTACATTAAGGGGATTACATTAGGGGATTGCACAGGGGGGTTACATTAAGGGGATTACAGGGGTGTTACATTAAGGGGATTACATTAGGGGATTGCACAGGGGGGTTACATTAGGGGATTGCACAGGGGGGTTACATTAGGGGATTGCACAGGGGGGTTACATTAGGGGGATTGCACGGGGGGGTCACATTAGGGGGATTGCACGGGGGGGTCACATTAGGGGGATTGCACGGGGGGGTGTTACATTAAGGGGATTACATTAGGGGATTGCACAGGGATGTTACATTAGGGGGAATACAGGGGTGTTACATTAAGGGGATTACATTAGGGGATTGCACAGGGGTGTTACATTAGGGGGAATACAGGGGTGTTACATTAAGGGGATTACATTAGGGGATTGCACAGGGGTGTTACATTAGGGGGAATACAGGGGTGTTACATTAAGGGGATTGCACAGGGGGGTTACATTAGGGGGAATACAGGGGGGTTACATTAAGGGGATTGCACAGGGATGTTACATTAGGGGGAATACAGGGGTGTTACATTATGGGGATTACATTAGGGGATTGCACAGGGGGGTTACATTAAGGGGATTACAGGGGTGTTACATTAAGGGGATTACATTAGGGGATTGCACAGGGATGTTACATTACGGGGAATACAGGGGTGTTACATTAAGGGGATTGCACAGGGGGGTTACATTAGGGGGAATACAGGGGGGTTACATTAAGGGGATTGCACAGGGATGTTACATTAGGGGGAATACAGGGGTGTTACATTATGGGGATTACATTAGGGGATTGCACAGATTGCACAGGGGGGTTACATTAAGGGGATTACAGGGGTGTTACATTAAGGGGATTACATTAGGGGATTGCACAGGGATGTTACATTACGGGGAATACAGGGGTGTTACATTAAGGGGATTACATTGGGGGATTACATTAGGGGATTGCACAGGGGGGTTACATTAGGGGATTGCACAGGGGGGTTACATTAGGGGGATTGCACGGGGGGTCACATTAGGGGGATTGCACGGGGGGGGTCACATTAGGTGGATTGCACGGGGGGGTCACATTAGGGGGATTGCACAGGGGGGTGTTACATTAAGGGGATTACATTAGGGGATTGCACAGGGATGTTACATTAGGGGGAATACAGGGGTGTTACATTAAGGGGATTACATTAGGGGATTGCACAGGGATGTTACATTAGGGGGAATACAGGGGTGTTACATTAAGGGGATTACATTAGGGGATTGCACAGGGGGGTTACATTAGGGGATTGCACAGGGGGGTTACATTAGGGGGATTGCACGGGGGGGTCACATTAGGGGGATTGCACGGGGGGTCACATTAGGGGGATTGCACGGGGGGTTACATTAGGGGGAATACAGGGGGTTACATTAGGGGGAATGAACAGGGGGGTTACATTAAGGGGATTGCATTGGGGGGGTTAAATTAGGGGGATTACATTAGGGGGATTGCAGGGGGCTTACATTAGGGAGGTTGTACGGGGGGGAACGTGACATTAGGGGGATTACAGGGGGGGTTCCATTAGGGGAATTACACAGGGGTTCCATTAGGGGGATTACACGGGGGGAGAGCTGTGCTGATGTGCTAGAATGCTCAGTGCCCCGGGTGGCTCAATGAACTGGGGGAGGGGGGGGTGACACCAAATTTTACCGCACCAGGTGACACCAACCCTAGTGACGCCACTGCACGCCACCCCCTATATGTAGAATGGATAGTTTCATGTATAGCATGAATCTATCCATGGTCGCTGTAGCCACCCCTTATTCATGCGCCCGACCCCTTCTTGGATGCCGGGCGCCTATTTACAGCGGCGGGGGTGTTTTTTTGAAGCACCTGATTAGAGCCATAGGCTTCAAAAAAGGTGGACTTGGAGCATAGAGCATTGCGCTCGGAGTCCACCCTGGTGTGTTAGAAAAGCAAATAAATATTTGCTTTTCTATCACTGAACCGCCTCTCCGCCAATCAGGAGTCACCTTATTGGCTGAAGGCACAGGCGATCCCATTGGCCCTCTAGCAGAAGGCAAGAAGAGACGCATGGAGGACACAGGTGCCGTCGCCTGACCTGCGCTACCTGTCCCACAGCCTGCTGCCCTCACCCACTGCCTGACCCGCCACCGCGATGGGGTAAGTGCCGGTCAGACAGCGGGTGGGCGGGCTGGGGTGTCACAGTGGCTGCAATTGATGGGCACAGTTGGCTGGATATGATGGCCTTAGTTGGCTGCATTTTATGGGCACAGTGAGGCTGCATTTGATGTTTTTGTTTTAGTATTTTTCAGAATTTGTCAGTTTGTTTGCACCCCCCCAAAAAGTTTTGAGAACCAGCCGCCGCTGGTCCTGATTCTTCTTTCTTCTGGACTGCAGTGTGGGAAAGTCTTTCTTCGTGTTCCCATGCTGCTCCCTAGTGACGTGGACACTTTGCATTGGGTGTAAGAAGAGCACATCACAGGAATACTTAAAGGGTCCTGAAGACTTCCAGCAGCGGCAACAAGGGGCCCTAACATGACCGTTCTGCAGGCCTACTTAAGATCACTCATGTCCACTACTAGAAGAGGCGCTATGTAGTAATAACTGCAAAGGGGTAAAATCAGGCACTGCTGTATAGTCAGGGGTTGCAATTGCGACTCGGCCCATGGTCCAGGGGGCCCGTGCGGCCTTCCTGTCACATTATTTTTTAGAGCAGTGTGGAAAACTGCAGGCATAGTGCATTTTTCTGCACCGCTCTGCCGGTGAACGCAGAGAAAAAACCCACAGCAGGGGGAATTCGTGGACAGGAGGGGGCAACCGGTGTAGCGGGGGCATATACAAGTAAAGATGCTCTGAATAACTCTATGCAGCAGCTGAAATCTGCTTTTCCTCCTCTCCCTCCCATGGCTTTTAGCTGCCATTCAGGGCATCGGTACTTGTAAATTACTGTGACGGGAGTCACTTTGTGCGGGGGGCTTGTGGAACCCATCTTACCTTGGAGAGCTCTGGAAACTCCATGGCCATCTCCCCCTACCCCTTCTATGTGTAAATCACACTGTGTCCATTAGGGGTACAGGGTAACTGAGAACCCCAGTCTGATCTGTGCTAGTCGGACTCGCTGCACAGCCAAACTGAAATATTGTATATATGTATATATTGTGTGTTGTCTAATGCTGTTGTGGACTTGTTGCTGGGATTGTTTGGGGTGTGGTTGTATCCCATTGTTGTGTCTGCCTTGGGAGAAAAGTATATTATGGGATTTATGTCTATGTGGAGGGGGGGGGGGGAATTCTTCCAGCAGCCCCTGCCTGCTAAGACTGTTTACTGATGAGAAGTTTGAATACACCTGACCTGTGTGTCTATTGGACAGTTTACCCTGCCCTGAATGCAAATAGAGGGGTTGTCCCTGAGTGTTACCTCTCTGTGCATGTGTTTGAATAAACAGTTTGATGTTTTTCACCCTACATTGAGTTACAGCTAATGACTGGGTGAGCTAAGGGGTCTTGGATAGTGCTGGTTCTGGACAAGGAAGCATTTACGGCGGACATAGTCCTGTTGAGGACAGGGGGTCTGTCACAATTAGTGGCAGCAGTGGGATACAACCACACCCCAAACGATCCCAGCAACGAGTCCACAACAGCATGAGACAACACACAACATATACAATATTCCAGTGTGGTTGTACAGCGAGTCCGACTAGCACAGATCAGACAGGGGTTCTCGGTCACCCTGTGCACCTAGTGGACACAGGGTGATTTACACATAGGAAGGGCTGGGGGAGCTGGAAACTGAGTTTCCAGAGCTCTCCAAGGTAAGCTGGGTTCCACAAGCCCCCCACCCAAAGTGATTCCCATCACAATTACCCCCCGCCTTACCGATCGCCCCTTCCTGTCCGCTATTGGGCCCCCCTCAGTGTTGGCCCCCTGTGTGCCCAACACGAAACCCCTTCTTCAAAATGGAGAACGGGAGAACGAGACGGTAAATGACATACTTCCTTTTCTTAATGAACACAGTGAGTGATCGGTACCATGCTTCAGTTTATGAATGAACAGGAGCCTCTGTTTATTCATGTTCAGTGCAGCTGAGACCTCGGAGAAAGGAATTTAAGAATCTGTCCTCCAAATTGAAACATCAGGGGTCTGTTTAGACCCCTGATATTTCACCAAAGCCACTCCTCCAACAGGGCTGTTAAATGTATGTGAATCTGGTCAGAGGGCCCGCCCACCCCAGGTGTAGTGGAGGGGGGCCCCAGGTAAAATTTGGCGCTGGAGCCCACAAACTTCAAGCTACACCTATGGAATCGGGGGGATATTATTTGTGTTGGCCCAGGAATGGGATTTAATACCTAATCCTGTACTCTGACTTATCTTTACAGCCCCAAATCTTGCCGGTTCCACCTCTGTAACATTTCCAAAATACTTCCCTACTTAGCCAATGACACCACCAAGCTGATAATTCTCTCTCTTACCAACTCTCTCCTCGTTGGCCAACTCTACACAGACAATCATCTCTTCAGTCCGTCATTAAAGCGGAGGTCCCACGAAAGAAAAAATATTAAAAGCCAGCAGCTACAAATACTGCAGCTGCTGACTTTTAATAAATGGACACTTACCTGTCCAGGGTGCGCATGTGCGAGTAGCACGGCGCGTTCCCAGTGGTCCCCGCTGTCTCCTGGGACCAGTGTGTTTCCCAGAAGACAGCGGGGGGGGGGAGTGGAATGACTCCCATGGGAGTCTCTCCCCGGAAGTGGGTGAAAATACCTGTATTAGACAGGTATCTGCTCCCCCCTTCCCCCCTGAAAGGTGCCAAATGTGACACCGGAGGGGGGGGGGGGGGTTCCGAAAAGCGGAACTTCAATTTTTGGGTGGAACTCCACTTTAATGCTGTTTACTAGACATGTGCACTGCCGTAAAATTCATTTTGTTTACGTTTCATTCATTTTTCGGGTCATTCGTTATGATCGAAATTCGTAAATTTGTAAATTCGAAAATCCGAAATGCAAAAATTTGTACATTCAAAATCTGGAAATTCGGAAATTCTAAATAATAACTGTAATGAGCCCCTCTGCTCGCTCGGCTCCACTCTCCCGACACTCCTCTGCTCTATTGGATCATCCGGTGCTCCAGGATTCAAACTACAGCTATGTGCCATTCAAATCCATTTGTGATCGGTCAGAACAAACACCAGGCAGGCTGTATGTAAGTTCCAACAAGAGAGACTTCAGAACAAACACCAGGCAGGCTGTATGTAAGTTCCAACAGGAGAGAGTTTATTAGAACCAAAATCAAGTCTTATATACAGTAACAGAGGGTGTAACCAGAACATAAATTAACATGAGCAAATTAACTAAATCCTTTAGTCAGCCAAGGTGACTCATAGAAATGGCCTGTCAGGGTAGACATCCCGTCTCCGGTCTCAGTGCTATACAATACACATTATCATAAGTGTAAACATCACACATTTAGTAGGGTCAAATTAACACAGAGGACAGACAGATGGCTGGAGGTGATGGCATTCGCATATCCTTAGTGTGAATGTGTGAACGTCCCAACAGTATGAATCAGTCACTCTAATGTGGCATATACAGGGTCCCCAGAGTCTGTGTGTCTTGGGGGGACATGGACCTGAATCCAAAGTAACACCCCCTCAAGGGTCCCCAGGCATCACAAAGAGCACTGTTCCCCCAAATGCCAGGGCCCATGGTCGCAAACCAAGCGGCTTGCATTCAGCCCCCTCCAAAAGCCTCTGTCCCGGCTAGGTCCGTCACACATCTCCCCTTTTGGCAGGAAACTAACATAGGAGGAGACCCCAAACGGGTTGACTCCGAAGTTAGTCCATAGTTCTATTCCCCCAATGCCGGCATCCACACAGTACCCCAAACAAATTGCTCCAAACAGAGCATTACTTACCCAGCCAACCTCTGCCTCTCTCAGAGAACATACCCGCCGCTGGGGAGAGGCCTGGACTGGCCCTTCTCCCTGGAGTCCTTTCAGCCGCTGGAGAGAAGACAGGGTGACTGGGCTCAGTCCGTCATGCTGTTGGGGATCTGGGTCGACTGCCCGGCATCCCTGGGGTATACAAGTGGAGACTGAAGTCCCATCCACTTGTGGTAGGTGAAAATCCCCCAGTGCTTGCAAAGCAAGGCTGACATCCTCCTGTCTCAGTGTCACACCATTTTCTGGGGTTGTGTCAGTGAGGACTGAAGTCCCATCCAGTACCACAGGACCTCCCTCTTCTGTTAGTTGAGAGCAGAGGCCCGCGGCACTCTGCTCTGTTGCCAGCTCTTCTGCTGGGTTGCTGTGAGTGGAGACCGCAGTCCCATCCACCGATATCCGCTCCTGTGGCCATTGTGTGCCGATGCCAGTAGCATTCTGCCCTGCTACCAGTGATTCAGCTGGGAGTAAAAGCTTTACTGCCTCAGCTTGTTGCTGGGGAGAGGGGCCAACTGCCTCGGCTCCCTGAAACTCCACAGTGGTTTCCGGTGCTGGGCAGAGGTGGGTATCACTCTGCCCTGTCGCCAGCACTTCTGCTGGGTACTCCACACCATCTGCTCTGGTTAACTGTTGGGGGGGGAGATGGCCTGCTTCTCCTCCCTGCATCTCTCGCAACCTCCTTCCGAATTCCTCTTCCATGGCGGCTGGTTCTTTAGGCGTTGTCCCCGATTGCCGTATTTGCGCCATTCTCCACTCATGTTGCCACTCTAGTTCTCTCTTTTTTGTCGCTCTCGTTCTCTCTCTTGTCGCTCTAGTTCTCTCTTTTGTCGCTCTCGTTCTCTCTCTTGTCGCTCTCGTTCTCTCTCTTGTCGCTCTCGTTCTCTCTCTTGTCGGGCATCCTGCAGCTGGATGTCTTTAATGGCTTCCTGTATGGCGGTCTCTGATGGGTTAGCCCCATATAATGCCAACCGCTGCCGCACTCGTTGCTGAAACAAATCTTCAACTGACCGGAGTCCTGCATCACCCTTCTTCTGGTCCATCTCGGCTCTCAAGTAGGTCTTTCAGCGTGACTTTCCTGCAGGCTGCATAGCTGGTCCTTCACTGTGGTGGTTTGGAGTGTCCCAGTAACTGGAGAGCAAATCCCACTGCTGCCACCAATGTAACGAGCCCCTCTGCTCGCTCGGCTCCACTCTCCCGACACTCCTCTGCTCTATTGGATCATCCGGTGCTCCAGGATTCAAACTACAGCTATGTGCCATTCAAATCCATTTGTGATCGGTCAGAACAAACACCAGGCAGGCTGTATGTAAGTTCCAACAAGAGAGACTTCAGAACAAACACCAGGCAGGCTGTATGTAAGTTCCAACAGGAGAGAGTTTATTAGAACCAAAATCAAGTCTTATATACAGTAACAGAGGGTGTAACCAGAACATAAATTAACATGAGCTAATTAACTAAATCCTTTAGTCAGCCAAGGTGACTCATAGAAATGACCTGTCAGGGTAGACATCCCGTCTTCGGTCTCAGTGCTATACAATACACATTATCATAAGTGTAAACATCACACATTTAGCAGGGTCAAATTAACACAGAGGACAGACAGATGGCTGGAGGTGATGGCATTCGCATATCCTTAGTGTGAACGTCCCAACAGTATGAATCAGTCACTCTAATGTGGCATATACAGGGTCCCCAGAGTCTGTGTGTCTTGGGGGGACATGGACCTGAATCCAAAGTAACACCCCCTCAAGGGTCCCCAGGCATCACAAAGAGCACTGTTCCCCCAAATGCCAGGGCCCATGGTCGCAAGGCAAGAGGCTTGCATTCAGTCCCCTCCAAAAGCCTCTGTCCCGGCTAGGTCCGTCACAATAACTAACTAACAAATAATAACTAACTATTAAATTATAGGTATTGAAATTACCTTTCAAATTTGTCTGTTAGTGAACGTAACTAATATAATCTTATCCGAAGTTACGAATGATCCAAAATAACGAATGCCGCATCTAAACAAATAGAACTGAAGAAATTATTAATGAATAATAATAATGAAAATTTTTATTACTATTGTTATTTATTATTAATAATTCATTACGTTCCATTCGTTTAAATGCGGCATTCGTTATTTTGCAAAATTAGTAACTTCGGATAAATTCGTATTCGTTAAGTTCGCTAACAGCCAAATTTGAAAGGAAATTCCAATACCTATAATTTAATAGTTAGTAATAGTTAAGTTATTATTAGTTAGTTATTATTTCAGATTTTCTAATTTCCGGATTTTCTAATTTTTGAAAATTCGGAAATTCAGAATTTTCAAATTTACGAATATTCGTAAAAATTTGTTAAATGGGTTTTTCGTTTATTCGTATATTTCTGAATTCGCCGAAATTCGTTAAGAAAACGAATTCGGAACGATACGAATTGCACATGTCTACTGTTTACAGACTCCACTTTTCCCCCTTCCCTATCTACCAATCCATCTACTGGCTTCCACTTGCTCAACAAATGAGATTCTAACTACAACATACAAAGTCATCCACAACTCCGCCCCCAACTCCATCACCAACCTCTTCTGAAAATATCATCCGAACCTCTTCACTAGCCTCAAGACCTCCTGCTTGCTAGCACCGTTGTCACCTCCTCCCATGCTCACTTCCAGAACTTCTCCAGAGCTTCTCCCATCCTCTGGAACTCCCTTCCAACAATCTGTCCAACAACAGTCAGAGGTGTCACTAGGGTTGCTGTCACCCGATGCAAAAAAAATTGGTGTCACCCTCCACCAACTATAGTGCCCCCTCAGTACAGACCCCCCCCCCTCCACTAACTACAGACTCCCCTCTCTCAAAATAGACCCCCTTCCCGCAGTATAGATTCCCTTCCCTCAGTACAGACCCCCTCCATCAGTATAGCACCCCTCAGTGCAGACCCCCCTCCATCAGTATAGACCCCCTCTATCAGTATAGACCCCCCTCAGTGCAGACACCCTCTATCAGCATAGACCCCTCTCCCTCCTCCATCAGTGCAGACCCTCCCTCCATCAGTGCAGACCCTCCCTCCATCAGTGCAGACCCCCTCCATCAGTGCAGACCCTCCCTCCCTCCCTCCTCCATCAGTGCAGACCCCCTCCATCATCATCAGTGCAGACCCCCCTCCATCAGTGCACACCCCCCCTCAGTGCAGACCCCCCTCCATCAGTGCAGACCCCCTCCATCAGTGCACACTCCCCCTCAGTGCGACCCCCCTCCATCAGTGCACCCCCCCAATGCAGACCCCCCTCCACCAGTGCAGACCCCCTCCATCAGTGTGCACCCCCCAGTGCAGACCCCCCACCATCAGTGCACTGCCCCCTCCCTCCTCCACCAGTGCAGACCCCCCTTCCATCAGTGCACACCCCCCTCCCTTCTCCGTCAGTGCAGACCCCCCTCCATCAATGCAGACCCCCCTCCATCAGTGCAGACCCCCCTCTATCAGTGCAGACCCCCCTCCCTCCTCCATCAGTGCACACCCCCATCAGTGCAGACCCCCCTTCCATCAGTGCACATCCCCTCCCTTCTCCATCAGTGCAGACCCCCCTCTCCCCTCCCATAGCGCCCCCCCCCCAGCACATGTCCATTTGCATTATATTAAAAACTTTACAGACCTTAGAATAGCGCGGGATAGGCACAGCGGCGTGTGTCCCTCGGACTCCCTCCTCCTCCTCCTCTGTAGATGTAAACAGAGAGGAGGGGGAGGCGGCTTCGGTCTGCTCCTCTGTGTAGGGGTGAGGACTGTGCGGCATGCGGTGTTAGCGAGCTGTGCCACTGCCCACAAGTGTCACCCGGTGCAGCCCGCAACCCCCGCCCCCCCCCCCAGCGACGCCACTGACAACAGTATCTCTCATTTTGTCTGCCTTTGGGCAATCCCCAAAAATGAATCTCTTCCAGGGAAGCCTATTCCACCTCTGCCTGACAACTGAACTTTTACTTTCTTCATCAACTCATCCCTAATGCCGCGTACACACGATCATTATTCACGGCGGTTAAAAAACCGCCGTGAATAATGACATTAAAAACGAGGGAACGGCTTGTTCCCCACACACGATCGTTTTTCACGACATTTTTTCTCTTGTCGAGAAAAACGACCGTCTGTGGGCTCCGCGGCAGTGTTTCCCTATGGGAAAACTGCAGCGGAAAAAATGTCGGGAAAAACGACGAGAAAAATTAGAAAATGTTCTAATTTTTCTCATCGTTTTTAATGCCGTTTTTCTCGTCGAGAAAAATGACAAAATGCCCACAGACTATCGTTTTTCTCGTCAAATGGAAAAAATGTCGTTTTTCTCAACGAGAAAAACGGTCGTGTGTACGCGGCATCACAGTTATTACCTTTTTGTATCACTTTCCCTTCCATTTTAGGACTTGTTCACACTTTTTTCCTGCTTTTTTTTTTTTTTTTCTTCACTGTACTGGGGGCCGGTGCGTTTTTAAAGCATTTTTAAAGCGTTCCAGTGCAGGAAAAATGCAGAATGTTCTATTTTTTTTCTGGAACTGATCGCAGTTGTGAACTATAGCATTGGAATCCATATAACTTTCCACAGGTATTTGATGCAGAAAAAAAACGCACTGGACTGCATGTGGTATAAACTGGCCCTTAAAGCGAACCATGTTTTCATCAATAAATGTTGCTCTGGGGCGGTTGGCAAGCAGTTAAACGCAAAACGGTGCATTTTTGGTTCACTAGACTTCAACTGAGAATCTGCAGTAAAGCATGTAGTGCGTTTTTTTGCTACGATTTTACCACGATATGCGTTTTCTTTTATCTGCACAACAAATTGGGCATAAAAATGCGAAACGCATAAAAAAAACGCGGGTGCAAAAAACGCAAAATGTACTGCAAAAAGCATTGCCGAAATGGATCAAACGCAAACTGCAGAGGTGTCAACCAAGCCTTGGGGCCCTTTCACACCGAACGCAGTTTGATGCATTTTGAACTGCACTCCAACTGCAAAGACAGACCAAAATCAAGGTAATCCTATGGAAATAGATCACATCATTGTAGTGCAGTGCAGCGCAGTTTAAAAAAAATAAAAAAATAGAGCATGCTGCATTTTTCTGCACCGAAAATGCAGGGAACGCGCTTCAAATGCACTGCGCCACGCCCCTTTAAGCCCAAAAAAAGCCAAGCCCAAAAAGGTATTAAAAAAATGCACTGCAAACACAGTGCTAAGCGCAGCGCAAAACGCATTGAGCCTAGGTTCACACTGACTGCGGGAATAAAATTGTGCGAGTTCAGCTGAACTCGCACAATTTCATTCCCGCATGTCAGTCCCGACTTCGGGGGCGATTTCAGAGACATCTGTGCGGGTTTCTGCACAGATGTCAACGGAAATCGCACCCCGAAATCGCCAAAAGTAGTACAGAGACTACTTTTGGGAATCGGTGCGGCGCCGCAAATGCCGGGGTCGCACCGATTCGGACGCTGCCATTTCCAGCAATTGCCACCGATTTGGCATGCGATTTGACATGTCAAATCGCATGCCAAATCGCATGAATGTGAAACAGGGCTCAAGCATGCATCAAATGCAAGCAAACATGCAGTCAAAAAGGCAGAGTTATGTGCAGCTTCTGGTGTGAATCGGCCCTCTTTCACATCTGCACGTTCCGAAAATGTGGCGAGCAAACGCGCGGTATAAAAATGTACAAAGCTCATCACCCTAAGGCTCCATTCACACTTGTGTGACTTTGTAATGCGACTTTGAACACTAAAATCGCATGACAATTCGTCCCTCCATGTTTTTTTGTTTTTTTTTGTAGGACGACGTTCCAATATGTGCAAATTAAAGTCGCAGCAACTTTAAAAAAAAAAAAAGGTTCTTGCGCTACTTTGGTCAAACTTTCCTGTGACTTTGAGTGCCATAGACTGCAATGTAAACTCCCTAAAGTCGCACCTGAATGTTATACAGTTGAACCTTGGATAAGGACCCTTTCACACGGGCGGATCCGTTTTTTAAACATCCGCTTGCTCAGCGGGGATCGCTCCGTTGATCCCCGCTGAGCCAGCGGATGACTAGTCCGTCTCTTCACACTGTGCAGAAACGGACCGGTCAGAGCGCCGCTCTCCTCTATGGGGGGATTGGATGAAAACGGACCGTAGAGTCCGTTTTCTTCTGATCCGAGCCGCCGGACGGATTGAACATAGGGATTCCATCCGTCTGGATTTAGCGGAGCGGGTCGGATCAGATGTCAGCGGACATGTCACCTCTGACATTCGTCGCTCCATAGACCTGCATGGAGCGTCCGTTCAGATCCGCAGAGAAAACTGACAGGCGGATCTGAACGGTCTGCTCGTGTGAAAGGGGCCTTATGAGCATAATCCGTTACAGGAGAATGCTTGTAATCCAAAGCACTTGCATATCAAAGCGAGTTTCCCTATGGAAGTCAATGGAAACTAAGATAATTTGTTCTGCATTGACTTCTATGGCATGCAATACCGTATGTGGCCAGATGTGGGGGGGGGCGCTGGAGAGCCTTTAGAAATACTCGAAAAACGGCTTGGCTGACCTCGGAAACCCTCGGAAAGGTTCAGAAACACTCGGCAGCCGAGTATTTCCGAGTGATTCCAAGTATTTCTGAACGGCTCCAAACCGTTCCAAATGTCACCGGCGCCCCCCACACCTCTGGCCAAATGCGGTGCTGCACACCCCATTAGCTTGAATTCTGCTTGTTTTGCCAGACAACACTCGCAAACCGAGTCAGAATTAAAAAAAAAAGTTGCTAGTTTTTCAAAACGCTCGTTAGCCGCGTTACTCGTAAACCGAGGTTCCACTGTACATGCAACAGTTGTCCGTTATCACTGGTCAAAGCCAAAGTTGCCTCCAAGTCGCACCCATCCAAAAGTTGCATCAAATTTGCACAAAAGGTGAACGGGGCCTAAAAGATGTGGGCGTGTTTGGTGTGCATTAGGGAGCCTGTGCGTGTTTTGCGCGGGGGGGGGGGAACGCATGTACGATGTGAAAGGGGCCTAAAGGAAAATGTTTCGGAGCGCGCACAGAATCGCACGAAGGTTGCAGATTACAGCCTCTACGATGCGGATAATACGGTATTGATGAAGTGACGTTTGTATTTATGAGAATAGAGGAATGGCGGTTGTGCGGGTGGCTCAGCCCCGATCACTATAAATACTTTATGGAGAAGAGAGTCTTATGTGACGGCCGCTTTATGACGGTAATAAGACCCTGCAGGTGGCGGAATCTGACCCCGGAGTCTCCATGACAATAGAATAATTATGGCAGGATGTTCCTGGTCTTCCTGGATGGACTTTAGCATCGGACACAAAGCAGGAAGCAGCGGCGGCACATCCAGGAGGTGAGATAGTAAGCCCTTCCGAATTGTCCTGTGTGTTCGATACATTGTACTAACATTGTACTAACATTGTACTAACATTGTACTAACATTGTACTAACATTGGTATTGTGATCTCTGCAGACCAAGTTCCTGTCCCAGGATGACATTCAAAGTAAGAAAAGACATGAGTGGAGTGTGTGCGCTGCTGGTATTGATCGTAAGAATAGATAGACATCCACTAAATCAATAGCTGGGCATACGTTATGTATTGATTAACCCCTTCATGACGACAGAAAAACGAATCCAAATGCCTGAACTAAGTTTTGCAACTTTGACGTGTGTTAGTAAAACTGTACATATCATCGCAGCTACTTTTGTATAATAGAAATAAATAGCGAGGCCTCAAATCGAGTCGTTTAACCACTTCAGCCCCGGGAAGGATTTTCCCCCCTTAATGACCGGGCCATTTTTTTGCGATACGGCACTGCGTCGCTTTAACCACTTAAGGCCCCGGACCAATACGCAGCATAAAGACCAGGCCCCTTTTTGCGATTTGGGACTGCGTCGCTTTACCTGACAATTGCGCGGTCGTGCTACGTGGCTCCCAAACAAAATTGACGTCCTTTTTTCCCCATAAATAGAGCTTTCTTTTGGTGGTATTTGATCACCTCTGCGGATTTTATTTTTTGCGCTATAAACAAAAATAGAGCGACAATTTTGAAAAAAATTACATATTTTTTACTTTTTGCTATAATAAATATCCCCAAAAATATATAAAAAAAACTTTTTTTCCCTCAGTTTAGGCCGATACGTATTCTTCTACATATTTTTGGTAAAAAAAATTGCAATCGGCGTTTATTGATTGGTTTACGCAAAAATTATAGCGTTTACAAAATAGTTTTATGGCATTTTTATTAAAAAAAAAATTTTTTACTAGCAATGGCAGCGATCAGCGATTTTTTTTGTGACTGTGACATTGTGGCGGACACATCGTACACTTTTGACACATTTTTGGGACCATTGTCCTTTTTACAGCGATCAGTGCTATAAAAATGCACTGGTTACTGTGAAAATGACACTGGCAGTGAAGGGGTTAACCACTAGGTGACGCTGTAGGGGTTAAATGTTCCCTGCTGGTGTTTCCTTACTGAGGGGGTCGGGCTCTGTGTCACATGACACCGATCTCCCCTCCGATCACACCGAGATCAGTGTCATTCTCACTAGGCAGAGCAGGGAGATGCTTGTTTACACAAGCATCTCCCCGCTCTATGCCTCCGTGAGACGATCGCGGGGATCCCCGCGGCGATCAAGTCCACGGGACCCACGGTCCGACTCATAGGGAAGGCAGGGGGGGTCGCGAGCGCGCCGCTGCCGCCGGCGCGCGTGCGTGCTACCCCCACGTCGGGCAGTTAAAGGGGACGTACAGGTACGTGATTGTGCCTGTATGAGCCATTCTGCCAATGTATATATACAGTGCATGGCCGTTAAGTGGTTAACTGACAATTGCGCGGTCGTGCGACGCTGTATCCAAACAAAATTGGCGTCCTTTTTTCCCACAAATTGAGCTTTCTTTTGGTGGCATTTGATCACCTCTGGTTTTTATTTTTTGCGCTATAAGCAAAAATAAGAGCGACAATTTAAAAAAAAAAAAACACTATGGAGGTTATTTACTAAAGGCAAATCCACTTTGCACTACAAGTGCAAAGTGCACTTGAAATTGCACTGAAATTGCACTTAGAAGTGCAGTCGCTGTAGATCTGAGGGGTAGATCTGAAATGAGGAGAACCTCTGCTAATTTTATCACCCAATCATGTGCAAGCTAAAATGCTGTTTTTTATTTTCCTTGCCCTGCTGTGTACCACCTGATGTCCCCCACAGATCTACAGCGACTGCACTTCCAGTGCAATTTCATGTGCACTTTGCACTTGTAGTTTGCACTTGTAGTGCAAAGTGGATTTGCCTTTCATAAATAACCCCCCATTATTTTGTACTTTTTGCTATAATAAATATCCCCCAAAAAAAAAAAAAAAATTCTTCATCAGTTTAGGCCGATACGTATTCTTCTACATATTTTTGTTAAAAAAAATCGCAATAAGTGTGTGCCCTGTGATGTGCTCCATGCCCTGTGATGTGCTGTGTACTAAATGCCCTGTGATGTGTCCATTGCCCTGCTATGTGCCCTATGCCTGATGTGACTTACTGTGTGCCCTGCGAGGTGCTCTACTGTGTGCCCCATGCCCTGTTATGTGCTGTGTACTCCCTGATGTGCCCTACTGTGTGCCACATGCCCTGTGATGTGTCCTTTGCCCTGCTATGTGCCCTATGCGACTTACTGTGTGCCCTGTGATGTGCTCTACTGTGTTCCCCTGTGATGTGCTGTGTACTCCCTGATGTGCCCTACTGTGTGCCCCATGCCCTGTGATGTGTCCAGCTGTGTACCGCCAAATGTGCCCTGTTTCCAATGATGTGCCCTGGGATGTGCTCTACTGTGTGCCCCGTGCCCTACTATGTGCCACATGCCCTGTGATGTGCTGCATGCCCTGCTGTGTACCTCCTGATGTTCCCTGTGATGTTCCCCCGTTTTGTACCCCATGATGTGCCTCCTATGTGCCCCATGCCCTGCTGTGTACCCCCTGATGTTCCCTGTGCCCCCTGTGATGCACCATACTGTGCTCAATAATGTGCCCTGCTGTATACAGCATAATAAACCCTGCTGTGTGCCCCGTGATGTGCCCTGTGTGCCCCATGCCCTGTTCCTTGCTGTGTACCACCTGATGTGCCCTGCTGTGTGTCCTGTGATGTGCCCCATGCCCTGTGATGTTCTCAGTGCCCTTCTGTGTACCCCCTGATGTGCCTTCCTTTGTGCCCTGTGATGTGCCCCATACCCTGTGTTGTTCCCTGCTGTGTACCCCTTGATGTGCCCTGCTGTGCGCCTGTGCCCTGCTGTGTGCCTTACTGTTTGCCCCATGATTTATGTAGGTGGGGCTTTGTGTAGGTGTGGCTTGCGTGTGGGTGGGGACACAGAGGGCCCCATGATCTTCTATTGCCCGGGGGCCCCATGAGTTGTCAGTCTGCCCATGCTCACATGGTTGATGATTAAAAGAGGCACATCTAAGTATGCAAGCATCCGGAGTAAAGCTGTCCACATAGACCATCCCCTGCACCGCCGGCTCTCACCGCTGTCAGTCTGCAATCGTGACCGGGAAGACTACCCTGCAGTAGAGCGATCTGAAAGCGAGGCTTGATGTGGACAGCTTTACCCCGGATGCCAAGATGTACCTGTTTTATTCATCAACCATGTGAGTTGCTAAATGTTGTACCTTCATTAAATGTAACAATATTGCTACACTTAGAGGCGCCTCTCTTCTCTTTTATACTCAGTTGTGACATGACGCTTGTATATGAAGACATCGCTTGTATATCAAGTCAAAGTTTATTTAAAAATTTTGCTTGTCCTGCAAAACGCTCTTAAACCAAGTTACTCTCAAACCAAGGTTTTACTGTATTTTAACCACTTGCCTCCCAAGCCAATTCTGACACTTCTCTCCTGCATGTAAAAATCATAATTTTTTGCTAGAAAATTACTCACAACCCCCAAACATTATACATGATTTTTAGCAGAGACCCTAGGGAATAAAATGGTCGCCGTTGCAACTTTTTATGTTGCACGGTTTTTTAAACTTGTTTTTTTTTTGGGGGGGGGGGGGGACAGTTTCATGAATTACAAAAAAAAAAAAAAAAACTAAAGTTAGCCCAATTTTTTTGAATAATTTGAAAGATGATGTTACCCTGAATAAATAGATGCCCAACATGTCACGCTTTAAAATTGTGCACGCTCATGGAATGGCAACCAACTACGTTACTTAAAATTCTCCATAGGCGACGTTTTAAAAATGTCTACAGGTTACCTGTTTAGAGTTACAGAGAAGGATCGCGGCGATACCGCACATGTGTGGTTTGAACTCCGTTTACATTAGTGGGCGCGACTTACATATGCGTTCGCTTCTGCGCGCAAGCTCGGAGGGATGGGGCACTTTAAATAAATTTTTTCCCTTATTTATTTTATTTTTTTATTTTTACACTGTCCCTTTCAATTTTTTTATTTTTGATCACTTTTATTGCTGTCAGAAGGAATGTAAACATCCCTTGTGACAGTAATAGGCGGTGACAGGTACTCTTTATGGAGGGATCTATAAGACCCCCAAATCCCTCCACTGCACTTCAAAGCATTCAAAACGCCAAGTTTGGCTGTTTTGAATGCTGTCATTTTTTTAAATCTGGCGCCTCTTCAGTAAACAGGAAGTGATGTCATGACTTTATTTGGGTCTCCGGCCAGCTGGCGGATGTGCCGACTGGTTGGCTTGGGCCTCCCGGTGGGACGGCAGAGCCCAGGCGATCCGCGGAGAGTGGCGGGAGGAGGGGGGCGTCGTAATAGTAGTAAATAGTATCCAGATACAAAAATGTTAATATTTTCTTAATATATAAATTCATATTTTAATTTTTGTGTCTGGATACTTACTATTTATAAATAATGTATTAATAAAAATATACTTTTTAACCACTTGCCGACTGCCGCACGCCGATTTACGTCGGCAGACTGGCAGGCAAATGGGCGTACCTGTACGTCCCTTTTAAATTCGCCGCCTAGCGGGCGCCCGCGTACCCGCGGGTCCCGCAAACTCGATGTTAGCCGGCGGTCCGCGATCGTGTCACGGAGCGGCAGAACAGGGGGGGGGGGCTTATGTAAACAAGGCATTTCCCTGTTCTGCCTAGCAACATGACATTGATCTACTGCTCCTTGTCATCGGGAGCAGTGATCTCTGTCATGTTGTAGCGAGACCATCCCCCCCCTACAGTTAGAACACCTCCCTAGGACACACTTAACCCCTTGATCGCCCCCTAGTGTTTAACCCCTTCCCTGACATTTATACAGTAATCAGTGGCTATTTGTAGCTCTGATCGCTGTATAAATGTCAATGGTCTCAAAATAGCGTCAAAAGTGTCCGATGTGTCCTCCATTATGTCGCAGTCCTGATAAAAAAATCGCAGATCGCCGCCATTACTAGTAAAAAAAAAAAAAATAATAAAAATGTCATAAATCTATCCCCTATTTTGTAGACGCTATAACTTATGCGCAAACCAATCAATATAGGCTTTTTGCGTTTTTTTTTTTATGTAGAAGAATATATATCGGCCTAAACTGAGGACATTTTTTTTTTATATATATATATTTTTTAGGGGTTATTTATTATAGCAAAAAGTAAAAAATATTGCTTTTTTTTCAAAATTGTCGCTCTATTTTTGTTTATAGTGCAAAAAATAAAAACCGCAGAGATGATCAAATACCACCAAAAGAAAGCTCTATTTGTGGGAAAAAAAAGGATGTCAATTTTGTTTGGGTACAGCGTCGCACGACCGCGCAATTGTCAGTCAGCTAAAGCGACGCAGTGCCGAATCGCGAAAAAAATACTCTGGTCAGGAAGAGGGGTAAACCCTTCCGGGGCTGAAGTGGTTAAAATGGTTTATTCAGTGTTTGGGTACCGAGATAGTCTATGTCCTCTGTTGCTCTCTGGTGACCTTTGGAGAAGGTCTTCGGTTTCAGTACTTTGTATATTAGACGGATTATATAGTGGGTTTTTTTTTTTTTTAGGCCGAATTGAGCTTAAATTTGGTAGAAATGATATTTCTGGATTTTTTTTTTTTAATATCAAAGGAAAACTGGCCCAAACTAGTGAAAAAAATATAATTTTTGAAAGTTTAGCGTTATATTTCTTGCTATTACCATGGCATGCCACCAAAGAACAACCCAAAATAAATTCACCTGCTCCTGACGATCGTAGTGATACCACATACAGTGGAACCTTGGATTACGAGCATAATCCGTTCCAGGAGAATGCTTGTAATCCAAAGCACTTGCATATCAAAGCGAGTTTTACCATAGGAGTCAATGGAAACGAAGATAATTCGTTCCACATTGACTTCTATTGCATGCAATACCGCATGTGGCCAAAGGTGGGGGGGGGGCGCCGGAGGAACTCGGAAATACTCGGAGACAGCTCGGATGAACTCGGAAAGGCTCGGAAACACTCGGGAACAGGGTGTTTCCGAGTATTTCTGAACGGCTCTGAGTGTCACCGGCGCCCCCTGCACTTCTGGCCAAATGCGGTACTGCACACCGCAGAGGCTTGAATACTGCTTGTTTTTCAAGACAACACTCGCAAACCGAGTCAGGATTTCAAAAAATAATAGCCTGTATTGCGAAACGTTTGTTAACCGCGTTACTTGCAATACGAGGTTC
Organism: Rana muscosa; assembly: GCA_029206835.1. Classification (NCBI taxonomy): domain Eukaryota; kingdom Metazoa; phylum Chordata; class Amphibia; order Anura; family Ranidae; genus Rana; species Rana muscosa. The sequence goes on from CM055118.1 coordinate 421,672,250, forward strand.
CACTGTACACTATATTGTCAAAAGTATTGGGACGCCTACCTTTACACACACATGAACATTAATGGCATCCCAGTCTTAGTCCGTAGGGTTCAATATTGAGTTGGTCCACCCTTTGCAGCTATAACAGCTTCAACTCTTCTGGGAGGGCTGTCCACAAGGTTTAGGAGGGTGTCTATGGGAATGTTTGACCGTTCTTCCAGAAGCACATTTGTGAGGTCAGGCACTGAGGTTGGACAAGAAGGCCTGGCTCGCACTCTCCGCTCGAATTCATCCCAAGGGTGTTCTATCGGGTTGAGGTCAAGACTCTGCGCAGGCCAGTCAAGTTCCTCCATCCCAAACTCGCTCATCCATGTCTTTATGGACCTTGCTTTGTGCACTGGTCCAAATCATTTGGTGGAGGGGGATTTGGGGTGGAGGAACTTGACTGGCCTGCACAGAGTCCAGATCTTAACCCGATAGAACACCTTTGGGATGAATTAGAGCGGAGACTGTGAGCCAGGTCTTCTCATACAACATCAGTGCCTGTAAAAAAAAATTGGGGTAATATGGCGCACTCAGGTTAGGACTCAGTACAGATAAGAATGGATTGGGAGGAGAGGTCAGGGGAATAGCAACAGTTCTTTTTAGTAATTTAGTCCATGTAAAGTTCAAAACAATAGGTAAGTAACTGTCCAGAGAAGGCTGCCGATTCAAAAGTTTTAGAAGGAATAAGAAAACTCTGAAATATAAGAGGGAACAGAGAACAGCGCCCTCTAAGTGCAGTGTGTATGCATTTTATTAAAGGAAAACTTAAATAAGTACACTCACAGGATTGTGGTGATAACAGGCGTAATGGGGTTTCATCCGCTCCGACTTCCGGGTGAGGGGAGAGTCCGGCGTCACTGGTGTAGACTGGTGTCCGTGATCAGGTCTGTCCTTCGGCCACACTGCTGGTGCACGGTGCTTCCGGATGGATAGGACTGCAATCGGCGGTACACTTCGGTTGACGTCACTTCCGGGTCGGGTCAGCGGGCGGTGCTCGCGTTCGGAGTATTCGTACTCCTTCCTCAAGCTTCCAAGCTGAGGAAGGAGTACGAATACTCCGAACGCGAGCACCGCCCGCTGACCCGACCCCGGAAGTGACGTCATCTGAAGTGTACCGCCGATTGCAGTCCTATCCATCCGGAAGCACCGTGCACCAGAAGTTTGGCTGGAGGACAGACCTGATCACGGACACCAGTCTACACCAGTGACACCGAACTCTCCCCTCACCCGGAAGTCAGAGCGGATGAAACCCCACTATGCCTGTTATCACCACAATCCTGTGAGTGTACTCATTTAAGTTTTCCTTTATCAAAATGCATACATACTGCACTTAGAGGGCGCTTGTAACGGCACCCCAAATCTGAAAGGGGGTTAACGCCGCTTAAGCGATTCCCTCTCCTGGACACACATTCGCTACCGATACTCCACAGTCAGGCGACCACTTCCCATAGGAATAATCCTTCCGGAAGAACGAGACAACACGCTCTGTATCTTCCCAAGATAGACTCTGTTTATTGAAAAAAACATTGCAACTTTTATACACATAGAGGGGAGTTTCTTATTTTCTTCTCGCCCTACATCTTTGACCAGAGCTAATTTACATGATCTACTTAACTACAGCTTGATGACTCAGACATATGACCTTTTAGGCTAGCTTTTGTCTCCCAATCCACATTTCAGTTTAAATGATTATGCATGACCTTTTAGGTGTAAGGGTATGTACTTACCGAGGCCGAGATGCCGAGAGTGGTTCACCTTTGCGACTTGACGCACTCCACCCCCTGGAGTTGAGACAGGGAGTGGATGGCGAGAAGCGGCACCTGCTACCAGCAGGTGGTGAGTACTTGTAGACGGTCCGGTAGTGCTGAGTAGACCGAAGAACAGGCTTCAAGCAGGAACTAGCCGGATTGGTAAAGTTCAAACAGCAGGAGACAATTGAAGCCGGTGCAGGTTGAGTCCGGGTTGCAATTGCAAAAGGTAACAGTCCCGGCTGGGGGTCTAGCACAGCAAAAGGTAACCAGTCCAGAGAATACCGGGAACCAGGCAGGAGTTCAAAGGAAACGCGGAAGTCCAAAGGTACAAGCAGGAGATCAAGGATTGTAGACAGGCAGCAGATCCGAGTCACAGGCCGAGGGTCAAAACACAGGAGAAGTCAGAAGTCCGTATAACAAGCCGAGGGTCAGGTCCAGGAGAGAGATCAGAGGAATCAAGCCAGTCCGGGTCACAAGGAGATTTTCAAGATAGTTTTCCAGAGTCTTGGGTGTACAGGAAAGCTGACAAACCAGCAACTTGTCAGTGCAACTGGGTCTCTTTAAATAGGCCCGCCTGGATTCCTATTGGTGCGCCGCCACGCCGCTGCGTCGGCGCGCGCACCCGAGAATGTAGAAGCGCCGTCCCGCGCACGAGCATGCGCCAAAGCATCATTCCGCCGCGCGTGCGCATTGGGCGCTGATTAGCGCTGTTGGACGGATTTCCCTGACAGTGCCCCCCTCCTAGGGGCGGACTCTGGACGCCCAGACTAGACATCAACTCGGGATGTTCCTGGTGAAAGACTCTAATTAGGCGGGGAGCATGTAGGTTCCTAGATGGTTCCCAAGAGTTGTCCTCTGGGGGATACCCCTTCCATTTGATTAAATATTGTAATTGCCTGCCTCTTTTCCTGCAGCCCAAGATAGATTCCACCACAAACTCGTTTTCACCATCAACCTCCACAGGTGGAGGAGGTGGCTCATCCCTTCCCGGGAAGGAGCTGGAGACTACCGGTTTCAACAGAGACATGTGGAAGACCGGGTGTATCCTGTAGGAGTCGGGCAGTGCCAATTCAAAGGCCACAGGGTTGATTACTCGCTTGATTTTAAAAGGGCCTATGAATCTTGGTCCCAATTTCCGTGAAGGGATCGGCAATTTGAGGTTGGTGGCGGAGAGCCATACTTCCTCCCCAACTTTGAAGACTGGATTTTCCTTCCTACCCTTGTCATAGTGTCTCTTGTAAGACTCCTGGGCGTTTTGCATCATTTCCTGGAGTCTCAGAAAATTAGATTGAACAAAGGCTATCCGATCTTGAACAGCAGGAACAGAGCTCTCCGGAATGTCATCAGGGAGGAAGGAAGGATGGAAGCCAAAGTTGGCCCAAAAAGGAGTTTGACTGGTGGCTGAATGCACCGAGTTGTTATATGCAAATTCAGCGTAGGATAATAGGGAGGACCAATCGTCTTGTGAGGCTGAGCAAAAACAACGGAGATATTGTTCTAGGGTTTGATTGGTTCTCTCTGTCTGTCCGTTGCTCTGGGGGTGATATGCCGATGATAGGCAAATCTTGACTTCTAAAGATTTGCAAAGTTCCTTCCAGAATTTCGACGTGAATTGAACGCCTCTGTCAGAGGTGATGCTCTTAGGCACCCCATGGAGCCTGATTATCTCCTGAAAGAAGGCTTTGGCTGTATCTGCAGCAGAGGGGGTACAGATCATGGGCACGAAGTGTGCCATTTTGAAGAGACGGTCAATTATGACCAGAATCATGGTAAAACCTCCAGAGGGCGGTAGATCTACAATGAAGTCCATGGACACATCTGCCCACGGACGTTCAGGGATAGGCAAAGGTTTGAGTAGTCCCCAACTCTTGGTTTTGGGTCCCTTATTCCGTTGGCAACGGGTACAGGAGGCAACATAGGACTTGCAATCTTGTCTCCAACCAGGCCACCAGAAGGAGCGAGAGATTAGTTCCATGGTTTTTTTGGCTCCAAAGTGTCCAGCTAGTTTGTGGTCGTGGAAAGTTTTCAGAATCAGTTGCCTTGTTTCCAGAGGGACGAAGACTTTACCTTGGGACCAGAGCAAGTCATTACGCTTCTCCAGGGAAGGGGTTACTTGGTCAGGACAATGTTTAGAGGCAGCTTTTATGGAGGTTAGTAGATCAGCCTGTGGGATGAGCAGAAAGTTTTGTGCTGATAGGATGGTACTTGGTTCCTCTGCTTGAGGGGTCTCGGGAAACATCCTAGAGAGTGCATCCGCCTTCACGTTCTTGGAACCGGGCCTATAAGAGATATGAAAGTTAAACCTGGTGAAGAAGAGGGCCCATCGGGCTTGTCTGGGTCGAAGACGTTTTGCTGTTCTCAGATATTCTAGATTTTTATGATCCGTGAATATCATGACAGGGTGAGGGGCTCCCTCCAGAAGGTATCGCCATTCTTCCAGGGCGAATTTGATAGCCAATAGTTCCCGGTCACCGACGTCATAATTACGTTCCGGAGAAGTTAGTTTACGAGAGGCAAAGGCTACTGGATAAAGAAGGGATTTGGGGCCCTGCCTTTGAGAGAGGATGGCCCCAGTGGCTGACTCTGAAGCATCTACTTCCAGAGTAAACGGCAGTAGCGGATCTGGATGCTTCAATACAGGTGCCGATGTGAATGCATATTTTAGTTTATCGAAGGCATCCTGAGCTTCCGGTGACCAGTGAAAGCGGTAGCCCTGGCGTGTCAGTTGGGTTATAGGTGCCACAATAGAGGAGAACCCCACAATGAACCTCCTGTAGAAGTTGGCGAAACCTATAAACCGTTGTACCCCTTTCTTGTCTGTTGGGGCTTGCCATTCCTGGATAGCTTTGACTTTCTGCGGGTCCATTGCGACCCCATTGGTAGAAATAATAAATCCCAGAAATTGCACAGTGGTTTTCTCAAAGTCACATTTCTCGGCCTTGAGGTAAAGTCTATGTTCTCGGAGAATAGTGAGGACCTTGATGACATGGATTCGGTGCAGTTCAAGGGAGGACGAAAAAATAAGAATATCGTCTAAGTAGACTACTAGGAAGTCGTCCAGGTGTTCACGGAAAATGTCATTGACCAGGTGCTGGAAAGTAGCTGGGGCGTTGCAAAGCCCGAATGGCATGACCAAGTATTCAAAATGACCGAACCTAGATCTAAAAGCCGTCTTCCATTCGTCTCCAGCCCTGATCCGGATGAGGTTGTAGGCCCCTCGAAGGTCCAGTTTAGAGAAGATCCGAGCTGATCTGAATCGTTGGAACAACTCTGGGATGAGAGGAAGAGGGTATCTATTTTTATTAGTAATTTTATTTAATTCCCTATAGTCGATGCAGGGCCTCAGAGTCCCGTCTTTCTTTTCAATGAAAAAGATTCCGGCACCGGCTGGGGAAGAAGAGGGGCGAATGAATTTATTTTCCAGATTTTCCTCAATGTAAGACTTGAGGGCCTTCAACTCAGATTCGGACAAGGGAAAGATGCGGCCGAATGGAATTTTGGAGCCAGGCAGAAGGTCAATGGGACAATCGTTGTGGTGGTAGGCGGTCGGCCTGCTGTTTGTCGAAGACGTCCTGGAATTCCAAGTATGCTGATGGAACATGTGGTAGGTTATCCGGTTGAGGGGTTAAAGTAGCACAGACAGTTGGAAGTGCGGAAAGACAGTGTTGGGAACAATACGAAGAAGTGAAGTTAACTTCCCTTTTGGCCCAGTTTATATGAGGCTCATGTGCTTGCAACCAAGGGAGGCCCAGGATGATGGGGAACATGGGAGATGGGATGAGGTCAAATCGGAGGTATTCTTGGTGGCCTGAATCCGTGATAGCAAGGACGGGTTTTGTTTCTTGCGTAATTACCCCTGAACGAGGCAGGGATCCATCCGCCAGACGAACCTGAAGATGACGGTCCTTGGTTTGCAGAGGAAAGTGAAGTTGGGAAGCAAGTGAAGAGTAGTGATGAGCCGAACACCCCCAGGTTCGGTTCGCACCAGAACCCGCGAACGGACCGAAAGTTCGCACGAACATTAGAACCCTATTAAATACAATGGATGCGAACGTTCGGATTCTAAAGTGCTAATTATAACGACTATTATCCATGTTATTGTCCGAAACAGAGTTTGGGAACCCGGCTTCTGCACCAGGGGACATGTATCAATGCAAAAAGAAGTTTTAAAAACGGACGTTTTCCGGGAGCAGTCATTTTAATGATGCATAAAGTGAAAAAAAAAAAGTCAAATATTCCTTTAAATATTGTACCTGGGGGGGTGTCTAAAGTATGCCTGTAAAGTGCCACGTGTTTCCCGTGTTTAGAACTGTCCCTGCACAAAATAACATTTCTAAAGGAAAAAAAGCCATTTAAAACTGCTTGCGGCTTTAATGCAATGTGTGGTCCCGGTAATATGGATGAAAATCTTTAGGAAAAATTGCATAGCTACCCCATCAACCCCCCCCCCCACCCCAGCCCATTACCAGCCCCTTTGGGTCTTGTATGGATATTAAGGGGAACCCCGCACACAAAATAAAAAAGGACCTATATACTCTGAACAGCCGTATACAGGCGGTGCATACAAGACAGGGACTGTAGGTTTGTTCTTATGTAGAATCTGTTTATAATTTTGAACAGCTGCATTGTTTAAGTGGAGCTCCATGGCAAATTCCTTTTTTTTAGTTTTTTGTAAAACATAGGGAACGGTTATCACCCCTGTCACATTTTTTTTGCTGTCTGTGCCCCTGTTCAGAACATTTCACCTCACTTTGTGTCCCAATGACAACTGTTTTTGAAATGTGGTGTTTTTATTGAAACAAGGATTGGTGATAAAGCATCAATAGAGAGGAGGCACCTTTCTCCCATATTAATTCTTACAGGAGAGAATTTTCCTTCCAAGGGGTAGATTTCCTCTCACTTCCTGTTGTCTTCTTCCGTTTGCAAGTAGTAGTCGTTTGTAAGTTGGATGTTTGAAAGTAGGGACCTGCCGTATATACTCTGCAGAAATTGGCCCCTTAGGTGTTGGTGTTGGCACAACACTGTAAGCACTCACAGTTACTCTTGGTGGGTGCTGGAACGCCCTGCTGTCAACTATTATATCAGGAATTGTAATAACATATAATTGTTGAACAGTGGTAGTAAAAATTGGGCCTTTGATGGTGGTGCTGGTGCCACAACACTGTAAGGCCTGACAGTTACTCTTGGTGGGCGCAGCAATGGGCCCTGCTGTGAATTATTAGATCAATAATTATAATTGCATGCCCCTGTTGAACAGGGGCTGAAAAATTGGGCCTTTGGTGGTGGTGGTGTTGACACAACACTGTAAGGCCTGACAGTTACTCTTGGTGGGCGCAGCAATGGGCCCTGCTGTGAATTATTAGATCAATAATTATAATTGCATGCCCCTGTTGAACAGGGGCTGAAAAATTGGGCCTTAGGCACTGGTGGCACAACACTGCAACCCCTCACAGATACTGTACTTGGAGCACAGCAATGAGCCCTGTTGCAAAGTATTGCATCAAAAATTGTAATTACACGCCCCTGTTAAACAGGGGCTGAAAAATTGGGCCTTAGCCACTGGTGGCGGCACCCATAAACCAAAATGATCTTCCAAGCTATCATCATCATTAATCGGATCATTGAGGAGGAGGAGGAGGATAGCCAGTCAACATAACAGCACAGGCACTCAGCATCAGGATCAGTCTTGAAGGGATGTGACATTTTAAAATCAATTAGTCTGTTATATCAGCATCAGGTGTGTGGTAGCTGGTGGTGATCCAAGACTGGTTCATCTTGATGAAAGTCAGTCGATCAACCGAGTCGGTGGACAGGCGCACCCTGTGATCCGTGACAAATCCTCCAGCAGCACTGAATGTGCGTTCTGAAAGAACGCTGGATGCAGGACAGGCCAGTAGCTCAATTGCATACTGTGCAAGCTCTGGCCAGTGATCCATCCTCAAGACCCAGTAAGCCAGAGGATTTTCGGTGGGGAAGGTGTCCAAGTCTGACCTTGCCCCTAGGTATTCCTGCACCATGTATATCAGACGCTGGCGATGGTTGCTGGAACCGATCATACTTTGGGGCTGCGGACTAAAGAATTGTCTGAACGCATCGGTCAGACGGCCACCTTCCCCACCGCTCCTTCTTTGACTGCCCGAAGCCTCAGCAACTCGTTGTCCAGGACCAGGAGTTTGTAACCTCCCAGTCTCTGGGAACGCGTTGCACAGACCTTTCTGCAAGGCCTCCCGGAGTTGTCTCATCCTCTGCTCCCTCTGCGACGGTAACATAAGGTCCGCAACCTTACCCTTGTACCGTGGATCAAGGAGAGTGGCCAGCCAGTAATGGTCCCTCTCCTTGATCCGAAGAATACGAGGATCCTTCCGCAGACTTTGCAGGATCAGGGAGGCCATGCAGCGTAGGTTAGCTGAGGCATTCAGTCCGGAGTCCTCTGGGTCACTAAGGACGACATGATCCGCAGCCACCTCCTCCCAGCCACGTACAAGTCCACTGGTTTCTTGGGACTGTAAATCATCCCTAAAAGACTGCTGCTGATGATGCTGAGTGCCAGCCTCCACCTCCATGCTGACACAATCCTCCTCCTCCTCCTCCTCCTCCTCCTCCTCCTCCTCTTCCTGTGCGATGGGTGGGACAGAAGGAAGACTGTCTGGGTAAAGGGGGCCTTGAGAGGCAAGGAAGTCCTCCTCTTCCTGCCTCTGTTCTGCCTCAAGTGCCCTGTCCATTATTCCATGCAGTGTGTGCTCCAACAGGTGGACAAGAGGTACAGTGTCACTGATGCATGCACTGTCACTGCTCACCATCCTCGTGGCCTCCTCAAATGGTGCCAGGACAGTGCATGCATCCCTGATCATGCCCCACTGGCGTGGTGAAAAAAACCCGAGCTCCCCTGACCCTGTCCTGGTGCCGTAGTCGCACAGGTACTCATTGATGGCCCTCTGCTGCGTGTGCAGCCGCTGCAGCATGGCCAACGTTGAGTTCCACCTGGTGGGCATGTCACATATAAGGCGGTTCTTGGGCAGGTTCAACTCCTTTTGAAGCTCAGCCAGGCGAGCACTGGCATTATAAGATCTGCGGAAATGCACACAGACTTTCCTGGCCTGCCTCAGGACATCCTGTAAGCCCGGGTACCTGCCCAAGAACCGCTGCACCACCAGGTTAAGGACGTGAGCCATACAGGGCACATGGGTCAGTTGTCCCTGTCGGAGGGCGGAGAGGAGGTTGGTGCCATTGTCGCAAACCACCATTCCTGGCTTAAGCTGGCGTGGCGTCAACCACCTCTCGGCCTGCCCCTGCAGAGCAGACAGGACCTCTGCCCCAGTGTGGCTCCTGTCCCCCAAACACACCAGCGCAAGCACGGCATGGCATCTTTTTGCCTGCGTACTTGCGTAGCCCCTTGAGCGCCTACAGAGCACCGCTGGTTCCGAGGACAAACCACAGGAAGAGGCCATGGAGGAAGAAGAAGAGGAGGGGGTGGAGGAGAGAGGTGTGTCACAACCAGTAGTAGCATTTTGGAGGCGTGGCGGTGGAACAACCTCCAACACTACTGCACCTTGTCCTGCATCCTTCCCAGCTGCCAAAAGTGTGACCCAATGGGCCGTGAAAGAAAGGTAACGTCCCTGTCCATGCCTGCTGGACCATGAGTCAGCAGTAATATGCACCTTACCGCTGACCGCCCTGTCCAGCGAGGCCAAGACATTGCCTTCCACATGCCTGTAGAGAGCCGGAATAGCCTTCCGTGCGAAAAAGTGGCGTTTGGGAACCTGCCACTGAGGAACCGCACATTGCACAAACTCACGGAAGGGGACCGAGTCTACCAACTGAAAAGGCAGCAGTTGAAGCGCTAGCAATTTAGCCAAGCTAGCATTCAACCGCTGGGCATGTGGATGGCTGGGAGTGAACTTCTTTCGACGGTCCAGCAGCTGGGGCAGGGAAATTTGCCTGCTAGAATCGGACGTTGGTGTACTGCTAGCAGAGTGCCCGCAAGTACTTGCCTGTGACACACCTAATTCTACACCTTCATTCCTCTCAGAGCAGGTTTCAGAGAGGAGTGAAGGTATAGTGGGGTTGGAGATCCCAGCTGATGCGGTGCAAGAAGAGGTCAGCTTTGTTCTTTGGTGTGGGTCTTTAAGGTAGGCTTGCCAACGAGCTGCATGGCAGGTCAACATATGTCTGATCAAGCATGTGGTGCCCAAGCGGCTGATGTTTTGGCCAAGCGATATACGCTTGAGACATATGTTGCAAACAGCAGCTGTGCGATCTGATGCACTCGCCTCAAAAAAGGCCCACACCAAAGAACTTTTTGCATGACGGGCAGAGGCAGCGCCCTGCACAGGCGGAGCTCTGCGGTGTGATTCCGTCGGTGTGCTGCCCATACGCTGGCCACTCAAGGGCATCCTGCCTCGTTGGAGATGTGCCTCCTCCTCATCCTCCTCCTCTCTCCTATTAGGCACCCACATGGAGTCAGTGACCTCATCATCCCCTCCCTCCTCATCACTGGAGCCAATCTGGCAATATGCTGCAGCTGCTGGAGCATGACTGCCAGATTGGTGTCCTTCTTGAGCATCCCCTCTCTCTGCTCTCACGCTGCTGCCTTCCTCTAGCTGGGTATCATCATCAGATCCTTCCAAATGCTGGGCATCCTCCTGGAGCATGTACCCAACACTGTGCTCAAACAGTTCGGGGGACTCCTCAGGAGGAGGGCATGGTGGGTCTAGGGAAGGATTGACTAATGAAGATAATGATACCAGAGAAGAGGACGCTTTGGCAGCTGCTTTGCCAGTACCCTGAGCCTGGGTGAGAGAGGATGAGGAGGATGAGGTGGGCTTGGTCATCCACTCTACCAAGTCTTCGGTATGATGTGGCTCAACATGTCCAGCTGCCGAAAACAAGGACAAGCGTGTCCCATGACCATGTGCTGATGACAATGCACCGCGTACACGACCAGCACTGTTGCCCCCAGACACAGAGCCTGCTTGCCCTCTTTTTTTGCCTCCTGACTGTCTGCCTCTCCTTGGTTGCCTTCCAGACATTTTAATGGATGGCCTGCAGGGAGATGGGAAAAACAGCAATAAGGGCTACCTTCAGGTGTATACTGTGCAGGAGGCTTAGCAACAATGACACTGACACTGTCCCCAGCCTATCCTTCTCTGTCCCTAAACACAAGGATTGAAGATATGGTTCAGCAAAATAGTTTTAGAACAGAATAGCACACTGACACTTTCCCTCACTGTCCTACTCTGTCCCTCCCTACAAACAAGATTTAGCACAGAATAGCACACTGATAATTTCTACGAGTGTCCTTCTCTGTCCCTAAACTCAAGGATTGAAAATATGGAACAGCAAAATTGGTTTAGAACAGAATAGCACACTGTCAGTTTCACTCACTGTACCTCTCTGTCCCTCAACTCAAGGATTGAAAATATGGAAGAGCAAAATTGGTTTAGAACAGAATAGCACACTGTCAGTTTCACTCACTGTACCTCTCTGTCCCTCAACTCAAGGATTGAAAATATGGAACAGCAAAATTGGTTTAGAACAGAATAGCACACTGTCAGTTTCACTCACTGTACCTCTCTGTCCCTCAACTCAAGGATTGAAAATATGGTTCAGCAAAATAGTTTTAGAACAGAATAGCACACTGACACTTTCCCTCACTGTACCTCTCTGTCCCTCAACTCAAGGATTGAAAATATGGAACAGCAAATTTGGTTTAGAACAGAACAGCACACTGTCAGTTTCACTCACTGTACCTCTCTGTCCCTCAACTCAAGGATTGAAAATATGGAACAGCAAAATTGGTTTAGAACAGAATAGCACACTGTCAGTTTCACTCACTGTACCTCTCTGTCCCTCAACTCAAGGATTGAAAATATGGTTCAGCAAAATAGTTTTAGAACAGAATAGCACACTGTCAGTTTCCCTCACTGTACCTCTCTGTCCCTCAACTCAAGGATTGAAAATATGGAACAGCAAATTTGGTTTAGAACAGAACAGCACACTGTCAGTTTCACTCACTGTACCTCTCTGTCCCTCAACTCAAGGATTGAAAATATGGAACAGCAAAATTGGTTTAGAACAGAATAGCACACTGTCAGTTTCACTCACTGTACCTCTCTGTCCCTCAACTCAAGGATTGAAAATATGGTTCAGCAAAATAGTTTTAGAACAGAATAGCACACTGACACTGTCCCTCACTGTCCTACTCTGTCCCTCCCTACAAACAAGATTTAGCACAGAATAGCACACTGATAATTTCTACGAGTGTCCTTCTCTGTCCCTAAACTCAAGGATTGAAAATATGGAACAGCAAAATTGGTTTAGAACAGAATAGCACTCTGACACTTTCCCTCACTGTACCTCTCTGTCCCTACAAACAAGATTTAGCACAAAATAGCACACTGACACTTTCCCTCACTGTACCTCTCTGTCCCTACAAACAAGATTTAGCACAAAATAGCACACTGACACTTTCCCTCACTGTACCTCTCTGTCCCTAAACTCAAGGATTGAAAATATGGTTCAGCAAGATTGGTTTAGAACAGAATAGCACACTGACACTTTCCCTCACTGTACCTCTCTGTCCCTACAAACAAGGATTAGCACAGAATATCACACTGTCACTGACACTCTCCCTACCTATCCTTATCTGTCCCTAAACACAAGGAATCCAGGATTATGTAAAGGAAAAATAATGACACTGTCCCTGCCTATGCTTCTCTTTCCCTACTCCGGAACACACTACACAAGGCCGCCGCGCTGGCGGCCTTTTATAGTGTGGGGCGTGTACTAAACCCCCTCAGCAATAATTGGCCACAGGCATCCTGCCTGTGGCCAATCATTGCTCTCCTCGCTGCCGGCGCTGTGATTGGCCAAGCATGCGGGGTCACAGTGCATGCTTGGCCAATCACAGCGCCTGGATGACACTGCGATGGCGTAGTGCATTGTGGGCTGTTCGCGTCACTCGAATTTGGCGCGAACGGCCCAAATCGTTCGATTTTCGTCGAACGATCGAACAGCCGATGCTCGAGTCGAATGTATGTTCGACTCGAACACGAAGCTCATCCCTAGTGAAGAGTCCAGAAAGCAGCTGCAGGCTCCTGAATCAATAATCGCCGGTAGGCGGGTTGCTCCTGTTGGTAGCTGTAGAGAAATAGAAAGAACAACATAAGTCTGTGGTAAGCCAGAAACTTGGTAGTTCAAAGTGTCTTTGAGGGTACACTTACTAGGTCTTACTGGGCAGCTCCGAAGGAAATGGCCAGTACCCCCGCAGTAAAGACACAGATTGGCCTGACGCCTGCGCTGCTTTTCCTCAGGAGAAAGGGGAGGACAAACCAGACCAAGCTGCATGGGTTCTGGCTCGGGAGGAGAAGATGCTGTAGGAACTTGGATGGGTGGATAGGCAGAAGCTGATCGGGGCAAAGTCCAGTTTGGACGGGTAGTCTGGAAACGCTCAGAACACCGCTCCCGCAGGCGTCTGTCAAGCTGAGTGACAGACTGGATCAAATCTTCCAGAGTAGTTGGAACACCAATCCTGGCCAGCTCGTCTTTAAGAGCCTCAGACAGTCCTTGGCGATATTGGTATTTAAGGGCCGTCTCATTCCAGCCAGTGTCAGCTGACCATTTCCGGAATTCTGGCGTGTAGTCCTCCACCGGCCTTCTCCCCTGGGTTAAACTGTGGAGAACAGACTCAGCTGTGGCTGATCGCTGAGGATCGTCATACAGCTGCGCCATACTCTCAAAGAAGGTGTCCACGGAATCTAGTATGGGGCTGCTTTGCTCCATCAGGCCATGGGCCCAGGCCTGAGGTTCGTCGGTTCTGAAGAGAAAGTCCTGGGTTGAAGGGCGAGGTAAAGAGAACATGCGTTTTTTGAAAGCCCGATATTTCTTACGGACGCCAGAAAATCGTTCAGGCAGGGGGACCCTGGGTTCAGGGGTAGCCATTACTACGGTGGGGTTTGCCTGATTTTGAGACGTGGAGGCAACATTGGCAGCGGTGGCAGCTGGTGATGCTGGTCCTGTAGCTCCAGTAAGTAGCTGAAAGCGGCCATCCATTTGGACATAACCTTCTTGTAATTTCTGAACCGCGTCGGTTAGTGCGGTGACTTGCTGACATAGGGTCTCGAACGGTGAACGCACCCTGTCGGCCTCAGACATCTGGCTGGTTTGTACTGTAAGGGTATGTACTTACCGAGGCCGAGATGCCGAGAGTGGTTCACCTTTGCGACTTGACGCACTCCACCCCCTGGAGTTGAGACAGGGAGTGGATGGCGAGAAGCGGCACCGGCTACCGGCAGGTGGTGAGTACTTGTAGACGGTCCGGTAGTGCTGAGTAGACCGAAGAACAGGCTTCAAGCAGGAACTAGCCGGATTGGTAAAGTTCAAACAGCAGGAGACAATTGAAGCCGGTGCAGGTTGAGTCCGGGTTGCAATTGCAAAGGTAACAGTCCCGGCTGGGGGTCTAGCACAGCAAAAGGTAACCAGTCCTGAGAATACCGGGAACCAGGCAGGAGTTCAAAGGAAACGCGGAAGTCCAAAGGTACAAGCAGGAAATCAAGGATTGTAGACAGGCAGCAGATCCGAGTCACAGGCCGAGGGTCAAAACACAGGAGAAGTCAGAAGTCCGTATAACAAGCCGAGGGTCAGGTCCAGGAGAGAGATCAGAGGAATCAAGCCAGTCCGGGTCACAAGGAGATTTTCAAGATAGTTTTCCAGAGTCTTGGGTATACAGGAAAGCTGACAAACCAGCAACTTGTCAGTGCAACTGGGTCTCTTTAAATAGGCCCGCCTGGATTCCTATTGGTGCGCCGCCGCGCATGCGCACGCGCCGCTGCGTCGGCGCGCGCACCCGAGAACATAGAAGCGCCGTCCCGCGCACGCGCATGCGCCGAAGCATCATTCCGCCGCGCGTGCGCATTGGGCGCTGATTGGCGCTGTTGGACGGATTTCCCTGACATTAGGCTAGCCGTACTGTCTCCCATTTCTCAAAAGACTTCACACAATAGATACATAACAAGCTCCCCATACACATCTCACAATGAAAGGATCTGTAGCATAATTGAGGTTCATTAACATTACACAAGCAGACAGGTGACACATCAGCATCTCTTAATTTAACCTGTTAAGTTCAGGATCAACAAAATAGTTATTTACAGATCCTGGGAAATATTGGGGAATAATATTACAGACCCATTTTAAAACAATCCAATACATATTCTCAATGTCCATTATTTCCTGGCTCACCCTGTGCCCAAAATGACCCCTGTCACAACAACGTATATACAGCATTGAATCTGATTAGTACAGATCATAGTGGGGTTTTCATTCACCCTGTGCCCCTAATAGAGACACAGGGTGGTTTACACATAAGATGCATTGGGGAAGCTGAAGCAAGGGTATCTCATACTTTCTAAGAGATTCTGGGTTCCCCGGGCCTTCCCGTTACATCTCTCACCTTTCGGCAGGAGACTAACACAGGAGGAGACCCCAGACGGGTTGACTCCGAAGTTAGTCCATAGGTCCATTCCTCTAATGCCGGTATTCACACAGTACCCCAAATAAATTACTCCAAACAGAGCATTACTTACCCAGCCAACCTCTGCCTCTCTCAGAGAACATACCCACCGCTGGGGAGAAGCCTGGACTGACCCTTCTCCCTGGGGTCCTTTCAGCTGCTGGAGAGACAACAGGGTGACTGGGCTCAGTCCGTCCTGCTGTTGGGGATCTAGGCCGACTGCCCAGCACCCCTGGGGTATACAAGTGGAGACTGAAGTCCCATCCACTTGTGGTAGGTAAAAATCCCCCAGTGCTTGCAAATCAAGGCTGACATCCTCCTGTCTCAGGGTCACACCATTTTCTGGGGTTGTGTCAGTGAAGACCGAAGTCCCATCCAGTACCACAGGAACTCCCTCTTCTGTTAGTTGAGAGCAGAGGCCCGCAGCACTCTGCTCTGTTGCCAGCTCTTCTGCTGGGTTGCTGTGAGTGGAGACCGCAGTCCCATCCACCGATATCAGCTCAAGTTGCAGTTGTGTGCAGAGGCCAGTAGCATTCTGCCCTGCTGCCAGTGATTCAGCTGGGGGTAAAAGCTTTACCACCTCAGCTTGTTGCTGGAGAGAAGGGCCAACTGCCCCGGCTCCCTGAAACTCCACAGTTGTTTCCGGTGCTGGGCAGAGGTTGGTAGCACTCTGCCCTGTTGCCAGCACTTCTGCTGGGGACTCCACACCATCTGCTCTGGCCAACTGTTGGGGGGAAAAAGGGCTGCTTCTCCTCCCTGCATCTCTGAAATCCACTGGGAAAGAGGACCCATCACCTTCTCACCTCGGGCCTCCAAAACTGCCACGGGTGTAGAGCAGGGGTCTGCAGTACTTTGTCCTGCTGCCAGTACTTGAGCAGGCGATGCATAATCCCTAACATCCTCTGAACAGTCCCTTAAGTCCATACCTTCTGTAATCTTGGCTGGGGAGATGAGCCAACTGCCCTAGCTCCCTGGAACTCCATATCATCCACTTCGGCTTTAGGGATGGCAATCTTCAGATTTTCCACTGCCGATTCTTCAGCCAGGATTTCAGAGTTGTCCACTGGTATTTCCTAATAGTCCCAGGCAAAGGTAGCACCACCCTGCTGCTGAGCAGATTCTAGCAGCTGTCTGTAGGCGATCTCCGATTGCCGTATTTCCGCCATTCTCCGCTCATGTTGCCGCTCTAGTTCTCTCTTTTGTCGCTCTCGTTCTCTCTCTTGTCGTTTTCATTCTCTCTCTTGTCGCTGTCGTTCTCTCTCTTGTCACGCACCCTGCAGCTGGATGTCTTTAATGGCTTCCTGTATGGCGGTCTCTGATGGGTTAGCACCATATAATGCCAACCGCTGTCGAACTCGTTGCTGAAACAAGTCTTCAACTGACCGGGGTCCTGCATCACCATCCCTCTGATCCATCTCGGCTAGCTCCCTGATCAAGGTGGCCTTGTTCTTTGTCCCACTGGTCCCTCCACGGCTCTCCAGTGGGTCTTTCAGCGTGACTTTCCTGCAGGCTGCATAGCTGGTCCTTCACTGTGGTGGTTTGAAGTGTCCCAGTAACTGGAGGGAAGATCCCACTGCTGCCAACCAATGTAACGGCACCCCAAATCAGAAAGGGGGTTAACGCCGCTTAAGCGATTCCTTCTCCTGGACACACATTCACTACCGATACTCCACAGTCAGGCGAACACTTCCCATAGGATTAATCCTTCCGGAAGAATGAGACAACACGCTCTGTATCTTCCCAAGATAGACTCTGTTTATTGAAAAAAACATTGCAACTTTTATACACATAGAGGGGAGTTTCTTATTTTCTTCTCACCCTACATCTTTGACCAGAGCTAATTTACATGATCTACTTAACTACAGCTTGATGACTCAGACATATGACCTTTTAGGCTAGCTTTTGTCTCCCAATCCACATTTCAGTTTAAATGATTATGCATGACCTTTTAGGCTAGCCGTACTGTCTCCCATTTCTCAAAAGACTTCACACAATAGATACATAATGAGCTCCCCATACACATCTCACAATGAAAGGATCTGTAACATAATTGAGGTTCATTAACATTACACAAGCAGACAGGTGACACATCAGCATCTCTTAATTTAACCTGTTGAGTTCAGGATCAACAAAATAGTTATTTACAGATCCTGGGAAATATTGGGGAATAATATTACAGACCCATTTTAAAACAATCCAATACATATTCACAATGTCCATTATTTCCTGGCTCACCCTGTGCCCAAAATGACCCCTGTCACAACAACGTATATACAGCATTGATTCGGATTAGTACAGATCATAGTGGGGTATTCATTCACCCTGTGCCCCTAATAGAGACACAGGGTGGTTTACACATAAGAGGCATTGGGGAAGCTGAAGCAAGGGTATCTCATACTTTCTAAGAGATTCTGGGTTCCCCGGGCCCTCCCGTTACAGCGCTGTTCTCTGTTCCCTTTTAAACATCAGTGCCTGACCTCACAAATGCGCTTCTGGAAGAATGGTCAAACATTCCCATAGACACCCTCCTAAAACTTGTGCACAGCCTTCCCAAAAGAGTTGAAGGTGTTATAGCTGCAAAGGGCGGGCCAACTCAATATTAAACCCTACGGACTAAGACTAGGATGCCATTGAATTTCATGTGCGTGGCGTCCCAATACTTTTGGTAATATAGTGTATCATGAGGTGTAGATATGGTAATTTTTACAAGGGCTTCCCTGAGACCGGAAAGTTATTTCAAGGGCTCCTCTGAGTTGAAAAGGCTAAGAAAGGTGGATTTAGAATTTAAATACACGAATAAGTAGAACTGTGATAGAGTTGATAAAATTATTATTTTATGTCTAAGATTAATCTCTCTAATATCCACTCAAATATTGGTATTATCTTTTATTCTTTATTATTTCTTTCTTTCATTATGTATTGGTTTAGAAATTTGATGCAAGTTGGGTGTCTTTTGTTTCATCTGCTCATTTTAGAGTAAATAGCCCCCCTTCCGAGAAATGTGTCTGCAAGGAATAATAGACACACACACAATGAGATATATTTATACAATAAGTAACTTATTGATGTTCATATTGGGAACCAGAAAGTTTATGTATGCTAGCTAAGAATATACCGTATATACTCGAGTATAAGCCGAGTTTTTCAGCACATTTTTTTTGTGCTGAAAATGCCCCCCTCGGCTTATACTCAAGACACCTTTTTCCGCCTGATCTCCCGGACTTTGGGGACCCGGTACAGACACTTGGCACACATGTAGCTCCACTCTTCCTCAACAAGTGTGCAAAGTTTGTTGTCCAGGGGACCTACAGCTGGAGAGCACTGATTTTTCAAAGCTGGGCACCCCTTCCATAGACTCCCATGTTAAACGGTCATTTCTCTGGTGAGTTTGGGGACCCGGTACCAGCCGGTTGTAGGTTCCCTGGATCCTAAACTTGGCACACATGTAGGTCCATTTCTCCTCTACAAGTGTGCAAAGTTTGTTGCCTGGGGGACCTACGGCCGGGGAGCACCTATTTTTAAAATCTGGGCACTCCTTCCATTGACTCCCATGTTAAACGTCAGTCTAGTCATGGGCACAGTGAGGCATGGGCACAGTGAGGCATGCACATGGACACAGTGAGGCAAAGTGAGGCACAGTGAGGCATGCACATTGACACAGTGAGGCAAAGTGAGGCACAGTGAGGCATGCACCTGGACACAGTGAGGCACGCAGATGGACGCCCTAGGCTTATACTCCAGTCAATACGTTTTCCCATTTTTTTGTGGTAAAACTAGGTGCCTCGGCTTATATTCGGGTTGGCTTATACTCGAGTATATACGGTAATCAAGAGTATTATCATGTGTGTTTTGGTAAATCTTATAACCAGACAGTAGTATTTCCCCTTACATAAAATTACCAAACAGATAAATGAGAAATGAGGAACAGATGTCTCTTCCACTCCCCCACTTCTTCAACTCCCTCCTTCCGGCCCAACCCATCGCGTAAAGCAATATGGTGCTGAGTTC
This sequence comes from Rana muscosa, assembly GCA_029206835.1. Classification (NCBI taxonomy): domain Eukaryota; kingdom Metazoa; phylum Chordata; class Amphibia; order Anura; family Ranidae; genus Rana; species Rana muscosa. The sequence goes on from CM055118.1 coordinate 421,691,543, forward strand.
TTCTGGAAGGAAGACACGTGGAAGAAGAGACTCAAGAGGAAGACGACCATATATGGAATCAGCCAATCATATGTACACGTTTGTGATGATGATTGCTTATGTCACTTGGTTTATATAAGGGGCTGTGACCCAGAATAAAGCTCTGTTGTGATGAAGAATTCACGCTGATCACAGTATTCTTGCGTGATTTGTTTCTACAAGCATGCATGTATATTCACTTCAGCTTACATTTGAACCAGCAGCAGAATAAGGAATAGTTTTCTGGTATTGGACCAAAGACGATCTATTACAGAACCACTAACCTGTATTTCCTATATTTCCCAAACACAGAATTCAAAGAATGTTTTTCCCTGTACGATAAGAAGGGAAGAGGCAAGATCCTCACTGGGGACCTGATGACCGTCATGCGCTGTCTGGGAACATGTCCCACCCCCAGTGAGATCAGTCGTCATCTGCAGATTCATAAAATCGGTATGTACCGGGGAGAAAGCAAACCCTTATTCTGTAATGAATGCAGAGTCCTTATTACCCCATCAAAGGAGATTTTTCCCCCCCCATACGAGTCACTGTGAAAGCCAAAGCAACTCAAAAGCAAGCCATTTTCCTGTGAGAACAATTACCTGCTTCCAAGTCCAATGCCCAGAGAAGGGTTGGGTATTTCTTGTTGTCCGTGTCCCTGGTGGGGAGACTTTCCCTCACTTCCCATCAGCAAAGGTTTTCATGCACATAAGCAGTTTGACCATTACGGCCAGGGCTGCTGTTAGAAATCACGGGGCCCCATACAGCCTACCTGGCAGGGCCTCCCCCCCCCCCCAATATATTCAAAAAAATACACAAAAATCATTATTAGTGGACACAAACATAACAGAGAACCTGTGTGAATTACCGTATATACTCGAGTATAAGCCAAGTTTTTCAGCCCTTTTTTTAAGGCTGAAAATACCCCCCTTGGCTTATACTCAAGTCAGTGTACCTGAAATTCTTGACAGGCTGCGGGCGTCTATTGTTTAAAAGTCACGGTCTCCTCCTGGTCCCTTCCGTGATGGACGTTTCCCAGCAGGCACTGTGTTCCACGTTCCGCCAATCACGGACGTTCTCTCATCCTCGGACTCAGTTTCCCAGCAGACATTGTGTTCAGTGTTCCGCCAATCATTGACGTCCTCTTGTTTGAGGATGAAAAGATGTCCGTGATTGGCGGAACACTGAACACAGTGTCTGCTAGGAAACGCCTATCACGGAACGGGACCAGGAGGAGACCGACTTTTAAACAATGAATGGAAGCCTGCAGCCTGTCAAGAATTTCAGGTACACTGACTCGGGCACAGTGAGGTTGCAATGGGCACAGTGAGGTGTGCAAATGGGCACAGTGAGGTTGCAATGGGCACAGTGAGGTTGGGCACAGTGAGGCATTCAAATGGGCACAGTGAGGCATTCAAATGGGCACAGTGAAGCTGCAAATGGGCATTGTTGACCCTCTTTTCCACTTACAGTAGCTGCTGCATTCTCACTCTACGCTTATACTCGAGTCAATAAGTTTTCCCAGTTATTTGTGGTAAAATTTGGTACCTCGGCTTATATTCGGGTCGGCTTATACTCGAGTATATACGGTAGTCCTTTTTTATTTGTTTTTTACATTAAAAAAATATATATATATACACACAGTGACAAAGGGGCACACAGGGGGTGGGAGGGGAATCAGTGTCGGGGAAGCAATTACAGGAATGATGCCCTGTGTCTGTGTCTCTCCCTTCAGCAGCTGAAAGTGGGGGGGAGGGGGAGAAACTGGCTTTTAGCTGCTGCAGAGAGCTGCACAGGGCATCCTTCTGTAACTGCCCCTCCGCCAAACCACACTAATTCCCCCTGCTGTTTCGGCCCTCCTGTGTGCCCAGGCCCCCTACAGGAGGACTGGTGGTCCTCCCCTATCAGCGGCCCTGATTACGGCGCAACAAACCCGCCATGTTTGGGTGCCTGGGAGGCCCTTACCATTTACCATTGCTTTTTGGATCCTCAAAGATGTGGCTCTTTTTACCATCCAATAAAAATGACCAGAAAATCTGGAGATAATCTGACTACGCGTTATGGTTATTTTAGTGTAATTTCCTTGTTTTCTACAGCCAAAGATGGGGAGGTGGATTTCTCTACATTTTTGACCATCATGTACCGCCAACAAATGCAGGAAGACCCAGAAAATGAGATCATGGTAGCCATGCTGATGACTGACCGGAAAAAGAATGGATTAATTCCATTGGCTGAGCTCAAGGCCAAGCTTACCCAGATGGGGGAGAAGTTAACCCCTGAGGAAGGTGAGTTTTATTAAACATGTTTTTTTTTTGTTTGTTTTTTCCAGTAGCCTGGTTTTTTGTTGTTTATCAAAGGGTGCAAAAATAAAGAAATAGGATTTTTGTACTCACAATAAAATGCTTTTTTCAGAGTCTGTTGAACAACATAACTTTATTTACAAAAGCAGCCAATGGTTATACTGCCACCTATGGGAGAAAAGGACGCTAGGCTTATATAAACTGAAGGCCAACCCCACAGGAGCTATAATCCCCCCCCCTCCCCCCCAATCCCTCCACTCTCACAACAGTTCTGTTGTAACAACCAGTCCAAAGAGGAAAGGAAACTGTACAGAGCATCTGGAAAGTATTCACAGCTCTTCACTTTTTCCACATTTTGTTATGTTACAGACTTATTCCAAAATGGATTAAATTTATTATTTTCCTCATAATTCTACAAACAATCCCCCATAATGACAATGTAAGAGAAGTTTGTTTGAAATCTTTGCAAATTAAATTTATAAAAAAAAAAAAAAAATCCCATGTACATAAGTATCGCAGGTTCCTCCCATGTACATAAGTATCACAGACTCCTCCCATGTACATAACTATCACAGGCTCCTCCCCTATGCACATAAGTATCACAGGCTCCTCCCATGTACATAACTATCACAGGCTCCTCCCATGCACATAAGTATCACAGGCTCCTCCCATATACATAGGTATCTCAGGCTCCTCCCATGTACATAAGTATCTCAGGCTCCTCCCATGTACATAAGTATCACAGACTCCTCCCATGTACATAAGAGTCACAGGCTCCTCCCATGTACATAAGTATCACAGCCTTTGCTCAATACTTTGGTGAAGCTCCTTTTGCACCAATTACAGCCTCCAGTCTTTCTGAGTATGATGCTACAAGCTCGGCACATCTATTTTTGGGCAGTTTCTCCCATTCTTCTTTGCAGGACCTCTCAAGCTCCATCAGGTTGGATGGGGAGCGTCGGCGCACAGCCATTTTCAGATCTCTCCAGAGATGTTCAATCGGGTTCAAGTCTGGGCTCTGGCTGGGCCACTCAAGGACATTCACAGAGTTGTACCGTAGCCACTCCTTTGTTATCTTGACTCTGTGCTTAGGGTCGTTGTCCTGATGGAAGATGAACCTTCTCCCCAGTCTGAGGTCCAGAGCGCTCTAGGGCAGGTTTTCATCAAGGATGACTCTGTACATTGCTGCATTCATCTTTCCCTCCATCCTGACTAGTCTCCCAGTTCCTGCCGCTGAAAAACATCCCCACAGCATGACGCTGCCACCACCATGCTTCACTGTAGGGATGGTATTGGCCAGGTGATGAGCGGTGCCTGGTTTCCTCCAGACATGACGCATGTTATTCAGGCCAAAGTGTTCGATCTTTCTTTCATCAGACCAGAGACTTTTGTTTCTCATGGTCTGAGAGTCCTTCAGGTGCCTTTTGGCAAACTCCAGGTGGCCGTCATGTGCCTTTTACTGAGGAGTGGCTTTCGTCTGGCCACTCCCCCATACAGGCCTGATTGGTGGAGTGCTGCAGAGATAGTTGTTCTTCTGGAATGTTCTCCTCTCTCCACAGAGAAACACTGAAGCTCTGTCAGAGTGACCATCGGGTTCTTTGTCACCTCCCTGACTAAGGCCCTTCTCCGCCGATCGCTCAGTTTGGCCGGGCGGCTCTAGGAAGAGTCCTGGTGGTTCCAAACTTCTTCCATTTACGGATGATGGAGGCCACTGTGCTTATTGGGACCTTCAATGCTGCAAACAAAAAAATTCTGTACCCTTCCCCCGATCTGTGCCTCCATACAATCCTGTCTCCGAGGTCTACATACAATTCCTTGGACCTCATGGCTTGGTTTGTGCTCTGACATGCACTGTTACCTGTGGGACCTTCTATAGACAGGTGTGTGCCTTTCCAAATCATGTCCAACCAACTGAATTTACCACAGGTGGACTCCAATCAAGTTGTAGAAACATCTCAAGGATGATCAGTGGAAACAGGAGGCACCTGAGCTCAATTCTGAGTGTCATGGCAAAGGCTGTGATACTTATGTACATGGGAGGAGCCTGTGATACTTATGTACATGGGAGGAGCCTGTGATACTTATGTACATGGGAGGAGCCTGTGATACTTATGTACATGCGAGGAGTCTGTGATACTTATGTACATGGGAGGAGTCTGTGATACTTATGTACATGGGAGGAGTCTGTGATACTTATGTACATGGGAGGAGCCTGTGATACTTATGTACATGCAAGGAGTCTGTGATACTTATGTACATGGGAGGAGCCTGTGATACTTATGTACATGGGAGGAGCCTGTGATACTTATGTACATGGGAGGAGTCTGTGATACTTATGTAAATGGGAGGAGCCTGTGATACTTATGTACATGGGAGGAGCCTGTGATACTTATGTACATGGGAGGAGCCTGTGATACTTATGTACATGGGAGGAGTCTGTGATACTTATGTACATGGGATTTTTTTATTTTTAATAAATTTGCAAAGATTTCAAACAAACCTCTTTCACGTTGTCATTATGGGGGATTGTTTGTAGAATTTTGAGGAAAATAATTAATTTAGTCCATTTTGGAATAAGGCTGTAACAGAACAAAATGTGGAAAAAGTGAAGCGCTGTGAATACTTTCCGGATGCTCTGTATCTGCATGCAGCAGTCAATCCCAGCAGCGGGAATCAGTAGATGTGCAGCGCGGCTAAATGTCCGGGCAAATGGTGCCTAATTCCTCCTGCTGTGGCAGTAAAAGGGTTAAAACAATAAAACGTATCTAAACCCAAGAACAAATTGTAATGAATTGAAGCTTGCTAGTCCATTGATGTGGTGGCTGCATTAGTTTTTTGTTCTTCAGGCTTTGTCTTTCAGAAGCCGGACCAGCTTCTGATCATGTGACCACTGTGACAGCGGTGACATAATCGCCAATCCTTCCCGCCTCCAGGCATGAACTATTTAAACACTGGAACGGGAGGGGTTAATTTTTTTTAAAAAAAGGGTTAATAGATAAAATATAGTAAAATGAAGTCCCAGATGTCCCGGTGCTCATGTGCATGGGCCATAAATCTACAGACACTGATGGATCTGATGTGTTGATATTAACAGGTTTATCTTTTTGCAGTTAACGATCTTTTCCGAGATGTTGAGGTGACCCCCGATGGGATGGTGAAATATGAGGCCTTCGTCCGGAAGATCACACTCCCAATGCCCGACTATTAAATCGCAGACCATTTTATCGTATGTTTTTTTTTTACATGTTACAAAGTCCTCAACCACACAGTACATGACAGTCCTTGATAATCAGCATGTCTTATTAGCAGGGCTTTATTCCCCCCTTTCCTCCAGCCCCTACCCACCTCTGAGCACCTTCCCTTGGTTCCACCCCCTACCCACCTCTGAGCACCTTCCCTTGGTTCCACCCCCTACCCACCTCTGAGCACCTTCCTTTGGCTCCACTCCCTACCCACCTCCGAGCACCCTCTCTTGGTTCCACCCCCTACCCACCTCTGAGCACCTTCCCTTGGTTCCACCCCCTACCCACCTCTGAGCACCTTCCTTTGGCTCCACTCCCTACCCACCTCCGAGCACCCTCTCTTGGTTCCACCCCCTACCCACCTCCGAGCACCTTCCTTTGGCTCCACCCCCTCCGAGCACCTTCTCTTGGTTCCACCCCTACCCACCTCCGAGCACCTTCCTTTGGTTCCACCCCCTACCCACCTCCGAGCACCTTCCTTTGGTTCCACCCCCTACCCACCTCCGAGCACCTTCCCTTGGTTCCACCCCCTACCCACCTCCGAGCACCTTCCCTTGGTTCCACCTCCGAGCACCTTCCCTTGGTTCCATCCCCTACCCACCTCCGAGCACCTTCCCTTGGTTCCACCCCCTACCCACCTCCGAGCACCTTCACTTGGTTCCACCACCCAACCCACCTCCGAGCACCTTCCCTTGGTTCCACCACCCAACCCGTCTCCGAGCACCTTCCCTTGGTTCCACCACCCTACCCACCTCCGAGCACCTTCCTTTGGCTCCACTCCCTACCCACCTCCGAGCACCCTCTCTTGGTTCCACCCCCTACCCACCTCCGAGCACCTTCCTTTGGCTCCACCCCCTCCAAGCACCTTCTCTTTGTTCCACCCCTACCCACCTCCGAGCACCTTCCTTTGGCTCCACCCCCTCCAAGCACCTTCTCTTGGTTCCACCCCTACCCACCTCCGAGCACCTTCCTTTGGTTCCACCCCCTACCCACCTCCGAGCACCTTCCTTTGGTTCCACCCCCTACCCACCTCCGAGCACCTTCCCTTGGTTCCACCCCCTACCCACCTCCGAGCACCTTCCCTTGGTTCCACCCCCTACCCACCTCCGAGCACCTTCCCTTGATTCCACCACCCAACCCACCTCCGAGCACCTCCCCTTGGTTCCACCACCCAACCCACCTCCGAGCACCTTCCCTTGGTTCCACCCCCTACCCACCTCCGAGCACCTTCCCTTGGTTCCATCCCCAAACAACTTCCCTTGGTTCCACCCCCTACCCACCTCCGAGCACCCTCCCTTGGTTCCACCCCCTATCCACCTCCCAGTACTGCTCCTATTAGAGAAAACAGAACCAAACATTTTGTGGTGCTCAATAATTTGTATGGAATTTGTTAATGATAACAAGAAATGCAATAAATAGATTTCCTGCAGCCAACAATAGATCCAGCCCAGGAACAATAGACCCCCACGCCAGTAACAGGCAGCCAGCAACTATAGACCCCTCCGTCAACAGTAGATCCCTCCCAGCAACAATTGACCTCCAGCAACAATAGACCCCTCCTTCAATGGTAGATCCCTCCCAGCAACAATAGACCTCCAGAAACAATAGACCCCCCCAACAGTAGATCCCTCCAAGCAACAATAGCCCTCCTGCAACAATGGACCCCTCCCAGCAACAATAGACCCCTCCCAGCAACAATAGTATCCTCCCTCAAAACTAGATCCCTCCCCGCAAGATTTGACCTCCAGCAACAATAGACCCCTCCCAGCAATAATTGACATCCAGCAACAATAGATCCCTCCTTCAACAGTAGATCCCTCCCAGCCACTATAGACCCCTCCCTCTATGTTAGATCCCTCCCAGAAACAATAGACCTCCAGCAACAATAGACCTCTAGTAACAATAGACCCATCCAGCAACATTAGACTCCTCCCAGCAACAATCCAATCCTCCCTCAACACTAGATCCCTCCCAGCAACAATTAACCCACAGCAACAATAGACCCCCCAATAGTAATTCCCTCCAGGCAACAAAAGACCCCTCCCCCAGCAAAAATTGACCTCCAGCAACAAAAGAGACCCCTCCCTCTACAATAGACCTCCAGCAACAATAGACCCCTCCAACAACAATAGACCACTCCTGCAACAATCGACCCCTTTTGCAACAATAGACCCTCCCAGCAACAATTGACCTCCAGCAACAATAGATTCCTCCCTCAACACTAGATCCCTCCCAGCAAAAATTTACCTCCAGCAACAATAGACCCATCCCAGCAATAATTGACCTCCAGCGACAATAGATCCCTCCTTCAACAGTAGATCCCTCCCAACAATAGACCTCCAGCAACAATAGAGCCCTCCCTCAATGGTAGAGCCCACACAGCTACAATAGAACCCTCCCTCAAAAGTAGATTCCTCCTTAACAATAGATCCCCCAGCAGCTAGCATCAATGGACCAGTACATACATTCAGTGCTGGAGGGTCCACGAATGCTAGCTGTTGGGGGATCTATTGTTGAGGGAGGGATCTATTGTTGAGGGAGGGGTCTATTGTTGCTGGGAGGGATCGAATGTTGCATTCCTCTGTGTTCCTGCTGTAAAAAATCTCTGTTTATTGGTATGCCTACAGTGAGGTGTTGTAAGCTAATACCGGTTTGCTATAAATTTCTGCATATTTATGTAATATGGTTAATAATTAAAGACTAAAATATCAAAACCCTCGTTGTCATTTGTCATTAGAAAGTGACCAGGAAAGTTTTTATTATAAAGAAAGGTTTTGGGCCGGTTACCATATTCAGATCATGAGAAGTTGTCCGCACTGAGGTCAGTTTACTAAAAGAGTTGAGAATCTTCACTCAATAAACTGAATTCACTTCAATTATCCAATCATGATTATTTTTTTCATCTGCACAGAATTGGGCAATGAAAGTGAACGTTCTCCACTCCATTAGGCCGGGTTCACACTGGGGCGACAAACGCTCCGACATCGGGAGCTCATGTCGCATGACGTGTGAAAATCAATGTTTCCCTATGGGAGCCGTCCTAACTGGTCCGGCACATGTCGGTCCGACTTTGAGAATGCTCCCTGTACTACTTTGGTCCGACTTTGATCCGACTTCAGCCCATTGACTATCATTGAAGTCGGATCAAAGTCGGACCGCAGTCTTGCATGGTCCGACTTTGGCATGCGACTTGTGCTCTGCTGATCTTGAGGGGGAACTCCAGGCCAAATTTTAAATAAAAAACCGGCATGGGTTCCCCCTCCGGGAGAATACCAGGCCCTTGGGTCTGGTCTGGATTTGAAGGGGAACCCCTACGCCAAAAAGACGGCATGGGGGTTCCCCCCAAAATCCAAACCAGACCCTTATCCGAGCACACAACCTGGCAGGCCGCAGGGGAAGAGGGGGGGGCCGAGAGAGGCCCGGTCTTCCCGTCGTCTCGTCCGGCTCTCCGTTGTCCTTCTGCCGGCCCCTCCACTATCTTCTTCCAGCTCTTTTGCTAGTGGAGGGGCCGGTCTTCCCGTCGCCGTCTTCTTCTCTCTTCTCCTCCTCGATGTTAACTCAACGCTTCCTCTCGCTGTAATACTGGCTGTTCGCTCCGCTCCGAATTAATATAGGCTTCTCATGACGTCACAGTCACATGCTCCCATGATGTCACAGTCACATGCTCCGGGGCCACCCGGAGCATGTGACTGTGACGTCATGAGAAGCCTATATTAATTCGGAGCGGAGCGAACAGCCAGTATTACAGCGAGAGGAAGCGACGAGTTAACATCGAGGAGGAGAAGAGAGAAGAAGACGGCGACGGGAAGACCTGCCCCTCCACTAGCAAAAGAGCTGCAAGAAGATAGTGGAGGGGCCGGCAGATGGACAACGGAGAGCCAGACGAGACGACGGGAAGACCGGGCCTCTCCGCTAACAAAAGAGCTGGAAGAAGATAGCGGAGGCCCGGCGGAAGAAAGAACCAGAGAGCGGGAGAAGAGCCGGAGAGCGGGAGAAGAAGAAGGCGACGGAGAAGACCGGGCCCCGCTAGCAAAAGAGCTGTAAGAAGATAGTGGAGGGGCCGGCAGATGGACAACGGAGAGCCAGACGAGACGACGGGAAGACCGGGCCTCTCCGCTAACAAAAGAGCTGGAAGAAGATAGCGGAGGCCCGGCGGAAGAAAGAACCGGAGAGCGGGAGAAGAGCCGGAGAGCGGGAGAAGAAGAAGGCGACGGAGAAGACCGGGCCCCGCTAGCAAAAGAGCTGTAAGAAGATAGTGGAGGGGCCGGCAGATGGACAACGGAGAGCCAGACGAGACGACGGGAAGACCGGGCCTCTCCGCTAACAAAAGAGCTGGAAGAAGATAGCGGAGGCCCGGCGGAAGAAAGAACCAGAGAGCGGGAGAAGAGCCGGAGAGCGGGAGAAGAAGAAGGCGACGGAGAAGACCGGGCCCCGCTAGCAAAAGAGCTGTAAGAAGATAGTGGAGGGGCCGGCAGATGGACAACGGAGAGCCAGACGAGACGACGGGAAGACCGGGCCTCTCTGCTAACAAAAGAGCTGGAAGAAGATAGCGGAGGCCCGGCGGAAGAAAGAACCGGAGAGCGGGAGAAGAGCCGGAGAGCGGGAGAAGAAGAAGGTGACAGAGAAGACCGGGCCCCGCTAGCAAAAGAGCTGTAAGAAGATAGCGGAGGCCCGGCAGAAGAAAGAACCGGAGAGCGCGGAGACCCCCGGAGCTGTGCAATAAATTAATTTAAAAAGCCGTGTTGTGTTTTTATTGCCATTTTTTTCCACCAGGTGAATGGGTAGGGGTACGATGTACCCCATAGTCATTCACATAGGGTGGAGGGCAAGGATCTGGGGGCCCCCTTATTAAAGGGGGCTCCCGGATTCCGATAGGCCCCCCCCCGCCCGCAGACCCCGACAACCAACGGCCAGGGTTGTCGGGAAGAGGCCCTGTCCTCAGCAGCATGAGGGCAGGGTGATTTGGGGTGGGGGAGCCGCAGGTCGCCCCCCTGCCCCAGAGCACCAAACCCCCCATGTTGAGGGCATGCGGCCTGGTACGGTTCAGGAGGGAGGGGGGGCGCTCTCTTGGGCCCCCCCCCTCTTCCCCTGAGGCCTGCCAGGTTGCGTGCTCGGATAAGGGTCTGGTTTGGATTTTGGGGGGAACCCCCATGCCGTCTTTTTGGCGTAGGGGTTCCCCTTCAAATCCAGACCAGACCCAAGGGCCTAGTATGCTCCTGGAGGGGGAACCCATGCCGGTTTTTTGTTTAAAATTTGGCGTGGAGTTCCCCCTCAAGATTCATACCAAACACAGTGCCTTGGTATTGGCGGGGATCCAAGTCGGATCCCCGTTCATTGAAAGTCAGACATATGTCGGCTTCATGTCGCAGGGCAAAGTCGGATCCAAAGTAGGACGGCTGTCGTGTCGCACTAGTGTGAACCCAGCCTTAGTAAATCAGCCCAATTGTGTACAACTCTGCAAAAAAAATGGTTGCTTTCACTGTTCTGCTACTATTGGTGTATTTGACAAATCCATGACTTTAAGAGACGTGTAATAAATCAAAAAAGAAGAAAGTTGCAATTCTTATTCGCTTAAAAAAAGGACAATAAGATCTCACCGGAAAAACCCTCCCTTCTTCATTCATTGGAGGAGACGCTGGCTGAGTATCCCGACACCCGGAGGAGCGACGACAACCAGTCCATCCCAACTTTACTCCAAGAGAAGGAGTTGGCGCTATTTAAGTCGTTCAGAGATACACTTTATTACCAAAAGTATTGGGACACCTGCCTTTACACGCACATGAACTTTAACCACTTGCTTTGTGCACTGGTCCAAATCATTTGGGAGGAATAAAATGTTGCCCCCCCCCCCCCAAAAAAAAAAATCGCACCCACCAAAGGCCCCCACACCCATGATTTTTTTTATCATGATAACCAAAACTACATTTAAATTTATCAGGAAAGTCAGATTTACATGTAACAGCACCTTGTTTATATGCAAAATTATGACATACCATTATGTTCAATTCCAAACCACAAACTTCATATCACAGATCGTCCCGTCACAGACCCCCCCCCCCATCACAGATCCCCCCCATCACAGATCCCCCCCCCATTCCCCATCACAGACCCACCCCATCACAGATCATTTCTTTACAGATCCTCCCCATCACAGATCATTTCATCACAGATCCCCCCCCATCACAGATCCCCCCCCCCTTTACAGACCATCCCATCACAGATCCCCCCCATCACAGATCATTTAATCACAGACTCCCCCCCATCACAGATCCCCCCCATTCCCCATCACAGACCCACCCCATCACAGATCCCCCCCCCTTTACAGACCATCCCATCACAGATCCCCCCCATCACAGATCATTTAATCACAGACCCCCCCATCACAGATCCCCCCCATTCCCCATCACAGACCCACCCCATCACAGATCATTTCTTTACAGATCCTCCCCATCACAGAGCATTTCATCACAGATCCCCCCCCCCCCCTTTACAGACCATCCCATCACAGATCCCCCCCCTATCACAGATCATTTAATTACAGATCCCCCCCATCACAGATCCCCCCCATTCCCCATCACAGACCCACCCCATCACAGATCATTTCTTTACAGATCCTCCCCATCACAGATCATTTCTTTACAGATCCTCCCCATCACAGATCATTTCATCACAGATCCCCCCCCATCACAGATCCCCCCCCTTTACAGACCTTCCCATCACAGATCCCCCCATCACAGATCATTTAATCACAGACTCCCCCCCATCACAGATCCCTCCCATTCCCCATCACAGACCCACCCCATCACAGATCCCCCCCCATCACAGATCCCCCCCCTTTACAGACCATCCCATCACAGATCCCCCCCATCACAGATCATTTAATCACAGACCCCCCCATCACAGATCCCCCCCATTCCCCATCACAGACCCACCCCATCACAGATCATTTCTTTACAGATCCTCCCCATCACAGATCATTTCATCACAGATCCCCCCCCCCCCTTTACAGACCATCCCATCACAGATCCCCCCCCCCCATCACAGATCATTTAATCACAGATCCCCCCCATCACAGATCCCCCCCATTCCCCATCACAGACCCACCCCATTACAGATCATTTCTTTACAGATCCTCCCCATCACAGATCATTTCATCACAGATCCCCCCCCCCCTTTACAGACCATCCCATCACAGATCCCCCGCATCACAGATCATTTAATCACAGATCCCCCCCATCACAGATCCCCCCCATTCCCCATCACAGACCCACCCCATCACAGATCATTTCTTTACAGATCCTCCCCATCACAGATCATTTCATCACAGATCCCCCCCCCTTTACAGACCATCCCATCACAGATCCCCCCCCCATCACAGATCATTTAATCACAGATCCCCCCCCCCCACAGACCCACCCCATCACAGATCATTTCTTTACAGATCCTCCCCATCACAGATCATTTCATCACAGATCCCCCCCCCCTTTACAGACCATCCCATCACAGATCCCCCCCCATCACAGATCATTTAATCACAGATCCCCCCCATCACAGATCCCCCCCATTCCCCATCACAGACCCACCCCATCACAGATCATTTCTTTACAGATCCTCCCCATCACAGATCATTTCATCACAGATCCCCCCCCTTTACAGACCATCCCATCACAGATCCCCCCCCCCCATCACAGATCATTTAATCACAGATCCCCCCATCACAGATCCCCCCCATTCCCATCACAGACCCACCCCATCACAGATCATTTCTTTACAGATCCTCCCCATCACAGATCATTTCTTTACAGATCCTCCCCATCACAGATCATTTCATCACAGATCCCCCCCCTTTACAGACCATCCCATCACAGATCCCCCCCATCACAGACCATCCATCACAGTCTCCCCCATCACAGACCATCCCATCACAGATCCCCCCCATCACAGATCATTTCATCACAGATCCCCCCCCCCATCACAGACCATCCCATCACAGATCCCCCCCTCACAGATCATTTCATCACAGATCCCCCCCCCCCCATCACAGACCATCCCATCACAGATCCCCCCCATCACAAATCATTTCATCACAGATCCCCCCCATCACAGATCATTTCATCACAGATCCCCCCCTCATCACAGGACCATCCCATCACAGATCCCCCCCATCACAAATCATTTCATCACAGATCCCCCCCCCATCACAGACCATCCCATCACAGATCATTTCATCACAGATCCCCCCCCCCCCCCATCACAGACCATCCCATCACAGATCCCCCCCATCACAAATCATTTCATCACAGATCCCCCCCATCACAGATCATTTCATCACAGATCCCCCCCTCATCACAGACCATCCCATCACAGATCCCCCCCATCACAAATCATTTCATCACAGATCCCCCCCCCCATCACAGACCATCCCATCACAGATCATTTCATCACAGATCCCGCCCCATCACAGATCTCCCCTCATCACAAATTCCTACCCCCCCCCCCCCCCATCACAGACCACCCATGTTAAGTTGTGTGATGAATTTAGGGTCAGGCACTACAACTAGTGAAAAAGCCAACACCGGGCAATGAGAGTCAAACTGTATAAGAATGACATAACTGTAGCCATTTTATTTTTCTCCTTCCTTCTATTTTGTGCTGACCGTTGGCTGATACCGGATTGAAGCCAACGATTCTGATTGTACTTTAGGCCCGGGGTCCAGGTCACTGCAATGGTTACATTTTAGACTTTTGTATTCACTTGTAGAAGAACAAAAGGTTTAAGCTGTGCATTTTGTAACCTCCATTGTTTATTGACTGTCTAACTGCTGCAACCTTGACCTGAAGATCTATTGGTGTGTATTCTGTTTAAAGTTAAACCTATAAAATATTTTGAAATGAAAACCAGCGGTAGCGGGATATTTGAAAAACAACCAGTAGTGCAACTAGCAAGGTAGTTCCCAGTGGTCAGCCTACTCAACAGAGTGAAGCCGTGTACACACCGATAGGTTAAACCGATGAAAACAGTCCGATGGACTTTTTTCATCGGACAAACCGATCGTGTATGGGGCTCCATCGGTCTTTTTTCCATCGGCGTTTAAAAATAGAACATGTTTTCAATTTATCCGATGGTTAAAAAAACCGATAGCAAATTACTATCGTCTGTGGGGAACTTCATCAGATAAAAAAACCCACGCATGCTCAGAATCAAGTCGACGCATGCTCAGAATCATTGAACTTCATTTTTACAAGCTAACCTTTCAAAGTGTACAAAGTCTAGAAGGCAGCACAAGTGGAACTCCGTGGACAAAGACCACATTCCAGGTTAGTCCCACCATTGTCCATGTCCAGTGGGGTCCAGTACGGCACTCTCAAGTCAAGCTGAGGCATGGCTTAAAGTGGAGGTCCAGCCAGAAAAAAAAAATACATTAAAAATCCTAAAAAGAAAAAAATTTATAGAAATTTTTGCTATGCGGACGTCCCCTAATCTGCCTCTAATGTGCCTCTTCCTTGTCCTCGGATTGAGAACTTCTGTTTCCTCTTCTTGTGAATGGGACGCGCTGCCTTCTGGGAACTGTGTGTATCCCAGGAGACAAGCCGCCCATTCACAAAGCGCCGTGCGAGTGGCGCATGCGCAGTAGGAAACGGGCAGTGAAGCCTTAAGGCTCCACAGCCTGTTTTCCTTAGTCAGGATGGAGGAGCCGGGAGCCTGGCAGCAGCGATCGATCGCCGTGGCAGGACCGACATCGCGGGTGAGTAGGACAGGTAAGTGTCCTTATTAAAAAAGTCAGCAGCTACACTGTTAGTAGCTGCTGACTTTAAAAAAAAAAAAAGCTGCACCTCCGCATTAACCAGATTACTGCTACATATAGACCGGTGTTCTGCCGATGAAGATCCCCCTTGCGGATAAGGACCCTCCTGTACTGCGCAGGCGCGGCGCTTGCGCAGTACGAACCTCAAGGGAGCCGCCGAAAATAGCCGAAGTTGTAAAGCTGAGGGTCAGCTCTACATGGCGCCTGCGCAATGACTATGACACATGCCGCACGCTCACGATGCTAGTGCTACTCTGCAAGGGGCGGGGGTGATTTTAGCAATAAAGTACATGTCTTAGCGGGGTAAGTGGAAAAAAAAACGGTTGGGTTATGCACCGTTGATGGGCGGATTTTTCAGTGTTGATGGGCGGGTTTGCACGACCTATTTAACAAACACAACGTGTACTTTATGGCTAAAATCACCCCCCGCCCCTTGCAGAGTAGCACTAGCATCGGCAGCGTGCGGCATGTGTCATAGTCATTGCGCAGGCGCCGTGTAGAGCCAACTCTCAGCTCTACAACTTCGGCTATTTTCGGAGGCTCCGTTGAGGTTAGTACCGCGCCTGCGCAGTACAGGAGGGTCCTTATCCACTGGGGGAACTTTTTCGGCAAGACACCGGCTCAAGCTGTGATATAGTGAGGAATCTTGAAACGAATAGAAAAAGAAATTCAAGAACAAAACTGGAGATAAAAGGAATTGCAAAAATTGGTTAGAATTTCCTTATTTGGAAAAAAATAAATCGCAAAAAACCAAGGCATGTGGGTAAAGGAGGGGTTATTCCTGGGCTGGCCTAAAATAGTTTTGTTTCCCAGTGTCCAATTATAACTTAAAGCGGAGCTCCACCCTATTTTTTAAACATTCGCTTAATCAAATAGCATACTCTAATGCAGTACAAAACGGACGGTATTTTTATTTATTTTTTTCTGTGACAGCACCTTTGATTACAGCATCTGTCACTTGGCTTCCTGTCTCCCGCTTCTGCGGGTAGTGCGTCATTTCCTTCACCCGCACTGTGTCCTGGGAGCTTTTCTCATTGCTCCCAGGAGTCATTGCGGAGCCTCGCCGCCATCTTGCTACACCCCACACTCCTGCACAGTAATGATAGAGTGAGAAGGGGGCAAGCGGACATCTTGTTACACCCACATTAGTTTTCGATTTCACAGTTATTTTCAACACAAAACTGAGCTTACCGTATATACTCGAGTATAAGCCGACCCGAATATAAGCCCAGGCACCTAATTTCACCACAAAAAACTGGGAAAACGTATTGACTCAAGTATAAGCCTAGGGTGTCCACGTGCATGCCTCACTGTGCGCATGACTAAACTTACGTTTAACATGGGAGTATATGGAAGGGGCGCCCAGCTTTGAAAAATCGGTGCTCCTTAGCCCTAGGTCCACCAGACAGCAAACTTTGCACACTTGTAGAGGAAAACTGGGGCTACATGTGTGCCAGGTCCAGGGGACCTACGGCCGGTCAGAACCGCGTCCCCAAATTTACCGGAGAAATTACAGTTTAACATGCGAGTCTACGGAAGGGGTGCCCGGCTTTGAAAAATTGGTGCTCCCCGGCCGTAGGTCCCCCGGACAACAAACTTTGCACACTTGTAGAGAAAGAGTGGGGCTATATGTGTGCCAAGTTTGGGGTCCAGTGGACCTACGGCCGGCCAGTACCGGGTCCCCAAAATCCGGGAGATCAGGCGCAAAAAGATGACTCGAGTTTAAGCCGAGGGGGGGGGGGGGGGGGCATTTTCAGCACAAAAAAATGTGCTGAAAAACTCGGCTTATACTCGAGTATATACAGGTCCTTCTCAAAAAATTAGCATATTGTGATAAAGTTCATTATTTTCTGTAATGTACTGATAAACATTAGACTTTCATATATTTTAGATTCATTACACACAACTGAAGTAGTTCAAGCCTTTTCTTGTTTTAATATTGATGATTTTGGCATACAGCTCATGAAAACCCAAAAATCCTATCTCAAAAAATTTGCATATTTCATCCGACCAATAAAAGAAAAGTGTTTTTAATACAAAAAAAGTCAACCTTCAAATGATTATGTTCAGTTATGCACTCAATACTTGGTCGGGAATCCTTTTGCAGAAATGACTGCTTCAATGCGGCGTGGCATGGAGGCAACCAGCCTGTGGCACTGCTGAGGTGTTATGGAGGCCCAGGATGCTTCGATAGCGGCCTTAAAGTGGAGTTCCACGCAAATTGACAAGTGTAGCTTATATGAATCAGTATAATGCGTACATAATACATTGACACTCCAAAAAAAAAATTCCCATCACAATACCTGAATTATGACATCTGAAGGGCTACTTCCGGCGTCTCTCTCCCGCGGGAGTAGGCGTTCTCCTGCGCCGCACTGTCTCCTGGGAGCAAAGTGTCATGCATCCCATGACTCAGTGCAGCTCGAAGCCCATGCAAATCGACCGTTGTCATGGTAACCATGAAGTTTACGGCGCGGCTCGCCATTAACACGGCGCATGCGCGGGATTGGGCAGCGAATGGTGGGTGATATGCACTCACTGCTTTCCGGAAATAGGTGCTTGTGGGCTTCACAATGCCCACAAGCAAAATGGAAACGTCTGACAGCAGATTATCTAAGTTATCCTTGCTCATAAAAACGGACAGCGGCGGTTTGAAAACATCTAAGTAGTGAGTATGGTAATGTAGTGCGGAATGCAAAAGTATGAGAAAAAAAAAAACGGCCGCGGAACCTCCGCTTTAAGCTCATCCAGAGTGTTGGGTCTTGCGTCTCTCAACTTTCTCTTCCCAATATCCCACAGATTCTCTATGGGGTTCAGGTCAGGAGTAGGGATGAGCTTCGTGTTCGAGTCGAACATACGTTCGACTCGAACATTGGCTGTTCGATCGTTCGACGAAGATCGAACGATTTGGGCCGTTCGCGCCAAATTCGAGTGACGCGAACGGCCCACAATGCACTACGCCATCGCAGTGTCATCCAGGCGCTGTGATTGGCCAAGCATGCACTGTGACCCCGCATGCTTGGCCAATCACAGCGCCGGCAGCGAGGAGAGCAATGATTGGCCACAGGCAGGATGCCTGTGGCCAATTATTGCTGAGGGTGTTTAGTACACGCCCCACACTATAAAAGGCCGCCAGCACGGCGGCCTAGTGTAGTGTGTTCCGGAGCAGGGATAGAGTAGCATAGGCAGGGACAGTGACTGTTATTTCTTTCTTGCTTAACCTGGATTCCTTTAGTTTAGGGAAAGAGAAGGATAGGTAGGGAGAGTGTCAGTGTGTTTTGTGCTTCTGCTATAGTGTGCTTAAAAAAAACATTTATTCTAGGGACAGAAAACTCTAGGTAGGGACAGTGTCAGTTTCTTTCACTCTGCAAGTCCTTGTTTCCAGGGACCTGTAAGGACAGTGAGTTAATTGTCCTTGTGCTATATTGTGCTTAAAAAAAACATTTATTCTAGGGACAGAAAACTCTAGGTAGGGACAGTGTCAGTTTCTTTCACTCTGCAAGTCCTTGTTTCCAGGGACCTGTAAGGACAGTGAGTTAATTGTCCTTGTGCTATATTGTGATTAAAAAAAACATTTATTCTAGGGACAGAAAACTCTAGGTAGGGACAGTGTCAGTTTCTTTCACTCTGCAAGTCCTTGTTTCCAGGGACCTGTAAGGACAGTGAGTTAATTTTCCTTGTGCTATATTGTGATTAAAAAAAACATTTTTTCTAGGGACAGAAAACTGTAGGTAGGGAGAGTGTTTTTTTTCTTTCACTCTGCAAGTCCTTGTTTCCAGGGACCTGTAAGGACAGTGAGTTAATTGTCCTTGTGCTATATTGTGCTTAAAAAAAACATTTATTCTAGGGACAGAAAACTCTAGGTAGGGACAGTGTCAGTTTCTTTCACTCTGCAAGTCCTTGTTTCCAGGGACCTGTAAGGACAGTGAGTTAATTTTCCTTGTGCTATATTGTGATTAAAAAAAACATTTATTCTAGGGACAGAAAACTCTAGGTAGGGACAGTGTCAGTTTCTTTCACTCTGCAAGTCCTTGTTTCCAGGGACCTGTAAGGACAGTGAGTTAATTTTCCTTGTGCTATATTGTGATTAAAAAAAACATTTTTTCTAGGGACAGAAAACTGTAGGTAGGGAGAGTGTTTTTTTTCTTTCACTCTGCAAGTCCTTGTTTCCAGGGACCTGTAAGGACAGTGAGTTAATTGTCCTTGTGCTATATTGTGCTTAAAAAAAAACATTTATTCTAGGGACAGAAAACTCTAGGTAGGGACAGTGTCAGTTTCTTTCACTCTGCAAGTCCTTGTTTCCAGGGACCTGTAAGGACAGTGAGTTAATTTTCCTTGTGCTATATTGTGATTAAAAAAAACATTTATTCTAGGGACAGAAAACTCTAGGTAGGGACAGTGTCAGTTTCTTTCACTCTGCAAGTCCTTGTTTCCAGGGACCTGTAAGGACAGTGAGTTAATTGTCCTTGTGCTATATTGTGATTAAAAAAAACATTTATTCTAGGGACAGAAAACTCTAGGTAGGGACAGTGTCAGTTTCTTTCACTCTGCAAGTCCTTGTTTCCAGGGACCTGTAAGGACAGTGAGTTAATTTTCCTTGTGCTATATTGTGATTAAAAAAAACATTTTTTCTAGGGACAGAAAACTGTAGGTAGGGAGAGTGTTTTTTTTCTTTCACTCTGCAAGTCCTTGTTTCCAGGGACCTGTAAGGACAGTGAGTTAATTGTCCTTGTGCTATATTGTGCTTAAAAAAAACATTTATTCTAGGGACAGAAAACTCTAGGTAGGGACAGTGTCAGTTTCTTTCACTCTGCAAGTCCTTGTTTCCAGGGACCTGTAAGGACAGTGAGTTAATTGTCCTTGTGCTATATTGTGATTAAAAAAAACATTTATTCTAGGGACAGAAAACTCTAGGTAGGGACAGTGTCAGTTTCTTTCACTCTGCAAGTCCTTGTTTCCAGGGACCTGTAAGGACAGTGAGTTAATTTTCCTTGTGCTATATTGTGATTAAAAAAAACATTTTTTCTAGGGACAGAAAACTGTAGGTAGGGAGAGTGTTTTTTTTCTTTCACTCTGCAAGTCCTTGTTTCCAGGGACCTGTAAGGACAGTGAGTTAATTGTCCTTGTGCTATATTGTGCTTAAAAAAAACATTTATTCTAGGGACAGAAAACTCTAGGTAGGGACAGTGTCAGTTTCTTTCACTCTGCAAGTCCTTGTTTCCAGGGACCTGTAAGGACAGTGAGTTAATTTTCCTTGTGCTATATTGTGATTAAAAAAAACATTTATTCTAGGGACAGAAAACTCTAGGTAGGGACAGTGTCAGTTTCTTTCACTCTGCAAGTCCTTGTTTCCAGGGACCTGTAAGGACAGTGAGTTAATTTTCCTTGTGCTATATTGTGATTAAAAAAAACATTTTTTCTAGGGACAGAAAACTGTAGGTAGGGAGAGTGTTTTTTTTCTTTCACTCTGCAAGTCCTTGTTTCCAGGGACCTGTAAGGACAGTGAGTTAATTGTCCTTGTGCTATATTGTGCTTAAAAAAAACATTTATTCTAGGGACAGAAAACTCTAGGTAGGGACAGTGTCAGTTTCTTTCACTCTGCAAGTCCTTGTTTCCAGGGACCTGTAAGGACAGTGAGTTAATTGTCCTTGTGCTATATTGTGCTTAAAAAAAACATTTATTCTAGGGACAGAAAACTCTAGGTAGGGACAGTGTCAGTTTCTTTCACTCTGCAAGTCCTTGTTTCCAGGGACCTGTAAGGACAGTGAGTTAATTTTCCTTGTGCTATATTGTGATTAAAAAAAACATTTTTTCTAGGGACAGAAAACTGTAGGTAGGGAGAGTGTTTTTTTTCTTTCACTCTGCAAGTCCTTGTTTCCAGGGACCTGTAAGGACAGTGAGTTAATTGTCCTTGTGCTATATTGTGCTTAAAAAAAACTTTTTTTCTAGGGACAGAAAACTCTAGGTAGGGACAGTGTCAGTTTCTTTCACTCTGCAAGTCCTTGTTTCCAGGGACCTGGAGAGACATTGAGTGAATTGTCCTTGTGCTATATTGTGATTAAAAAAAACATTTATTCTAGGGACAGAAAACTCTAGGTAGGGACAGTGTCAGTTTCTTTCACTGTGAAAGTCCTTGTTTCAAGGGACAGAGAAGGACACCTGAAGGTAGCCCTTATTGCTTTTTTCCCATCTCCCTGCAGGCCATCTATTAGAATGTCTGGAAGGCAAACAAGGAGAGGCAGACAGTCAGGAGGCAATAAAAGAGGGCAAGCAGGCTCTGTGTCTGGGGGCAACAGTGCTGGTCGTGGACGCGGTGCATTGTCATCAGCACATGGCCATGGGACACGCTTGTCCTTCTTTTCGGCAGCTGGACATGTTGAGCCACATCATGCCGAAGACTTGGTAGAGTGGATGACCAAGCCCTCCTCCTCCTCCTCATCCTCTCTCACCCAGGCTCAGGGTACTGGAAAAGCAGCTGCCAAAGCGTCGTCTTCCCTGGTATCAATGTCAGACAAATCATCAGTCACTCCTTCCCTAGACCCACCATGTCCTCCTCCTGAGGAGTCCCCCGAACTGTTTCAGCACAGTGTTGGGTACATGCTCCAGGAGGATGCCCAGCGTTTCGAAGGGTCTGATGATGAAACCCAGCTAGAGGAAGGCAGTAGCGTGAGAGCAGACAGAGGGGATGCTCAAGAAGGACACCAATCTGGCAGTCATGTTCCAGCAGCTGCAGCATACTGCCAGATTGGCTCCAGTGATGAGGAGGGAGGGGATGATGAGGTCAATGACTCCACGTGGGTGCCTAATAGGAGAGAGGAGGAGGAGGAGGATGAGGAGGAGGCACATCTCCAACGAGGCAGGATGCCCTTTGGTGGCCAGCGTAAGGGCAGTACACCGACGGAATCACACCGCAGAGCTCCGCCTGTGCAGGGCGCTGCCTCTGCCCGTCATTCAAAAAGTTCTTTGGTGTGGGCCTTTTTTGAGGCTAGTGCATCAGATCGCACAGCTGCTGTTTGCAACATATGTCTCAAGCGTATATCGCGTGGCCAAAACATCAGCCGCTTGGGTACCACATGCCTGACCAGACATATGTTGACCTGCCATGCAGCTCGTTGGCAAGCCTACCTCAAAGACCCACACCAAAGAACCAAGCGGACCTCTCCTTGCACCGCATCAGCTGGGATCTCCAACCCCACTATAACTTCAGTCCTCTCTGAAACATGCACTGAGAGGAATGAAGGTGTAGAATTAGGTGTGTCACAGCCAAGTACTTGCGGCCACTCTGCTAGCAGTACACCGACGTCCGATTCTAGCAGGCAAATTTCCCTGCCCCAGCTGCTGGACCGTCGAAAGAAGTTCACTCCCAGCCATCCACATGCCCAGCGGTTGAATGCTAGCTTGGCTAAATTGCTAGCGCTTCAACTGCTGCCTTTTCAGTTGGTAGACTCGGCCCCCTTCCGTGAGTTTGTGCAATGTGCGGTTCCTCAGTGGCAGGTTCCCAAACGCCACTTTTTCTCACGGAAGGCTATTCCGGCTCTCTACCGGCATGTGGAAGGCAATGTCTTGGCCTCGCTGGACAGGGCGGTCAGCGGTAAGGTGCATATTACCGCTGACTCATGGTCCAGCAGGCATGGACAGGGACGTTACCTTTCTTTCACGGCCCATTGGGTCACTCTTTTGGCAGCTGGGAAGGATTCAGGACAAGGTGCAGTAGTGTTGGAGGTTGTCCCACCGCCACGCCTCCAAAATGCTACTACTGGTTGTGACACACCTCTCTCCTCCACCCCCTCCTCTTCTTCTTCCTCCATGGCCTCTTCCTGTGGTTTGTCCTATGAACCAGCGGTGCTCCGTAGCCGTTCACGGGGCTACGCAAGTACGCAGGCAAAAAGATGCCATGCCGTGCTTGCGCTGGTGTGTTTGGGGGACAGAAGCCACACTGGGGCAGAGGTCCTGTCTGCTCTGCAGGGCCAGGCCGAGAGGTGGTTGACGCCACGCCAGCTTAAGCCAGGAATGGTGGTTTGCGACAATGGCACCAACCTCCTCTCCGCCCTCCGACAGGGACAACTGACCCATGTGCCCTGTGTGGCTCACGTCCTTAACCTGGTGGTGCAGCGCTTCTTGGGCAGGTACCCGGGCTTACAGGATGTCCTGAGGCAGGCCAGGAAAGTCTGTGTGCATTTCCGCAGATCTTATAATGCCAGTGCTCGCCTGGCTGAGCTGCAAAAGGAGTTGAACCTGCCCAAGAACCGCCTTATATGTGACATGCCCACCAGGTGGAACTCAACGTTGGCCATGCTGCAGCGGCTGCACACGCAGCAGAGGGCCATCAATGAGTACCTGTGCGACTACGGCACCAGGACAGGGTCAGGGGAGCTTGGTTTTTTTTCTCCACGCCAGTGGGGCATGATCAGGGATGCATGCACTGTCCTGGCACCATTTGAGGAGGCCACGAGGATGGTGAGCAGTGACAGTGCATGCATCAGTGACACTGTACCTCTTGTCCACCTGTTGGAGCACACGCTGCGTGGAATAATGGACAGGGCACTTGAGGCAGAACAGAGGCAGGAAGAGGAGGACTTCCTTGCCTCTCAAGGCCCCCTTTACCCAGACAGTGTTCCTTCTGTCCCACCCATCGCACAGGAAGAGGAGGAGGAGGAGGAGGAGGAGGAGGAGGAGGAGGAGGATTGTGTCAGCATGGAGGTGGAGGCTGGCACTCAGCATCATCAGCAGCAGTCTTTTAGGGATGATTTACAGTCCCAAGAAACCAGTGGACTTGTACGTGGCTGGGAGGAGGTGGCTGCGGATCATGTCGTCCTTAGTGACCCAGAGGACTCCGGAGCGAATGCCTCAGCAAACCTACGCTGCATGGCCTCCCTGATCCTGCAAAGTCTGCGGAAGGATCCTCGTATTCTTCGGATCAAGGAGAGGGACCATTACTGGCTGGCCACTCTCCTTGATCCACGGTACAAGGGTAAGGTTGCGGACCTTATGTTACCGTCGCAGAGGGAGCAGAGGATGAGACAACTCCGGGAGGCCTTGCAGAAAGGTCTGTGCAACGCGTTCCCAGAGACTGGGAGGTTGCAAACTCCTGGTCCTGGACAACGAGTTGCTGAGGCTTCGGCCAGTCAAAGAAGGAGCGGTGGGGAAGGTGGCCGTCTGACCGATGCGTTCAGACAATTCTTTAGTCCGCAGCCCCAAAGTATGATCGGTTCCAGCAACCATCGCCAGCGTCTGATAAACATGGTGCAGGAATATCTAGGGGCAAGGTCAGACTTGGACACCTTCCCCACCGAAAATCCTCTGGCTTACTGGGTCTTGAGGATGGATCACTGGCCAGAGCTTGCACAGTATGCAATTGAGCTACTGGCCTGTCCTGCATCCAGCGTTCTTTCGGAACGCACATTCAGTGCTGCTGGAGGATTTGTCACGGATCACAGGGTGCGCCTGTCCACCGACTCGGTTGATCGACTGACTTTCATCAAGATGAACCAGTCTTGGATCACCACCAGCTACCACACACCTGATGCTGATATAACAGACTAATTGATTTTAAAATGTCACATCCCTTCAAGACTGATGCTGATGCTGAGTGCCTGTGCTGTTATGTTGACTGGCTATCCTCCTCCTCCGAGTCCTCAATGATACGATTGATGATGATAGCTTGGAAGATCATTTTTGTTTATGGGTGCCGCCACCAGTGCCTAACGCCCAATTTTTCAGCCCCTGTTTAACAGGGGCGTGTAATTACAATTTTTGAAGCAATACTTTGCAACAGGGCTCATTGCTGTGCTCCAAGTACAGTATCTGTGAGGAGTTGCAGTGTTGTGCCACCAGTGCCTAAGGCCCAATTTTTCAGCCCCTGTTTAACAGGGGCGTGTCATTACAATTTTTGAAGCAATACTTTGCAACAGGGCTCATTGCTGTGCTCCAAGTACAGTATCTGTGAAGGGTTGCAGTGTTGTGCCACCAGTGCCTAAGGCCCAATTTTTCAGCCCCTGTTCAACAGGGGCATGTAATTACAATTCTTGATCTAATAATTCACAGCAGGGCCCATTGCTGCACCCACCAAGAGTAACTGTCAGGGCTTACAGTGTTGTGGCACCAGCACCACCATCAAAGGCCCAATTTTTACTACCACTGTTCAACAATTATATGTAATTAAAATTCCTGATATAATAGTTGACAGCAGGGCGTTCCAGCACCAACCAAGAGTAACTGTGAGTGCTTACAGTGTTGTGCCAACACCAACAACTAAGGGGCCTATTTCTGCAGAGTATATACGGCAGGTCCCTACTTTCAAACATCCAACTTACAAACGACTCCTACTTGCAAACGCAAGAAGACAACAGGAAGTGAGAGGAAATCTACCACTAGGAAGGAAAATTCTCTCCTGTAAGAATAAATATGGGAGAAAGGTGTCTCCTCTGTACTGATGCTTTATCAGCAATCCTTGTTTCAAGAAAAACACCACATTTCAAAAACAGTTGTCATTAGGACGGAAAGTGAGGTGAAATGTTCTGAACAGGGGCACAGACAGCAAAACAAATGTTACAGGGGTGATAACCCTTACCTATGTTTTCCAAAAAGTTTAAAAATAGATTTTTGGTCTGGAGCTACACTTCAACAATGTACCTGTTCAAAATTACAAACAGATTCTACATAAGAACAAACCTACAGTCCCTGTCTTGTATGCACCGCCTGTATACGGCTGTTCAGAGTATATAGGGCCTTTTTTATTTTATGTGCGGGGTTCCCCTTAATATCCATACAAGACCCAAAGGGGCTGGTAATGGGCTGGGGTAGGGGGGGGGTCATGGGGTAGCTATGCCATTTTTCTTAAAGATTTTCATCCATATTACCGGGACCAGACATTACATTAAAGCCGCAAGCAGTTTTAAATGGCTTTTTTTTCCTTTAGAAGTGTCATTTTGTGCAGGGACAGTTCTAAACACGGGAAACACGTGGCACTTCACAGGCATACTTTAGACACCCCCCAGGTACGATATTTAAAGGAATATTTGACTTTTTTTTTTTCACTTTATGCATCATTAAAATGACTGCTCCCGGAAAACGACCGTTTTTAAAACTTATTTTTGCATTGATACATGTCCCCTGGTGCAGAACCCGGGTTCCCAAACCCTTTTTAGGACAATAACATGCATAATAGTTTTTATAATTAGCACTTTAGAATTCGAACGTTCGCATCCATTGTATTTAATAGGGTTCTAATGTTCGTTCGAACTTTCGGTCCGTTCGCGGGTTCTGGTGCGAACCGAACCCGGGGGTGTTCGGCTCATCACTAGTCAGGAGAGTTGGCAGGCCAATTGAGCACAGTAATACCATGGTCAGTAAACCATTTACCAGTGGTTTTGGCACTGTGAGCAGGTGCCAGGTCGTGCTGAAAAATGAAATCTTCATCTCCATAAAGCTTTTCAGCAGATGGAAGCATGAAGTGCTCCAAAATCTCCTGATAGCTAGCTGCATTGACCCTGCCCTTGATAAAACACAGTGGACCAACACCAGCAGCTGACATGGCACCCCAGACCATCACTGACTGTGGGTACTTGACACTGGACTTCAGGCATTTTGGCATTTCCCTCTCCCCAGTCTTCCTCCAGACTCTGGCACCTTGATTTCCGAATGACATGCAAAATTTGCTTTCATCCGAAAAAAGTACTTTGGACCACTGAGCAACAGTCCAGTGCTGCTTCTCTGTAGCCCAGGTCAGGCGCTTCTGCCGCTGTTTCTGGTTCAAAAGTGGCTTGACCTGGGTAATGCGGCACCTGTAGCCCATTTCCTGCACACGCCTGTTCACGGTGGCTCTGGATGTTTCTACTCCAGACTCAGTCCACTGCTTCCGCAGGTCCTCCAAGGTCTGAAATCGGTCCTTCTCCACAATCTTCTTCAGGGTCCGGTCACCTCTTCTCGTTGTGCAGCGTTTTCTGCCACACTTTTTCCTTCCCACAGACTTCCCACTGAGGTGCCTTGATACAGCACTCTGGGAACAGCCTATTCGTTCAGAAATTTCTTTCTGTGTCTTACCCTCTTGCTTGAGGGTGTCAATGATGGCCTTCTGGACAGCAGTCAGGTCGGCAGTCTTACCCATGATTGCGGTTTTGAGTAATGAACCAGGCTGGGAGTTTTTAAAAGCCTCAGGAATCTTTTGCAGGTGTTTAGAGTTAATTAGTTGATTCAGATGATTAGGTTAATAGCTCGTTTAGAGAACCTTTTCATGATATGCTAATTTTTTGAGATAGGAATTTTGGGTTGTCATGAGCTGTATGCCAAAATCATCAATATTAAAACAAGAAAAGGCTTGAACTACTTCAGTTGTGTGTAATGAATCTAAAATATATGAAAGTCTAATGTTTATCAGTACATTACAGAAAATAATGAACTTTATCACAATATGCTAATTTTTTGAGAAGGACCTGTATAGTATATGCTTAAATACAGGATCCGTTTTGTGTTGAAAATAACTTAAGTCTAAAACTCCGGAGGGTGTAGCAATATGTCCGCTTGCCGCCTTCTCACTCTATCATTACTGTGCAGGGTGTAGCAAGATGGCGGCCACGGAACTGAGCATGTGCGGGAAGGAGCGGTGAATGCTGGGAGTTCAGCATTCGCTGCAACAAGGAAGTAAGTGCTTGTGGGCTTCTCATGCCCACAAGCAAAATGGAAAAACGGCTTTACTGATAAAATATAAGTTATCCTTCCAGACGGAATCGCAATGCGGATGAATAAAAACATCAGAGAAGTGAGTACTCTTTTGATATGATAAAAGTAATTGAATGACAAAAAAAAAAAAAGTGGCCGCGGGAGATCCGCTTTAAGTGGCAGTTTAATCAGAAGCCTCGTACACACGACCGGTTTTCTCGTCAAGAAATGACAAGAATACTGCTGGGAGAGCTTTTCTTGCCGAGAAAAACATTCATGTGTATGGTTTCTCGTCGAGAAAACTGCCGGGAATCTCGATGAGAAAAATAGAGAACCTGCTCTCTATTTTCTCGTCAGGATTCTCGTTTTTCTCCTCGTCTGGATTCTCGTCGGCCTGTTTCCCGACGAGAAAACCAGTCGTGTGTATGCTTTTCCGAGTCTTAAAAAATCGCGCATGCTCAGAATCAAGTATGAGACGGGAGCGCTCCTTCTGGTAAAACTAGCGTTCGTAATGGAGATAGCACATTCGTCACGCTAAAACGAACTGAAAGCACGAAGACTGAAAAGCGCGAATCGTCTCTCACCAAACTTTTACTAACACGCGGTAACACGAGATCAGAAAAAGCAGCCCAAGGGGTGGCGCCGTTGGAATCGAACTTCCCCTTTGATACTGCCGTCGTACGTGTTGTACGTCACCGCGCTTTACAACAACGAGATTTGGAATTGACAGTGTGTATGCAAGGAAAGCTTGACAAGAATCCCGTTGAGAAAAACAACGTTTTTTTTTTTACGACGAGATTCTCGGCCGCGTGTACGAGGCTTAACAGTATCTGAATTTATGTGTCCTCTCTGGTGGTGCTTTCTGTGTATGTTCTGTTTCAATGACCATAATGTAAATGAGGAACATCTCCCACGATAGCATAGGCAGCAATAAAAACCATACTATTAAAAACATTTCGCCAGTTGTTGGACTTTAGTAGTACACTCTTCCAGTCAAAAGATGGGACACAAGCGGTGCCTGGTCTCCAAACACACCATTCTCCATACATGGTGAGAATGTCCCCCCTATCCAGGCATTTTGGCTATGAATTCTCAATCTCTACTGTAAACTAAAGGCAACTCAAATCCTCTACACTGGCACGATTCCTAGACCCCCCTCAAGATGTCCTTCAACATTTTTTAGCTGTGGCCAGGATGGTCATACCCCGCTATTGGAAAACTACTATACCTCTCCTTGTGCGATGGGTGCAAAACTACCTGGACCTCCTGGTCTATGTTTTGTTATTCATCTGCATTTCAGGATTGGATTAGGGAAGACATTCTCCCCCCAACCCCACCTAGCTATGATGGAGTGTCCACAATAACTCTTCTCCCCATCAAACCTCCAGCCTTCTTTCCTACTTGGTTTCCATTTAGTCACCTCTTTTCCCACTACTGGATTCCAGCCTTACAGGCTCGATTACCACCTCTCTATCAACAGACCACCCTGACAGCTGATTTGTATTACCTTTGATGGGTCTTCCAATGAAGGCAACTCCTGACCCATCTGATTGGGCCATTTCCTCCCCAGTTTCTTCCTAGATGACCCGAAATAGAATGCACTAATGGTGAAGCACTACTGTCTTTTATTATCAGTATCTAAGACCGGCCATAGACAGTTTGAATCGTGTGTGAGCAGGGCTGCTGATAGAAACACATGGGGCCCCATACAGTCTACCTGACGGGGCCCCATACAGTCTACCTGACGGGGCCCCCTTCAGCCCCACCCCTGGCCCCTCCCTAGACCCCGCCTTGAAACAAAGTGCAGATTTGTCTTCAAGTGATATTTATCACTGCAGACAGTGCCACCCATGCCGCCAATAGTATAATGCAATTGGCAGCATGGGTGGCACTGTCTCTGCAGACAGGACATGCGTTATGGCATTAGCGTCATGGGTGGCACTGTCTGCAGCACATTACGGCATTGGCGGCATGGATGGCACTGTCTCTGCAGACAGCACATGCGTTATGGGCCATAATGCATGTGCTACCTGCTGACAGTGCCATCCATGCCGCCAAGGCCATAATGTGCTGCAGACAGTGCCATCCATGACGCTAATGCCATAAGGTATGTCAGGGCTTGACAAATTTGCTTGTAATCTAGGAGCCAGCTAAAAAAGTTAGGAGCCAGGTTTTTTTTTTAACGACCAATGCGTGCAGGAGGGAACGCATACGTGAGTAGCGCCCGCATATGAAAGCGGTGTTTAAACCACACATGTGAGGTATCGCCGCGATTGGTAGAGCAAGAGCAATAATTCTAGCCCTAGACCTCCTCTGTAACTTAAAACATGCAACCTGTAGATTTTTTTAAATGTCGCCTATGGAGATTTTAAAGGGTAAAAGTTAGTCGCCATTCCACGAGCGGACGCAATTTTGAAGCGTGACATGTTGGGTATCAAATTTACTCGGCGTAACATTATCTTTCACAATATAAAAAAAAATTCGGCTAACTTAACTGTTGTCTTATTTTTTTTATTTAAAAAAGTGTATTTTTTTCCTCAAAAAAGTGCCCCTGTAAGACCGCTGCGCAAATACGGTGTAACAGAAAGTATTGCAACGACCGCCATTTTATTCTCTAGGGTGTTAGAATAAAAAATATATATAATGTTTGGGGGTTCTAATTAGAGGGAAGGAGATGGCAGTGAAAACAGACAGGGGAAGCTCCAGTAGCATTGCTGGTTGACTTGTCATACCAACAGCCACCACAAGATGGCGCCAGATTACAGAATGAAGCATAGGCCTGCAGAAGGCCGCAAAGCCGCGGCCTAAATTAACCACTTAAGCCCCGGACCATTTGGTAGCTAGAGGACCAGAGGTGAATTCAGAATTTAGCACTGCGCTGCTTTAACTGTAAATTGTGCGGACATGCAATGTTGTACCCAAACGAAATTTGCGTCCTTTTCTTCCCACAAATAGAGCTTTCTTTTAATGGTATTTGATTGCCTCTGCGATTTTTATTTTTTGCGATATAAACGGAAAAAGACCGAAAATTTTGAAAAAAAATGATATTTTCTACTTTTTGTTATAAGAAAAATCGAATAAACTCAATTGTAGTCATACATTTAGGCCAAAATGTATTCAGCCACAAGTCTTTAGTAAAAAAAATGTCAATAAGCGTATATTTATCGGTTTGCGCAAAAGTTATAGAGTTTACAACCTAGGGTACATTTTCTGGAATTTACACAGCTTTAAATTTATGACTGCCTATCTCATTTCTTGAGGTGCTAAAATGACAGGGCAGTACAAAACCCCCCCAAATGACCCCATTTTGGAAAGTAGACACCCCAAGGAAATTGCTGAGAGGCATATTGAGCCCATTGAATTTTTTATTTTTTTTGTCCCAAGTGATTGAATAATGACTAAAAAAAAAAAAAAAAAAAAAAAAAATTACAAAAAGTTGTCACTAAATGATATATTGCTCACACATGCCATGGTTATATGTGGAATTTCACCCTAAAATACATTTTTCTGCTTCTCCTGAGTACGGGGATACCACATGTGTGGGACTTTTTGGGAGCCTAGCCGCGTACGGGACCCCGGAAACCAAGCACCGCCTTCAGGATTTCTAAGGGCGCAAATTTTTGATTTCACTCCTCACTACCTATCACAGTTTCGAAGGCCATAAAATGCCAAGATAGCACAAACCCCCCCCCCCAAATGACCCCATTTTGGAAAGTAGACACCCCAAGGAAATTGCTGAGAGGCCTGTTGAGCCCATTGAATATATTTTTTTTTGTCCCAAGTGATTGAATAATGACAAAAAAAAAACAAAAAAAAAAATTACAAAAAGTTGTCACTAAATGATATATTGCTCACACATGCCATGGTTATATGTGGAATTGCACCCCAAAATACATTCTGCTGCTTCTCCTGAGTACGGGGATACCACATGTGTGGGACTTTTTAGGAGCCTAGCCACGTACGGGACCCCGGAAACCAAGCACCGCCTCCAGGATTTCTAGGCACAAATTTTTGATTTCACTCCTCACTACCTATCACAGTTTTGAAGGCCATAAAATGCCAAAATAGCACAAAACCCCCCCAAATGACCCCATTTTGGAAAGTAGACACCCCAAGCTATTTGCTGAGAGGAATGGCGAGTATTTTACAGCTCTCATTTGTTTTTGAAAATGAAGAAAGAATATATATATATATATATATATATATATATATATATATATATTTTTTTCAAAACTTTGTGACAAAAAGCGAGATCTGCAAAATACTCACCATACCTCTCAGCAAATAGCTTGGGGTGTCTACTTTCCAAAATGGGGTCATTTAGGGGGGTTTGTGCCATCTGGGCATTCCATGGCCTCCGAAACTGTGATAGGCAGTGAGAAGTGAAATCAAAAATTTACACCCTTAGAAAGCCTGAAGGCGGTGCTTGGTTTTTGGGGTCCCGTACGTGGCTAGGCTCCCAAAAAGTCTCACACATGTGGTATCCCCGTACTCAGGAGAAGCAACAGAATGTATTTTGGGGTGTAATTCCACATATGCCCATGGCATGTTTGAGCAATATATCATTTAGTGACAACTTTGTGCAAAAAAAAAAAATTGTCGTTTTTCCGCAACTTGTGTCAACATATAAAATATTCCATGGACTCGACATGCCTCTCAGTATATAGCTTGGGGTGTCTACTTTCCAAAATGGGGTCATTTGGGGGGGTTTTGAACTGTTCTGGCATTTTATACACAACATTAGGAAGCTTACATCCACTCTTCTAACCACTTGAAGACAAAGCCCTTTTTGACACTTTTTGTTTACATGAAAACATTTTTTTTTTTTGCAAGAAAATTATGTTGAACCCCCAAACATTATATATATTTTTAAAGCAAAGGCCCTACAGATTAAAATGGTGGGTGTTGCATTTTTTTTTCTACACAGTATTTGCGCAGCGATTTTTCAAACGCATTTTTTGGGTTAAAAAATACACTTTTTTTAATTTTAATGCACTAAAACACACTATATTGCCCAAATGTTTGATGAAATAAAAAAGATGATCTTAGGCCGAGTACATAGATACCAAACACGACATGCTTTAAAATTTCACACAAACGCGCATTGGCGACAAACTACATACATTTTTAAAAGCCTTTAAAAGCCTTTACAGGTTACCCCAGTAGATTTACAGAGGAGGTCTACTGCTAAAATGATTGCCCTCGATCTGACCTTCGCGGTGATACCTCACATGCATGGTGCAATTGCTGTTTACATATGACGCCAGACCGACGCTTGCGTTCGCCATTGGGCAAGAGCAGGGCAGGACAGGGGTGCTTTTTTTTTTTTATTATTAATTTTGCTTTTTTATTTTATTTTTAAATTGTTCCTTCCAAGTATTTTTTTTTTTTATCATTTTTATTGTTATCTCAGGGAATGTAAATATCCCCTATGATAGCAATAGGTAATGACAGGTACTCTTTTTTTGAAAAAACTGGGGTCTTCTAGACCCTAGATTTTTCCTCTGCCCTCAAAGCATCTGACCACACCAAGATCGGTGTGATAAAATGCTTTCCCAATGGCGCTTTTTATATCCGGGCGGGGGGCATTCCCTCCCACTGCTTGTAAAAGCAGTCCAGAGGCTAATTAGCCGCTAGGATTGCTTTTACATGAAAGCCGGCCGCAGGCTGAAAAGAATGATACCAAGATGATACCTAAACCCGCAGGCATCATTCTGGTATAAACATTCAAAGTCCAGCAACATACCAGTACGTTGCTGGTCCTTGTTGGACATGTATTGTAATCTTTTTATTTCATGCAGCCAGTTGGCTGAACGAAAAAAGAGATTGATCGGTGGGTATGCCCACCATTAGAATACCGCCCTTCATCCACCCACTTCCAATGATGGGCATACACGCACCATTTATATATGCCGAAGCATGGGGGCATCCTCCCGCAAAAAAGTTATGCCGCACACACATGGTCGGACTTTTCCACGGGC
Source organism: Rana muscosa (assembly GCA_029206835.1). Taxonomy (NCBI): domain Eukaryota; kingdom Metazoa; phylum Chordata; class Amphibia; order Anura; family Ranidae; genus Rana; species Rana muscosa. Next base: position 421,725,547 of record CM055118.1, read on the forward strand.
AAGCCTCCGTCGGAATTTCGACCGTATGTACGCGGCATTAGGAGCAAAATCGCTCCTCCACTCCTGCTGCCCCCAATGCTTCGGCATATTTGCTTTTTTTTTTTAACTGTGGTAGTGAAATCACCTCCTACAGCACTGGAGTCGCAGGGATCAGGCCTGTCTCTGCGAACGCTGCAGTTATGTGTGTTGTGTTTTGTAAGTGACAGTGATCGATCGATACTGCACTTGGGTGGCCTGGGCTGGACGGAGGGGCAAAACGCAGGTGCCAGCAGGTATCTGGGCTGATCCCGCTAACACTGCGTTTTTGGGAACCCTAAACTGCTGGGGATGCTAGTATAGATCGGATCAGATCAGATATTGATCTGTTCAGATACTATACCACTAAGGGGGGTGTATGCTTCACGCGTGGGTGTTAGCGTTACTGGCACTAACCTGACGCTGCCTGGGGTGTGACTCAGACCCTCTCTGAAGCTAAAACCTAATTGATATCACCCGCCGGGCGATCAGGGGGTTAAACCTTTATTGGGTTATATACACGGCGGGTGCCCTGACACTATAAAAAGCAAACTAACTAACCAGCGTCACCCGTAACACTTATATGGTGATCACTGGTGAAAGGGTTAACTAGGGGCAATCAGGGGGTTAAAACCTTTATTAGATAATATATGGGGGTACCTGACGCTATAAAAACCTGCGGCGAACCTAAAAAAAATTACCAGCTACCGTTTTGCATCACCGACACTAAGAGCGTTTAGAAAAACGATTGCTTAGCGACAGTGGTGATAGGGGGTGAAAGGGTTACCTGGGGGGCGATCAAGGGGGTTAAACCTTTATTAGATAATATATTGGGGTACCTGACGCTATAAAAACCTGCGGCGAACCTAAAAAAAATTACTGGCTGCCGATCGGCATCACTGACGCTAAGACAGCGATCAGAAAAATGATCGCTAAGCGACAGTGGTGATAGGCGGTGAAAGGGTTATCTGGGGGGTGATCAGGGGGTTAAACCTTTATTAGGGGGGGTTAGGGGGCTACACTGGACCTAAGACTAAACTTTGGTGACACTTTTACAGTCACAAATGTCACTGATTGCAGTGATCACTAAATAAATGGTCACTGCAATCAGTGACACTGTGACTGGGGGCTGGGGGGTGATCTGGGGGGGCGATTTATGTCCCTATGTGTCCTGGTGTCAGTGTAGTGTTGTGTGCACTGACCTGATATCTTCTCTTGTACGGCGCTCGGTATATGTGAGCGCCGCACCAGAGATGACATCACTTCCTCCTGCTCCCTCTGTCTGACACAGACAGAGGGGGCATTTCCATTCGCCGGGAGCGATCGCGAGGGGGTGGCCAGAAACGAATGGCTGCCCCCTCATCCCGGAACGCTCCCGGACACTTAGCCACCGCTCACTGTATAGGAGGGGGGTCCGATCGGACCCCCCAACTGTACAAAGGCAATCACGTATGCTCTACGTGATTGTGCCTGTCGGTGCCATTCTGCCGACGTATATATACAGTGAGCGGTCGTTAAGTGGTTAACGGCCGGCGCGGCCCGACGAGATCATGCGATCGCGGAGGGGGGGGGGGGGCACACAGAGATTCAGGTAACCTCAGCTGTGCTGCCCCAGGTCGCTAATTCTAGTCGCATTTGCGACCTGGCGCCCGGGGATTGTCGAGCCCTGAGGTATGTGCTGTCTGCAGAGACAGTGCCACCCATGCTGGCCACGTTAAGGGATGGCTGGATGATTTTTTATTTTATTTTTAATTTACATTAAATTACTCTGATTAGGTTCCCCGGGCCCCCCTGCTGGTCGGGCCCGGTACAACAGGGCCAGTTGTACTGGCCTATCAGCGGCCCTGTGTGTGAGCAGGCTGAATGTACAAAGTTGATCGATTCACTTGCGATTATCGCTAGCGGCATAAAAACCGGACATGCTATCAAAAACATTTCACCAGTTGTTGGACTTTAGTAGTACACCCTTCCTATCAAAGTTGGGACACAGGCAGTGCCTGGCCTCCAAAGCCACCATACTCCATACATGGTGGGTATGTCCCTCTAGCCAGGCATTTTGGCTATGAATTTTCAATCTCTACTGTAAACTCAAGGCAACTCAAATCCCCTACATTGGCACGATTCCTAGACCCCCCTCAAGATGTCCTTCAACATTTTTTAGCTGTGGCCAGGATGGTCATACCCCGCTATTGGAAAACTACTATACTTCTCCTGGTGGAATCGGCACAAAACTACCTGGACCTCCTGGTCTAGGTTTTGTTATTCATCTGCATTTCAGGATTGGATTACGGAAGACTCCCCCCCAACCCCCACCTTGTCCACAATAACTCTTCTCCCCATCAAACCTCCAGCCTTCCTTCTCTTTCTTTCCTACTTCTCTTCTCACTTGGTTTCTATTTAGTCACCTCTTTTCCCACTACTGGATGCCAGCCTTACAGGCTCAATTACCACCTCTCTATCAACAGAAGACCTCGACAGCTGATTTGTGTTACCTTTTATTGGCTCTTCCAATGAAGGCAACTCCTGACCATCTGATTGGGCCATTTCCGCCCCAGTTTCTTTAGAAGGCACTAATGGTGAAGCACTACTGTCTTTTATCGGCAACTAAGGCCGGGCATAGATGGTTTGAATCGTGTGTGCGCAGGCTGAATGTACCAAGTTGATCGATCAACTTGGGTACAACCAAGCCTGCTGGATTCACTTGCTATTATGGCTAGCAGCTCCTATAACCGCTAGTAATAATCATGGTCTTGCTTGGCAGGAGGGATTTCCCCTGTCGGCACTGTCTGTGATGGGGGAATGAATGGTTGCAGGAAAGAAATTTGCGCAGTCTATGGCCTGCCTAAGTGACTATATAAAATCTTTTGATGTGTACATTCCACCACTAGTGGAAGATCTGAACCATACCACCTCTGCACTTTCTACGTACCTGTAACTTGGGACACAGCTCTTGTTATAAGTAGGGTTGCACCGGTACCAAGTATTTTCACGAGTACTCGTAAAAATGCTCCTGATACCCATACATTGCAATTTGTGTCCGTACAAAATGAATGGGTGCCAATCGCACTGCAAAGAATTGCATGCAATTTGAACAGGAATGCAGTGCGATTTTCTGCACTGTTCCTGTGCGAACCCAGGCTGAAATCACTATGACAAGCCTGGGTTTACACAGGGGTGTTGGGAAAAGCGCATGTGATTCTTTGCGCCCATTCATTTTGTATGGATTAAAATCGCACCTCAAAGTATCGGTACTCCGTATCGGTTCATCCCTAGTTATAAGTACAGAATAAACTGACCTGATTACCCCTTCCTCCCTGCTTAGCCTCCCAATTAGTTTTACCTTTTTAACCACCTCCCGCCCTGTAGTAAAATGGCGGGCGCAAGGCGGCTCTCTCGTTCTGGGACGACCTTATATGAGGTTGTCCCGCTCTGCGCACTTGCGCGGGAACAGAGTGATCGGCGCGCGATGTGTCCCTTGGACACAGCGCATCCCCGATCTTGGTAAAGAGTCGATGACGAAGCTCTTTACCTATGTGATCAGATGTGTCCAATCTCAGCTGATCACATGTAAACAAGGAATTGCCAGTTATCGGCTTTCCTCTCCTCACACTGACATCACATTTCTTCACAGGGGAGACCTGTACAGGTAATCAGGACACTGATTATCAGTGCTGCCCCAACACTGATGCCAGTCAGTGCTGCCTTTCCGTGCCCATCAGTGCCACCTATCAGTGCCTCCTCATCAGCGAAGGAAAAAAATTACTTATTTACAAAATTATCTAACAGAAAACTAAGAAAAACTTTTTTTTTCCTCAACATTTTCGGTCTTTTTTTAGTAAAAATAAAATAAAAATAAAAAAACAATAGTGTGCTATATCGGTCTAAAAAAAAAAAAAAAATAGATACAAATTTAATTAGAGTACAGCGCAATTGTCAAAGTGTGACAGTGCTGAAAGCTGATAATTGGACTGGGCAAAAAGGGGGTGAAAGTGCCCGGTATTGAAGTTGTTTAACCACTTCAGCCCCGGAAGGTTTTACCCCGTTAATGACCAGGCCATTTTTTTTGCGATACGGCACTGCGTTACTTTAACTGACAATTGCGTGGTCGTGCGACATTGCACCCAAATAAAACTGATGTCCCCCCCCCCCCCACAAATAGGTTTTTATTTTTTGCGCTATAAACAAAAAAAAGTTCTCAATTTTGAAGACAAAAAAAACACAACATCAATATTTTTTTACTTTCTGCTATTAAAAAAAAACAAACATATCCAGTAAAAAAAAAAATCTAAAAATGTCTTCATCAATTTAGGCCAATATATATTCTGCTACATATTTTTGGTAAACAAAAAAAAAAATCCCAATAAGCGTATATTGATTTGCGCAAAAGTTATCGCGTCTACAAACGATGGAATATTTTTATGGCATTTTTATTTATTTTACTAGTAATGGCGGCGATAAACGATTTTTTTTAGGGGGACTGCGACATTGCAGCGGACAGATTGGACACCTGACACTTTTTTGAGAACAAAGTGACATTATTACCGTGATCAGTGCTAAAAATATGCACGGTCATTGTACCAATGACACTGGCAGAGAAGGGGGTTAACATCAGGGCAATCAAAGGGTTAAATGTTGTCCCTAGGGGGTGCTTGCTTACTATGTGGGGAAAGACAGAGATCCATGTTCCTGCTTAGCAGAAACATAAGATCTCCATCTTCCCCCCTTGTTTACATAGGCAGACCACCTATTATTGCCCTGTGTCTATTCTTTGACTCCTTGGTCTGCTGTGCCCAGGGCAGCTGTTCCTTCTGCCCACAGCCCTTGTCACAGCCCTGACCACTACAAACAATTTTGAAGACCAACATGAACCCTGATGAGATTTGTCCCATCTACTGGATGATGAGATTTGTCCCGTCTACTGGATGATGAGATTTGTCCCGTCTACTGGATGAGCTGAGCTTTCTTCAGTTACCTATAAGACAAGCTCATGTGAAGACAACACATCAAGAAGAGTGGAACACAAACAAGACATCAGAATGCTTTTTATTACATCTAAAGACTTCTACAGAAACAGATAACATTCAATAGGTAAACAATTTTTCCAATGCAAGTAATAAATATTTTCACTTGGTACTTTTTACAAACTGACATTGGCCTATAATACATGTTTAAAAGCCTTTCAGCTGGTCTGGCATGCCATATGAACACATCTTTAAGGCAATGAGTTACGAGTTCGGATCAAGGAAACCAGTGACAAGTTCTGGTGTCGTGTACATTAGCGTCTGCCGCACTTGGTGGCACAGGTGGCCTTTTCAGTGTGGTGCTTTTTAAGCTCAGGAGACTACAGGGGTCTTCACGGGTTTGCAACACTACAGTGCTTCAGTAGTTAGCCAACAGGCCAACTTGGAAACTGTGCCCTAACAAAATCAATGTGTAATGCATAACTGTATGGCAAACACCATAACATTCCAAAGAAACAAGTAGTCTGATGGGGTGTATGTCATTTTATGGCCAGCCAATAAGTAAACTGAAGTCCATGACTGCCCATATATGGATGATCAGAACAAGAGATGCCCTCAATCTTTATAGGACAAGGTGATTGACCCAAGAGTCCAGAACAAGAGATGCCCTCAATCTTTATCGGACAAGGTGATGACCTAAGAGTCCTGTAAGAGTGAAAGTACTGCAGGTGGGGATTGCAGTGGGTCCTGACACAAACAAACACTGCCAAGGTCTCCTGGTCCAGCATTCCTGACCTGTCCATCTGTTTATGGGCAGCCTCGGGCTCAGCAGAATAAGGGGCCCCACTAAACCTTATTCAGTAGAGCAGAGAAAAGTACAGAAAAGCAACCATTCAGATTTTAGTTCAATGAGTTATCAGGTTACTGTTCCTCCCAGCACTCTATTGGAGTAGCATGGGATAGGCTAAATAATTAAATATCACCATAATCATGAATTGGTTATTTCTTTCCTTCCTCCTTTGTTTTGCCAACAGGGGCACTTCATCTTTCATGGAGGTCCCTGTAATGGTCCATTTGCTGTTTGAAAGTTTGGCGGGTGTGGTTACAACTTCAGCAATCCACCCCTTCTTTCTGTCTAAGAGATGTGGCTGCGCCTACTGAACAGACACACACCTGAACAGTAAACAAGTTCAGGCAGGCACTGTGCTATTCCTGTGCAAAGTGGAAAATACATAAGTGGTATAGACATGGCTGGATCTAGGGGGGCTGTGCAGTAGGACACTATGAGCACAGCTCCTTTCCCCCTCCTCCTCTCACACAGCTCAGATCAATTCTCTTACAGACAGCCTCCATCTGCACACTGTGTAGCTGCCTGCTATGCTGCACAGCTGTTTTTATCTGGGAACTTCACAGGTCAGAACTGCCGCATAGCAGGCAGCTACACAGTGTGCAGATAGAAGCTGCCTGTAAGAGAATCGATCTGCGCTGCATGCCTTGTGAGAGGAAGGGGGAGAGCAGACATCAGACAGAGGAGAAGGAAAGGAAGTGGATCCCAACAACATCAAAGAAGACCATAGCCCCATCCAGAGGCATTTTCCTAGATTTTAACAGAAAGGGTGCACTTCTCAGAGGGCATGAAAGATTTTTATGTATTAGCAGCACACAGGGAATAGGATGAAGCTTTTAATAAAAAAAAAAAAAAAAAAAAAAAAGAAAACCGCATACTTCTTTTTTTAATTAGGCATTGATGTTCATAGTGTTGCTGCTTTTCAATCTCCAGCACAACTGTATATGCCATGGTGTGGCGAGAGTGTAGGAGGACTTTTAAACAAAGAGCTACTGCATATTTATTAACACTTTAAATTTGCGGCTCCAGCCTTCCCACTGTTCTAAAGCGCCACCATGAAAATTAACCACATGTACTATCAAGATTGCAAGATGCACCAACAAGCCAACCAAATCCCCAATTCTAGCAAAGGATGCTTATACATAATAAAAAAAAAAAGTAAACCACAAACACAGCACATTCCTTCTAGATCTGATACAGAGCACTCCATGTTCCCACCACTACCCTCCCTATAGCATATACTCAGCAATGATCACCCCAGGGTGCAACAATTATGAACAGAGACCAGGGCGTAGAGCCAGATACCTTTTAGGACAATATTTCAGTAGTAAAAATGTGTAACAGCCTTCAGGAAGATTGAAAAATCTGGTTTAATTTTTGTCATCTCTTCACATCTTCCATGTTTAATCTGAATAAAGCCTAGATTATGTACTTAAAAATTGTGAACATGTTCTTTATGCATGCCTGTTGCAAAACTAAACCTTTAAGATTGACCATATTGTACAGCAGGCATCAAACATTGCCTACACATCAGGCCTAATCCTGTGCAGGACAAACACTATGGGCTCTCCATAAAGGCTGAGAAAGCTATGATACATAACTAGAATTCAGCAATGCCCACCAATTCTGTGTCCTACTATAGGTCCACTGATGATATGACCCTCAGAAGCCAGTAAGGTGCAGGAAATGGAAGAGGGAGGACAGAGCTGCCCACCACAGAACTTGGTCATATATCAATGCATCCCAGCATATGGAGATCCAATAGGAGCCACTTGAGTGGCAGATTTAAACAATTAGGCCCCTTTCAAATGGGTGGACCCAATCAGGTCCACCTGTCAGTCTTTTCAGCAGACCCGGTCAGACCATCAATTGCCCTCTATGGGCCAAAATCCAATCCAATGAAAAACAGACGGATGGGGATCCATTCAGTCCGCATAGGTACTCAACCCATGGCCCTCCAGCTGTTGCAGAACTACAAGTCCCATGTGGCACTGCAAGGCTTAACAACATTACTCGCAAAGGCATGATGGTACTTGTAGTTCAGCAACCGCTGGAGGGCCACAGGTTAAGCACCCATTGTCTAGCACAGGGGTAGGCAACCTCGGCCCTCTAACTGTTTTGAACCTACAAGTCCCATGAGACATTGCAAGACCCTGACAATCACAGGCATGACTCCTAGAGGCAGTGACATGAGGGAGGATTTGTAGTTTCACCAGAGCTGGAGGGCCGAGGTTGCCTACCCCTGGTCTAGCGGATCTGATGGCCGTCGGGTGTAAAGCAGTGGTGGTTCTCAACCCTGCCCACAAGTACCCCCAACAGACCATGTTTGCAGGTTTTCCTTTATCTTGCACAGGTGCTTTAAATCAGTAAATGTCTTGGTATATTGGACAGCTATTTTATCTAAGAGAAATTCCCAAAACATAGCCTGTTGGGGGCACTTGAGGACAGCGTTGAGAACCACTGGTGTAAAGGACAGGTAGTCTGTTTACATCCGACCACCCATAGAGGGCTGTGTCCGCCCTGCATAAACAGAGCAGACACGGTCAATCCATCAGCCTGCTTCGCAGACAGATTCCCTGCTGTGCTGGCAGAGTCCGCCCCACATGAAAAGGGGTCTTTGTCACAACACAGTTCTGCTTTAAGAAATCACATACTTATTTTGAACGTCAAAGTTTACGAGCTGCTGCAGTAGCCAAGCTTTACCTCTAGATGGCATCACTGGAAACCTGGATTGTGGACCAAGAGAAAAATTCTCCTTGAATGGAATTCTAAAATACTTACTGATTAAAGACAGACTTTGTGTGTTATGCAGCTTAAAAAGTAGTGCAGTGGAAAAATACATTCGGGGATATGGGGGGGGGGGGGGTTTAAAATAAATAAAGGAAGACTTCAGCAAAAAGCCATTTACATTGTCCTGACAAGGCTTACTGCAAGCCTCATCAATGCACCAGAAAAGGTTACAATTCTTACAGTTATGGCTGTTTGAATGCGGAGGGAAAACCAATCTACTTCTGGGAGGTCAAGACAAGAGCCGCCAGCAATTAGGGAAACAAAAAAAAAAAGACGGTTCTACAGGACTTTACATAGATTTAGAAGAGTATGTCACAGGATTTACAAATATACAAGCTTATGCGTGCTGAAGATCAGGGACAACCCTCTGTTCCAGAGACGTTTACACACCACCACAATGTCTGAACCAGTGCACAACCTACCTACCTTCCTACCGACCAAGCTCAGACAATTTGACACCTTCTACAGGGATGGATGAGATTGCTACATAAGTCAATTTATAACTGAAGACAAGAAATAATTGCAGACTGAAAATTCTTCCAACTATACATCCTGAACCCGACATCCACCACACAAAAAGAAGGGTGAGGAAATAGGAGGGCTGTACCAAAAGTAATGCAAAAGCTGGCATAACTTTTTTTTTTATTATTAACTTACATGGGTCATTCAACTTTCAGATGTTCAGTATAGTAAACAGCAGCCCATAAAGGATTTGATTTTTCTTTCCTTCCACCCAGCTGGCAGAGGAGGGTGATTAGTGCCAGCAGCTATAGCCCCCAGCAATAGTCCCATGTTAATATTGTTTATAAATTTTTTTTAATGGCAAATCTATATAGCCACTGGTAGTAATCCCATGTTAAAAAAAAAAATATGGTACAGGCTGGTTCAAATTTGACCCAATCAGCCCGCCTAAAAATGGATTTAATCTTAGACAATCCCTGCTAAGCCAAATTTATTTCAATCCGTGCATGGCCAGCTTAAAGTCGAACTTCACCAAAAGAAAAATTAAAAATAAAATTATATATAATTTCACACACCTTTTTTGCAGGTAGAAAATTGTGCATTTATTTAACTTTATTTCTTTTCCCCTAAGGATCCTGTAATAAAGCATTGCACCCATGATCAGCAGGTGATGGGTGTAATGTCAGGCTCCTGTAGACTCTCAGGATAACTGTCTGCCCACGTACCTATGATATGGGCAGGCAGTTACCTGAGAGCAGGAAGATCAATGAACTACAAGAGCGTTCACCAGCACCCTTATAGTTCATTGAGAACTAGAATCCAGTCACAATGGCTGAGGTAGTTGTAGTTCATTCATTCACAGAACTCTGAATGAATGATACGGTCGTATTGGGGCAGAGCCCCACATGGCCATGCTGTTTGCAAATTATGACAGCAGGTGCACGGAGAACACGGGTGTAAAATTTTGAGAAAGGTGAACTGAGCCTTTAACTTTCTCCTCCTCTTTTTCTTAGCAAGTAAATAATGGATTCGGAGCAGAAGCAATGTGTCATCATTGAGTTCTTGATGAAGGAGGGGTGCAGACTGTCTGACATACACAGAAGACTACAAAAGGTTTACAGACATGCCCCATTGACAAGACATTGCTCTTCTCAGTGGTATCATCTCTGTAAACCTTTTGTAGTCTTTTGTGGATGACGGACAGTCTGCACCCCTCCTTCATCAAGAACTCAATGACACATTGCTTCTGCTTGGAATCCACTATTTACCTGCAATGAGAAAAGGGAGTTTCCATAGGAGGAAAAGTTAATCAAAAAAATTTGAAGAACCTATGCAACTTAAAGCAGAGTTCCACCCAAAAATGGAACTTCTGCTTTTCGGAACCCTCCCCCCCCTCCAGTGTCACATTTGGCACCTTTCAGGGGGGAGGTGCAGATACCTGTATAATACAGGTATTTGCACCCACTTCCAGGCAGTGACTTCCGTGAGAGTCATGCCACTTCCCACCCCCCCCGTGTTCTGGGAAACACACAGCTCACAGAACAGAGCGGGGACCAGTAGGATAGCGTGGCTTGCGCAGTAGGGAACCGGGCAGTGAAGCCGCAACGTTTCACTTCGATTCCCTCACCGAGGATGGCGGCGGGGGTAGCCAAGAGACGAGCGATTGCTCACCTTCAACTGCCGACATCGCTGGACTGCAGGACAGGTAAGTGTCCATTTTTTTAAAAGTCAGCAGCTGCAGTAGTTGTAGCTGCTGACTTTTAAAAACAATTTTTTTTTTTTTCGGTGGACCTCTTTAATAAAAAGATTTTTGCCTCTTTGCATTACTTTTGGTATAACCCACACAAACACCTTGAAGAACTTTGGGGGAGGAAATTATATATAATTTGAATTTTAGGAAAGCCAACACTGGAGGGGAAAAGCTGACCTGAACCCCAATTCAACATCATGGAATGATGAACATAAAACAAGGTGGTCATAATTCAAAACTATTTTTCCAATTGTATCCAATCAGAAAATGTGTGAAAATGTGTGAAAATCTCATTCCCCAAAGTGTGTCCCTATTCAAAATGCCAATGTCATCCAAGGCTGCAACGGCTTTACAACTTCAGCCCTTTGCTCTCACTATCGCCCCCTGTACTTTATATCAAAATAAACCAGGTGGAGGGAACTCACACATTATTATGGTTTAAAATAAAGTCAGAGCAAGGAATGTTTCAACCCTTATAGGACAAAAAAAAAAAAAAAAAGAAGATGAAACGATTGCATCCAATTTCTTCTCTTTGAAAGAGTTAATGATTTCAAACTGTGCTTTCAAATGATCACCCCCAAATAAGAAAAACCATGCCAACCATCAGGAATATTAAAATTATATATAGTTGTTTCAATACAATGGTAGGAAGGCCATGTACAGCACGGCAGGTATGCCTATTACAACACCAATGATCAGTCTCTGAATTTACCAACACGTGTTAGTAAGGGCCATGTCACTAAGGCCCCTTTTACACTAGCGATCCAATCAAGTCTGGCTGTCTGTTTTTCAGCTGAACCCCATCAGACCCTCCAGTCTCCTTCATAGAGGGCCGGATGTAAAACGGACTTGTGTCCGCTTACACCCAGCTACCTCCTCGTCCGTTCTGATCCGGCGAAAAAAAAGACGGGGATCTATTGCCCACCGTCCGGATTAGATTGGAGGACAGACAGGTGTAATGGGACAGCCAGTCAGTTTACATCCAGCTGTCCATAGAGGAGAGTGGGCGGTGTCTGTGTCCGCTCTGCATTAATGGAGCGGGCCCAGACCTATCATCCGGCTACTCAGCTCAGCAGGGGCGGGGGGGGAATCAGTGGACAGATGCCTTTCTGGGCAAAGCCAGACTCTCCCCGTGTGAGGGGAACTCAACAATACCATCATTTGCCAGCAACAGGAATAGCACTCATCTGCTCTTACAGCATCAATCCTTTATAGCAGACTTGCCTCAGAATCTCCCCCCCCCCCCCCCCCCCAGCCAACGAGCAGCATCAAAGTGACATGACACTGGTTCAGCGAGGGAGGGAGGTAGGAAACGGGAGCAGGAGAGTGCTCATTCACACTAGTGGTTGGGGGGTTGGTAAAATGCCACAGCTGAACTGTGGTTTTAATGCTCTTCTATTGCAACCACCTTTAGCTACAGAGACCGGGGGGGTTACACACATGCTGTGGCCACAATGCTTTGCGACAAGAATTATACCCACTGTAGAACAAGTGCAATGGGATCGAAAGGGATGGACAGTTGAAAACTGCAGTGGAACCTTGGTTTACAAGTAACGCGGTTATCAAGCGTTTTGAATAACGATCAACTTTATTTATTTTTTTTAATTCTGACCTCGGTTTGCGAGTGTTGTCTCCCAAAACAAGCAGAATTCAAGCTATTGGGGTGTGCAGCACCGCATTTGGCCAGAGGTGCGGGGGCACCAGTGACACTTGGAACGGTTCGGAGCTGTTCGGAAATACTCAGTTTCAGAGTGTTTCCCAACCTTTCCGAGATCAGCCAAGCTGTCCCCGAGTATTTCCGAGGCTCCACATGCGGTATTGCATGCTATAGAAGTCAACGAGGAACTAATTTTCTTCATTTCCATTGACTTCTATGGGGAAACTCACTTTGATATGAGAGTGCTTTGGATTACAAGCATTCTCCTGGAACGGATTATGCTCGTAATCCAAGGTTCCACTGTATATCCACTTTATTAATAGTCTTAAAAACACCAAATACAGCAAACATGGATACCGTGAGGGCAAGGAAACAGTCTGTGGAGGACCAAGTTTCCTTGCTCCCAGGGTGTCCATGTTTACTGTATATGGCAGTTTGAAGACTATTAGGCCCATTTCACACTGGGGAGAGTAGGTGCGCTGGCGGTATAGCGGCACTATACCGTCGTTTTTACCGCGATATTCGGCCACTAGTGGTGCGATTTTAACCCCCGCTAGCGGCCGAAAAAGGGTTAATACTGCCCACAAACCACTGCTACAGCAGCGGTTTGCGGGCGGTATAGCTGCGGTGTCCCATTGATTTCACTGGGAAGGAGCGGGAGCGGTATTACACACCACTCCAAAGATGCGGCTTGCAGGAGACTTTTTTCTTTTTTCCCTCCCGCCAGCGCATCGACTCAGTGTGAAAGCCCTTGGGCTTTCACATTGAGAATGCTGGGGCAGGATTATTTCAGGCGTTATTTATGCGCCATTTTTAGCACTAAAACGCCTGAAATACGCCTCAGTGTGAAAGAGGCCTTAATATAGTGGATGCAGTTTTCAGTTGCGCAGCACTTTGGCTCCTATTGCACTTGTTCTATTTAGCTGAATGAGAGGTGAAAGGGACTGTGTGGTGGACCCACCTGGAGGCGCAGCATTACACAAGGAATTATACCCCGCTGCTTTCGGAGGCGATACAACACAGCCTATGGCGATGGCTCTTCAGAACGTGCATACACATTGGGCGTTAATTTAGCAAGACAGGAGAGTGCAAAATCTGGTGCAGCTGGGCAGGGTAGTCAATCAGCTACTAACTTCAGCTTGTTCAATTAAGCTTTGAAAAAAAAAAAAAAAAAAAAAAATAGAAGCCGATTGGTTTCTATGCACAGCTACACCAGATTTTGCACCTTGCAATTTTAGTAAATACCCCCTATAGGGGAGATTTACTAAAAACTGGTGCACTCGGCATCTGGTGCAGCTGTGCATGATAGCCAATCAGCTGAGTGCACTAATTTTAGTAAATCAGCTGAGTGCACTAATTTTAGTAAATCAGCTGAGTGCACTAATTTTAGTAAATCAGCTGAGTGCACTAATTTTAGTAAATCAGCTGAGTGCACTAATTTTAGTAAATCAGCTGAGTGCACTAATTTTAGTAAATCAGCCTCGATAGGGCCGATTTACTAAAATTTCAAGGTGCAAAATCTGGTGCAGCTGTGCATAGAAACCAATCAGCTTCCAGTGTGTGTTTTTTTTGTTGTCAAAGCTTAATTGAACAAGCGGAGGTTAAGCCTAGGTTCACATTGGAGGGATTTGTCATGCGGTTTGAGAGATCAAATCGCATGATAAGTCGCAGCCTACCTATTGGGGGCAATGGCACTGTTCCAATCCGTGAAACACCGATTTTGCAGAGCCGCGCCGATTTGCAAAAGTAGTTTCTGCTGATTTCAGGTGCGACTTCAACAGACATCTGTGCATGAAGCCACACAGAGGTCTATCAAGTAGCACCTGAAATCGCGCTACGTCGTGAAGTAGCGCGATTTTAAAAAGCAGCATCAATGTGAACCGGGGCCAAAAGCCGATTGGCTGCCATGCACAACTGCACCAGATTTTGCACTCTCCAGTTTTGCTAAATCAACCCCAATGTGTATGCACGTTCAAGTGCCTGGTTTGCATGTAGAAGTTCATCCAAAACAGAGGGAGTTTGATCCATATAAACCTGAGGCCCATGTTCACATTGGAGCGACTTGTAATGCGATATGACAGAACCCTATTGCCGGAAATTACACTGTTCAAATCGGTGCGAAGCCACATTGATTTAAAAAAGTAGTTCCTGCACTACAGTAGGCAATTTCGGATGCAACTTGCATAGGCACCTTCTACGTTACACCCGAAGTCGCACTGACAAGCAGCTTGGAAATTGTGCAATTTCAGGTGTCGTTGCATGATTTCAAACAGAAAGGTGCAGCGCTCTGAACAGGGAAATACCTGAGTCCACAGGTGGGTGCTCAGGCATCAGTGTCCTCAAAACACCCAAACAGGTAGATAAAATAATAAAATAGAAAAATAGCCGGCAACTTCAATCCGTAAGAAATATTTATTGGCACATATGGGGATATGGGGGGAGCAGACGCGTTTCGGCTGAAGAGCCTTGGTCTCTGCATCTGACCAAGGCTCTTCAGCCGAAACGCATCTTTTTGTTTTCCCATATGTGCCAATAAATATTTCTTACGGATTGCCGGCTATTTTTCTATTTTATGCACGATTTCAAAGTCGCAGTCAACGTGGACGAGGGCTAATCAAGATAAGGTTAAACTACATGGGCAATCTTAGGACTACTTAACAAAAAGAGAACCTAAAGGAAGACAATTACCAGATTTTAAAATGCTGCATATACGGTATTTTAGACCATTTATTTATGATTCTCCATGTACACTTTAGACCCGATGAGGAAAGTAAAGTTATAAGAGCCAGTGGAGCTACGCTTGGCATTCTTTACATGCTCAGTGCTTCCTGCTCTCTACTGCATGGCCAATCCACATTCTGCAATACAAATTTCCAATGGATATCAGTCAGAGGGTACTGCACTCCTTTCATCTCTTGACCCACCCACCTACCTACCCTGTATACCAATGCTGGACAAACCTTGGCCTTACAGGTATTGTGGAACTACAAGTCCCATCATGCCTTTGGGAGTCATGCTTTTGGCCATTAGTCTTACAATACCTCATGGGACATGTAGTCCCACAACAGCTGGAGGGCCACCGTTTGCCCACCCCTACTGTATATGGTAGGGTTGCGCCGATATCAAGCATTTGCACGAGTACACAAAGGCTCCGATACCTGAAACTGATCCCATTGCGTCCATACAAAATGAATGGTCTCAAATTGCACTGCAAAAGCACATGCGATTTGAACCGGAATGCGAATTCCTGTCTGAAGTGCATGCGGTTTCCCGCACCGCTCTTATATGAAGTCAAGCTTTTCATAGTGCCTTTGAGCCCGAGTTCACACAGGTGCAGGGGAACCTCCCTGCATGATGGGTTCCACCAGCTCAGGCTCCCATTCGACTTGAAGTGTTACTAAACCCAGTAAAATGAAAAAAGTTCATTACCCCCACAGCTGATAAATCTTTTTACATTAAAATACTGCCACTAAATACCTTTTTGGCTGATCTGTATACCACAGTCACATGATAAACTGCAGGGTCCGCCCAAGTGGTGAGAGTTCAGGTAGGAGGAGATTTCCACTACAGCCTGTGTCCTCATGCTATTATGGGAGGTGGATCATCCATAAAGCAAGATGTGACATCCCACCCACGGTGTTCTTTTTTTTATAGTTACTGGGCTGTCATTTAGGATCTGCATACACGCCCACATGTGTGATGTCAATATGTGACTGGGCTAGCTCAGCACAACAAGGAAATGTTCTCTCCAGCAATAGTCCAAACTGAGCATGTGCAGCTTTACTACTCTGACTGTCTTATCTGGACATGCCAAGAGAAAACCTGCGGGGGGGGGGGGGGGGGGTCAGTCCATAAATGTTCAAAGAGCCTTTTTACACAATACAGAGGAGTAACCCCTTAAGTTCCATAGTGAGTATACTAAGCATGCCTTTACTGCAAATACAGACTGATTTTACTGTTGTGGGTTTAGTAACACGTTAAGTCTGGGTTCACACAAGAGCAGGTGACCTCCCTGCATGCCGGGTTCCAACAGCTCAGACTCCTATCCGACTTCATAAGAAAAATCCATTAAAAAAAAGGGCCCAGCAGCCTAGTGCGTTATCCTAAGTGTATTTATTAGTACTAAAAACAACTCACAAATCACTTTTTTTGTAGCAATCAGTCCAGGAACCGAAAATCTCCAGCTAGCAGAGAAGACATCAGGGCCTCTGCCGGCTGACGCGTTTCAAAGGAATACCTTCTTACTCAGATCCTAGCAGTCGTGGAGACGGTTGGTTCCAGGACTGATTGCCACAAAGAGGTGGCCTTTACAAGCGTTGTTTCTCCACATGTTTGAGTAGCGTTTACTTTGGTTTTTAGTATTAATAAATACACTTGGGGTAATGCAGTAAGCTGGTGCATGACAAACTGCTAGGAGAATAGACAAGGACAGAGCTCGGCCCAGCGTAATCCATCCAGTAAGGAAAGGACGTCCTAAATGGTGCACATTACAAGCCTTGGCACCAACCAGGGCACACCAACACATTTCACTCCACCCGTGCTTAAGCTTGGGGGTGGAGTGAAAAGCGCTGTGGGCATGGCCTGGTTGGAGCCCAGGCTGAGGCCATCATATACCTGCTCACAGGGTTTTGCTGTGATCTGCGACTTTTCTGTATTTTTCTTGTGAAAATTAGGGCATCCCCTTTTCTGGAGGGCAGCAAAGCCCGAGACACAATCTCTTGAACAATAGACCACACGGACATCACACTAAATGTGCAAGAGTGTGCGCTTGCTTCCATCTGACTTCACACAGGAGCAGTGCGGGGGAAACCGCATGCAATTCGGACAGGAATCGCACCACATTCCTGTTCAAATCGCATGGGTTTATCTGCAGTGTGATTTGAGCACATTCATTTTGTACGGACTCAATTTGCACCACAAAAAAAAAAAAAAGGCATCGGTTCTCATCGGTGTATATATAAAAAAAAAAAAAACAACACAAACCACAATATAGGTGCGACCCTAGTATATGTTCCACTGAAAACAGGAAAATGCAATATCTCTATAAGACTATGCATTACAGGTTACCAGTTTAAGCCAATTGACATGGTGGACTGACTTTTCTATATTGATTGTTCTAATCCTAAAATTTCAGATCCAAAAATTGCCAGTGTCACCAGACCAAGCAATGGAAGAGTGTTAGCTCTGTGTCACAACCAACCCTAGTCTCTGAATTGGAGATGGCTCACCGCTGGGCCAGCAAAGTAAAACTTACAGCCTTTTCAGTGCTGATGGGAACAGAAGTGCTTTGTTTTTTTTTAAATGTTCATTTGGCAGCAAAAAACAACAACAAATAAGATGCCAATCAACCCACCCCAATCCTCTCTGAGCACCACCTAGAAGAGCAATGTCAGGATTTCCATGTGTACTGGTGAAGACTTCCACAAGATCCAATAAATACTTATTAAAAAGTGCAGGAAATGAAAATCAGACAAAAAAAAAAAGAAAAAAAAAAAAAAAAAAAAAAAAAGAGATTCATTGCTGTGAAGGTTCAGGAATGGAGACCGAGAAAAACTGATTGACATAATAAGCATGTGACCAGCATGGGGGGGGGGGGGGGATAAACCAAACCAATACTGTCTGCTCTAAAGGGATCAGTAATGGGTAATGCTCAGAAACCAGAAAAACAAAACAACCAACTGGGTTGGGGGGGGGGGGGGGGGTCTCCAGAACAAGAGTCAGTCTCCAGGATCCAGTTGGAGCTGGGGGGGGGGCAGGGGTGAAAAAAAAGTGCAGGGGGAAGAGGTGGGTTCACGTCTCAGTTTTTGTTAGGGGACGAGTAAAGTTTACGGTTTATATACAAAAGTAAAACTGAAAATATAGTTCTGTTCTCTGTACATGTCTTTTGTTAAACATTTCTTAAAAAAAAAAAAAAAAATAATAAAATAAAGGAATAGGGTGACAAGCGGAGGTCCAAATTCCCTCCCCAAAGTATTTCTCATCTGTGGGATCAGTCCAAAGAGATAACATCTGGGATTATGCCGTACAGAGAAGAGCTGTCCGCTGGCCCCCGATTGGCTGCGTTGTGGCTGTCGCGGAGGCTGTTCGAGGATATTAAACTGCTGTTGCTGCCACTGTTGCTTCCGTTGGTTGCAGGCAGAGTGGTGCTCGCCCCCGCGCTTAGCTGGTCCAGGAAGATTTGTGAGGAGGTGGTGTACGGGAAGAATCGCGACGAGTGAAGGAGATCCGGCTCTTCAGAAGCGGCGGCGGCTGCAGCGGCCAGGAGAGACGTGTTGTAATGCTGAAGGAACGGAGATACATAACATTAATGAGGATGTTCGGAGGGGTGAAAGCACACAAAGCAATAAAAAGATAAATAAAAAGGTTATGACCCACAACAAAATATTACAGGTGCCACTCAAGGCTTTACCAGGTCCTCTTGCATGACAAACTGCTAGGAGAGCCGACAAAGAAAGAGCTCATCCCAGCTCAATACATCCAGTAGGGAAAGGAAGTCCTAAAAAGCAGCACATCACAAGCCTGAGCACCAATCAGGGCACACTTACACCAACGCATTTCACTCCACCTCTGAGCTTAAGCTTGGGGGTGGAGAGAAAAGAGTTGTGGTTGGAGCCTAGGCCGAGACCATCATACACCTTCTCACAGGGCTTTGCTGTAATGTGAGACTTTTAAAGGCCCCTTTCACACAGGACGGATCCGTAAAGATCCGCCCTGTGAACCTCCAGCCGTTGATCCCCGCTGAGCCGGCGGATGACAGGGTGATCCCTGCACACTGTGCAGGGACCGCCCTGTCAGCTCTCCCCTATGGGGGGGGGGAGGAAATCGGATGAACACAGACCGTCTGTCCGTGTTCATCCGATCTGCTCTGCAGACGGATTGAAAAATATGATTTTCCTCCGTCTGCAGAATCGGAGGATTGCAGACACGGATGAGATCGGGTGTCAGCGGATGTTCATCCGCTGACACACACTATCGCATTAGGGACCAATGCATGTCCCTTTTTCATCTGTAAACGGATGGATGAAAAAGCAGACATACGGTCCGCGTGTGTGAAAGGGGCCTAAGACTTCCTTTCCCCCCCCTTAAAAAAAAAAAAAAAAGAACCCGTTCATAAGGCAATACAAATATTTACAGAGGAGCTCCAATCAAACTGGGGTTTATTAAAATGTCAGTGACCAGGGGGCATGGCTTGGTGCACAGCAGACATTGAGGCTTAGAGTGCTTCGGGGCCTGCTGCAGCCTCTCAGGTGAAAAAGGGACTCTTCCTGCCCAACACCAGGGGATGAGGGCAGGTAAGCAGTCCAGGTATTATGATTTTGCCCTACTGCCACTTCATCGGCAAGACAAATCCCTGCTCTCCTTAACCACTTCAGCCCCGGAAGACTTTTACCCCCCTTCCTGACCAGAGCACTTTTTGCGATTCGGCACTTTAACTGACAATTGCGCAGTGGTGAGACGCTGTACCCAAACAAAAGTTATGTCCCTTTTTCCCCCACAAATAGAGCTTTCTTTTGGTGGTATTTGATCACCTCTGCGGTTATTTTTTGCGCTATAAACAAAACAGCAACAATTTTGAAAAGAAAAAAACAATATCTGACTTTTTGCTAGAATATCCCAATTTATTTTTCAAAAAAACAATACAAATTATCAGTTTAGGCCAGTAAGTATTCTTAAAAAACAAAACAAAAAAAACGCAATAAGCGTATATTGATTGGTTTGCGCAAAAGTTATAGCGTCTACAAAAATAGGGGAAAGAATTTTGGCATTTTTATTATTTTTTTTACTAGTAAAGGCGGCGATCTTCGATTATTCGCGGGGACTGCGACATTATGGCGGACAGATCGGACACGTGACACATTTTTGGGACCATTGACAATTTTACAGTGATCAGAGCTAAAAATAGCCACCGATTACTGTAAAAATGTCACTGGCAGGGAAGGAGTTAACACTAGGGGGCAATCAAGGGTTTAACGGTGTTCCCGCTCTGCGTTTTAACGGTAGGGGGGATGGGACTTGCTAGGGGAAGAGAGAGATCGGTGTTTATACTTTGTATGCACATACGATACTTCTCTTCTCCCCTCAGAGAACCGGGATCTGTACACACACACACACACACACACACCAGTTCTCGCTGTGTCACGAGCGATCGCGAGTGCCCGACAGTCATCACGCCCGCCGGGCACTCATCTGTTTTTGGGGGCGAGCAGGCCACAGGGCGAAGCGACGCAACATAACGTCGTTTCGCCGAGCCATGCTGTCGCAGTAAACCTGCAGCGGCTGGTCGGCAATTGATAAACAAAAGTCAGCAGCTACAAAAACTGTAGCTGCTGACTTAACACACCCACCTGACCCAGTGATGTACTCACCCAAGTCATTTGTTCTGCTTGTCTTTAGTCCCCAACAGCTCTACTGTGGGCACCCGGCTGTGACAGCTTGCGGCTTCACAGCTTAGTGGTCACTGTGCATGAACGAGCTGCACATTGTGAATGGTCCCACAGTCCTCTGGGACCTGTGACATGTCCCAGAAGACTGCAGGGAGACGGAGAGAAGAACTTACACTCAGATCACCTAGGCGGTCGGAGCGGAAACCTGTCAATATCCCCTTTTTGGGTGGTGCTCCGCTTTAAGAAGAATGCAATACAAATATTAAAAAACAAAACAATTAAAAGAGCATGTTATACTTGCTTGCTCTGTGCAATGGTTTTGCACAGAGAAGCCCAGATTCTCCTCTTCTAGGGTCCCGCATCGGCTCTCCTGGCACCTCCTGCCTTCCACTCCCCAAGAAGCTGCTTGCTAAAGGAGGTATATTTCGCCGGAAAGCCTAGGAAACAGCCGAAAAGGCCCGGGGACACCTCGGCAAGACTCTGTTCCCGGGATTTGGCGAGGTCAGACGCGCTGTCCTCGGGCCTTTCCGTGCATTTCCGAACGGCGACGTTTGGCTCTTTTTGGCTCCGGCGTCGCCCCCCCCTCTCAGGCCAAACACGGTACTGCACACCGCTTTGGCCTGAATCGTGCTCGTTCTGCGAGACAAGACTCGCAAACCCAGTTACGATTATTAAAAATACAGTGCTCGTATTGCGAAACGTTCGTTAACCGCGTTTTTCACAATCCGAGGTTCCACTGTATATCCTTTTCTGGATAGGTGACCGGCCACCATATCCTCCTGCATGTCCTGAACGGTGACTGGGCCTTTGAACAGCCCCGTGTAGTCTGCATTATCTGCACTGACATAGCCAAATCAGTGCAATTCTAACTGTGGGCAAGTATTAAAATAAGAGCTTTTCTTTATGACGAATTTGACCGCTCTTTGTGACCTAATGTCACCAGGACAGGAAGAAGAAACTAGTCCTCTAAAAGGGGGAATCAGACACCAATATGACAGGTTCTTCTCCTTATACACTTAAAAAAAAGAAACAAGAAAAAGACAGTTATCCTGTCCCACTTGCTGGAGTCCGGCCGCGGCGTCACCGCGGGGCTCCCTCCTCCCCTGGCCGCCGGGCTAATAGGAGAGAGGAGCGGGCCTCGCGCATGCGCAGTAGGGTTCCCGGCGTGAAGCCGAAAGGCTTCACTGCCGGGTTCCCTTACCCGCAATGGCGACTGCACCACCCGACAGCTGATGTGAAACACCAGCTGCGGTGTGTATATCGAGGGACACCAGGACAGGCAAGTTATTAAAAGCCAGCAGCTGTAGTATGTGTAGCTGCTGGCTTTTAATTTTTTATTTTTTTGCCCGGGGTTGCCTGGAACACCACTTTAAGCTTTAAAAATGACATTTAGAAGCTGATTGGTTGACTTGTAAATCTGCTTCAGATTCTGGCTGCTCCCGTTTTGATAAATTCCCCCTCAATGTTCTCATCTGTAGGGGAGGGGGGGGGGGGGGAGGGAGGGGGAAGCTAGTTAAGACTTGGGCCAGACAACTAGGATGTTCCTCCCACAGACACCAAGCAAAGACTAAAAAAGATGGTGCAAGTCCCCCAGGGGAGGAACAGCTTCTCGTCCCCAATCTTATAGCCTCCCTATAAAAGATTCTCCCGTTTTCCCTCAAAGAAACCACATTTGCCATTATGTTGACCACTGAATACAAACAGGAAATCGAATGCATCAAGGCAATTATACTCACTTGGTTGTCTCCAGACATAAACTGAAAAAAGTCCAATCCTGGTGAAAGGATGAAAAAGAAAAAAGGAAAAAAAATTTAAAAAGCTAAATGCTTAAGGAAAAAAAAAAAAAAGTAAAGATTCATAATTGTAAATGTATGCACATTTAAAGTAGTACAACTTCGCAAAAACAAAAAAAAATAAAAAATTTATTAACCACTTGCCAACCAGGCCATTTCTGACATTTCTCTCATATGTAATTATTGGTCTTGCTCCGACGTTCATGGCGATACCTCACGTGTAGTTTGAACACTGTTTACATATGTGGACGCAAGTTAGTTATGCGTTTACCACTGCGCGTGAGCACGGGGGTTTAGGGGTACTTTACTTTTTTTTTTAATTATTTACTTAAATTACTTTTTATTTTCACACTTTCCCTCTAAGAGAAAAAATTATTTGAGCCGCTTCTAAAAGAGATCATCCAGTGGTAAAAAACGCACTACTCGGACCACTCCAATTGGTTAGAGAATCGCCGGCTGAAAAAAAAAAAAAACGGGGTTATGGCATATTGCTGCAGCCATAACCCCGGTATTCAATTGTCAACCGACAACGTCTTGACTATGGCCCGGTTGGCAAGTGGGAAAGTGGTTAAATCTCCCAAAGGGCTATGCACTTGGTGGTCCCGTTCCAATCACACATCCAAAAGAGGGGAGAGAGAGAAGGGGGGGGGGGGGGTTGTGTGAAAGTGAAAACAGGTTCACTTTACAGAATGAACTTTAAACGGGATCCCCTCAACCGTCTCCTTGGGACAAACCACGCAGGGGGAAAGGGAGTTACCGCTTCGGGTGGATCTGCTTATGAAATCAGTGTCTTTTCAGGAAATCACGGGTGCCGGCAATGCACAAGGCAAATGGTAGAAAGAATGAATGGCCAGCCGCACTCCAAAAACCATAGATGGTTGTCTTTATTGTAAAATAAAAAAAGGATAAAGCACTACAAATAGCAAAAGATGGGGATTGACCGCCTACGCGTTTCACACTATTGGTTACTGCTTAATCATGGCTTATGATTGAGCCATGATTAAGCACTTACGCGTAGGCTATTTGTAGTGCTTTTTTATCCTTTTACAATAAAGACAACCAACAGCCTACGCATAAGCCATGATTAAGCAGTAACCAATAGTGTGAAACGCGTAGGCGGTCAATCCCCATCTTTTGCTATTTGTAGTGCTTTATCCTTTTTTTATTTTACAATAAAGACAACCATCTATGGTTTTAGGAGTGCGGCTATCCATTCATCCCTTCTACCATTTGACAAACCACGCAGGGGCCGAGCATGGTGCTGTCAGCAGAGTGGTACTGTATAAGCGTTTTGTATTACACAAGCGGTAGGCAGCCGAGCAGCCCGCAGATGGTTTTCCGCTCTATGAATGGCAGATATATTACACAGCCTCCACCAGTGCTTGTATAACCAGCTGATGTGCCCATGTTCTGCCGATTCTTTGTGACCGTATTTTTATACATCAAATATTGTTCCCATAATTAAAAGAATCTTTTTTTTCCCCTACATAATATCATCACCAATCCTAGGGATTGGAGCTGCTTATTAGATTGGTTTAGACCTCTGGGCAGAGTTTTTCTTCAAGGGGTGGAGGGATCACCACAGTTATAGATTTGCCTTCTACAGAAGAATCATTGGCTATTTTGTGCATAAGATTTTTGCACATACGGTTTTGAGAACTACTTCTAAAAGCACTTTTAATGCCACCTTTATATGCACATTATGATGACTTTTGTTTCACTTGTTATTTCCATGATCTGATTGGGTTTTTAGGATTGATCAAAACCTTTTTATGGAAGGCAAGGACTAGCACTGTACTTCATGGAAGACCTATTTTTTCAAGCTTATAATAAACATACCATACTTGCCTTCCTGCGGTTCCGGTGTCACTCCCATTGGCTGTCAGATAACCCAATTATGAGAAACAGTTGACAACCCCCACAGGAAGATGCACAATGCTGTGGATACCATTAGGTTACAAAGGACCCAAGGAGGGTTGGGGGAGTGAAGAACCCATTACTTTGCCCAGGAGGTTCATTAAAGTTGAAGTACAGCCAAGGTTCATTTGGCTTTACCTCTCCTGTGGATCAGAGGTGTGCAGTTCGTTCTGCACGCCTGTGACCCGCTGTCGGCTGATCCAAGATCGCAATAAAGTCGGGATCCGCCCACAAGCCTGGACAGGCACCTGGCACAGCCTCTCAGTGAGCCGCTGAAAGCTTGGGCGAGCCACTCTCACTACACTTTAGTGGGTGCAGGGGGTGGTGGGGCAGAGCAGAGAGCCAGTGACTGACAGTCATCAGCTCTCTGCTCATGAGCGAGCTCTGAAAACAGAGCGGTCAGCGGTCTTCGAGCCAGCGGGGGGACGATGCTACATCCACCTAGACAAGTATGATTTTGAAAAACACACACACACACACACACACACACACACACACACACACACACACACACACACACACACACAACCCCATACTTCTCTTTTAAAAAGGGGAAGACAATGACTGACTCCTACCTAGCTGGTCATATGGCATAGGCGTCATATGGAAGGGATGCCTGTAGTCCTGGATCAGTGGGGTGTTCATATATGTTGAATCCACAGCTGGCAAACTGGGAGTTCGAGATATTGGAGAACCCTGGTGTGGCAGAGTCAGCATACTAGAAGAAAAAATAAATAAAATAAAAAGTCACCAATAGCTTCTGATGTTTACATTGTTCGCATTTGTCTAATTTTTGTGCCGTTATACCAGATTTCATCAGCAGATGGCAATGCAGGTGAAATGTGAACCTCTCAATGTCCCTACAAAGACAGCTTAGAAAACAGGTGAGAACACTGCAAATGCACTTTATTGTGAACCTGACCCGGCCTAGTGTACAGGTGCTAGTCTTCAAATTTAATCCCTGTGAAGCTCCCCTGTTGGATCCTGTACCCCAGATTGTACACGACTGCCAAAATACAAGTTAAGTTCTGCACCCCTCATTCAGCCGTCAAACCTTAATGCTTCAAAATGGCAATAGAGAATCCGGCATTTGAAATTGGAGCAACGGGTAACAGGATCTCAATTTAGGAGACGTCGTGGACGCCGAGATCCAACAGGCTTCACAGGGGATTAATTAGAAGATGAACATGTACTTGCAGGAACACAAAGGACTCTACTACTTACAGTTCATCTGGAAAGTATTCACAGCTCTTCACCTTTTCCACATTTTATTTTACAGCCCGATTCCAAAATGGATTAAAATGCAATTTTCCTCAAATTCTACAAACAATACCCCATAGTGACAACTTGAAAGAAGTTTGTTTGAAATCTTTGCAAATTTATTAAATAAAAATGTATAAAATTCCATGTACATAAGTATCACAGCCTTTGCTCAATACTTTAGTGAAGCACTTTTGGCACCAATTACAGCCTCAAGTCTTTTTGAGTATGATGCTACAAGCTTGGCTCACCTATTTTCGGGTTCATCTCTGGGCTCTGGCTGGGCCACTCAAGGACATTCAGAGTTGTCCCGTAGTCACGCCTTTGTTATCTTGGCTGTGTGCTTAGGGTTGTTGTCCTGTTGGAAGATAAACCTTTGCCCCAGTCTGGAGATCCAGAGCGCTTTGGAGCAGGTTTTCATCAAGGATGTCTCTGTACGTCTTCCTGCCGCTGAAAAACATTCCCACAGCATGATGCTACCACCACCATGCTTCACTGTAGGGATGGTATTGGCCAGGTGATGTGCAGTGCCTGGTTTCCTCCAGATATGATGCTTGCCATTCAGGCCAAAGAGTTTAATCTTTGTTTCAGACCAGAGAATTTTATTTCTCATGGTCCGAGAGTCGTTCAGGTGCCTTTTTGGCAAACTCCAGGCGGGCTGTCATGTGCCTTTTACTGATGAGTGGCTTCCGTCTGGCCACTCCCCCATACAGGCCTCTCTCCACAGAAATGCTGGAGCTCTGTCAGAATGAGCATCGGGCTCTTGGTCACCTCCCTGACAAAGGTCCTTCTCCCTCGATCGCTCAGTTTGGCTGAACGGACCTCTCTAGGAAGAGTCCTGGTGGTTCCAAACTTCTTCCGCTTAAGGATAATGGAGGCCACTGTGCTCATTGGGACCTTCAATGCTGCAAACATTTCTCTGTACCCTTCCCCAGATCTGTGCCTCGATACAATCAGGTCTCCGAGGTCTACAGACAATTCCTTGGACTTCATGGCTTGGTTTGTGCTCTGACATGCACTGTTATCTGTGGGACTTTAGACAGGGGTGTGCCTTTCCAAATCATGTCCAATCAACTGAATTTACCACAGGTGGACTCCAATTAAGTTGTTGAAATATCTCAAGGATGATCAGTGGAAACCGTATGCACCTGAGCTCAATTTTGAGTGTCGTTGCAAAGGATGTGAATACTTCTGTACATGGGATTTTTTCGGTTTAAATTTTTTTGCCATAAACATTTTATAAAATTTTAGAGAAGATACAGCAAATAATCACAAAATCCATTTACATGATGGTGTAATGTTAGATGACAAACCATAAGTTAAGTCAACAAATGAGAGCCTACCATAAGGTAGGTAAAGGGCATCCGGCTAAGAAGACACCCTAAAGAGCATATGACACGCTATATAGTCGATACTATTCTTGAGCCATATTAATGAATGCCTATACCAAGATAACCTGGTAACGACCACCATAGGAACGTGAGGAGAGACGGAGCATTTATAGAGAAACTTGGTCTACAGGCAAAAAGCAAAACATCAAAATAGTAAATAGCCATCTCAGGGAATTCCTAACTCATCCATCCACAGCCAAAAAAGCCAAAACTTCAGGGCAGAGAGAAAAGAAAAAAAAAAAAGAAAAAGGGGGGGGGGGGGGGGGGTTGAGATAATAGAAGAGGAGGGAGGTAGCAGACAAAAGAGGACGGAGAAGGGGTGGGACCAACTGCTCTCTCCACCCATTGCTGAGGGGTATGCTTAGTTGCAACACCCCAGAAGCATGGAATAGGTGATTCTCTTAGAGACCAGAATTGGAGAAAAAAAACCTCAGCCAGATATCAAATCTGTATCCTGTTGCAGCTCCTGAAAATGTCTGAGTCTCGGAAGGTTATCCAGGCCTCCCAGGTCTCAGGCCCCTTTCACACTGGGGCGGGAGGTGCGCTGGCGGTATAGCGCCGCATTAGGCCACTTGCAGTGCGGTTTTAACCCCCGCTAGCGGACGAAAAGGGTTAATACTGCCGGCAATGCGCCTCTGCAGAGGCGCATTGCCGGCGGTACAGCCGCGGTTTCCCATGGCTTTCAATGGGAAGGAACGGTAAACACACCGCTCCTCTCACTGCTCCAAAGATGCTGCTAGCAGGACTTTTGGAGCGGTCCTGCTAGCGCACCGCTCCAGTGTGAAAGCCGTCAGGGCTTTCACATTGGAGACACAGCAGCCGCTGTTTAGGGTCAGTTTGCAGGCGCTATTTTTAGCACAATAGCACCTGCAAACCGCCCCAGTGTGAAAGGGGCCTCAGAGAATTTGGAGATTCTATCAAGAGTGGTATGAATCAGCTCCTCCAGCTCTGCAATGCCATTACCACGATGGTACCATTCGAAGGAGGGGATATAGACCTCCAATGAGTTGGTACGCAAAGCCTAGCAGCATTAATCATATGCATAGCAACCGATCTATAATAATCGCTTTTTAGATATCTTGGAAAAATGAAGGTGGTACAGTGTCGGGGAGAACGTCAACGGGAGTGAAGAGACTATTGTCGCATTATGAACCTTACGCTAAAAAGACTGGATCAGTGGGCAGTCCCACCAAACATGGAGGCAAGTGCCTTTTTGCCACATCGCCAACAGCGATCAGGCACCGAAAGGGAAATTTTATGAAGTAAATCTGGTGTTCTATAGCACCGCGTTTTCAGTTTATATCCATTCTCCCGAGTAGAGACGTTCAGGGATCCCTTATGAATATACAAATGGATGCGACTCCCAGCAAGTCTCATCTATCACCATCCCCAATGCCTCATTCCAGAATCTGAGAGCCGATCAAAGAGCAGACGAATCAAACATAACAGCATAAAGTGCAGAGATCACATGGTTCTGGGGGGGGGGGGGGGGGGGGGGGAATTCTTCTCTATTGGATGGATTATCCAGGTAGCGTTTTAAGCCAGCCATACAGTTCGAATTCCGAAATAATTTTCTTTAGAAAATCGTATCAAAGAATTCTCGTACGAATTTCGCACCGTTAGTGGGCTGCAGCAACAGCCGATTTTCGTGCGGCAATCAAATTTGAGGAATCGGACATGTTGGAAATTTTTTGAAAAACTAACGATTTTCTAATCAATGATGGGAGAATCGTGCGACAAATGTAATAGAAAAAAAATGCGCATGTGCAAGAAAAGAATATTCCCGGAGAGAAAAGATTATTAAAAAAAGTTGGATATAAAAAAAAAGTTGGATATAAAAAAAAAGTTGGATATAAAAAAAAAGTTGGATATAAAAAAAAAAGTTGGATATAAAAAAAAAGTTGGATATAAAAAAAAAGTTGGATATAAAAAAAAAGTTGGATATAAAAAAAAAGTTGGATATAAGACCAGAAGGGAAATCAGTGTTATGCCTCGCACACACGTTCCGATTATCGTACGACGCATAGTTCGCATTTTGCTGTATAAAACAAATATCGAATACAACAGTGCTCTACGAAAAGTACGATTTTTGACGTACGATTCTGGAAAAACCTTCCGGTGTGCGTAGCTACGCATCTGAAATGCGAAATACGTGTGACCCCTGTGTCCTTCTGGTTTAATTTTGTGTTTACGATCATGCGTGGCGTTTGTCCATCGATTTTTAGCAGACGCATACTATACTGATTAAACGATTGTCGTACGATGGACTGTCGTTCGAGCAAAGTTTTCGTGTTTGTCCCTTCGGATTTTATTGGACGAACTGTCGTGATCAGCTGTCGAAAGCTGTGTACCAACGATCAGATTATCGAACGATCTATCCGAAAGCGATTTTTATCATCCGATAATCGGAAAGCGTGTACGAGGCATAAGTTAGCTCTGCAAGCTCAGCGCACCGCATTAAAATTGATCTCTACGGAAGAAATGTTTTGGCCAACATCTCCGCATAAGGTCATTCAGCCCCAAGGAGATCTTGGAAAGACCGGGAGGAAAGTCTGGGTTGCCTCGCACTGGAGTGATTAAGCATAATTTAGCAGATCGAGCATTTTCTACACACGCAATTTCAAAGACATGGAGGGTAGCCCCCAATAAGGGCATGTGAAAGAAAGGTTGGAGACATGTTCCTTGAAAAGTCAGGGAACCACACGTTAAAGTGGAAGTAAACCCTCCTATCATTTTCAGCCAAGGAAGCCGCCATCTTGGCCTCTGTTTAATCTTCAACTGCCATGATGCTGCACATGTGATCAGTTATGACACCAGCCATTGGATGGTGTGACAGTTTGGTTGAGAGCACAGCCAATGTGACAGTTGGCATTTACGGCATGCCGGGAATGTAACTGGTTTTTGAAACTATTAAATCGTTGGGTTTACTTCCACTTTAAGTCAGAGATCAAAGATTCCAAGATAACCCATCCTTTACAACAGGCTGGGTTCTTATTTTTAATAAATATGCAAAGATTTCAAACAAACTTCTTTCACGTTGTCATTATGGGGATGGTTTGTAGAATTTTGGGGAAAATAAGGAATTTAAACCATTTTGGAATAAGGCTGTAACATAACAAAATGTGGAAAAAGTGAAGAGCTGTGAATACTTTCCAGATGCACTGTAAGCATTTGCCGGTACATTTAGCCCAGTTTGGAGTCACTTTTGTACAAACTTACCTCTTGTTGCTGAGAGGTGAACCAGGGGTTATCGACGGACAACTCCTTTTAGCACAGGGCTCCTCCTCCTCCTCCTCCGAAGAGCTGTCCACTGTCAGGTCAATCACCTCCAC
Source organism: Rana muscosa (assembly GCA_029206835.1). Taxonomy (NCBI): domain Eukaryota; kingdom Metazoa; phylum Chordata; class Amphibia; order Anura; family Ranidae; genus Rana; species Rana muscosa. Next base: position 421,756,106 of record CM055118.1, read on the forward strand.
TTTCTTATTTTTGTTGGATTGTTGCTGTGAGGACACCTGATGCTCCACTGTACTGCTGATGCACCCATCTGAAATATGACATGCACATGGGTAAAACCGTTGCTGCTAACAGGCAGAGAAACACTAAAAAGTTTCAAAACCTTGGAAATCGGTATTAGGGCTTGTTTACACTCGCTTCAAAATGTGGCATTGGACACGCTTTTTCAAAGCGCTCTGAATGCCAAAGCACCTGTCACTAAATAATAAACATATCTTTAAAAAAAATAAAAAAAAATTGAGTTTTATAAAACCAACATACAAAAGAAAGAGACTTTGGTCATTTACAATAGTGCATATGCAAGTAATATACACTTGAACATTCAATAAACAGATTTCAACTTACATGTCGCTTGTGATTGTTAAACGCAAGATTACAAGAAATAACTAACATACAATGCTCCAGATTTATGAGGAAACCAAAGGAGTTAACATGGTGAGATGAATAGCATGATTTGGAACAGTATATAAAACAGTGTACCTACCCTGGGGTAAGGGTTAGAGGGCTAGCCAACCATCTGCTCCATATTTTTTTTGGTTCTTTTTCGAGCCTCAAACGCGAGTTTAAATAAAAAGGTAGAGTCACTAATCAAATTTTAACCAAAGATTTTAGGAGGTATCTGTGATCCTTTCTAGGACAATAAAAAATATTTTTTTTTTCATGCAGAAGTACAGGATGCAAGAAGCCTCTTAGCATGGGATGATATATGCAAGTCACCAAAGATGCCCAGTAGGCAGTGTAGCGCCCACCCCATTTAGGGGTGCTACATACCCAAATTTAGGGGCTGGTCTGAGATGGTAGGTTGTGCTCAATTTGTAGGTTGTGCCATTTTATTTCCAGGTGGTATAGTGATGTGCAGGGGCCTGTAGGTGGCACTGCCATAACGGGTCAGGGTTGAACCACTGGTATTAGTGCTGTGCCTTGGGGTGTCCTCTCTCGGCAGCGGTACAGTGGGTGTTTGGTCTGCTGTGCATGCTGGGAGAGGATACATAAGGGGCAGACGCCACCTGAGAGGTGTCTTCGGAGGAGGAGAGGAGTCGGAGTCCAAGTGCGTGGCGCATGGCCCCCCAGGCCATGGGGCCACGTGTGCACCAGTCCCAGGCACCTTTAGTCCTGGGGCTGCATCTTCAACATTGTGCCCAGCACCTTTAGCTGGAACCCACTGCGAGGAAGAGAAATCCCAGGGTGTCCCTTCGCAAGGGAGCCCGCTTCTAAGAGAAGGCCCTTTCTGACGGACCGGTGAGAGTTCACGGTGAAGGAAGGGGCCCGGTAACTTTCTGCAGGGATTCATCTATCCACCAAGGGCCTAGTAATGTGCTGCTGCTGGCACCCATCCTTATGTACCAAAAGCTGAGAGGTTCGGGGTCTGAGATTCCGTGGAAGAGAGTCTCCCGATCGCATATAGGAAAATAACCCGACTGATTGTTCGAGCATCACTCCGGCTGCTAGGATCCACTTTGTAGGAGACTATCTGGGTGAGCCAAACCTACTCTGGGATAGAGTAGCGATTGTAATATCTACTTGTGCCTGGACTAAACCTCCCAAAAACCTTGCTGTTCTGTCTCTCATCCACCCTTTCCTATCCGCTGAACATTGAGAAAATAAACTCAACGTTGGAGTTCAAAGTGGTGTGGACATTGGGGGGGAACAGAGACTTGTCACTATATCCTAGGAGATGAGAACCAACTGATGGAAGAACCTAGCTGTGGGACCCAAATACATAAACACCGCTTAACCTCCTCAACCAGGAGGGTACGGGCATATAGTACGGTGTGCCTTTTTCCTGTAAGTGAGCCAAAGTAAGGGAAAAGGGTCCGTGTGCTACAGCAGTTTTTGGGATGTATGTTTGGGATGCCTACTGGCGATGAAATGAAGGACCCCCATCTCCACCCATAAGTCCTAGACAGGACCAGAAACAGTGTAAAAATGGGGGATGATCAGTAACATCACACGCTAAGCCACGCCCCCCACAGTAAGAAACAAATCAGGGCACACTTGACCCCTACAGCGCCCCCTCCTGGTTAACCCCTTTACTGCCAGTGTAATTTTTACAGTAACCAGTGCATTTTTATAGCACTGATCGCTGTAAAAATGACAATGGTCCCAAAATGGTGTCAAAAGTGTCCGCCATAAAGTCGCAGTCACGGAAAAAATAGGATTTTTGTACTCACCGTAAAATCCGTTTCTCTGGCATCCATGGACTGACACAGCGTGTCTTATACACCTTTACACGTGGGTCATGTCCCTGCTTGCAGGAGAAGACCTAGGCAGAATGTGAGATGTTATACATACATTCTAAACAGCCAGAGCTGAACAGCCCCGCCCAGGGGGGCGGTCCCTCCGGACATAACCCTCCCACTGCAGTCAGCAGACCTCAGTTCGTAACAAAGCAGTACAAACTTAAAAAGAAGGGTGGGTGCTGTGTCAGTCCATGGATGCCAGAGAAACGGATTTTACGGTGAGTACAAAAGTCCTATTTTCTCTTGTCATCCATGGACTGACACAGCGTGTCTTATACACCTTTACACGTGGGATGTCCCAAAGCAGTGTCAAGAGGGATGGGAGCAGTATAAATGGAAAACCAAAAACTTCACTCCAAACAAGGCAGAGCTCCTCAACGGAGGAGTTGCAACATCAAACAGCGGCCTGCAACACCTTGCGGCCGAAGGAAGCATCCGAAGATGCAGCCACATCAACCTTATAAAACTTAGAAAAGGTATGAACAGACGACCAGGTCGCCGCCTTGCACACTTGTGCAACCGACGCTTGATGTCTGAAAGCCCAGGAAGCACCAATTGCCCTGGTGGAATGTGCCGTAACCGGAAAGGGAGGCGCCCGCCCCTTGAGAGCATAAGCTTGAATGACGGTTTGTCTGATCCACCTAGAAATGGTGGCAGACGAAACCGCTCGGCCCTGTTTTGGACCAGAGACAGCCACAAATAGTGAGTCAGACTTCCGAATAGAAGCAGTAGCAGACAGGTACACCCGCAAGGCTTGTACCACATCCAATATGTGCAGCGCAAACTCTCTGGGATGCGATGGGTGAGGACACAAGGACGAGAGGACAATGTCCTCGTTTAAGTGGAAGGCCGAGACCACCTTTGGCAGAAAGGAAGGTCGCGGACGCAACACCGCCTTATCCTTATGGATGACCAAAAAGGGCGACTTGCAGGACAAGGCCGCCAATTCAGACACTCGTCTAATGGAAGTAATGGCCACCAAGAAGGCCACCTTCTGAGACAAAGTCAAGAGGGGAATATCTGTAATATTTTCAAAGGGAGGTTCCTGGAGGACCGAGAGCACCAAATTCAGATCCCACGGGGGGAGAGGAGGCTTGACAGGGGGGAGCACATGGCGAACCCCCTGCACAAAGGTGCTAACCAAGGGATGACCCGCCAGCGGTCGCTGAAAGAAGATGGCCAAGGCCGAAATCTGACCCTTAATGGTACTCAAAGCGAGCTTTTGGGTCACGCCACGCTGCAGAAAATGCAGGATTCTGGGAACGGAATACGTTCGTGGGCGCCAGTCCAGCTCTTCGCACATGGCGATGTAAGCTCTCCAAGTACGATGATAGATCCTTCTGGAGGAAGACTTCCGTGCCCTTAACATGGTCGAAATGACCGAATCCGAGAGACCTCGGTCTCTCAGCACCTGGCTTTCAATAACCATGCCGTTAAAGCCAGAGACTGTAAAGCAGGATGAAATATAGGACCTTGAGACAGAAGGTCCCCCCGTATTGGTAACCGCCAGGGAACGTCTGCGACGAGACGTACCAGATCGGCGTACCAGTGACGCCGAGGCCAATCTGGAGCAATGAGGATCACCGGAATTCCCTCGGTCGCTACCCTGCGGAGCAGGTGAGGGAGCAACTGCAGCGGAGGATAAACGTATATCAGGTGATACTGACCCCATGGGGCCACCAACGCATCCCTGGATCTGGCCACAAACCTCGACACCTTGCGATTGAGTCGAGAGGCCATCAGGTCCACATCCGGCGTGCCCCACCGTCTGCAAAGGAGTTGAAAGACCTCCGGGTGCAAGGACCACTCTCCCTGGTCCAGCGTCTGGCGACTTAGATAGTCCGCCTGCCAATTGTCTACGCCCGGAATGTAGACGCCCGACAGAGCCGGCACGCTTCTTTCGGCCCACCTCAGGATGCAGGCGACCTCCGAAGCCGCAGCTGAGCTCCGAGTCCCCCCTTGATGGTTGACATACGCCACTGCTGTGGCGTTGTCCGATTGGATCCTGATGGAGTGACCCTGTAGTTTCTCCGACCATGAGGAGAGGCACAGTCTGATTGCCCGTATCTCCAGCACATTGATCGGTAAGAGGGCTTCGTCCGGAGTCCAAAGCCCTTGGGCCGACAGGACTCCCCAGACTCCCCCCCAGCCCGTCAGGCTGGCGTCCGTCGTGATCACCGTCCATTGGATGGGGAGGAACGGCTTCCCGGACCGAAGAGCCGGGGACCTCAACCACCACGTCAGGGACGCCCTGGCCAGGTGACTCACCTGGATCTGAAGATCCAAGGACAACGGGGATTTGTCCCAAGTGGACAAGATCTCTTTCTGTAAAGCCCTGGTGTGCGCTTGGGCATAAGGAACGGCCTCGAAGGAGGCCACCATGAGTCCCAGGACTCTCATGCAAAAGCGGATTGACGACCATTTTCGGGAGGTCAGCACCTGTACTGCAGACTGAAGTGTCAGTAGTTTGTCTGGAGGTAGGAAGACTCTTGCCTCCAAGGAGTCCAGAATCAGACCTAGATACTCCAGACGCTGAGTCGGGACTAGACCCGACTTCTGAACGTTCAGGAGCCACCCAAACTCCCTGAGGGTCTGACTGACGATAGTCACACTTTCTTCCAATTCTGAGCCACTGTCTGCTCTTAGAAGAAAATCGTCCAGATAGCCCACGATAGCAATGCCTCGCTGTCTCAGCAAATCTAGGACCGGAGCAAGCACCTTGGTGAACACCCTCGGTGCCGAGGCTAGGCCGAAGGGAAGAGCCACAAATTGATAGTGGACTTCGCCGATCGCAAAGCGCAGAAACTTCTGGTGGCTTGCGCAGATCGGAACATGCAAGTAGGCGTCCTTGATGTCCAAGGATGCCAGAAAATCCCGATGGAGTGTAGCGATCACCGTGCGAATGGATTCCATGCAGAATTTTTGCACCTTCACGAAGGCATTCAGGGCCTTGAGGTCCAGGATTGGCCGAACCCCGTCCTTTTTTGGAACAACAAACAGATTAGAGTAGAACCCCTGAAACCTCTCCTGGGACGGAACCGGCACAATTACTCCGGACCCGATCAAATCCTGTACAGCCCCCAAGAGGGCTGCCCGACGGGCAGGAAGGAGAGGGAGATTTGAGGGAAAGAATCTGTCTGGGGGCCAGGAGCGGAACTCTATTCTGTATCCTGAGGTGACCACCTCGCACACCCACCGGTCGGAGATCCGGGAGGTCCACCGATCCGTGAACCTGCGAAGTCGCCCCCCACCCCAGAGACGGGCGGGGGCAAGACTTCAGGCGGAGGCGGGCTTGGGAGCCGGCTTGTTCGGCTTACGCACCCAGGGGCGCTTGTGCCCGCCAGCCGCACTGTTGTCAGTCTGGGATGGCTTACCCGTGGACTCTGACGGACGAAAAAAACCTTTTTGCTGGAAAGGAAGGACCCGGTTTACGTCGGGCCTCCTTACCCTTGATAGTTTGAGGAAGGAGAGTGCTTTTACCTCCCGTGACATCCTTCATGATGTCATCCAGAGCAGCACCAAAAAGTCTACCACCCTTAAAAGGTAGATCCGTCAGGAGCTTCATAGAGGCTAGGTCAGCAGACCAGCATTTCAACCAGATGAGACGACGCAATACCACCGCCGAGACAGAGGCCCTGGATATTAAAGGGGCCGCGTCCAACGTGGCGTCGCACACATATATCAGACCCTGCACCATCTGGTGGGCCAGAGCAATAGTGTCTGGAGGAAGGTTATACTCCTGCACAGTTTGGTCCAAAATTTTTGTCCATTCCGTGAGTGTCTGAGACACAAGGGTCGCCGCTACTACGGGCCGTAGGGCGGATCCCAACAAGGCAAACCTGGCTCTACTCACCACTTCTGACCTCCTGTCAGTGGGGTCCTTAAACGCAGGAGTCCCCTCCATCGGGAGAGTGGTGGCCTTGTTTAAACGGGCGACTGGAGGGTCGACAACCGGGGGAGAAGCCCACTTTTAAGCAGGGCGTCTTCAAAGGGGTATCTAATAGACAAACGCCGCGGGACCATGAAAGTCTTCTGCGGCTTTTCCCAGACCTGGTCAATGAGCTGGTCAAAGAAAGGTACATATGGAAAAACCTTTTTAGAAGGCTTGGTCTTAAAAGAACCAAAGGAGACTGTATCCGCCTGAGGTTCTGCGGTCGCAGCATTTAGCTTGAGAGTGTCCCTCACAGCATCAATGAGTTCACTAACAAGCGCCCTGTCATTTACTGACTCAGAACTGGAGTCTTCCTCACAAGGAATGTCCTGTTCAAAACCATCCAAATATTCAGAGCTAGGGTCCTGAGCAGCAATAGCTAGGCCCATATCTGAATCAGAGCACTCCCCTTGTGGAGATAAAGTGAGGAGAGGGCGCTTTTTTGCTCCCTTGTGCTCACACACAGCTTCCATCCTGGTCAGAAATGATTCCAGGACTGCCGACAACTGGTCCAAAGGGACCGCAGGTGCTGGAGCACTGGCTGCTGCCTCTGGCATGTGAGGGGAAGCTGGTGACTGACTCCATAATGTCCCTCTCTAAGACCACCCACAGGCTGTGCTGACTGAAGTAGGGGAATGCCCTGGGAACCCACCAACCTGACCAGGACCGCTCGGTTCCGCTGCTCTGTCTCACTGCGCCGCGCTGCTCAGCGTGAGTGAGCTGAGAGGAGAGAGTGAGGAGATTCGCGCCGTTCCCAGTGGCGCTAGAGGCCAAACTAGTGCTAGAAAAACGTGCGGTTACAAGAAAATGGCCGCCGCAATGTGCTCCAGCGGGCCACGGCAAGATGGCCGCCAATGTAAAATCAGCACACACACCAAACATGGCGCCGAACGGCGCCCAGGCCCCTCACATCCAAAAACAAAACAGCCCCAGCGAATGCAGAGCAGCATGAGCCCCCCCCCCCAGGACAGTATGGCCCCCAGGCACCCCACACAGTACAGCGCCAGCACTAGTGAACAGAGAGTGACATTAAAAAACACAGGGGGAGACAGGGAAATCCCCCACACAAGAAACACACAGCATGTACTCACCTGCAGCCAGGAGAGACTACTTACCCGTCCCCTGAGGGACCCACTGGTGTGTTTCTGACAGAACTATCACAGTGCGGTACTGAGTAGCTGTCGGCCCGGTCCACCGCGAAAGATACAGCCGGACTGTTCTATCTTGAGAGGACCGCGGAGCTGGAAGCCCACCGGCCACCCCTGGAGTCGTGGGGCATGTCGTGAACTGAGTCTCACGCACACAAGGCGAGGATCAGCACGCTCGATGGTCGGACAGGGAAGACTACGAGGATATCTTGTACCCAACCTGTTGCCCAGCCGACAGTTGATAGAAGATCTCAAAAGAATAAAATAGGGAAAAAATTCCAAAAGGAATAAAAATAGGTCAGGAGACTGGCTCCTGAGAGAGCCACGTCTTCTCCTTCTGCTAGACAGCTCTGGCTGTTTAGAATGTATGTATAACATCTCACATTCTGCCTAGGTCTTCTCCTGCAAGCAGGGACATAACCCACGTGTAAAGGTGTATAAGACAAGCTGTGTCAGTCCATGGATGACAAGAGAAAAATCGCTGATTGCCGTCATTACTAGTAAAAAAATAAAATAAAAAAATAAAAAAGGCATAAAACTATCCCCTATTTTGTAAACACTATAACTTTTGCACAAACCAAACGCTTATTGCGATGATTTTTTGTACCAAAAATATGTAGAATACGTATCGGCCTAAACTGAGGGAAAAAAAAAAAAAAAAAGTTTATATAATTTTTTGGGGATATTTATTATAGCAAAAAGTAAAAAAAATATTGTTTTTTCAAAATGGTTGCTTTATTTTTGTTTATAGCGCAAAAACTAAAAACCGCAGAGGTGATCAAATACCACCAAAAGAAAGCTCTATTTGTGGGAAAAAAAGGACATCAATTTTGTTTGGGAGCCACGTCGCACGACCGCGCAATTGTCAGTTAAAGGGACGCAGTGCCGAAACGCAAAAAGTGGCCCGGTCTTTAAGCTGCATAATGGTCCGGGTTTTAAGTGGTTAAAGGGGGCTGTCCATCTTGTCTGGGCTACTCAGAACCTAGGGTTACAATCAGTCGTAAGGGCAGCATAATATGTGGAGATGAGCTTAGTAGAAATCTGGCGGTAGGAATCACATTTGAGAGGATCCTTACGTGGCTTCAACAATAGGATAATCAAAGCTTCCCGGGTCCAACAGGTGGAGCTCAAATTCCCTGTGGCATTGCAACCAGGTATCCCCGTTAGAGGGACTAGGGTCAGTGGCATAGGCAGATTCTGGAGGTCATAGCTGTCTCCAATTCCACAGTACGTTGAGCATTTTTACGTAAAATGCCAGTAATGGACATAAAAGTGCCCCTCAACGTGGTTTTAAAGGCATTCCGTTAGTAGGTCTGCTGTCCCCGAGTTCTTATTCCAGTAATTAATACTTTTCCTGCACCATCTCATCCTCCAACCAGTGTGAATTCAGGCACCACACAATCTGGCCTGAACCTAGAAGGAGATCCACAGACAGGCGGGCATGATCCGATACACCCCTGGCTAAGTAGGATACAGCAGAAACCAGTTGGATAGTGTCCCATGTACCAGCTTCCAGGTCTATGTGAGACCTGGTGTGGAAAGAGTCCGAATGGCAAGAGTATTGGCATACATCCGGGTGTTTCCATCGCCAGTTCTCAGTGAGCCTGTGGCCCTGGGCCCAGTCAGTAAAGGAGGTAAAGGATCCACCACCACCCCCCAGGCAATGTCCGGGCTCATTACAGCATTAAAGTCTCCCACACACACAGCAGCGGGCCTAGATAGAAGCACAAGTGACAGTTTGGTTAGCACATCTGCAGAAAATGGAGGGGGGACATAAAACATTCACCAGGGTGAGTGTCACAGAGGCAATTTGTATTATAAGCACAATATACCTGCCAGCCGGGTCTGAATTAATTTGTAGTATCTCCTCAGAGAGAGATTTGGCCAGCAAAACCGAGACCCCTCTAGAGAAGGCTGTACGAGTAACATGATAGGATTGAGCTAACCATGGCCGCCTGAGGGCCCTCAATTTTGAACCAACAAGGTGCATTTCCTGGAGGCAAATAATGTGGGGACGATATTTTTTCAGAACAGAGAATACCAGGGATCGCTTATGGGGCGAGTTCAACCCTCTAGTATTCCAAGAAAATATCTTTAGCGGTCGTGCCATAGCAAGTCAAGCTGTACATAACCAACATTATGGAAGCATATAGCGTAAATATAACATTGCATGTCATGCCACACAGTACACAGAAGAGCATAGGCATATGAGAACAAGTGCAAGGCAGTAGTCAAGTTGAAGGAAGCACAAAAATCCATGAAAAACCCTATGCCACCCTCACCGCTCGGCCATCCCAAATATAGTGAGCCTTTGGATCCCTTAACCAAAAAAAAAAAAAAAAAAAAACCTCAAACAAGGTTAGAACTGTGCAGCGGCCTCGCCACCAACAGGTGTGGGGGTAGTGTGGATTTCAGCTTGGCTCTCAAACTAGGTGCAGTCATGGAATTGCAAGAGGTTGCCATTGAGTCACATTTGGGGATTAATACTATAGTTGCATGGAGGAGTTAGGGATCTGGGTGATACCACCATAGGCCGCTGTACAGAGCATACAGTGAGACATTACCACAAGAGTTTACTTCTGAACCCAATGGAAAGCAGTAAGGCCTCATGCCCACGGGCGTTTTTTCAGCCGCGTTTTTGAGCGTTTTTTACAGCTTAAAAACGCCTGTCCATGTTAGTCTATAGCTTCATGCCCACCTAGGCGTTTTTGAGCTGTAAAGAGCATAGGCGTTTGTAAGCTGTAAAAAAAACCCAGGGCCAGTGCGTTCCTCAGCGTCAGAACTAGGCAGGAAAAAACGCGAGCGTCAAAAAACGCGCAAAAACGCGCACTAACGCGCAAAAAAGGCGCACTAACGCGCGGTCGCGTTTTTAGCTCCGACGTTTTTTTTTTTTTTTTTTTCTTTCAAAAAAATAAAAAAATAAAAAAAATAAATATTTACAACAACATGGACAGGCGTTTTTAAGCTGTAAAAAACGCTCAAAAACGCAGCTGTAAAAACGCCAGTGGGCATGAGGCCTATGAGTTAATGGCCAAAAAAATAAATTAAAAAAAACACAAACAAGGGCGCCACTCTGGGTGCAGCATTAAAAAACATGCAATTTTACTGGCTGCCTTTGTTTCAGTGCCGGTTGTACTTCCCCCATAAGAATGCCATAAATTGAGCTTCAGCCCGGGGTGGAGCTAATTTGAGGTAAAAAAAAAAAAAAAAAAAAAAATTCCTTATTTCAAATAGCATAGATCTAAAGAAAACCACGTCTGGATTTTGCAAAGGCATTTGACACAGTTCCCCATAAACGTTTACTGTACAAAATAAGGTGTGTTGGCATGGACTGAAGACTGGCTACAGGGGCGAGTTCAGAGGGTGGTGATAAATGGGGAGTACTTGGAATGGTCAGGGGTGGGTAGTGGGGTCCCCCAGGGTTCTGTGTTGGGACCAATCCTGTTTAAATTTGTTCATATACGACCTGGAGGATGGGATAAATAGCTCAATCTCTGTATTTGTGGACGATACTAAGCTAAGCAGGGCAATAAACTTCTCCGCAGGATGTGGAAACCTTGCAAAAAGTTCTGAACAAATTAATGGGGTGGGCAACTACATGGCAAATGGTTTATTGTAGAAAAATGTAAAAAAATGCATCTGGGTGGCAAAAATATGAATGCAATCTATACACTGGGGGAATCTAGGATGGAAAAATACCTGGGGGTCCTAGTAGATGATAGGCTCAGCAATGGCATGCAATGCCAAGCTGCTGCTAACAAAGCAAACATAATATTGGCATTAAAAAGGGGATCAACTCTGGAGATAAAACGATAATGCTCCCGCTCTACAAGACTCTGGTCCGGCCGCACCTGGAGTATGCTGTCCAGTTCTGGGCTCCAGTCCTCAGGAAGGATGTGCTGGAAATGGAGCGAGTACAAAGAAGGGCAACAAAGCTAATAAAGGGTCTGGAGGATATTAGTTATGAGGAAAGGTTGCGAGCACAGAACTTTTTTTTTTTCGGCCTTACCTACTATGTAACTATGTGCAGCCTGAAAATGATTTAAGGGTTGAGAGAGAACTTAACCACTTGAGCCCACAGTGCCATTTTAAAAAAGCATTGGGATAGCAGGCATTTGTCTCAGTGTGGTATAAAACGGTACACAGTCTCAGCCACTTCTACAGGTCCTGGCTGGAACTACAGGACATCTGACAGCCAGTCTCAAGCACTTAAGCAAAGGATCTGAAATGATCAGCTCCCGAGCTTCTGATGCGTAAACAGATCGCTCCATAGAAGCGCGCTGTAAGAAAGTAATAAATGCGTTTACTTTCTTTTTACAATGGGAGTGTAGTGACCTCACAAGTGATGTCATACGGCTCCCACTAGGAATGGAGGCCGGGACAGAACTGCTCTGTTGAGCTTTTAGCAACTTGAAACCTGTGAAAAAAAGGTCGATGGAGGGGGAAAAAAAAAAAAAAAAAACATTTCACACCAAAGCCCAAGTGTCATAGCGATGGAAGCGACTTAAACCCAGCTCAATCCAGGCAACTGATGCGTTTCGCCCCACTCACAGGGCCTAGTCATGGAGCGTAGTCTTGCCTTTTCCCCCTGTAGACCAGGGGTCTCAAACTGGCGGGCCTCCAGCTGTTGCAAAACTACAAGTCCCACCATGCCTCTGCCTGTGGGAGTCATGCTTGTGACTGTCCGCTTTGCAATGCCTCATGGGACTTGTAGTTTCACAACAGCTGGAGGGCCGCCAGTTTGAGACCCTTGCTGTAGAGTGTGCATAGAGCTGGGATGGGCTCTCTTTCTGCCTCCATCAGTGCAAGTCATCGGAGTCTGGGATGGGAACCTGGAGCAGCATTCAAAGCTATGGTCGCTGTGAAAAGTCGCCATTGTGACATGTTAACCCGAGTCAATCCTAAAAGATATCCAAACCCACAACAGTAAAATCAGTGTGTATATGCAGCAAAGCATGCTTGTTATACTCACTGTAGAACCTAAGAGGTTAATCCTCTGCATGGTGTAAAAAGGCGGTTTTGATTCCATCTTCTCTGATCTTCCCCTTCTTCCACTGTCCCCAATATATCTCCTGATAGAGCCCTGGAGACAGGCTGCACATGCTCAGTTTGGTGTGTATCGTTAGAGTTTTTTTGGGGGGGGAGGGTGCTTGTGATCAGCACAGGGCCAATCAGCACTGTCCAGACAGAGTGTCAGGGGTCCTGCAGCCTCATAGGACAGTCAGATTAAAAACTCCTCCTACACGCTTTAACCAGACACTGATAGCAGTCACACGATTGCTAAATACTGCTGATGAGAAAAGGTATTTAGCAGTTTGCATTTATTAAAACTATTGCATTTTTATGTTCTGGTCTCCCACAGTACACAGATCTAGCGACTGCAGAGGCTCCTGTGGGAGACCAGATCCAGCGACCGCAGAGGCTCCCAGGGGAGACCAGATCCAGCGACCGCAGAGGCTCCCAGGGGAGACCAGATCCAGCGACCGCAGAGGCTCCCGGGGGAGACCAGATCCAGCGACCGCAGAGGCTCCCGGGGGAGACCAGATCCAGCGACCGCAGAGGCTCCCGGGGGAGACCAGATCCAGCGAGCTCCTGGGGGTGACCAGATCTAGCGACTGCAGAGGCTCCTAGGTTTAGTAACACTTTAACGTTACACCAATAATTTACACAAACCTTTTAAGTGTGCATCTCAAATTTTGTGCTGAAAGGGAAATCAAGATCTTTCAAAAAAAAACATTTACGCATCCAAATTTGCTACCAAATTAAGACCCCAAAATGAAGACCCCAAAATGAAGACCCCAAAATTAAGACGTACAATATGTTAGGATAGACCACAAAACCTTGAAAGGTACGTATGGAGCGGACATCACCGAAACGGAAAAGGACTCTGGGGTTCGAGGGGGATTTAGGAAGAAAGACTTGGGGGACACAAGTGGTTAAACAAGCATGCTCATGTTTTAGGAATAGTAAGATACTACAATGACAGCAGTGCAATAAGAAAAAGAAAGACCATCTGCTACAAGTCCCATGAAATACAAGGCCCAAGTGTGAATTATACTCACTGTCCACTCCATTACACGAGCTATTTACTTCCTGCACATCTTTCTTTGACCGCATAGGTGACCAGGAGCCATCTTCTTTGAACTTGATTTCATCACAGTCTGTACAGCACTTTAGAATTTCCATAAAGAGGCTGGAGAAGAGCAGATTCTAGTTACACTTCTTTATATTTTTCCTATATTACTCAACTAGTTGGAGACTGAGAAACATTCTTCAAGACAGAATTATACAGCAGTGGCCACAAGTTTTGAGAATGACAAATATTAATTAAATAAAAAAAAGTCTGCTGCTTCAGTGTTTTTAGATTTTTGTCAGATGTTACTATGGGATACGGAAACACAATTACAAGCGAACCTAGAATGGTGAAATACTCAATTCCACCAGCATAGTACCTCGAGGCACCAAGTCTTTAATGCCCTAAATATTTTGCACAAAACTGTCACCGTACACCATTTGGCTGCATTCACACGATCGCGGGTTGAATTGCTGCGATTCTGCCCCGCGATTTCACATGGCTGCAAAACTCGGGATGCGTTTGCGATGCCATTACTTCTAATGGTACCCCAATCGCACCCCGATTTTTCCGCAATTGTTATGTAGTAAGCCACGCTGCAATCGCGACGCTTGTCCCTCAAAAAGGAACACAAGCTTCTTTTGGGCAACAGCATCACGATTGGCCGTGATTTACCGCATGACAAAATCGCTGAGACTGCCATCAGTCAAGGCAGCTGGCAGATCCAGACTTATGAAGTTGGGAATGACGCGCTGCCACGACCGATTGCAGGGACGTCAGCGGAGAGCGCTCGTCACAGGAGTGAAAAACGAATTGCACTCCTGTGACCCTTAGGAAAAGCCCAGCCTAAAAAGCTCAGGCTGGACTTCTCCTTTAAGACTTCATATTCAAAAAATGACTTCAGGGATCACCGATTGACATCCCTGAAGTCACGTGACCGACAACGCAACGCGTCGGGTGGAGCTGGTGACAGCATTTCCGGTGACTCCGGTATACGGAAGTGCGGTGAGGAGACATTGCTACTTGTTTCATATTGATACTATGCAAGATTTTATTCGTTCTTAATGTGAGCCCATTTGGAATATTTTAATAAAATTGGCTTATACTTGGCAATATTGCACTATGAATGTCTGGTATTCTGAGTGATACTGGAGATGGGAGGACAAGGATCCAGTGCAAACTAGAGCTGCACGATTCTCGCCACAATGAAAATCTCAAATTTTTTTTTTGCTTAGAAAAAAAAAATCACTATTGTCTTACGATTCTCGTGGCGCAACATCATCTTTCACATTATACAAAAAAAATTGGGCTAACTTTACTGTTTTTAGTTGTTTTTTTTATTATTTCATTAAAGTGTATTCCCCCCCCCCCCCCCCCAAAAAAAAGCATTTGAAAGACCGCTGCGCAAATACAGTGCGACATAAAATATTGCAAAAACCCCCATTTTATTTGAGTCTCTGCTTAAAAAAAAAAATATATATATATTATATACTTAATTTACAGACTAAAGTTCATCCATTTGATCTAAAGAACTAAATTGTTAGTGTTTCTCTTTATCTCAGCCTAAGCTAAACTTGGCAGGCTGCCTGTTTTTTTTTTTGACAGCCGTCAGCTGTGAGCAGAGAACTCTCTGCACTGAATGGGGAAAATGCTGTGTTAAGATAGCAAGAGAGGTAGAATCGCGATCCCGATTCTTTAACGATTAATCGTGCAGCTCTAGTGTAAACCCTGCAGAGAGATCAGTGGAGTGAAGTGTGAATCTAGAGAGGCAGAGCTTTGATGGAAGAGATCAGGATTTGAAGACTACAGTGAAGACTACAGTGCCCATTTTCGGTTCCTATGGTGAGTGGCCATATCACATGAAGGTGGCGGTTGCAGTTCACCGCCATATCACCATATGGACACTTTTTTGTTATATTCCGCAATAGTGGTGGATTGAGCACCTGCATGGACTTGTTTATTTTCACCAATTATGCACTATATACACACACACACACACACACACACACACAAATGCTTTATAGGCTTAATCTATTTTTTTTTTTTTTAAACAAACGCATCTTTTTTTTCACAACATTGTTAGTTTCTAGTGTTCTGAGTTCACTAGTAAATGGTTGCAGCTGTTCTTTGGTAGTTGTTACCATATCACAAACCATTTGATATATTCCAATCTCGGATTCTCTGCAGTTTTATATTACGCAGTGTGTTTGAGTAAGATTAGACATTTGTCACTTTTTTTTTTTTTATCCAAGTACATGGCAGTGCCCAAGTATCTTATACATAGTTTATTAACTTTAAATTGACACCCGCAGTGGTTCGCAGATCTCAGTGTGAACCGCCTGCGTTTCAGGTGCAATGCAGGAAGGAACGTGCACAGGAATCGCACGGCTTCCCACATTGCGCCAGTGTGAACCGAGCCTAAAAGCCAGACCCCAACCTCTGGACACAGCCATTGTCAAATTACACACCGCACAACGGCTGACATGTGAGGCAATCTATTACACAAAGTGCTGCTCCGCCGGTGTGGTAGTGTAACATTACATGTGAACTACCCAAATTCTGACAGATCCATGAGACAGACTGCAATGTTGCCGAGCAACTAGTCGTCCCCAAAACTAACCACGTCACAGAATGAAGTTTTATAGGTACCTGAGCACAGTCCGTGCAGGCAGCCTTTCTGAAGGCAATTTTTCATAGAATTGTGATCCTCAGATAAATGCCGCAACACAGGCGGTTTTAACCCCTTCTTCGGCCGACCAGCGGAGGTTAAAAGTGCCCCACTAGCGGCCGAAAAGCGCAGCTTCAATAGCGCTAAAGCGCAATGAAAATGAGTGGCGCTTTAGCACTAATGCACGGGTGGCCCCAGTGCGAAAAGGGGTCTAAAAGTAGCGCAGTGGCGTATCACAAAAATTGCCTGGTCATGAAGGGGTTAAAACCTTCCAGGGCTGAAGTGGTTAAATTGTCAGTAAGGCCCCATTCACAAGGGTGAATTACACATACACTTGTGTAAATGACAGTCCTCACCTGCACAGGGGTCCTTTGCATTCACATTCATGTCTGAGACGCAGCAGCGGTATGGACACAGCCGCTGGTCCCAATTTGACAGCCATGCAGGTGAAGGCGTCCTCCGCCCCCAAAGGCACACAGTCTGCATTCCGGGACCCAAGTGGCTGTCAAATTGGAACCAGCGGGTGCGTCTGTCCCAATAAACCGCCTGCATTAAACTCCTGTGCGGGTGGCGCCAACTCTTCTCACACGTGTACACATAGATACGCCTGGGTGAATGAGGCCCGACTGAGAAATTAAAAATCACTGGAGAAAAAAAAAGTGGAAGGTCAAAAAGGATGAGTAAACCTTTTCTATCACATGATACACACTCACCCATCTATTATTAAATGCTCGTATGGTGCCTTCTTATCACACACAGGACACACCCATGTGGGCTTCTTTTCATTCATCTGGATATACAAAGTAGCATCAAAGCACTGCAGATGGGAGCAGGTAAGCGACCGGCAAGGGATGGTCAGACGCATCTTTCCAAGCTGAAAGGGAAAGAAATAAAATACAAAATTCAATACTTGGCAGTACAAAAAAAATTTAGTATGGGGAACAAAAAACAACCACCCTGTTTAATAAATGTGGGGTTTTTTCCTTTTTTATTTAAAGTCAGCCTCCCATGTGGCTCCTTTCCCCCCTGGACACCATTATGGCGCATGCGCAAATGTTCCCACAGACATCTGCGAACAAAACAACCCAGCCACTGCCAAGTCCAGCAGCATAATGATGTCAGTACAGGTTCCACATGTTTTCGCCCCAGGCGTGCCAGACCTTTAGAACGTCTTCAGGGACTAAACATGTCAGGGTGGAGTTTATGCTGACATCATGCTGCTGGACTGAGCAGTGGCTGGGTGGTTTATTTTGCTTGTATACTACTCTGTTGCTTAAAGCAGTTGGTTCTCAACCTCAGTCCTCAAGTATCCCCATTCTCCCCCCCCCCCCCCCCCCAACGGGCCATGTTTTGGGAACTTCCCTTAGATAAAACAGCTCTTATCAATACCATGTCATTGATATTGATTTTAAAGCAGCTGTGAAAACTAAAAGGAAAACCTGAAAACTGGCCTGTAGGGGGTACTTGGGGACTGACTGAGAACCACTGGCTTAAAAAGCAATATAAAAAAAAGTTTATAAACTAAAAGATCAAACATGTTATACTTACCTGCTCTGTGCAATGGTTTCACAGAGGAGCACCAATCCTCTTTTTCTGGGGGTCCCCCGTCAACACTCCATGCCCCTTTTTTTTTTTTTTTGACACACATCGGGCAACAGAATTTGACTGACAGCAGCGGGAGCCAATGGCTTCCGCTGCCATCAGTCTGCTCAATGAGGGGGGAGACAGCAGCGAGAGCCACTGCTCTCTTGCACATTGCTGGATCAGATGAATATAAAAAGTGTAGGAGGGAGATGCTGCAGCACAGGTGGTTTACCTTAATGTATAGCATTAAGGTAAAAAACCTTGAGGCTTTAAGAACCACTTTAAGGAGAGTACCTCTCTTTGTTGCTAATAAAATATAAAAATGGTTTTACACTATGAAGCTTGTCATTTGTTTTCATCTGTGTAATCCTGACACACGCCGAGTGGAGGGTACTGGCTTCAACTGCATTCCTTTGATCTCTGCTGGTGTGCCGTATGGTTCCAAATCATCCCAAGGCATCTGCATTGTGTGTGAACTGCCCTGTGAAGCTTTGAGGTCTGTTCATCTGGTATGAGGATGACATTTTATATAAAATTGGTGGTGGAGTCACGAGGACTTTTGAAGAAGCTTTTATATCACTGGATTACAATTCTATTGGATGTGCTGGACTTATATATAGGTAGTCCGAGTTACAAACCTCGGACTTCCTGCCTGTTGTCTCCCGTTTGGAAGTAGGGGTTGTATGAGAGGAAATCTACCCCTAGGAAGGGAAATTCATTCCTGTAAGAGTTATAATGGGAAAAGAGGTGTCTCCACTGAAGCTTTATCACCAATCCTGGTTTCCACGACAACCCAAAAATTTTGATAGGTAACTACGGTTCCGGTCGGCCTAGGCGATTGGAAGCAGCGGACGTTGTCCCCCCCCCTCCCGAAGTCTTCTGGGACGCAGGACAAGTTCTAGAAGACTTCAGAACCAATCACACAGAGTGCAGCTCCGCTCGCACCGTGGGCACCCGGCTGGGAAGCTGCAAGCTGTCACAGCCGGGTGCCCATAGTAGAGATGCCGGCAACGCTGATGGAGGAGAGAGAGGAAGAAAACTGCTGGGGCGAGTGCACCGCTAGACCGTGGGACAGGTAAGCATGTTTAATAAAAGTCAGCAGCTACAGTTTTTGACTGGAACTCCTCTTTAAAGCATTTGTTATCCCAACACTTATATGACCTTTAAGGTGAAGGTTCAATTTTAACATCAATAAGTTCAATATAGACAGATGCAAAAAAAAAAAAAAAAAAAGTAATTTGTTTTAAAGTTAACATTAAAGTATTTACCGGACACAGAAGTGAGACCCGTAAACTGGTTGTAGCAATTTCACTGTCTGGATCAGCTGTGAGCTTCTCTTTAACTAGAAGAAAAAGCAAAAAATTTAACATCTCCAATTTTAGGCTGTCGAGTCCACAAAGACATTTCTCCCCCCCCCCCCCCCCCCCCGGCTAAAACTGTGCTCATTTCTGTTCTAGGAATGTATACAAATGTATCACATTACGCAGGAAAACGCAAACCAACATATGATTTCTGCTCCTTTGTTATTAGCAGAAGGCGTATCAGTTTACAAAGTCAATGAGCTAAGATTCCAAAAAACGGCCGAGTACCGCCAGATGGGATCTCATTATATAGTGATGAGGAAGGAGATCTTACTGAGGGCTCTGGAATGGTCGGGGTTGCGGATCCCTTTCGCCCGTAGCCTCTGCAATAAGATGGCCGATGACAGCTGCTTGACAAGGTAAACCGCCAGCGAAAAATTCTGTGGAGAGAGAATCAGAAATACAACTCAATCAATCAGGTCCAGACAAAAAACATTTATAAAAAAAATGAAGGTACAAGAGAGGAAATCAATTCTTCCAGATTACATTCCAAATAAAAAAAGAAGAAACCAGCACTACAGTGTAAGGAAACCCCCAATAATTACATTTCTAGTTGCTCCATGTTGGACTGTTAACCACTTCAGTCTCCAGGACTCCCCGAAACCATATTTCTTACATTGCGCAAAACCAAAATGCTGCCATTACACCTTTTAGCATTTGTAGTCCACCCAAACATTATGTTTTTTTTTGGAAAGGATACTTTCAATTGATAGCACATTTTGGTCTTTTAATTGGGGGGGAGGGGGGAGAATGGGATGTGGCTCAATTGACAGAAAATTGCTTTCCTATGCGTGCAAGTATATATATATAACAAAAAGTTACATTTTAATTTGTGCAACTGCATTACATTTACCACAAACCAACTACATTTGCTGAATAAAATTCCATCAGAGCAAAGGCCTCCAAACTGCAGCCCTTCGCTTAATTCCCCGCCCCCTTCCCCCCCCAAACGACAAGACGTCACCTCCCCACTAGCAACACGGAAAGTTGCGGGAGATTTTACCCCCTTCATGACCAGGCCATTATTTGCCATTCGGTACTGCGCTACTATAACTGACAATTGCGCAATCGTGCGAGGCTGTACCCAAATAAAATGTAGATAATTTTTTCACACAAATAGAGCTTTTTGATGGTATTGAAAGGGGGATTCCACCCACGATTTTTTTTTTTAAAGTCAGCAGCCACAAACACTGTAGCTGCTGACTTTTAATAAAGGACACTTAGCTGTCCTAATCGCCCACAATGTCACCCCCCCCCCCCCCCAGGCCGATCCCTTGATCCTGGCAGCTCCTGCGGCTTCACTGCCCGTTTCCTACGGCGCATGCGCAAGCCGCGTGGTGCTTTGTGAATGGGCCGGCTGCTCTCTGGGATACACACAGTTCCAGAAGGCAGCGCGCCCCATTCACCAGGAGACACCGCGAGAAGGATGGCGGAAGAAGACCAGCCGCGGACGATGAATAGGCAGATTAGGGACTTGCGCATAGCAACCGCTATTTCTGGCAAGTAAAAAAAAAATTCTCTCCAATTTTTTAGGATTTTTTGGGGGGAAAAAAAATCAGGGTGGAACTCCACTTTAAATCACTACTGGGGTTATACATTTTATTTTGCGATAAAAACATATCCAAGAGAATAAAAATCTAATTTCTTTATAAAAATGTTTGTTAAAAAAAAAAAAAAAAAAACAATAAGTGTATATTGATTGATTTGTGTGAAAGTTATAGCGTCTACAAACTATGGGCTATATACTGGAATTTTATTTTTTTTACACTAGTAATGGCGGTGATCAGCGACTTATAGTGGACTGTGATAGTTTGTCTCAGATTGCCCACCGCACTTACACTGGGTGGGAACTGACTGACACTACCAGTGACACCAATACAGTGATACTAATATACACTGTACTAATGCCACTGGCTGGGAAGGGGTTATAAAGGGGTGACTAACAAGTATTAAACCACTTGCCAACCGTATAACTTACATATACTGCAGCAAAGTGGCACTGGTGTGCAGGATCATGTACCTAGTACATGATCCTGCATTTCCATGTCTGGAGAACGAGCATGCACGCCGCCGCTGGCCCGTTCCCACTGTGATTATACACAGCGGGAGCGGATTGGTGGGTACCGCAGACTATTTCCATCAGATTCCGTCGATCCCACGGTACCGAGGGAGAACGGCAGTCTGTGTTAATAAGACAGATTGCCGTCATGAAGGGGGGGAACCTTCCGGAGGGCAAGTGGTTAATTTGTGTAACGTGTGCTACTTTTTACTAAAAATCTGTTTCATCTCCTTGTAAAGCAGGAAGAAGCAGCAAAGATTGTTGGTCAACACAGGGCTCTGGGCTGTGAATGGACACAGCCGGTCCTGGGCCCTGAATCATTGGCTCGGACCTGCTGGCAAACTCCTGCTGTGTATAGTCACAGTGGAAGTTGTGGCATGCACCCTGTACCTGGAAGAGTCCAGCGACATACAGGCTTGTCGCTGTACGAGCCGCTCATCCGCAGTACATTGTGGGTGAGCGGTCCGCCCACAAGTGGTTAATTCGGTTCTCTATGCTAGTCTGCAGAGACCCGGAGAGCTAATTTTTTACACTTGCATTAAAAAAGGAGCACTTGTGGTTAATGTCCAAGTATGCTACAAGAGCATCTGTATTCCGGTAAATTGGTCACATGATACTTACGCGTCCAATTTCCGCTGTCCACGACACAACGATCGTGTTGGGGACAGTTGTAGACAGACGTACAAGTGAGGTAATATTGATTGGTCGGCTTGGTCGCTTTGGTTCAACCCCATTTTTGGTTGGTGGAAGGTAACCCTGCAAGGGGAGAATTATGCAAATGCTCCATGTTAAAGGAATTTCTTTACGGCCCAGAATACAAAAAGAAAAAAGGACAAAACATAAAAAAAAAAAAATAAAAAAAAAAAAACACTTTGAACGAATGTAAGGCTATCAAAAGGCACCAATAAAATAAAAACACTTACTGGCAAATTACAGGGTTTTCCATTTACTTTTACACACAGGTTTGGTGGAAAATGGTCTTCTTGAGGGCAACTGGTTTCTGAAAGGCAGAACCTGAGAGGAACATAAAAATGATCAGGAATCACCTACATTTACAAAACACATAAGACAATAAAGACAAACACCAAAACACAGGAAGAGATCCTACCTGAGCTGCACTTGAACTGTGAAATCACATTTTGTTCCAGAGATATCCCTGGAAAAGTACAAAAAAAAGGTGAACCAAAATGCAGGTTAATTCTACCAATAAACCTCTTGAAGGGGGGGGGGGTTCCATCCACGATTTTTTTTATTTAAAAGTCAGCAGCTACAAAACACTGTAGCTGCTGACTTTTAATAAGGACACTCTTACCTGTCCTACTCGCCCACGATGTCAGCCCCCCCCCCCCGAGGCCAATCCCTCGATCCTGGCAGTTCCCGCCTCCGCCATCCTCAGTAAGGGAAACAGGCAGTGAAGCCGTGCGGCTTCACTGCCCGTTTCCTACTGCACATGCGCGAGCAGCGCGGCGCTTTGTGAATGGGCCGGCTGCTCTCTGGGATACACACAGTTCCCAGAAGGCAGCGCGCCCCATTAACCAGAAGACACCGAGTGTAGGACGAGGAAGAAGATCCACTGCGGACGATGGAGGCAGATTAGGGACTTCTGCATAGCAACTGCTATTTCTGGCAAGTAAAAAAAAATATTCCCCCCCCCCCCCCCCATTTTTTTTTTTTTTATTTATTTGTAGATTTTTGGTGCAAATGTTTTTTTTCAGGGTGGAACTCCACTTTAATGAGCCTCAAATATACAGGGCAGGTCTACCTGTGAAGGTGTGATGGGTAAGAGCCACAATGGGGCTCAGGATGCTGCTGTTCCTAATTGTGAAGTGTGGAGAAGGACGTGCACGTCAGAAGCAATCACACTGAGTCAGTTCAGTTCAATCACCTCCTCAATTCTGTATAATATCAGGAAGTGCCCTGCTTCTCATACACAATAGGAGTATATGTCACTATTATGTAAATGATCAGTCTTAAAACACATCTCAATTGGCTGAAACACAACGTCCGGTTGGTTGAGCTTGGTAGCCCTAAGGAACAAGGGTCTGACTAAACTGGGTCGCCTAGCTAGACAACCAATCTCTATTTGGCAAGATAAGCCATATAATGCACAATATTAGTAAAATTATTAGGCCAAAAATACCCCTGAGAAAACTAACCAAAAAAGGTATCCACTTAATCGAGTGAAATAAGACAGAGAAAGTAGGTGTAAGACGACACTGCAATAGTATATAAGCCCAAGACTGAAGAGATGGTTACCTCCAAAAAGACAGGATGAGAACTAGTGGTGCAACGGAACGTCATTGATCCGTACGGATCAACAGCTTTGGTTTGGCACACACGTAATCCGCGGCGCAGGTAGTGTGAACCATCCTGTCAGCATCCTCACCATCTTGGTATACATTCTTGCCATCCACTTCTGGGGTTCTGTCCGGTCTCCTCCGCTGCCTTTTGGAGCCTGTCAGCCTGCTAGAACGCCACCCGTGGCCGCGGACGTGTGGCCTCCCAGTCCTGCATCTGCCGGAGCGGCGGCCAACTTGGTCCACCCGGTGGCCGCAACAAGCTTTCCTGGCCTTCCTGATTGCCTGGAGTTCGCAGCACATCTGCAGCCTACACCTGCCTTGGGACAGGCCGCGGCCTATCTCCTGGAGCAGCGGCCTAGGTGAGCTCCCCTGACTACCCAGTGTTCGTCCTCTAATGCGAAAAATTATCCGATCCGTGAGTTTTTTGATCCGTTGCACCCCTAATGAGAACCAAGCATCCCTAGGCAGCACAGGGGTCTGTAGTATGCTAAGGTTTGTCCAACCCTGATAGAAAGACCCAAGAACCCCTACAGCATTAAGAGCAGAGGAACAAGAAGCAGGAATGTCAGATACTAAGGAACATCTCCCTCCCATCTGCTACCTTAATCTAAAAAAAAAAAAAAAAAAAAAAAAAAAAAAAAAAGGACCTTCCCTAGTGAAGTTGTTTAATGAAGTTCTCAGAACCTGTTCCAAGCAGGGAGCACCTACACCAAGAAACCAGGTGGTTTCGCCTGCTGATGAGCCAACGAGATACAGGGCCCTCCAGCAAAGATCTTTGCATGCGGCAGATGCAAAGACCCTGCAACAAAGTTCTAAGCAGGAAACTTTGCCAAGAGTGGGTCTCCTGCTGTGGAGGAATTGTCCTCCCCGAGCAGTAGCAGGGTCAACAGGCATCTTCAGAACCCCAACATGCAACTGTTGAGAGGTGGTTTTGCTGGCAGTGATCTGTAGAGGGCCGAGCAACAATAGAAAAATGGGAGGCCAGCTTGAAGAGGAAGTAGAGGAGGAAATCTCCTTCATTAATGGACTCGTAATGGAACTCCTTGCTGCTGACAAAAAAGGAGCTACAGGTACAAGATGGGGATCATAAAAAAAAAAAAAAAAAAAAGAAGGAAGAAGAAAAGAAAAGGAAAAAGGAATGCTTAAGCTGAACCAGTCCACCCACTGGTGAGACAGGTGACTGCCAACACTGGAGGCTCGGGAGGCCTGAACCAGCCAGATCCTAAAGAAGTTAAGTCTGTCGTCAGGGAAGAAGTTAATAACCAGAATCCATAAAGCTAACCCTTTACAGGAGGTTGCACGAGCATTTCACAATGGGGATAAAATAGGGCACTAGGCTGAACACAAAAGCCAATAATTGAGGAGAAACAGGCAACAATGAGGATCAAGATCACTGGATCTTGGGCAATCATGCGAGTACCCCCATGTAACAAAAGAGGCTGTTCATATGCTAAGCACAGGAGGTCCTCCCGATAAAGAGTGGAAGCCCAGATGGCGCACAACTCTATGACCCAAGTAAACACAAGGTCAGAAGAAAAGGAGTCCCAGGGTGGAAGAACACAGACTGGGGATGGTGGTGAAGGTGGTGGTTGGGGGGGGGGGGGGGGTTCTGTGCAGTAGCATCATAGTCAACTGAAGGTAGGGTGCCCACGTGTCCCAGATTGCCCGGGACTGTCCCGCAATTGACATGTCTGTCCTGGGTCCTGGGCACCTTCATTCTGGGACAATACAATGTCCCGGAATGAAGCAGAGGACACAGCCACCCCCTACTAACTAAGAACTACGTTTCCGGAACTGGTTGCTAGGGCCAGCGCTGCCTGGCATCTTGCAACCAGTGACAATTTACTCTCAGACAGTGAGAGCGGGAGCGAGGCCTGCGCCTAGTGCAGCACTGCTGTCCCCACCCACCTCAGCACCTCCTCCGGCACCCAGCGGCAAGCAGCAGGGACTGGTGTGATCCACTCTCCAGATAGGGACGCCACTCCTTTCCTACGCACGTGGCTCATGCTGTGGGAGTGACAGCAGCACTGCATCTGGTGGCAGGCTATAGGTGGCAAGCGGCACTGCATCTGGTGGCAAGTGGCACATTCACCTGACAAATAACCTGCCGCCTTTCCCCATCAACCCCAAGACTACATTTCCCCCCCCCCCCGCCCCCTCATCTTTTTTTGGGGAAGGTGAGAGAGGGGGGTGCCCCTTAATGGCAGTTTGGAAATGTGGTCACCCCAACTGAAGGTGCACCCAGAAAAAGTATTACCTGGCGTTTAAAAAGGAGGAGGTTCCCTGCATGTGAGTGCTGACAAAGGAAAATGCTTAAGGGCCCACCAGGATACACAATCAGCCACCCACTTGTAGAAACAATGGCATACCTCATGCAGAGGTATTATTCAATCCAAGTTTGAGCCCTATGGGTTAAGCATGAGTTTGGCTCAGAGGGCTTGTGGGCATCTACTGCAGACATAGATTTATAAGATAGGTGCGACGCAACCAACCTCTCCCTACATTACAGACATTGGGGCTGGAGCATGCTCTGGCCTCACATGACGTTACTTATCACGGTGTTAAAAGCACAGGACCAAATAGGCAATGTCCCTTGAAGGCCAAAGCCAGATCCTCTTTAAATAGGTCACTGGATTTTCAGCAACGCACTGATGCATCTGTATGGACATCAGAGCCAAGCAGGATAAGCATCACAACTGAAGCAGAAGGCTCCAGATGTTTGCATTACCTGCTCTCCAAAAACAGGAGTTAATTCCAGCTCCCCTTTGGAGGACATTAACCAATTAAAACCAACAATCACTGCCAACATGGCATGAATGGCAGAACCAACCAGTTCAAAACTGCAATTTGAAGGAGAAAAAGTGTCAAGTCTGTAAAAAGTGAGCATGCATTGAACCGAACCAGTGGTGTTCCTATTAAGGCAGTACACTGGCTGAAACAAAGTGGGACTAGTCCACCATTTAAACAAATGAGAACCTTTTAAGAACACTCACAGTTTACTTCCAGTGCCTCCAATTACGGCCGCAAGAAAGTCCTTGCGGTAAAAGCTCTAAAAGGATCCAAGTCAATACTCCAAAGGCAGGGCATCAACAAAATCCAACACGAGCCCCTGTTTTTCTGAGGGGACGACAGGAGATTGCGATGCCTCAAAGACAACTTTTAGAAAAAGCCTGTTGGGACCCCATATCAAGTCCAATATGGTCACTGGAATCTAAGGCCTCTGGGAGAGTTACAACAACTCTGCAGAAGACTACTGGAGCAGGGAGAGCCTCCACAATCAATGCGTAGGAGGAACAGAGTGCACAAAAAAAAAAAAGCTTAAGTAGATGCAAAAGTCCCTGAGGATAGGTCATCCTCATGGACTCAGCCCCGTAAAATAAAACTGAGGAAGACTCCAGTGAAGACCTTAATAAGGATACAACGGTTCAAGATGAAGACATTGAGACTGGGTTCACACCATCGCCACATCCCGCTCACAGCTTGGGTCCGGTGTGTCCTGGTTCAACGTTTCAGGTCCGATTTCAGCCCGAATTTTTGACTGAATTCGGACCTTAAATAGACCAAGACACGCAATTTGTTTGTGCATATTGCACCGGACCCGCTGCAGAGATATGTGCACCGACTCCAGAGACGGTCAAAATCTCCTGCTATTGCGAACCCAGCCTCATGTTACAAAGGTTCTAGATCAGCCCTCAAAATTTCCACTCGCCTGCTCGCATTTTGTGAGTGGATTTTGAGGGCTGGGCGAATGTGGACAGCCTGGGAAGCGGGAGCTGGGGCGGTCGTGGGGCAAGGGAGAGGAGCTGCTGCCGCCGCCGCATTGATTAGCGTGCGGGGAACAAAACAGCTTTCATTTCAATAGCTGTGTTGCCCGTCGTGCGTCTTCATATATAGCCCCTCCCCCTTGTCCGGTCACTTTGATAGACAGATCACCCCACCCTAGGGTTGGGCAGGTGATCTGTCTATCAAAGAGCCCAGACAAGGGGGAGGGGCTATATGTGACGGCAGGCGTCGTGGAACACAGAGCTATTGAAATGAAAGCTGTTATGTTCCCCGCGCGCTGGATCAATGCGGCGGCGGCAGCAGCAGCTCCTCCTCTCGCCCCACGACCGCACGCTGATCGACCAGACATCGGTGGCTCTCTTACATAGGTAGGTTACTGGGGACCGACACAAGACTGCATTGGGGGACAGGTGGCAGACACCCCGGGGGCAGGTGGCAGGCTGCAGTTTTGGACACGGATAAAGTTGTTGTTAATATTTATTTATTGTTATATATATTGTTAATATTTATTTTTATAACTTAATTCTGCATAAAACATTTAAGTGTCATTTCATGAAATAATTTGAGGGCTTGTTTAGGGGCGGGATTAGGGGCGGGGCATGGTAGGGTTTGGCCCCCGCAACTGGTGGTGAGTAACCCTGGAGGTCTGGCTAGTAGCTCAGGATTTAAAATTTTGAGCCCTGTTCTAGATTATTCCCTCAGGAAATAACAAATAAAAGCACCTAGAACCACTAGGGAGCATGGGCTGGGGTCACCCATAGCAGACATTGAGGCTATGCAGTGGTGGGCCTCAGTTACTTACAAAACACTTAACAGCTGGTGCTGAGAAAGGTCGAGTGGCCAGAGGTGACCAACTCACTGTAGCAGGCAGCGGAACGAACTAAAGGCATGTGCTCAGTAAAGAAAAAGGTTATACTGGAGGCCGAATAGTTAATCGATCCAGCTTGGACCAAAGTATGCATCTCTCATACCCAACAATTTCCGTAAAAGCAGTCACCACTACTACAGTGATCTGCAGCTTCTATGGGCATTGTTAGGCATTTTGGACCAACATTAACAAGGCAAGAAAAATCATACCTAAAACTTCAGCTTTAATCACCACCCCATATCTCCTAGCTGGGGTTCTGCTTTCTGCCTGCCAGAGTAGGTATGGCGACGCAGTTTAGAGGGGCCGCCTCACTACTGTGGCGTTTTCTGACATGTAAGAAAAATGAAGCAATTATAAAATCCGGCTCCCTGGTAGCAGCTATGAACAGGTGGGGAAAGCTAGGAAATGTTTCCAGATGTTTCACATCCATCCAGTGGAGCTCCAGAGATATACAGAAGAAGGTGCAAGACGATTCTACTTGCCGACATCCAAAATGCTTTTACTCCGACTGCCTTTAAATCTAAATTCCAGGTGCGGATAATTTATGTTTGGTTACACTGGTCCAGCATGGAGCTACATGTATGTATGAAAAAGGACACCACTACGCCGGTGATCTCCACTTGCATCCAGGTCCTGTGCAGCTGGTCTGCTGCATTCCACACACAGGTGGTCATCCGCACAACACTAGAGCCATTTCAGAGAAAGACATTTTTAAATGTCTGCAAAACATTCTCTGATTGGACAAGGCTGGGTGATGAAGTCACAATCCACCTCCTGTGTTCACAATATAGCAGGCCTGGCGCTCAGCACGGGACCCGGAAGCCAATTGAGATCACTGGGGAAGCCGTGTCTACTTCAGGTGACTCAAGGGCCAAATTCAACCAGGTATGGTATTATACACATTGTTACATTGATCCAAACTGAACCAACAGTACTATGCATAAAATATTCAAACCTACAATTCCTCTTTAATAACTTGCCGACCCCTTCGCGGAGATATACGTCAGCAGAATAGCACGTACAATCACGTACCTGTACGTGGGCCTTTAACTGCCGACGTCAGGGTTGCGCGCACGCGCCGCCGGCGCGCTCGCGACCCCCCTGCCTTCCCCGTGAGTGGGACAACGGGTCCTGCGGACTCTATCGCCGCGGGGATCCCCGCGATGGTCTCACGGAGGCTCGGAGCGGGGAGATGTTAGTGTAAACACATCATCTCCCCGCTCCCCTACTGACAATGTCACCGATCTGTGTAATCAGAGCAGAGATCGGTGATGTGTCACTCGTAGCCTCGCCCCCTAACAGTGAGAATCACTCCCTGGGACACACTTAACCCCTCCAGCGCCCCTAGTGGTTAACCCCTTCACTGCCAGTGTCATTTTTATAGAAACCAGTGCATTTTTATTGCACTGATCGCTGTGAAAATGAAAATGACAATGGTCCCAAAAATGTGTCAAAAGTGTCCGATGTGTCCGCCATAATGTCGCAGTCAAGAAAAAAAAAAAAAAAAAAAAAAAAAAGCCTTAAAATTATCCCCCATTTTGTAAACGCTATAATTTTTGCGCAAACCAATCAAACGCCGATTGCGATTTTTTTTTACCAAAAATATGTATCAGAAGAATACGTATCGGCCTAAACTGAGGAAAAAAAATGTTTTTTTTATATATTTTTTGGGGATATTTATTATAGCAAAAAATGACATTTTTTTCAAAATTTTCGCTCTATTTTTGTTTACAGCGCAAAAAATAAAAACCGCAGAGGTGATCAAATACCACCAAAAGAAAGCTCTATTTGTGGGGGAAAAAAAGGACGGCAATTTTGTTTGGGAGCCACGTCGCACGACCGCGCAATTGTCAGTTAAAGCGACGCAGTGCCGAATCGCAAAAAAGGGGCCTGTATGCTTCCCACGAGAATTGCCAGCTGTATAATTTACTGTATGTGTATGTAAGATATGTACTACCGGGGTCCATGTGGGCCGGCTTCCCTGATGAAAAAAAAAAAAAATTTGAAAAATAAAAAAAAAATAAAAAAAAAGGGGGCCTGGTCATAATGGCCCGTATTGGTCCGGGGCTTAAGTGGTTAAAAAAAAAAAAAAAAGCTAAAGATTTTTTTTTGGTCTTACTTTTGTTCTCTTATGACCCAGAGTCAGCAGATCGCAGGCAATAGCCCACCATCAACTGACCAGGCCAACCCCTGACACTGCTGCCTGCAGCTTCCCAGCCAGACACTGCTGCAGAAGCATCGAGGCATGTGTTTTTCAGAAACCCATACCTCTCCTTCAAGTGGATTTCAAGGCAAGTTTAGCTATACATTCATACTCATTGGAAGTTTTTACTGGGAGCCCATTTAGTCAGAGCTGTTGCTGCAACATGAGTTAAACGCTAAAAATGTGGCCTAGCTTTTAGTTTCACGGCTACCTTTCAACTACATCAAACAGATCAAATATAGCTACACATACACCATTTTGAAAATTATTGGGACGCCGGCCTTTACACGCACATGAACTTTAATGGCCTCCCAATCTTCGTCCGTTCAATATTGAGTTTGCCCACCCTTTTCAGCTATTACAGCTTCAACTCCTCTGGGAAGGCCGTCCACAAGATTTAGGAGGGTGTCTATGGGAATGTTTGACCGTTCTTCCAGAAGCGCATTTGTGAGGTCAGGCACTGATGTTGGATGAGAAGGTCTGGCTCGCAATCTCCGCTCTAATTCATCTCAAAGGTGTTCTATCGGGTTGACGTCAGGACTGTGCAGGCCGGTCATGTTCCTCCACCCCAAACTCGCTTATCCATGTCTTTATGGACCTTGCTTTGTGCACTGGTACACAGTCATGTTGGAACAGGAAGGGGCCATCCCCAAACTGTTCCCATAAAGATGGGAGCATGAAATTGTCCAAAATGTCTTGGTATGCTGACCCCTTAAGAGTTCCCTTCACTGGAACTAAGGGGTCAAGCCCAACCCCTGAAAAAACCCCCACCATAATCCCCCCCCCTCCACCAAATGATTTGGACCAGTGCACAAAGAAAGGTCCATAAAAGACATGGAGGAGAGAGTTTGGGGTGGAGGAACATGACTGGCCTGCACAGAGTCCTGATCTCAACCCGATAGAACACCTTTGGGATGAATTCGAGTGGAGACTGAGAACCAGACCATCTCATCCAACATCAGTGCCTGATCTAACAAATGCGCTTCTGGAAGAATGGTCAAACATTCCCATAAACACACTCCTAAACCTTGTGGACGGCCTTCCCAGAAGAGTTGAAGCTGTTATAGCTGCAAAGGGAGGGCCAAGTCAATATTGTACCCTACAGACTAAGACTGGGATGCCATTAAAGTTCATGTGCGTGTAAAGGCGTCCCGATACTTTTTGGTAATCTAGTGTATTGTAAACATTGAGCTGCAATGCGTCTCCAGGCTCAATCCAGAGGGTCTATGATGATGTGGCCCCATATTTGATACAAGACAACATTCCTCCCCTGGTGGCCTTTCTTCCTGTTTAGTTATGTGCTGCTGAAGCCTCCAGACAGATTCTTCAGCTCCTACTGAACAAACAATCCCATTTCCTTAAACATGAGCATCCCACAGGCTCAGAGGGATGGACGGTGGAAGGTCACATGAGAGGTCCCCACTTAGGCGCTGCAAGAGGGCCCCTTAGAACCCCATGCTGTCTCTGAGCAGATTATTGCATTGCAAATTACCATCTACACCCACATAACTCCGCAGAGCTCACCAGTCGCACGGACAGGATGAACAGCTTATATGAATGATACAGAACACATTTCCCCCGTATGGAAGATTTATGTACGAGGGAAAAACGAAAAAAAAATAATAATACGAAAACAAAATGTTGCCAACTGTTAAGTAAAGCAGAACTGTCTGCTCACAGTCCAGATCACCCACTTCAAACTCTTCTGCCAATGCAACTCTCAGCTCGCTATCAGCCGCAGAAGTAACTCTAGCCCCCATCAAGCTGAGGATTTTCAATAGGCTGAGCAGAGTTGCCAAGTGAGAGGCGTGAGGTGGGGGATGGGAGATAACACTGGGAGAGAGTGGGGGAGGGGTAGAGAGAGACTTACATTGAGCTGCTGATTTGCTGGACTTGTTGTGGTGTTAATGCAAACGCAAAGCATGTTTCTTGAAACCGCTGGCTGTTATCTGAGGCTGCAGAGACAATGACAGAGAATAAGAACCTGGACCTTAATAAATGGCATTATATGGAGGATCATTCAGTTATCAAAATGCAGATCAGAAGGTCAATTTACCTAAATATATGCATGGTTCAAGATACAGAGGGAAGGGGGTTCATTTAAAGCAAAAAAAAAAAAAAAAACACACACCAAAAAGCGTCTGTTGCAATTCAGGTAATCCAGAGATCAACTGCAATGCCTTTTTCCTACCACCAGATGTCCTCAGCCCAATAGTAAGCATCAAGCAATTCACTTCCTGTAAGCCTGTGTTATCCTGGACCCGCCCCCAGCCTATGACTGGGCAGTGAAAGGAAAAAAGAAAAAAAGGACAAGCAGCACAGTGATGATCTCATCTATGACTTTACTTTCTTCCCCTATCAGCAATCCAGAGATCCTCCCCTGCAATACATTTTTTCTACCACCAGATGCCCTCTGTCCACCCCTGCAATACCTTTTTTCTACCACCAGATGCCCTCTGTCCACCCCTGCAATACCTTTTTTCTACCACCAGATGCCCTCTGTCCTCCCCTGCAATACCTTTTTTCTACCACCAGATGTCCTCTGTCCTCCCCTGCTATACCTTTTTTCTACCACCAGATGCCCTCTGTCCTCCCCTGCAATACCTTTTTTCTACCACTAGATGCCCTCTGTCCTCCCCTGCAATACCTTTTTTCCCCCCACCACCAGATGTCATCAGCCCAATAGTAAGCAACAATTCACTTCCTGTAAGCCCAGGATATTCTGGACACGCCCCCAGCCTATGACCGGGCAGTGAAAGGAAAGGAGAAGCAGCATGTGATCTCATCTGTGACTTTGCTTTCTTAACCGCCCATCAGCAATCCAGATACCCTCCCCTGCAGTACCTTCTTTCTACCACCAGATGTCCTCCGCCCTCCCCCAGCAATACTTTTTTTTTCTACTACCAGATAGCCTTAGGCTGAGGACCATAAATTGTGCAGTTCACTTCCTCCAAGCCCAGGTCATTTTGGACTCACCCCCAGCTTATGACTGGGTAGGGAAAAAGAAAAAGAAGCAGCAACGGTGATGTCATCTGTCACTTTGCTTTCTCCCCCCCAATCAGCATGCTCCTCGTGCTGCTTCTTATCCAGTCCTGCTGGACAGGAACTGCAAAAGGCTCATAGCAGGTACTTGCACTATTTGTGTTAAAAAAAAAAAATATAGATATATTATATATTATAGAGATATATCTATATCACTTAAATAATGTAATGATTTACAAAGCCACATTAAAGTGGACCTTCAGTCATTATTTCATCTTTCCATCTATGAAATCTTCTGCCCTTGTTTTAACTTTGGATAGTAAATTATTTTTTTTCTGCCACTAAATCCCTTATACAGCCCACTTCCTGTTTGTCTGGTAATTAGCCTAGGCTTATCACATCATGCACAGCTCTCTTACTCCGAT
Source organism: Rana muscosa (assembly GCA_029206835.1). NCBI lineage: Eukaryota > Metazoa > Chordata > Amphibia > Anura > Ranidae > Rana > Rana muscosa. Next base: position 421,789,768 of record CM055118.1, read on the forward strand.
GAGAGATTGTTAGCTAAGAAGGGAGGGGGCGAGTCATAAGAGGGCAAATGAGAGCTGCAGAGCTGGAGGTGTGCCTCTGTAAATCCAGGAAGTGAACAGGCAGCAGCTTTAGCTGCCCACAGTTAAAATGGCTGCAGCCAGACTCAGTGGAGGGAATTTTCTGCAGCATATTTGGCAAGTACAAAATCACAGTATATATAAAATAATATGCAAAGTGGTTGGAGAGAAGCTTCATAATAGCAAAGATGAAGATAGAAATTAAAGTGGGGTGTGGCGCTGCTCTCGAGCCTAATGACAGGGTCAGTGTTCCTACTTCATAGATAAAAAATAAAAAGTGTAAGTAACTAAACAAACAGTGACTAGTGGTCACATGTGGCCAAACCACCTATTACCAGTGGTGATACCACCAAGTGCATAAATCCAAAAAAAATCCCCTCAATACCTTGGGGGCAACAAACAATATAATGGTGTCAGACTATCTCTGCGCTACTTCCAATGAGTGCTCGCAGCTCACAGTAGCACTAAATGGAAACCGATGAATTGAATCATCTAGGGCGCAGAATAATATGACACAATACACTATATTAATACCACAATTGTGATTAGTGCAAATTGGACCGGAGCCACAAAGCCAGTCTGCAGCTACCTAGCTCTGCCAGATATTAATAATGATATCTACAGCTGCAGACTGGCGACGGAACAGCCACTATGATCGTTCTTATGGTGTAGGGAATCGCCGGCTGAAAAAGGCTGATATCTGAATGATGCCTGTAGCTGAAGGCATTCAGATATCCCCGCACAAAGTCAAGGACGTCATATGGACGTCATATGGACAGCCGGGAAGTGGTTAAAACGCTTTTTTTTGCAGGGTATGGGCGGGGTATTGCAGAGTATAGGCGGGGTATTGCAGAGTATTGCAGAGTATGGGCAGGGATGGATGGATGGATCTGTGACTTCAGTTGTCACAGAGCAGCGCTCTGGGCACTACACATCCAGCCCACAGCGCTGCTGCCATCCGCTCTCTCCCCTCACACTGTACCGATCGGTACAGAGAGGGGAGAGAGAAAACCGGCGTCATCACATGACGCCGGTTTGTTTACAAGTGATCGCTCCGTCATTTGACGGAGCGATCACGTGGTAAACGGCCGTGATTAGCAGCCATCTACCGCTATCCGTGATGCGCCGGGTCTTCCTGACCCGGCGGTCATGGATATTTCCGGGAGCGTGCCCGAGGGGGCGCGCGGGAGCAAGATTCTGGGAGGACGTCCCTGGGACGTCGTCCCAGAATAACTCGACCGCCCTGTAGCAGTCTTTCGGCTATGGTGCGGTAGGCAAGTGGTTAAAAGAGATTATTAAAAAAGAGATATATTTTATTATTAAGAGATGAGAGAATATAATTATATATATATATATATATATATATATATATATATATATATATATATATTCCCACACACACACACGTTTTAAACGTGGGTTACTAATTACTATCCGTCAAGTTAAATCATTCAGGAGAGGTTGTAAAAACGTCCCGTGTACATGAAGCCTCAGAAGAGACTTCCTTCTGGGACGACAGCCATGCAGACCAATTTGATGCAGTGTGCGGCGTATGGTCTGAGCACTGACAGGCTGACCCCCCACCCCTTCAACCTCTGCAGCAATGCTGGCAGCACTCATGCGTCTATTTCCCAAAGACAACCTCTGGATATGACGCTGAGCACGTGACCTCAACTTCTTTGGGGGACCATGGCGAGGCCTGTTCAGAGTGGAACCTGTCCTGTTATACCGCTGGATGGTCTTGACCACCGTGCTGCAGCTCAGTTTCAGGGTCTTGGCAATCTTATAGCCTAGGCCAGCGATGGAGAACTAGCCTAGGCCAGCGATGGAGAACCTTGGCACCGCAGATGTTTTGGATCTACATTTCCCATGATGCTCCACTACATTGCAGAGTGCATGAGCATCATGGGAAATGTAGTTCCAAAACATCTGGGGTGCCAAGGTTCGCCTCGGCCATCTTTATGTAGAGCAACGATAATTTTTTTCAGATCCTCAGAGTTCTTTGCCATGAGGCGTCATGTTGAACTTCCAGTGACTCGTATGAGAGAGTGAGAGCGATCACAAAAACATTTAACACACCTGCTCCCCATTCATACCCGAGACCTTGTAACACTAACGAGTCACATGACACCCAGGAGGGAAAATGGCCAATTGGGCCCAATTTGGACAGTTTCACTTAGGGGTGTACTCACTTTTGTTGCCAGCGGTTTAGACATTAATGGCTGTGTGGAGTTATTTTGAGGGGACAGCAAATTTACACTGTTATACAAGCTGTACACTCACTACTTTAGATTGTAGCAAAGTGTCATTTCTTCAGTGTTGTCACATGAAAAGATAGAAGAAATTTTTTACAAAAAACGTGAGGGGTGTACTTTGTGAGATACAGAGCGATATGATAGTTTTATATTAGAGACTTTAATACTACTTACGGTGTCCCCCAGGGTGGCAATATCCGGGCATTTTTACTCATGTGTGGCAGTGCCAGGACATGCCAGTACTTGTGCTTCCCCCTAGGCTCTCTAGTTTCCTCAGGCCGCTCTCTGCTCAGGACTCCTCACTGCTCCGCATTGCACAGCCGATTGGCCACAGCGCAGCCCCCACCGTCACACGATGATAGGGCAGCCACCCTGTCTACACATGGCACTAGGTTTTGCAACGGTGGAACAGAAAGCTGCGTTCTGATTGGATGCAGAAGCTAATTTTTTCTCCTTTCCATCGGCAATACGCAGATAACCCTATTTTTGGCTGATAGGGTTCAATTCTCCTTTAACCCTATGTAGTGTGGAGGAGGCAGCCTCACGGCATTGGGAAAATTATTACTTTTCCCCCAGAGCCCAGCTTTAAAAAAAAAAAAAAAACTAAAATGTAGAGTAACCAGATCTGCAGGAAGGAGAAATGTAAACTTCCACAAATAGGATTCCAAAACATTCCACGTTTATATGCGCACATTCTTTACATAGCGAAGGATTGGCCATCACAAGCGTACTGGGGAAGAAATATTGTGGCTTGTGTTCAGCTCAGCCATGTTTAAAAGGGAACCAATCACGGGCAGCACAGTGGTGTAGTGGTTAGCACTTTCACCTAGCAGCAAAAGGGTCACTGGTTCAAATCCCGACCATGACACCATCTGCCTGGAGTTTGCATGTTCTCCCTGGGTCTGCGTGGGTTTCCTCCAGTTTCCTCCCACACTCCAAAGACATGCTGGTAGGTTAATTGGATCTTGTCCAAATTGGCCCAGTATATATGTATGTGTGTTCGACTGTGTCCCAAGCGTGTCGAGATCCTACGGGGTAAAATGGCCGCACCAGCCAGGCAGACACTGGCTGCAAAAAGCACCTAGAGGCGATTCAGTTCGCATGTGTAGCGCTATACAAGTCACTCATTCATTCAGAATAGAAAGAAGGGCGCTGCCACTGCATGTTCATTTTTGAGGTTTGCGTTTTTACTGACCTCTGAAGCATCCATACTTTGAATGTAGTCTGTAGGCAACATTAACGACCTCAGAATCTCGGCTCTCCTACCCACTGAGTCACTGTTCTGGAAGGGGGACCCAATCAACAAAGTCTGAAACGTCTGAACTCCCAACCTACACACTTGTTTCAGGTCAGAGACTCGCCAATTAGTGAAGCCAGTATTAGGATGTCAGTTTTGGCGATTGCCTTTAAAAACCATCCCCAGGAGTTGCGGCTCCCAAAATTTCTACCCTCACAGATTTCAGTCAAATAGATCATTTCCACAAATCTTCACTTCCTCAGAAGATACAGGGAATCAT